>BSBN01000846.1:3125060-3750072 GCA_027924645.1 Cunninghamia lanceolata | reverse complement strand
TCATTGCTATTTTTGTGTTTATTTCTGTAACTGTTGTAAAGATCTAGAAATTTATGCATATCCCTCCCCTCAAGATTATTGTAGGAAGTTGTTCCACTACCTTATCTTCCTTACACATTTTTCCTTGGTCTTATCCTATATGTGCCAAGTTTGTGATTCTATGTGGTAGGCCATAGTCATTGCTTCTGAATAAGAGTAAAAAATATTTCCATCCAAAGATGTTCTAATGTTAGGGATTAAAATGATAAAAACCATTCAATCCTTTGTTTCTTAGACAAAGGCTCTTCCAATTTATGGGATATCTTTTTAATTTTTTTATCAGAATATTTTATAGATTCTCCTTCCTTTTGAAATAAATCCCTCATTTTACTTACTCTCTCTATGGGGATCTCTGAAGACTCAAAGTTATCTAAAAATTCTTTCTTAACCTCTTCCCATGATTTTTCATGTTTAGGGCATGTCTTCCTCTACCATATTAATGCATCAGTTCTTAGTGTTCCCACAAAATCAAATAGTTTAGTCTGGTCTCTTATTACATTTATCCTATTCTAGATTGATTCTAAAACAAAGACATGTTCAACTAGTTTTGTTGTGTCCTTTCCAAATTTATGGGTACTTTGATTGGTGAGTAAATTATTGATTTCTTTCAGTTTTTTTGTACTTTCTCTATCTTGTGATTTGTTGTTTTATTGTCTTTCTTAGGTTTCTTCCTCTATATTAGGGTTTTGTTCTCTCTTCCCTTATCTCTCTGTAACTTAATATCAAAATAGTCTTTTCCCAATATTTATTCACAATCTTTTCTAATCCCTTCTATCTCCTTTTGTTTGTCTACTTGATTATTGTTCTCTTCCACCAAAATTCTCCTTGTCTTATATGACACATGGGGTGAATCTTAGTTTGGGTGTTGTATCTCTTCAAAGTGCCTCTTCATTTTAGGGGATGACTTTTCATTTGTTAATGACATCTTATCATATATTGGTGTCATTTCCTTTAACTACCTTATACTCTTAGAACTAATATTATCATGCACTGCATCTTCTCCTCTTTCTCTAATCTTGGTGCAGTCACAGTTACAAGGGTCCAAAAGTGAACAGTCTAGACCATGCAGTAAGAATAAACACAATAGAAACAACTCAATTATAGAAAGAAAATGCAGATTCAGTCATTCAGTATATCATAGATTTAAAATGCAAATAGGTTGGCAATATGTAGGCTTACAATTAGGGCTCACATGCCTAATTCCTCAGCTATAGTATATGCAAAAGATATAGCCTTAAAGCACCTTCACAAATAATTTAAACTATCTAACTTGTAAATTATGCTAACTAACTTCCTAGGCATCTATTACATGAATATATATCATCTCCAAAACACAAGATTTGTCAGCGTCAGCCAAGGATGATTACAAACTCTGATGAAAGAGATGTAACATGTGTACCTAGATAGGTCAGACCTAAACATATGGGAATCCTCTGCAAGTGAATGGAATAGCATACAGATCTCAGGGAAGGTTGACCATGATCCAAGGTTCCTTGAAGGATGTGTCATTTAGCTTCGCAAGTCATGAAATGCTCTGCTCTGAGAAAACAATTGATCTTCTGATAGTGACATCTTTCTGGTATCTAATCCAAATGGTCTAAATTTTGGATATGATGTGCATGAAGGTGTCTAGATTCTAAGTCCATCTATGTAAGGTCTAAAATGAAACTACAGAAAAATGCGGACCAAAATATAGAAACTACTACTGACTATACTAAACTGGAAAATGAAAGAAAACAAACTAAAATGCAAATATTTTTGGTTGATGCAAGATTGCTCTTGAACTAGGGATGCTCTTGCATGAGACATCTAGGGTTGTTGAAAAAGTGAGTCCCTCACTTTGCTGGGGCTAGAGGAAAACCAAGACGGTCCACCTCAGCCTAAGAAATCCAAGATGAGTCTTCTTCCAATCTGCCTTTCCACTTCACAAGATATTATTTGTATTATCTTCCTCTGGTGCTACATCTAACTCTACTATCCAAGATGTCCTTAATCCACTCTGGTGCTTATTATGGTAACTACTTCAAATGATCTTCAACACTGTCACTGAAATCTGCTTCATGATATTGATATAGGTTTGCAATGTTGAAAATAGGTGATATACCCAATATCTTTGGTAACTCCACTTCATATGCATTTCCTGAATCAAACTTTCTGAGTATCCTACATGGTCCAAACTTCTTCATCTTCAACTTGTTATATGTCCCAACTGGAAATCTTTCTTTTTTCAAATACACCATCACTTCATCTCCAACTACAAATTCTTTGTGTCTCCCCTTCTCATCTACTTTCTCTTTATACTTACTATTCATATCCTCCAAATGCTTCTTCACCTAATTATGCACTATCTCCATGTGTCCTACAAATTCTTCTACTTCTGCACTCCTCTTGCCTCCCATACTGATATCTCTCAACTTTATAAATCCTCTAGTGTTAGTTCCTACCACAATCTCATGGTATTCTTCTAGTACTCATATTCATTGAATTATTATCTATAAACTTTGCTTGTGATTGAATCAAATCCCAACTTCCTATCTTTTCTCCAACCAAACATCTCAACAAGTTTCCCAAACTCCTATTTACTACCTCTATTGTCCATCAGTCTATGGATGAAATGTTGAACTGAAATTCAATTCTATATTAATCTTCTTCCAAAGCGTCTTCCAAAAGTAACCAAGAAATCTTGTATCTCTGTCTGAAATTATTCTCTTAGGTAATCCATGTAGTCTCACAATCTCCTTGAAAAATAGGTCAGCTACATGAATTGCATTAGTTGTCTTCTTACAAGCTATGAAATGTGCCTCTTTAAAAATCTATCCACCACTACAAATATTGAATCATGTGCTCTCTATGTCTTCGGTAATCCCATTATGAAATCCATACTTATGTCTTCCCAAGGTCTCTCTGGTACTGTTAAACATTTGTACAATCCAATATTCTGACAACTCCCTTTTGCAACTTGACATATTCTACAACTCTGCACAAATTTCCTTACATCCTTATATATCTGAGGCCAAATGTAATTTTTACTTACCAAAACCACTATCTTATCAATGCCAAAATGTCCTACCAATCCACCACTGTGCTTCTCTTTGATCAAGTTGTCTCTCATTGAACTCCTAGGTATGCATAGATGGTTTCCTTTGAACAACATATCTTCCCGAATGAAATAGTCCAACCACTTACTCCTATCTGTCACAACAGGCTCCTTACATGCTTTCCAAGGTTTTACAAAATCAAGATCTTCTTCATACATATTCTTCAATTCCTCAAATCTTAACATTCTAACTCTCATATCTGTCAGCATGTTCGTTCTCCTACTCGATGCATTTGTAACTTTATTTGAGTTTCCACTCCTATGCTTCAACACAAAAGTATAACTCTGTATGAAATCTACCTATCTCATATGTCTCTGATTCAACTTTCCTTGACTGTTCAAATACTGCGAAGATTGATGATCTGTATACAACACAAACTCCTTAGGCAACAAATAATGTCTCCACTTCTTCAAGGCTTGAATTATGGCATACAACTCCTGATCATAAACTGAATATCATCTCCTAGCATCATTCAACTTCTCACTAAAATATGCTATAGGTCTACCTTCTTGACTTAACACTACTCCTATTGCATTTCCATTTGTGTCACAATCTACTTGAAATACCTTATTGAAATCTAGCAATGCCAACACATGTTGTTCTATAAGTTTCTACTTCAACAATTCAAAACTTTTTTCTTCTCTTGATGTTCACTTAAATTCTTTTCTATAACCTCTCATTGTCTTTGTCCTAGGATTACATATTGAACTAAAATTTCTAATGAACTTCCAGTAGAAACTAGCTAATCCATGAAATGGTCTAACTTCTCCAATGCTCTCAGGTGTAGGCCATTCAACAGTTGCTCTCACTTTCTCAGGGTCCATCTTCAATCCTTCCACAAAAATTACAAATCCCAAGTATACCAATTCTTCCTTCATGAAACTACACTTCTTGATGTTTATCAGCAATTTCTCTTCTCTTAGTCTCTACAATACTTGTCTCAGGTGCCACAAATGTTCTTCCTTTGTCTTACTAAAAATTTGAATATCATCCAAATATACAATAACAAACTTACCAAATAATTTCTTCAAGACTTCATTCATCAATCTCATGAAAGTACTCGATGCATTTTTCAGTCCAAAAGGCATCACTAACCACTCATATAATCCTTCATTTGTCTTAAAAGCAGTCTTCCATTCATCTCCTTCTTTGATTCTGATCTAATGGTATCCACTCTTCAAATCTATCTTTGTAAAATATTTTTCTTCACTCAAACAATCCATAATATCATCCATCCTAGGTAAAGCAAATCTATACTTAACTGTGATCTTGCTAATTGCTCTAAAGTCTATACACGTTCTCCATTCTCCATCCTTCTTCAGTGCTAACACTACAGGTACTGCACAAGGACTCAAACTTTCTCTGATCAAACCTTTCCTCAACAATTCATGTATCTGTCTATTCAATTCTTCATTTTCTTCTGGTGTCATTATGTGTGCTACTTTGTTAGGCAAACTAGCTCTAGGTATAAGATCCATGTCATGACTGATACTCCTGATTGGTGGCAATCATTCAGGTACATTATCTGATATGATGTTTTCCTACTCTTTCAGCAACTTAGTTATCTCCTTTGGTTGTGATTCTTCAGTCTTTAGATTTTTAGGCTTCTTAGGAATTAAATCATAACACATATTCTCATTTCTCAAACCATCCAAAAATTTTCTTCCATCTACCAAACATATTCTAGAATTCCCACATACTTCACTCTTAGGATCATCATCTAAAGGAATCAAAGTAATTCTCTTTCCATTTTATGTTATAGTATATGTATTCTTCCTTCCATCATTTATAACTTTCCTATCATACTGTCATGGTCTACCTAACAAAATATGACATACATCCATAGGCATAATATCACACAATACTTCATCATGATAAGATCCAATATGAAATTTCACCAAACATTGCTCACTCACCAATACCTTATGATCATCCTAAATTCATGCTATTTGATATGGCTTAGGGTGTTTCAATCTCTCCAACTTCAGCTTAGTCATGATCTCTTCTGAAACCAAATTATCTGAACTACCACTATCAATTACAACCTTACAACATTTACCTCCTGATTTGCATCTGGTTCTGAACAAACTTTTTCTCTACGGTGGTTCCTCATTTGTCTCTACTTGAAATAGTGCTCTCCTCATGACAAGTGATTCTCCTTTCTTAGGTTTACCAATTGAACTTTGTGATCCAACAGGTTCTTCTTCTTCTATGTAAGCTGCTCTTCCATTCTTCTCTATCTTCTTGCTTGTACTCCCTTCATTACATTCAAATGCTCTATGTCCTTCACCTCCACACTTAAAATAGGTTCCTTTGAATGTTCTCCTTTCATGTCCTTTTCCATCTCTTCCGTATCCTTCATTTCGGTATGAACTAGGGTTTCCTTTGTGGTAGAAATTTTTTTCATCTCTCCGATATACATTATTATCTATGTCCTCCTTCTTGAATGTGCTCTCTTATCTATTCTACTCTGCATATGATCTTTCTCCTCCAGAAAATGTTCTACGTCTCTGAAATTTACCTCCTCTATGTCTTTGTCTTTGCTCATGCTTCTTGTTTAACTTTTCTTCAACTTTTAGGGAAAACTGATATGCTTCTTCCAAGGTTGCCATCCTCACCAAACTTAGTTCTTCTTGAATGTTCAATCTTAGTCCATTGATGTATCTAGCTACTTTCTCCTTGCTTGCTTCACTATGTCTTTTCCTTATGATCATCTTATGAAATTCTTCAGTGTACTCCTTCATAGATTTCTCCTTTTGTCTTAGCTTTTGCAATCTTTTCAACAGTTCCAACTCATAGTCAGCAGGTATAACATTATTCTTCAATTTTCTCACCATTCTATCCCACTTTGTAAACTTCTCTTTTCCTCTTCTGTTTCTATCCAACTGAACTTCTTTCCACCATATAGCAGCATGTCTTTAAACTTTTTCTTTGCAAATTTCACCTTCTCTAGATCTTCAATTTGTTCATCCTCAAAGTATTCTTCTAGGTCATTTATCCAATCAATCAACTCTTCAAGATTCAAATTGCCAGTGCAATTTGGTACATCAACTCTACCACTTATCCCAATCTTTGAAATAGCTTACAACATCTTTACATGATCTGATTCTTCTTCTTCTTCTTCTCCTAGGGTTTTGCCATTTTGATCAGTGGATTGAAATTCTTCATCATTATTACTTTCAACATTAGGTCAAGGAGTAAGTCGTCTTCTTTGATCTTCTTCAACATCATCCAATCAAGCTCACATTATTTTCATCATTTCCATCATCTCATCCATTCGTCTAGCCATAGTACCAACATGTATTCTCTTCAGCGGCATCTCTTCCTCGGATCAAGTGTAACTGCCTCAAATTCGATGATCAAGCTACAAGGTGACAACTACCTCATAATCGGCAATCAGTTGACAACACAAGTAGTCTGCCTCAAATGCAACAATCTATTCACAACAAGATCTTATAGAATTCCTTCACCAATTTTGCTCACTTCACTCCCAAAAGATTCAAACTTCACTCTTATACCACTTGGTATAGTCACAGTTAGGAGGGTCCACAAAGTGAACAATCCAGACCATGCAATAAGAGTAAACACAATGGAAACAACTCAATTATAGAAAGCAATGCAGATTTAGTCATTTAGTATATCATAGATTCAAAAAGCAAATAGGCTGACAACATGCGGGCTTATAATTAGGGCTCACAAGCCTGATTCCTTAGTTACAATGTATGCGCAAGATATAGCTTTGAAATGCCTTCACAAAGAATTCAAACTATCTAACTTGTAAATTATGCTAACCAACTTCCAAGCATCTATTACATGAATATATATCATCTCCAGAACACAAGATTCCTCCGCATTAGCCAATGATGGTTACAAACTCTAATGAAAGAGATGTAATGTGTGTACACGTATAGGTCAGACCTAAACAAATGAGAATCCTCTGCAAGTGAATGGAATAGCATCCGGATCTTAGGTAAGGTTGGCCATGATCCAAGGTTCCTTGAAAGATGTGTCATTTAGCTCCGCAAGTCTTCTCCTTTAGCTAATTGTCTGAGACTATTGGGAGGCTCTGCTCTGAGAAAATAGTTGATCTTCTGATAGCGATATCTTTCTGATACCTGATCCAAATGATTTGAATTTTGGATATGATGTGCATGAAGGTGTCTAGATGCTAAATCCATCTCCATAAGGTCTGAAATGAAACTGCGGCAAAATACAGACCAAAATATAGAAACTGCTACTGATTGAATTAACTGTACTAAACTGAAAAATGAAAGAAAACAAACTGAAATGCAAATATTTTTGGTTGATGCAAGATTGCTCTTGAACCATAGATGCTCCTGCATCAAATCTTCATCACACTTTGATTAACCAAATGGTCCAGGTAGTTCATATCCAAATTCAAGGGCCTTGGAGGTTTCTTATAGGGTTTAATAATTGTTCCCATTGGTTATCAACCCAGATCTGAACATTAATAAAATCAGGTTGAACCTCTAGGGTTTTTCCTATTTGTGGTAGGGTTAGTGTTTTATTAAATACTCTTCCCTTCGTATCATTCTTAACTGGTCATAAGCATTAATGCTTCCTTCTACGCTCCTGAGGATTTATGTAGCCCTATTAATGTGTATTGTTAATGGTCCTAGATTTTCTATATCATTCTCTATCAATTTTGTGGCAGCCCCTATGGTATGCTCATCCAATCTTTCTTCCTCTCCTACATTCTTCTCTTCGGAAGCACCCACATTGGCATGCTCAACACCACCCACATTGGTGTGCTCATTCTATTTCATTTTCCTTTGCAACCTTCTCGGTGTGTTCCATTCCTAACTTTTCTTCTTTTTCCATCCTTCTACAATATCTTTCTTGTTGTTCTTGAGTCTACTTTTTCTTTCCTTCCTTGCTCATTTCCATTCTGAGTTTTATAATTTAACTAATTTCTCTTAACTTCTTGTTATCCCCTTTTCCCATGGGTGTTTAGATATGGTATTTCATTAATCCTTATATATCCCATGGGGTAAGTGCAAGAAGATGAGTTCACATTTTGGCCAAAAAGTGGAAGTGTTTTTCCTATTTTTCAAAATTTGTCATAATTCGATTGACAATTTGAAGCACTTGCACATTAAATATTAAGATGATGTAAAAATAAGAAATGTAGGATTTTGTTTCTAGTTTTCAAATATGTATTTTTTCTAATACCCGGATGATAAAATTTGGTTTTTTATTGGATGTACACAAAGTAGCTTTTTAAAAGTCCCCTATTTTTTGCCAAAGCATGCATTTGTACGATCAACATAGTTTGACCTAAATGAAGGTATTTTTCTAATTCCTTTTGTGGAAAGATGCACAGGATGTTGAATTTTGGTCAAGATATTTTTTTGTATTTTTTTGATAAATATTTTTTTTAGATAATGCTTCTGGTAAACTTTTTAACGTGACCGGTGACACTGGTGTGACATGCCCTCTGGCTTGACAGTAACACTTTTGCCTAGAGCTATGGACCGGTGAGGCCACAACACAAGGGACCTCATCCCCTAGTAAGAACACTTCAAACCCATGAGCTCGTTGACCCAGTGAAGACATAAAGCCTACGATCTCGTTGGCCCATGGGGGTTTGTAAAAGAAATCTATCAGGATTAGACTTTAATAGCCTATTGATAGTTTGTAAAGCTTCAAAGTCTTCTAGCTCTTCTAGATCGTCTTGAGATTCTTCATAGGTAGATTGAGCAAAATAATATTGTGGCACTTGAGTTGATGATGAAGGCTTGACAGTATAGTGTATGGGAACAAATATATTAAAATCCATTCCAGTCATGAATTTTGAGGCATCCTTAAGAGGTGTAGATTGAAATTATTTTAGGTTAGCCTCCATGGTTGCCTTATATTGACTCCTAGTTTGAGGCATTCGTTGATGATGGATGAGATTTTTTTGGACTTGTGTGACAAAGTTGAGACTCTTGGATTGATTGATCTATTGGATTACTAATTAGTTTGGATAGGATGGATTGATTGATAATTGATTGGTTGGTTGGTTGGATTGATTTGGATTGGATTGATTGGATAAGGTTATCTCCCAATAGATAAACTCATGAACTCAAGGGTAGACCAAATTGATTTGATAATGGTGATATAGCCCAACTCAAAAGGAACCACTCTCTTAAGATGGATAAAAGCTGGATAGTAACCAAAGCCAAAGGATGATCAAAGGTTGATGTTGATTTGATTGATTGACTAATGTTGGTGGCTATTTTAGAGTCTCAAGAAGATTCAAGGGATTAAGAAGTCCAAAATATGATATGCTCAGGCGTGAATAAGATGAGCCCTAGCTATAGATGATCAATGTAATATTTGGAAAACTAATGATAGGGCTAAGGACTGAGTGGAATGGGGTTTTTGGACTGGATAACTCAAAAGAGTCTGTAGATTGCCCGAGGAGAGATTGTACCAACTAGAGGTGAGTCAGGATAGCTCAAAGGTGACTTAGGATAATCCAAAGGCATAATTCTATTAATCAAAGGTGATTTTCTGTAGCTCAAAGGTGACTGGATATGATGCAAAGATGATTCAGGATAACTCAGAGGCAACTGTATGATGAGCAGAGGTGATTCAGGATGACTCAGAGGTGAATTTCTTTCATTCAAAGGTGACTGGATATGACACAAAGGTGTTGATGAACTGTGCAAAGGTGAGTTTCAGTGATAGTGTCTTGTTTTTGATAGGTAATTGGCAAGAGAACAAACAACAAAGACACAATGGTTGATGCTTGACTAACTTAGCATAAATGTGTATGTTTAGCAACCCCTCAAGGCCAAGATTTCCATAGGTCTTATCACAAATCAAAAACACTTGAACACAAATGCTTACTCTACCTAAGGTCAAGTTGAATGGTAGCTTGTCAAGTCCACAACTTGGAATCTCCTTCGACTCGAGTATAGGGACACCTAGAGTGGCTGTGTATACTTTCATCTTTGTGAGAGAGGATAGGTAGGGGCCTCCAAGAGTGGAAGGATAACCCAATCACCCTCTCCTTGGAAAGATACAAGTAACTTATGCTAAGCCAAAGATTTCTATTTCATCTCAAGGGAGTCATATGGTGAGAATCTAGAGAGAACTATGTGTCCACTTGCCTTGAACAAACTGCCACAAGGTCAAAAGGGGGTGGGCTTCTAATCTAAAGGTGTATAGTAATGATTCAAGGGACCGACATGTTACGAGCATCCAAAAAGCTACTTACAACTTTAACTAGTCCTACTAGGAGTCTCATATACACAAGGTACACCTCCTTTCAAACTAGCACTATACAGTAAGCGCTAATACCGGTTAGACTTGGCTTTTCCCTTATCCTTTTTTATATAGCAGACTAAATGAAAGTACCACTTAAGGTCATTCCCTTGGGGTGAGTACCTCTTTTCACACCAAGGCAGACCCCTCTAAAGGTAATAACAAGTTCTCTTGCACCCAAGATCCATTTAATAGGCAAGTGGAGAGGATACTTTTGTTATTAGCTTAGGGATCTACCAATGCAAAATATGTAAATGCAACAAACACAAGGGAGCAAGCAAAGAAAACAAGCAAATGAAACAAGTAAAGAAAACAAGTTCTTTTTAAGCACCAAATGAACTATTTCTAGATTAGTGAAAATAAGGTAAATCTTTGATCGATCGACCTGTAATAGATTTGTTAGTAGTTTCAGATCCACCTTTCTTTGACAATCAATAAAAAGTTGCACCAATAGATGTTAGCTTCAAAGAAACCAAGATTGCAATAGTTCAGACCAAAGGTGATGAAACAGAATGCAAAAGTGATTAACAAAGAACTAAAAGTGACATGATTTTTACCAAAGGTGATGTATTGATCATAATCAATCTTGGGCAGTTCAAAGGTGATTAGACATTACACAGATGTAATTTTCTATCATCCAGAGGCGTACGACTGTCTATAACCTACAAAACTCAAATAATAGAGTCAAACAAATTATTAGAGAATGGATATCTAAGTCCCTAATAACCCAAGAAAGATGGATTTATTGAATCAAATCTATACCCTACAACTAAAACAAAAGAGATCCAATAATGTGATGTGATTAGGTCAAAAGATAAACTCAACCACACATAAACCAACTTGAGGATAAAAATGGTAATTAGGGTTAGCAATTAAACTAGCCTACAACCCAAATCAGACACAACTAAGATCAAAGAAAAACCTTGCAAAGAAAGATATATCAGTAAAACCCTAATACAAATAGAGGCAACTCTTGAGAGGTTAGAGGTGATCAGACGTAGACCATAGGTGATGTAAAACCATTCAAAGGTGATTTTGCACAGACCATAGGTGACACAGAGCCATTCAAAGGTGATTTTCCATACATCATATGCAACATAGAGCCATTCAAAGGTGACTTTCCACAGACCGAATGCAATTTTCTACCGATCAATTGCACTATTCTGTACCTAGACTTAAAAAAACAACTTTTCAATGAAAAATCAATCAAGGATGTGAGTCCCACTAGGCGTGCCAGAATGTGGAGCAGGAAAAATTAGGTTAACAAGATCAAGCCTTACAATCAAAAACCCAATCCTACCACCTTTAAGAAATCTAGCTAAATGACACAAAATAAAAGGAAATCAAAGAACAATGTCACCTAGATTGTATGGATTCCTTGGTTGAATGTGGATTGCTTATCAAAAGTGAACAACCATTGTTGCCAAAGCTGCCATGATGATAGATGATATGCTCAAAGTGCTTAATGGATGCTCAATGGATGTGATATGCATAAGATGATAATCTGGATGCTAAAGAGAGTGGGATTGATTAGAATGGGATGAGAGGGTGTATATATAGCTCTCAACTAAGATTGATCAATAGTGGAGAAAAAGTGGTGGAATGAATGGTTGAGATAATTCAAGAGGCATGGATGAATGTGTACAAGACATGTGTCCATAGGGAAAGCTTTTATTAAATGATTTAGTTTGCTTTGTTGGTGAGGATAAGATTGATTTTCCCAAAATAGGATACTTTTCTATTTTAAGAGTTAGATGACAAGGATAATTGATTTTTAAACCAATTAAATCATTTTTTGTATTTAATTTTTGACAAACTATGGACAAGGCCAACTTGCACACATAGAAGAAAGTGATAAAAGAGGAAAATGATAAGATAAATGATGGAGGAAAAAGCTAAATTTAGAAAATTGGAAGAATAAATATAAATTAAATAAATAAATTTATTTAATTTATATGCATGATGAGAAGATAAATAAATAAAATATTGATTTTATTTATTTAAATAGGTCAAATTAAATAAATTTAGAAAATTTATTTAATTTTAGGAGAATAATGGGATAATTAAATAATTAAAGATTATTTAATTATAGATAGAAAATAGAAGAATAAAGATAATGAAAATAGATGAAATTAATTAAATAAATGTAATTTATTTAATAAATGATAGAAGTAGATGATTTAGAAGAAAATAGATCATTGATACAAGTGTGCTAGACAAAATCAACATATGCAATGGTGAATAATGCGACAAATCGATAAATGGTATGAAGGATCAATTTTGGGTGTCTATAGTTGGAGCATACTCCAACTTCACTTCTTTCTCTACAATGTTCTCTCTCAAAAGTGACACCTGATTGATATATGCTTGGTTCTAGAATGCATCACTGGATTCTTGGAAATATTGATAGAACTAGTATTATCACATTAAATAGGAATAGAATCATCATATTGTACCTTTATATCCTTCAATGATTGATTCATCCACAACACTTGTGTGTAGAAGGATATTGCAACAATATACGCTGCATTTGCAGTTGACAAAGATACTGAATCTTGTTTCTTACTCTGCCATGAAACCAATTTGCTTCGTAAAAAGAAAGCATCACCACGTGTACTTCTTTTGCCATCAACACAACCAATCCAATCAGCATCAGTGTAAGCACTTAGATCAAAGTCATTACCTCTCGAATACCATAAGCCATAATACAGAGTTCCCTTCAAATATCTATATATAATTTTTACTACCTTCTCATGAGTTTTCTTAGGATTAGCTTGAGATATGGAAACCAAACATACTGCATGGAGAATATCAGGTCTAGAAGCAATCAAGTACAATAATCCTCCAATCATAGATTTATAAAGAGTTTGATCAACCTTTGGTGACTCATCAACTTTGTTCAAATGACAACCAGTAACCATAGGAGTACTTACTGGTTTGGAATCCTCAATACCAAATTTATTCAAAATCTCTTTAACATACTTAACCTAAGAAATAAAGATGCCATCATCTAGTTGAAGAATTTGAAGCCCAAGGAAGAAAGACATCTCACCAATCATAGACATCTCAAACTCTTTATGCATCTCTTCTGCAAACCTCTTACACATAACATCATCTCCACCAAAGGTAATGTCATCTACATATACTGCAACTATCAAAATCTTGTCACCTTCTTCCTTGATGTAAAGATTACTACCTTTCTTGAAACAACACCTCTCGGATACCATAAGCCATAATACAGAGTTCCCTTTAAATATCTATATATTCTTTTTACTACCTTCTCATGAGTTTTCTTAGGTTTAGCTTGAGATATGGAAACCAAACATACTGCATGGAGAATATAAGGTCGAGAAGCAGTCAAGTACAATAATCCTCCAATCATAGACATATAAAGAGTTTGATCAACCTTTGGTGACTCATCAACCTTGTTCAAATGACAACCAGTAACCATAGGAGTACTTACTGGTTTGGAATCCTCAATACCAAATTTATTCAAAATCTCTTTAACATACTTAGCTTAAGAAATAAAAATACCATCATCTAGTTGAAGAATTTGAAGCCCAAGGAAGAAAGACATCTCACCAATCATAGACATCTCAAACTCTTTATGCATCTCTTCTGCAAACCTCTTACACATAACATCATCTCCACCAAAGGTAATGTCATCAACATATACTGCAACTATCAAAATCTTGTCACCTTCTTCCTTGATGTAAAGATTACTAACTTTCTTGAAACCTTGCTGAAGTAAGTACTTATCCAACCTAGCACACCAAGACCTAGGATCTTTCTTGAGTCCATATAAATCTTTCTTGAGTCCACACACCATGTCTGAATCTTCTGATAATTAGAAACCACTTGGTTGCTCAAGAAGACCTATTCCTCTAAATCACCATTCAAGAATGCTAACTTGACATCCATTTGATAGACCTTGAAGTTATTGTGAGCAATAAAGGCAAGAAACATCTTGATTGCCTCCATCTTGGCTACCAAAGAAAAAGTCTCCTCAAAATCAATACCTTCAACTTGTGAATAGCCTTTACACACCAATCTTTCTTTGTTCCTTAAAACTTCACCATCTTCATTGAGTTTGTTCCAAATAACCCACTTTGTTCCTATAACATTCTTATCAACTAGTCTGGGAACCAATTCCCATGTCTGATTCTTCTATATCTAATTCAAATCTTCTTCCATTTCCTTCAACCATCCATCATTTTTTCTAGCATGAACAAATGTTTTGGGCTCTACCTTTGACAACAAGCACAAATTCACTTGCTCATTTATTTTTACAATCCTTCTCCCAGTCTACACACCTTGACTCTTGTCCCCAATGATTTGATCTACTAAATGATTCCTCTGAACATACTTTGTTGCAGTCTTAGGGGTCTGCTTTGATTCTTGTTCCTTCTCTTCTTTCTCCTCTTCTTCTTCTTCAATGCAAGGAGGTAAATTAGATTTGTAATCCTCTAGTTCTTGTGAGATCTTCTACAAGTCTTCATCTACCTTAATATTTGTGATTTTAATCATCTTTCCCAATCTCTTATTGTAGCATCTATAGGCCTTGCTTCTGGTTGAGTAACTAAGAAAGATCCCTTCATCACACCTAAATCAAACTTTCCAAGGTCTTCTTCATCTCTTCTGATGTAGCATGTACTGCCAAAACTCCTAAAGTATCTGATAGTGGGAGGTCTTCCATACCATAGCTCATAAGGGGTCTTAGTTCTATTGACCCTCAACTATACTCTATTAAGTAGATAGACATTAGTATGAACTACTTCCTTCCAATACATAGCCATCTCTTGCATAGTTCTATTCTTTCTCTCCACTACCCCATGTTGGAGTACTTGAAAACACTGAGGGGAGGGGGGGTAAATCAGTGTTGTAGAAAATAAACCACTTTATTCACTTTTATTTTCAAACTTAAACAACAAAATCAAATGTCGATTTGAGCTTTTATCAATGCAAGAGATTGTACATTAAAGAACTGAACAAACAAGTATAATGAACAAATAAATCAAGCAATAAATGAGACCATAAGACATAGATTTCAGGAGTGGAAAACCCTCTTGGGGTAGAAAAACCACTCAGTAAATGCCTCACTGGCTTATTCAAAAATCATGCTTCATTGGCTACAGAAAATTGTCTCACTGACTTTTATCACTACCTCACTAGCAACATAAGCTTCACTGGCAACATATGCCTCACTGGTAACACAAGCCTCACTAGCAATACATCAGCCTCACTGGCATTAGGTAAAACTATGTCTCACTGACATGAGCTTATGTCATCTTCAAGAACCAAAGAAAGATATACAATACAAAGGGTTTCTTTGTTTCACTATAGCTCAGTTCTTGATTGTCTCATTGAATTTGGAGACCTCAAGAATCACATAACCAAAATTGTGCACATCAACTCAGAAATGTTTTTGCATTACAACACACTGGCATTATCTTAATGATAATGTATGATACAATATCATCAACACCACATCAGGTATATACATTATATCCTTTTTATACAATTTCACAAAACCTTCTTTCTCTCATGAAACAATTTGTGTCTATAACTAGACCTCTTCAACTGCCTCAGACAGTTTTCAACTGCATAAATAACTATCAAAGGAGTACGGTTGAATAGACCCATGTTACAATATCTTTGAATCTTTTATAATAATGAATCTTTAACCACAGTTTGAATCTTTTAATAACCCTTTAACTACAGTGATAATGTTCAAATTGTTTGATGAAATAAAGAATTTTTTTAACCATAGAGGATTATCAAACTATCCTTAATATTCGAGCAAGAAACCCTAGCTCCTTCAAACCCTAACCACAAGTTCATCACAAGTTTGCAAACCCTCATTTCAGTTTATACTATCTACAACTGAGTAATGAAGTTACATAACAAAATACTCACAGTTCATATCTCCTAACTATTTTCAATCAATAGAAAAATGTAAACCCTCAAATGTTTGTTCCATACAAAAGAAGACGCCACAATTTTGTTTTGGTTACATAACTACCTTACAACCAAAAATCATAGTATTGTAACCATTAAACACCAGAAGATATGAATATGAAAGTGTATGTCAAAGTGAGGCATCTCGGGTCAAGAATCTTCAAGTTTTAGACCAATAGAGAAAGGTTTTCTTTTAAGACTATTCTAATCAATAAATCTCATACCCTTAATCAAGAAACTTGTGAAAAGAACCATTATTCTTCAAATGGAAATTGAAAGGAACAATATCACTTGATGAGCTGACAAGTAAAACCTTTTTTCTGTGACTTGGAGTCAAAAGAAGCAATTAAAAATGAACAAGCTCAGTCCACTGATAGTCAACACTATCAAATCCTAAATATTTCTCTAAAATCATGACAAAAATCTGAAGTATCTTGCGTAAATCTGAAACCCTAGGTCGAGAGAAGTCTAAACCAAAGTTGCACTTTGCAAAATGAACTCTCAACAAAACCATTCGCATATTTCTTTGTTGACGAATTGTCTTGGTGTGCCCTAAAGGGCCCGGTCACAAATAAACATTAACATCAAATTTTGACCTAGCAAATCTACCCCGATACCTACTAGGCAGGTTACCTTCTTAAGTGGCCTGATAATGCTTTAAGCTTATCAAATATTTTTCAAACTATATCAAGTAAATAGTCTTTATCAATTAATGACACACAATATGATGCATCTTTAGTGACTCTAATCACATAAAAAATGATATGGTAAATGAAGACTTTAAGACCTTGGCATAACCTTGCATCTTGCTTAAAGAAATAAATGAAACATCATAGCAATAATGACCTTGAGACCAATAACTTTGCATTGTCTCATGATATAGAGGATATCGTAATGCCAATTAAAAGAAACTGATACAAGTGAGCCCAATGTAATTCCAATCAAGAGATAATTGAACTTGCATTGTACTTGTAGAGCATAACCAACATGCACCTGTAGAGCATGTAGAACATAAGGAACATCAAGAATATCATATGCCATAGCCATGTGAATGTAACAACAAGGATACCATACCATATCAACTATCATCATAGTATGAAAATCATAGCATGTGAATACATCAACAACCAACTGTCATAATATCATTATGAGAGTATGAATGCCATGAATACCATATGTCTGCCAACTGTCATATGCCAAGAACCAAAAACTGCCATCTATGTAGCATAGACCAACTGCTATGAATGTAACTGTCATTGTACCTCCTCTATCAAACTTTAAGCATTTGATCTTAGCATCCATTTCATTCTCAACTATTTCAAAATTTTGAACTTATAAAAAGCTTTTGATTTTTCTCTTAAAAAAGTAACCCAAGTAGTTCTAGAGTAATTATCAATAAGAAACATGAAATACCTTGCACCTTGTTGACTCTTTGTTCTTGATGGACTACATAGGTTAGTGTGAATCAGCTCAAATGGTATTGTGGAAGAATATTCCTTGGTCTTGAAATTTGTCTTTATCTACTTTCCCATTTGATATTCCTTGCATAATGTGTTTATAGGCTTGGTTATCTTAGGTATATCTCTCATCGAATGAATAGAGTTGATCTTTACCATATTGTCAATGTTGATGTGTCCCATTTGCTTGTGCCACATCCAACACTCACCAGATTGAGCGAATAAACATGTTCTTCCATTTACCTCCTTTAGATGATAGATATCTCCATATGTATTAATGCCTTTTGCAACTAATCTTCTGGACACTGCCTTTTTGATTTCACATCAATTGGCATGAAAGGTAAGATTTTATCCTTTACTACACATCTGAATAACACTGAGAAGATTATGCTTTAGCCCTTTGACATAGAGAACATCCTCAATCCTCTTCTTCCCATCAATAGTTATAGTACCCTTTCCATATATTTGTGTTGACTCGTCACCACCAAACTTGATAGCTCCACCATTCTATTTCTTATGACTGATAAACTTCTCCTTGTCACTAGTCATGTCATTAGGGAAACCACTATCAATTACCCAAGCATTAGCTTCTACTTTTGAAGGAGAGATAAACTACAAGGGTTCTGTGTTGTATAAAGGAGAGTCAATCAAATTCAACCAATCAAACTAGGGCAAAAGCATGAAACCCTAATTGAGCAAGATTGACCAATAAACAACTATCAAAAATGGATACAAAAATTCTAAAAAGATAGCAGAGATTAGGAAACAATTCATAATTAGAACCTAGTTCTAAAAACTAGGAGGTACTAGGGTATTGGATGCCCTAGACCCAAATTAGGGTTTTTCTAGAAGTTTGACTTTCACTTGATCTGTACTTGCAATATCAGTCTTCTCTCCAACTAGTGTCTTTTGAAACCTATTAAATCAACCTGCACACACACAAAACAAGGGGAAAGTGTTGTGGCTATATAGGAGCTTGCCTTAGTCAAGCCCCCTTTTCAGTATTCCTAACTCACAGATAGCCAATATTAGAACAAGATGATGTGTGTGCTCAAAAACCCTAAATGTGAGTAGTAACATGCAAGATCTAATTAATTATATCAAACTCTAACCCTAGATGACTCAAGCAAATAGGATAGAATGATACAAGAGATGCTTCACTCAAGGAAACACACAACTTGACCTCAAGGAAGAGGATTCACCAAAGGTTTGCTAAATAAGAAGGTGATGCAACCATACCCTAGGAGGGTACTCAATCCAAGCTCTAGTTGGTGGTTCCAACCCTTCTCCCAATCATGCAAAGTGCTTCATCCTAGGAATGGTGAGATAGACTCAAGATCTCACTTCCTAGCCTTCAAAAAATCCTTCCAAGAGTAAATTCCTTTAACTTGATCAAAAGCAACTTATAATAATTTAAGAGCATAATATTGAATAGAGAGATTGCATTCCAAAATATTCATCCAAAGATTCTAGTTTCAAATGCGGAGGTCACTTGTTTATATACAAGGACATAGAAATGAATAATTATATTTAAAGAGCCAAAAAACATGTGGCAAAAGCCAAATTTGAGTTTAGGGTCGGGTTAACCAACATAAAGGCTGACCTATAGACTTCATTTGCATCCCTAAAAATCCAGGAGGGACTAGGGTGCTAGGAACCCTAGGCCCTTTGGGAAAATTAAGATACAAGCTTGGATTTAATGTAGATCTAACTCCAAATTTCAAATTAGTTTTCAAGTCACAACCAAAGTTTAACTATAATTGGGACATTTCATGAAATCAATGCCCAATCAGGACTTTAGGGTAGACCTAAAAATGCATTAGGCTAGAGATCACTAAAGGGAGGTTCTAAACATTAAGAAATTGTGCTTTCACAACTAAGGAGCAAAATTTTTGACATAATAACACTAACAATCTTAAGACTTCTTACTGCTTCTTTTAAGGGGAAAGCACTTGACTAGTAAAAATCATTAGAGCTAAATTCAATAGATACATAGGACCAAATTAGGAAATGCATTTTTTGAAAGGCTCAAAATAGAAGGGGATTTGGTCTTCATTATTGTAGTAGTTGATCACCATAAAGGGAGCTCCACAAGAGGCCATCATTGACTTCAATTCATGATTCTAAAAGATTTGAGAAAGAATTTTGGTTGCAGCATGACCACTCATTGAGATGGAATTTGATTTTTATCCCAAGGCTTTTAATTCATATATCTCTGTAATGATTCAATCATTGCGAAGGTAAATCCTTCTAGTAGCATATCACTTGGTAGTTAGAGTAGAGAATAACTTGATAGATATGGGAAGACTTCCTCCTTGACCTCCCCATGCCTATGTTCCCATTATTTTCACTCCCAATACAAGAATATCCCATAAAGATCAACATCTCTTTGCAAAATTTGCACCAAGCACCCATTTCTATGTATATATATCCTTCTGCCCAAGTTCCAACATTACCAGCTCAAGTTCCTCAAATGACAATAGAAATGTATGATCTAAAGAGCATCTTGGACAATTTTTCAAATGAGATCATTAATATAAAAAATAATCAAGCCACATATTCTAAACCCACCTACCATAATACTCAAGAATTAAGGCCTTAGTACCAACTAAATAAATATCAAAAATCATAAGCTTTAGAGTAGAATAAGCAACAAACATCAACTCAAGTTGTGTTCATATTGATTATATTATAATGAGTCCCAAAAAATATAGTAAGGAACCTAGTCCCAAGATAGAATAATTTTTTAGATGATGCAAATGCATGGTGATTTCCCTATAATGATGCACATACTTCTAAGGCGCGTCTAAGAGCAAACCTCCAGTAGAAGATAATGGAACAAAGGCAACAAGATATTCATGGAGGAGGCCAAGCAAGAGAAATTCCTTATCAATCCCTAGGAGTACAAAATGCTATCCTAGTTTCCTAGATGCAAGGAATGTCCCTTGAGCAAGAAGAAGAAATCACCTATAAATACACATTGTTTTCTTCAGTAGAAGGAGTAGTCTTTGTGAATGATCCATATTCTTCCAAAGTCTTGCAAGTGCAATCTAATTACATCATAAGATCAAAAAGGAGAATGGTGAAAAACTGAGATGCAAAATTATGTCTAGAACCAATGATCTAGAAAGCACCAATTGTTTAAAATTTTAATGATATACTATAGAGGTGGGGAAATGATTTTTTTCTAGTGTAACCTAGCATAGTTCTCAATCTAGTAGATTAAAGTCCAAAATATCAAGGAAATTTGGGATATACCACAAAAGCTCAACTTACAGGACCTCTTAGTGTGGTGTAACAGTTGAAGAAAATAATAGTTAGAATTTCATTATGGGATGTGTTGTCTATCCCTTAGCAAAGGACTTCGCTATAGGAATCTCTAAAGAAGCAATAAGATCTAGTCAAGGAGATCAACCATACCCCTAGTACTAGAGAGAAGGCAATAGAACCACAAAATATTGGATAGATCAAACAACCTACTACTCTCAACAATGCTAGTGTAGAGGTGATAAAGAATAAGCTTATGCCTTTTTATTTGACAATAATCATTGATAGAAAATTACTACATAAATCCATGATTCACTCTGGTGAAAGCACCATAGTCATGCCCAAGAGAATAGTAAGTTCCCTTAACTTAAAATATGAATACATGGAAAGGGGAGTCATGTAGCTAGATGGGAAGAGAGTTCAAACTATTGGGATTGCAAAATATCTTCCTCTCACCTTGTATGTATGCCCATTTATTGTTGTGCCTCAAGAGGTGGTGATAATTGACATTCACTAGTCTTTGGGTTGTGCTTATCTAAGGATTTTACAACCAAATTTGGAGGATATCTTTCCTTGATTAGTCCCATCTTATCCTCAAGACTAAGTATGGCTCCAAATTGAATATATTGTTAGAGCCACTCCATAAATAACACATTACCCATGAGGTAATGATAAAATTTGAAGCTACACATACCATGATCACTAAGGAAGAGAGGCATACTTTGGAACTCTTCAATGATGAAGCTTCCCCAATGGATAGGATTGACCAAGACGAAGCACTTCTTCTAGAAACCATATAGACAAATCCATATGGAAATTTTGATTCCACTAGTTTGGGAATGTATGTGATATATGATGAAAAAAATCTAATCTGAAAGTAATGAGAGTCTTGGGAAAGTAAGTGAGAATACTAATGATGGTACAAAAATATTGAAGTTATATTTTGATGGTGAAAGATCTACAAATGGTTTAGGAGTAGGTGTATGCCTCCTCTCACTAGAAGGGAAGAAAATTTTGAAAGTTTTCCACTTCCAATTCATCTATACCAATAATGAGGTTGAATATGAATATTTGGAACATGGGCTTCTCCTAGCTAAGAAGTTGAAGATGAAATAGTTATAGATTTTTGGAGATTCAAAATTAGTTGTTAAATAGGTCAAATGAACAACTGTAGCTAAAAATGTGAAAATGAGGTCATATCGCCATCAAATATGGGATCTTTTAGAATGGTTTGAAGCCCTTGATATTAAGTGACTCTAAGATTCCAGAATACAGAAGTGAAATGGATGGCTTAGATTGGATCATAGTTTGATCTAGTAAATGATCTTTTGTTGAACAAGGATGGTGTTAAATTGATCATAAGACCTAAGATTATTGATAATAGAGATCATTGGTAGGTATTTGAGAGTGACTCCCAAATAGCCTTGTTTTTCCAATAGTCTAGGGAATTCACCGAGCAACTTCAACCTAAGATTTAAGAAGAATATGAAGACTAGGTAATGCAATTAAACTCTAACAATATTCCAAAAGTTTTGATCACTCTAGAAATCTTGTTTATCCTGGATGATGAAAAATGAGATAAGATAAAGTTTACTAAAAAAGATGTGATAATGTAGAGGTTGATGTGAGTCCTGGTAAGAAGATGAAGGTAGGTAAGGTCTATACTCAAGATGAAATAGATAAGTTGCTCTATCTTTGCAACAAGTATAACTAGGTCATGCCATGCAATTATGAAGACTTGAAGGGGTACAATAGGGATGTAGTTCAACACACTATATTAAACTATGACCTAATTAAAGCATGTTTGATAGAAATAGAGGCCAATCAACCTAAAGATTGAACCTCTCATGAAACAAGATCTCATCAAATATTGATTGATTCTAAGATCATTTTCCCTATCAAGCATTCAATGTGGTGTCAAATTTAGATCCTATGAGGAAAAAGAATGGTGAAATATGACTCTGTCAATTTCAGGGATCTGAATAAATATTCCCTTAAAGATCACTACCCACTCCTTTTTATGGAGTAGATACTACAAATAGTGGCTAGATAAAAAAGTTTTTCCTTTCTAGATGGATTTTTGAGGTACAATCAGATTTGGCTCAAGGAATAAGATCACCATAAGATGACATTCACCTCAAAGTGGGGAACATTTCCCTATGAAAAGATGCCCTTTTGTCTATCAAATCTACGATCGACCTTTCAATGCATTATGGACATAGCATTGAGTGAATTGATAAATAAGATAATCCTAATCTATCTAGATGATATTATAGTGTTTTCTAAGGCAAAGGAAGATTATTTCAACCAATTGGAAAAGCTCTTTTAGAGGTGTTAGAAATTTAGGTTTTCTCTCAATCCAAAAAAGTGTGTTTTTGGAGTCCCTCAAGGTAAACACCTTGGACATGTGATATCAAAAGAAGGAATTTACATAGACTCCAATAGAGTGTAGGGTATCTTAGAACTATCCCTTCCAGTAAAAAAGAAGGTAGTTCAATCTTTTTTGGGAAAGATTAATTTTGGAGGAAGGTTTATCTCAGATTTCATATGGTTTGTTAGGTCTATCACCCTCATGTTGAAGAAATTTAAGGAGTTTAAATGGAGTCCCAAGGGAAGAGAGGAATTTGAAAAGATTAAAAATGCAATATATACTACACCAACTTTTATTAACCCTAATTTTTCAAAATACTTTATCATGTATGCCTATGTTGGAGGCCACAATATGGAAGCAAATTTAACACAAAAGGATTACCAAGATCCTTGAATATTATGTAGATGTGAAACTCACCAAGTTGGTAAGGACAAGAGCCTTATGTCAACATATCACTCAAGAGGGCTAGATGGATTACCAAGATCCTTGAATATTATGTAGATGTGAAACTCACCAAGTTGGTAAGGACAAGAGCCTTATGTCAACATATCACTCAAGAGGCCAAGTTACCATAGGAGAAGAATAAGGCACCAAGATTATCTTAATAAACGAAGAGAACTTCACAAGATAATGGATTGAAGATATAATCTCTTTATGGAGACTAGTCTATATCTAGATCAACTTCCTATTTTTAAAAGAAAATTATACAAGTTATAGGGAGTTAATTTTTCTTTATTTAATGGCATCCTATTTAAGAGAAGTTTTAATGGAGTCCTCCTAAAATGTATTGAAGACCAAGAAGATGATAGAATTATCTTTGAATTCCATCAAGGAACATTAGGGGGGCATTTGTCAGACCAAACCACAACAACCAAATTAGATTGCATAGGATATTATTGGCCTTCAATGTTTGCAAACTACTACAAATTGGTAAATTAGTTTCAACAATGCTAGTTTTATACTAGAAAAAGGAAGAATGTTGCTATTCCCCTCAACTACATTTAGTGGAGGAAGCATTTCTAAAATGGGGTTTGGACTTTATCAAGATGATTAATCTAGTTTCAAGCATAGGTCACAAATGGATCTTAATAGCAACATACTACTTTACAAGATTGAGTGAGGAAATTACATTAAAGGAAGCAACATATGGAGTTCTCAATTTCCTAAAGCATATCATTACTAGAATTGGTGTACAATGCTTAATTATATCAAATAATGTGAAAGCATTTTTGGATTCCAAAATTTTAGAAATTTCCTTAAAAAATAAAATTTATTTGAAAACCTCATCAAATTGTTATCCTTAGGGGAATGTTTTGGCTAAGTCAAAAAACAAAATTTTGATTAGGTTAGTCAAGAAAATTGGATCAGAGCATCAAAGAGAATGGCACAAAAATTTAAATCTTGCATTATGGATAGATTAGATTACTCCAAAGAAAATGATTGGTACATCCCCTTATGTTTTGGTGTATGGGAAAGAAGCTTCAATACTGATCTCAATTGAAGTTCCTCCAAGTTTCAACTAGTTAAGTAGATTGAAATTGGAGAAAACAATACAATTGAGGTCCAAATTGTTGAATTCATGGAACTCCAAGAGTAAAGACAGTCTGCACTCAATTCTATGGCTAAACATCAATAGGTAGTCAAGCAATGGTTTTAAAAAACATTCATCAAAACCAAATCTCAATATTGGGGATTCCATATTAAAATGGGAGGAGAGAGTGGAAAAACTAGACCATCACTCTAAATTTGATTCTCTCTAGACTAGCCCATATAAGATGATGGCATGTAAGTAGAATAATGATTTTGACCTAGCCAATGAAGCATAAGAGCTTTTAGAGATCCCAATTAATGGGATCTATCTAAAACTTCACAAGTAAACTTTTTAGGCCTCTATACATAGGTAGATTAGTTTGGTATTTTGAGGTGTGTTGTTAGTTTATTTCCCTTTCAATTATTGCTTGTTATAGTTTCTTGTGAGTTGGTATGATTTCCTACCCTTTTAAATTTGAAATAAGCATGATTAGCATGTGACATTAGGGTTATGATTAATTGATCAATAAGTTTAGTTTTAAAAAATAATGTGATCTTCTCTACCACATGATTACATCTTAAATGATTGGATATACTTTTAGGTCAAGTGAAATCTTGTGAAAGAAAAGCTAACTACCCATTAATATATATTGAATGTAATTGATCACCACAAATGGAGCAATGATGAAAAAAATAAGGATTGTAGTTGATGAGATTTCTTAAATGTGTGAAGTGACACTTAAGTGAGGCTTCACTTATTGTAATTAATAAGCTCTTTAAGGAGAAAAAATTATATACTATAGGTTATGATTATAAATTGATAACCCAAGCATATAGAGAAGCCTTATTATATAGCCTTCAAGAAATCCTCTTAATCTCTTCTCTTCACAAGAATTCAGACACCTTATAGAGCTTTTATGCAAAAAGAAGTGGATTTGTAGGACATTCCAAATATCAAAATGCCTAAGAGAAAGAGTTCATTTTCTACACCAATCTATGACCTACCCCTAGAATTCAAAGATCTAAAATCCTACATTGTAGCATCTATATAGCTAAGGGCATCTCAATACATTGCAGATGTGAGAATACTCAAGAAGGTGAAGTGTTTCAACTCCTCTCTAGTATTTGACACTACTGACCATATCTTTGACATAGTACTTTCAAAGACTATGAAAAACATGAGAGAAGGGGAACATGAATGCATGTTCAATCAGATGAGGATGAGAGAGTAAGAAACCTTTGGGATATGGCTATAGATATCCACATTAATATAGTATATGGTCTGAATTGTTCACTCATGCCTAGAAATTATTGAAGCTTGTGTGAAATGTTTCAATGCAAAAGCAGGGAAAATTCAAGGAAGAAATATTTAGGTGATGATAAACCATGATGCTATAAGGGATATGTTGCAATTTAACTTCAATGAAAAACCCCTCCTTTGTAGCTACAAGAGATTGTAGTGAATGTGGGATACAAGAA
This sequence comes from Cunninghamia lanceolata, assembly GCA_027924645.1. Taxonomy (NCBI): domain Eukaryota; kingdom Viridiplantae; phylum Streptophyta; class Pinopsida; order Cupressales; family Cupressaceae; genus Cunninghamia; species Cunninghamia lanceolata. The sequence continues at coordinate 3,723,598 of BSBN01000846.1, read as the reverse complement.
TTCAACAACTTAACTTCTTGAACAAGGAGCTTGGCTTAGATAATGAAAATACTGAGCTTCCTCCTCTTCCAATTTCTTTGCCCCAATATACACAATATGTTAAAGATGCATTTTATATGATGGCCTTTATTTTTGGCTTGGATGATGATAAAATAATGCATGGTTTTCAACTAGGTACTCTTTACAAGCTTAAGACTATCACTAGAGAATAAGCCTTCAAAATGGATTTTACAAAAGTAATAATAGATAGAGTGCATTACCAGTTGACTCATTTTAGCATGCAACAATTGTTCAAGTACTCTAAACACATTTGCTCCATTTTATATTGTATCAAAAATCTAGTTTTTCTATCCCTATAAGCATATTTGTATTGTTGATGAGTTAGTGGACTCTCAAAAGATCATCCTAGTGTCCACTTGGACACCTATACTTTCTAGAACCTCAGATTATTATGAGTTTGTTGAAAATTTTCTTACTCCAATCATTTTGGACTGTAATTTTGATGAAAATATCTCTAAATTTATTGATAGCTAGAGAGGGTTGGTGAAAAATGGTTGAATCCCCCATGACTAGTTCTTTGGTGCATACTATATAATGATTTAACTGCATAGTTTCAAGGAGAAGCCTTTTAGGCTCCCTGAAATCGTCACCAATTAGGTTCTGACCATTGAATATGCTGGGTAGATTGACATAATTGACTCTAAATTCAAAGATGGAAGGAAAAAAGTTATTCTACAATATTCCCTTGTCTTTTAGGTAGATAATAGTGAACAAGAGAGGAGTAGAGCACCTTTTGATGCTAAAATTAGCAAATTTGGGCTTGGAGTTCATAGAAGACTATTGGTCATATGAACCAAATGGATTCATAGCTAATTGGGTCAATAGGATAAAGATAAAGAAAGTGTCCATTCAACAAATCCAACCAACCATTAAGGCCAAGAGATCCCCTTCTAATGATTCCCCAAATATATATTTTGAGATCCATGAGTTCCATGCAAAGCCACTTCCCCTTGGGAGACTGTCAATAATATTGTGTATGTTTATGATCCAACTAAGGTCATGAAAATTGGCCTCTAAGGATCCCTTAGAAAAGTGGATTGGAGTGAAAATAAGATTAAGGCCTATTGGAAATATAGGCAAGATATAGCAGATCCTAAAAGATCATATAGATAGGTCCCAATAGATGACACTTGGGAGACACTATGGATTCAGGAGCATGGTTCACTTGCTTCAAATAGTGGCATTAAAGTAAGTGAAGGATCAGAGGATCATGAAAAATGGAAGAAGATGAGGGATCATTGTCTTTAGATGGTGACAATGATTCCTTTGAAAGTACTTCTAGGGCTAGGGCCCTGTCACAATCGATGGCCAGCTCCGCTACATTTGGTAGAAGGACAATCATCACAAGACCTCACTCATTGAACCCAAATAGCTCTGGCACCTAGGGGCCTTAGAGAGAAACTCATGCAAGCTCATCAAGAAGCAAAATTAACTTTCCAACAAGGTTTGCAAAAAAAGTTAAGGAGCAATAGAATAATATCATGTTTTTGGTGCCTAAACAACATCACAACTAGTAATTACTATGGCTCAACTAGCTATAGTAATAACACCATCGGTAAGTGGAGGAGAGGTTTAGGTCTACGTAGTGTAATAAACTTTAGAGAAAAGTTCTATTGTCACATCGGTAGAACCCTCAATCGGAAAGAGAAAGCTAGTATTGGCGAAGGGTGCTAACAATAAAGAGATAGAGGTGCAGATTGCTATTCGAGTAACTAGGTCAATCATAACTTCCACAACCCCAATGGTTACATAGGTAAGTATCTCTATGCCTCCTCCTCCTTCATCTATTCCCCACTTCTTTCGTTCTAGTGTGTACCTAAATCATGCAATTGGTTTCTTTGACCTCTCCCATACCAATTGTTTCGATTGAGACACTAACTCCACTGGTTCAAACCTTTCCTATGTTTACAACCACTATGATGGCTGCACCAGTTTCTCCTCTTTTCATGCAACCATTTCCAACGCTAGTGGGTACTATGCTACGACCAATTTCCCCTTCTACTTCTCAGCAAGATCCTACTCTACCTCTTCCACATGCCTTAAGTATACCCCCTTTCTCCCCATCCACACTCTTGGTTCATTCCCCATTACCTCTAAGAGCTATGTTAGCTCTCACCCACCAACAAGTCACCTTCCCATATGACCTATCTCAAGAGTTTCTATTTTCAAGTGGTTTCATTAAGTCACCATTCTAGAGCTCCATCAAAAAATGAATGCTACAAGATAGGCCTATGAGGCCAAAATGGAGACCTAGAGGTAGAAAGAGGATAGAGCTCTAGTACACTCACATATTAGATCGCAATATGACCTGACACAAAAATCTTTAATGATCACTCACATGACCCAAAATGTTGACAAGATACAAGGGTTAATGCATCCTATATATTACTCTATGCATGTGGTAGAAATGAGTTTGGTGCAAGAGCTCCCTAAAGACAAAGTACATTTTATGGAAGAAATGTAGAAATGTGTCATGATAGATTTCCTGAAGGTGAGTATGAAGATCAAGAAGAGAGAGTTGGAGATGAAAAACTAAAGACATAGTTAATCGACTCTGAGCTTAAATGAAGGCATAAGAGAAAGAACTATAGAAGCTAACTTTAGAGGTTTAGGCCAAGGTCCTAATTATAAATTTTAAGATGAGTAATCAAAATAGGTTGTCTTGTAGTTTGAGTTAGATAAGGTGAATCTCATGACAGAAGGCTATCAACAGAATGTGAAAAAGGTAGATGAGTGAGAAAATAATAGAGTAATAGAAGAAACTCAACTTAATGCTAGATTAGTAGAGATGATGGACCTAATTGAGTTGTTAAATGTTAAGCTTCATGCAAATGATCAATAGCTCCAATAGCTCCAAACAAAGTGGTACAGTCACGGTAGGAGGGATCAATGAATGAATTGTCTGGACCTTGCAACAAGAGTAAACACAATAGAAACAACTCAAAGAAATGAAGAAAATACAGATTCAGTGATTCAGTATATCATAGAATTCAAATACAATCTGGCTGGCAACACGCAGGCTTACAATTAGGGCTCACAGGCCTAATTACATACATGTGCAAGATAAAGCTTTGAATCTCCTTCGTACAAAATATAAACTAAGGATTATGAATCAATTTCCAACTATTGAACTTCTTTCCTAAGGATCTATTACATCTTTATATATCATTTCTGGACCAATAGACTCCTCCACGTCAGCTATGGAAGATCACAAACTTCAATGAAGAGTTGTAACGTGTTCACAGATAGGTCAGACCTAAATGCATAGAACTCACCCACAAATGAATGGAAATAAAGTGCGGACCTCCAAGGAAGGTCAACCACAAGCCAAGGATAATTGAATGATGTGTCATTAGGATCTGTAAGTCAAGGAATGATCCGCAAGCCTTCTCCTTCAGCTGATTATCAGGAATTGTTAGAATGCTTTGCTATGAGAAAAAAACTGATCATAGCGATAACTTTTCGGTGGCTTATCCAAATGCTTTGAATTCTTGATATGATGTAGATGAATGAATGCAGATGCTAAGTCTAGATCCATAAGATGTGAAATGCTAAAACTAGACCACAAGCTAAAACTGCGTCTAACTGAACTGCCTGAACTGAACTAGAAAATGAAAGACTAAAATGCAAATGTTTTTGGTTGATGCAAGATTGTTCTTGAACTAGGGATGATCCTACATCAGACATCTGAGGTTATTGAAAAAGTGAGTCCCTCACTTTGTTGGTGCTAGGGGAGAACCAAGATGGTCCACCTCAGCTTGAGAGATCCATGATGAATCTTCCTCCGGTCTGCCTTTACACTTCACAAGATATTATTTGTATTGTCTTCCTCTAGTGTTGCATCCAACTCTGTTGTCCAAGATGTCTTCAATCTGTTTTGGTGCTTTGTGTGGTAAATACTTCTTCAGGTCTTTCTCCATGCTGTCAATAAACTCTACTTGATGATACTGATATAAGTTTACAATGTTGAAAATATGTGATATACCCAATGTCTCCGATAGCTCTACTTCATATGCATTTCCTGAATCAAATTTTTTGAGTATCTTACAAGGTCCAAACTTCTTCATCTTCAACTTGTTATATGTCCCAACTAAAAATCTTTCTTTTCTCAAGTACACCATCACTTCATCTCCAACTTCAAATTCTTTATCTCTTCGCTTCTCATCTACCTTTCCTTATACTTACTATTCATATCCTCCAAATGCTTCTTCACCTGATTATGCACTGTCTTCATGTGATCTGCAAATTCTTCAGCTTCTACACTCCTCTTTTCCTTTGTACTGATGTCTCTCAATTCTGCAAGTCCTCTAGGATTCACTCAGTAACAATCTCAAAAGGTGTTCTTCTGGTACTCCTGTTTACTGAATTATTGTATGCAAACTCTGCTTGTGAAAGAATCAAGTGCCAACTTCCGGTTTTCTCTCCAACCAAACATCTCAACAAATTTCCCAAACTCCTATTCACTACCTCTATCTGTCCATTAGTCTGTGGATGAAAAGTTGAGCTTAACTTCAAATCTATCTTCATCTTCTTCCAAAGTATTCTCCAAAAGTATCCAACAAACTTTGTATCTCTGTCTGAAACTATACTCTTAGGTAATCCATGCAATCTCACAATCTCCTTGAAAAATAGGTCAACTATATGTACTACATCATTTGTCTTCTTACAAGGTATGAAATTAGAAATCTTTGAAAATATGTCAACCACTACAAATATTGAATCATGTCCTCTCTATGTCTTAGGTAATCCCATTACAAAATACATACTTATGTCTTCCCAAGGTCTCTCTGGTACCGTCAAAGGTTTATACAATCCAGTGTTCTAACTACTCCCTTTTTCAACTTGACAAACTCTACAACTCTGCACAAATCTCTGAACATCCTTATGTATCTGAGGCCAAAAGTAATTTTCACTCACCAAAGACACTATCTTATCACTACCAGAATGTCCTGCCAATCCACCACTATGTTTCTTCTTGATCAAGTTATCCCTCATTGAACTTCTAGGTATGCACAACTGACTTCCTTTGAACAACATATCTTCTTGAATGAAATAGTCCAACCACTTGCTCCTGATGAGTGCCAAGTTGCACCTATGAAATACACCTTTTTACCTCTCTTTTTCTCCTTCCTGATCCCATCTTTATTAATGTCTACACCAAAATAAGCTAGCAAGATAGTTCTAGTTAATTATTAATTGAGATAGATTACTTAAGATCATAATTTATGATTAAGTGACTAATGTGCATGGAATTGATGGAAAAAATACAGAAAGTTCTCTCTTTTTGAATCAATAGGTGTAGATGCTAGGAACAATAATTTTGTGCATCTCTGGAGATAGTCTTCAATGATCTCCGGAGACAATACCAGAATACCACAACACCAGAAGTTTTGAAGGAAAGAGAAAGCCTCTCTGGAACTGAACAAAGAAGGCCATAATGGTATCTCCGGAACTACAGACATCTCCAGAGCTACAAACATATCTCTGGAGCTGCAGACAGGGACATATATCTCTGACACCTCCTGAGAGTAGGGCATATTTCTAGCATAAGCTACTGACCAAGCACTCTTAGAAGTGATCACAATAGCACTCATTTCACTCAAATCATCACCTGAGTGGTGAAGGGTCATCTTTAGTTAAACTGCTGGAGTTTTTATCTTTATAAACTTTTTGCATAAGTTACGGATAGAACTGATTCAATACCCATATTTTCAGGGCCTCGCTGCCCAAATGTATTAAGACTCAAACTTAGAATTCTAAGTGGACTTCTGTTCCACTCAGTCTACTTTTATTGCATGATAGTTTTCCATAGTTAGACAGTGTTGTCCTTGAAATTAGCTACGCTCATTTTTGTAGACAACCCCCACGAAACTTGTCTATTTTGTGATCTACACTCTAAGTTCACAAATCAAGACAAAGATTCTCTTGGTTTAGTGTGAAGTCATATGGCATCCTCGACTAGTTTACAACATTCCCTCAAATCGATTCCTTGATATTTGAGCAGATCGATTTGGATGTAAACTGACCAAGATATCAATTTTGGTCATTTTTAGGGTGTTAGTAAAATTTTGAGTCTTCACATGTAAAGTCGGCCAAAACTACCACTTTTACATGTCTTTTTGTTCACTCATGTAGAGTCGGTTGAAATTGTCGCTTCTACATGGTTTTTTCTTTTCCACATGCCCAAGTGGCACTTTTCACTGCCTTTGCGTATTCTCTTTAAAAAGGGTTGTTGCATGTGCAATGCCAACGGTTTTAACTACTTTTGCATTTTTGTTCATCCATGTGATGTCGGCCGAAATCGCCGCTTGAGCAAGATCTCCAAGATCTTGAACTTTAAGTGGCATTAATGTCCACTCATGCCAAGCTTTAAAATACATTATCTCGTTGTTTTTACTTATCATTTCTTTTGTCAAAGTTTCCTAATTGATCCCTCAATCCTTCCTCAAGTTGCTTGATAGCGTTGACATTGATTTCAAACGGATTTCAACTCATCACCATCACATTTAGGGTTTTCATTCCTTTGACTAGTAAGTCCTCTAATCATTGTTTTTGTTATTTGTTTTTGTATAGGGTTTTCCATTTTTCATTCTTTGGAGTCATCAAACCCGTGTTTCCCCCAAATTATATTGAGGCAAATCGTCCCCTTCTTCATATTTATTTCTTGAGTGATTTTTGAAACCCTGGTTTAACATTTCATCATTGGATGATCAATAAGAAGTAACCTTTTGTGGTTAGTTAGAGATTATTACCGCTCCAACATGTCCATGTGTAGTGGCGGTGAAGTTTACTGCCCGAGTTCTTTCCATAAACTTATGAGCAAATGTGATGTCGGCATTATTTGCCGCTTGGACATCAAATTTGCATTTCATACCAGTATGCATTGTCTACGTTTTCTACCACCGATGCATAACACTTACAATTCCCTCCCTTACATGTAGCATCGGTGTTTTTCACCGCTAAAGCACCATGCACATGCCTTCAAAATTGCTAAATACCCTGATGTAAGGGCGGTCGTTTTGCCTGCCATTACATGTAAAGCATTCTTCTAAAAAGAAAATACATGTAAAGTCAATTTTTTTCACTGACTTTGTACAATTAAGATGAAATCTTCCCAAACACATGCACTAGCGGTGAAAACACCTGACTTAACACATGCAAGTATTTCCTCATGCAGGAGCGGTCATTTTCACCACTCATGCATATTTTCCTGAATTTTTCCCAACACTGGGAAAATTCACCTTTCAAGGCCTGTTAGCCCACTTTTGCCCTTACCTCAATTTGCATGCACTCAAGCCCTTCAACGCATGATTTCCTATCCATGATCATCGAATCGTAGTTTTCCCAGTTTATCTATTTTTCCCCTAACTACGAGATCATGGCCTTTTGCAGTTCTCAGCAAGTGTTCGTGGTAGATATCAATCTCAGAGTTCTTTTCAGAGCTAACGTCAAAGCCATCTCCACCCAAAGAAAAAATTATGAAGTACAAATATCAAGGTGTTTTTCAAATCACCTCAATTACTTCTAATGTCGATGACATTAGAGATATAGAGATTGGCCATGTATCACAATTTTCTGAAGAGTGTTGATAGTGGTGATGGATAGAAATTAGATATGTAATCTGCATTCTTACCTTTTAATAGCAGTTACAATGAAGAATGACGGTGGTAGCTGATATTCTTCTTCGTGCCTTAGTTTATTTTCAGTTTTGTATATGTAATTTGTATTTTGTTTTGGACATATTCACATGTATTTTTCTGAAATGTAATTACATGTGAGACAAACGAAGTCCTAAGTCAAATAGGACTCTTTTGTTGAATAAGTCAAAGTAGTTGTAAATTTCCTATTTTTGCTCCAGGCTCCTCCCTATAAATAAAGAGGGCCTCTTTTGTAAATAATATCTTTAATCTTATGCAACAAAGTGTTGCCCAAATTCAGACTCAACTTTGAGACTTTGTGTTCAAATTGTATGATCAATTCCAATCAATAAAGAAGGTGAGTTTTGATATTAAACTTTGTGTTGAATCGAATTTGCATGAGTGAGGATGTACATATGGCATTTTTGCTGATTTCTCTTGTTGGTTGATTGGATAAAGTGGTACTTGGTTATTACGATTGGAGGACATTCAAGATAAGTTATATAAACTTTGTGTTATATTATTTCCTTGAATCTATGTGTGTTGAAAGTGTTTCTTGGTGAAGGATTATAAAGACTTTGAGCTTGTAGTCATTCACTTTGTATATGAATCGTGTTCAGAACTTGTAGACTTTGTGCTATGATTTTCAATCACATTCGCGTGAATCAATGGTGTTGTTAGTTGATAGACTTTGTGCTCCAACTGGTGATACGGTTACTTTTAAAATCTTTCTGGGGATAATTTGAAGACTTTGTACTTGAGATTATTCACTTGATTCATGAATCTTTTGGTGAAGTAAGTTGAAAGACTTTGTGCTTCAACTTACAAGAATAATTGTTGATTATTGTTTAAGTGTAGAAGCATTATTGAGTATTACTGTGAAACATTGTAAACATCTTTTCTGAAAGAAGAGAAAAGGATGAATGTAACACACCCCCAAAGCTAGTATTTAGTGTAAATAAGTTTGTAATAGTTAAAAGGGAACCTCCCCTTGCTGAGAGTAGAGATTTATCTCATCATATTGCGGTTGATATAACCATTTTGCTGTCAATGAGTTGACGGCAAAATATTCACCCAACAATTTTTTGGCGACTCTACTGGGGATCGAATACGCAATCAAGAGCCTCACGCTTTGGGTTGAAGCATACTGGTCTCATCTATTGTAATATATTTTTGTTATATCTTCTCTAAAGTTTTATCAAGGAATATGGCTGTCCCAGGTCCATGGGGAAATATATTTGGTCCTTTGAAATTGACTCAGCCTCTACATGAACTACCTCAGGGTTTGCGTAAGAACTTTCCCAAGTTCTACGGGGATGGTAAACAATATCTGAATTAGCACATTGTAGATTTCTACATTACATGTGGTGTTCTCAGAGTTGAATATGAAGATGTTTCTGTAAGAGTCTTTGTAGAAACATTCCAAGGTGTTGCAACTGATTGGTTCTATCACCTTGCACCTGGAATAGTCACTGGATGGAATACACTTCAAACTTAATTTGAAGCTAGATTCAAGCTAGCAGAAGATGCTTATGCCTTGTTGGCCCAACTTACTCAAATGAAAAAAGAACCGCATGAGCCCATGCATGAATTTGTGGGAAAGTTCAATAAGCTAACGAACAGGATCCCAACTATTGCTCAACCTACAGTTGAGAACCTAAAATGCTTCTTCATCAATTCATAATTGTCGGAAGTAAGTTTTCTTTTATGAAGAGTAGCACCAACTGATCTTGCAATGCTCAAAGTTTGGCAGTTGAAGTGGAGGATGTTTTGATCTTAGCGGGAAAGTTGAAGAAGGATTCTATTGGTTCTAGTGGGCAGCCCCCTTTGGCTTTATCTTCTTCAAACACTATGGATCCTATAGTGCAAAAGTTGGTCGATGAGCTGTTAGCTCTAAAAAAATAGATGTCATAGAGTTTGTCCATTCCTCTCTACAAGGACATACCAAGGGGAACTTCTCTAAATGCTTCGAGTTACCAAGACAATGTTTCAAGGGATCAGAATCAAAACAGGTTTCCTCCACAATGAGGAATACTTGCTTTGGAAGCACCACTTGTGAATGTCACAATTTTCTATTATGAATCAGAGCAAAACAATCTTCTTCAATCAAAATATGATCAAGGAGAAGATGTTGCTAATCTTTTCACGGAAGGTGAAGAGCAGTTAGCTGGCGACTCTACCACCGGGTTCCTGAACTTGGAAGGTGAAATGAAATAAGAAGAAGATGCTTTTGATGAATCTTATGCTGTTCTTACATGGTCACAGAATCAATTTAATCATCAATATGTGGCTGGTGACAACCAAGTAAGTACATCAAATCTTCCTACTTCATCCCTTGTTCCTAAGATCAATACCCCCAATGAAAAACCTCAAAATGAGAGTTTTTCATCTTCTGTAACAAATCCATATCAGCTTGTTGATATCATAGATCATGCTGAGGAGACAAAGATTCAAATGTCTGAGGCAAGAATACCTGTTAAGGGTATTATGCAAAAGGTTCATCCTGAAAGGGAGGCCAAGTACATAGTGACGAAAACTGAAGATCCAAAAGCTTAGATTCTTTTTGAGTTTTTTGATATGGGTACTTATTTCTGGATCATTGATGAAGATTCTGAGTCATTGGATATTGTTTTAAATGGAGATTTAGAAATAGATGGATCATTCTTTTCAAGTGAAGGGATTTTACAGCTGAAAGGAAATGGCATTTCCAAAGGATGGGTTTCTCTGAAAAAACTTTTTGATGAGCATGATCGCTTTGTCAAACGACGACAATAGTTGGGACCAAATTCATCAGCGTCAGTTGGGCAATTCAATCTGGATGCAGAAGAAGATCATAGAATGACAAACACTGGGAAGTGTTACTCTTTCAACAATAAAAGAAAAAGAATTGGAACATCTTTTCTGCTGCATCACAGTAGACATCATCTGAAGCTTTTCTCAAAGTGAAGTGACAGATAAGTTTTCATATTTTTGCATAGTTTTTTGTGTCCTTTTCATTTTAATCTTTTTGTGTTTTTATTTTTGTGTTTTTGTTTAGTCTTTCGTGTCTTTTTCTTTTTCTCTTGACTCTATAGCCCAATGGCATGGATGAAGGCACTTAGAGACTGGATTCTACTCCCTCCAATCATTTCAAAGTTCTATTGAAGGAAGTTCCCCAGTTAGAGCCAACTGTTGTTCTCAAAATCAGCTACGCTCATTTTTGTAGACAACCCCCACGAAACTTGTCTGTTTCATGATGTACACTCTAAGTTCACAAATCAAGACAAAGATTCTCTTGGTTTGGTGCGAAGTCGTATGGCATCCTAGACTAGTTTACAACATTCCCTCAAATCAATTCCTTGATATTTGCGCAGATCGATTCGGATGTAAATTGACCAATATATCAATTTTGGTCATTTTTAGGGTGTTAGTAAAATTTTGAGTCTTCACATGTAAAGTTGGCCAAAACTACCGCTTTTACATGTCTTTTTGTTACTCATGTAGATTCGGTTGAAATCGCCGCTTCTACATGGTTTTTTCTTTTCCACATGCCCAAGCGGCACTTTTTGCTGCCTTTGCATATTCTCTTTAAAAAGGGTTGTTGCACATGCAATGTTGGCGGTTTTAACCACTTTTGCATTTTTGTTCATCTATGTGATGTCAGCTGAAATCGCCACCTAAGCAAGATCTCCAAGATCTTGAACTTTAATTGGCATTAATGTCCACTTGTGCCAAGCTTTTAAATATGTTATCTCATTGTTTTTGTTGGCAAGAGACACTATATGGATTCGTGGTTGTTGTCATTGATGGCAACAAAGGTCATTCCACATATCCGCAAGTCATGGTGTGTCTCTACCGAAAGTCAAAATGAAGACTATTGTGGTCCGGTGAACAAGAACAGAGCATGTGGCAAGGTCTGACAGATTGGTCCGGATCTCTCAGAGGAAGTGTCTTGGTGTAGTACGGATTTGGGGAACTCAAAAGGACTACCTTGAGTAGTATATTCCAAGGATTTAGCCTCTGGTGATGGATAAGAAAGAAGATATGAATAGTTGAGTACCGAATTCCTGAAAGACAATGAGAACAGAGGAAGAACTGACTGACAGAGTATCAGACTATTTTCCGGATGTGTTACTATTGATGGTAAAGGTTGTAAAGGCATGAATCATGTTTGGCTAACATAATTAATGATATCTACAAGTATATGCTTGATCTGCATTACTTGATATGCAAGGATTCAGCCGACAGAACAAAGTTGGTGAGAAAATAGACTATTCCGGGTGCCGACTAGAAAGATAATGAAATCACTAGTGCGGATATAAATAGAGGATGGATTTTGTTGTGAATATATAAGTGGAGTTATATATGCGAATAAGTGCAGAGCAGAGTAGAAGTAACAAGAAAGATCCGGTATGTGAAAGAAAAGAAAGAAAAAGAACAGAGGAAAGATGAAGTGCAGCAGATCAGTATACTGAGTCTAACCGGAACTAAACTCTAGCATATGTAGATGCTTCCAATCAGTTCAAGTATTGTATAAACATTCTTTTGTAGATAGTGTGTCTCCTTGTAGGCAGTGTTCCTCTTTGTGAGCAGTGTGCTCGGGCAGTGAGCCCTAATTGGCAAGTGCCATTTTGTAATTCCTTATTCTTCTAACAGAGAATAATCTTTGGGTTAATCACCCTGTGGTTTTCTCCCTTAACCGGGTTTCCACATCAAAAATACTGTGTCATGTGTTTCTCATTTCATGGTAATGTTTGTTTGTTTGATTCAATGCTACTTTGATTAATAAGAAAGTTCAAATGAAGAAATAATTAGGATAACTGATTCACCCCCCCTCTCAGTTATCAACAATTGGTATCAGAGCTAAGTTCCTTCGAATAGAGCCTAACAGTTTGAGGAAGATCTAGGAGTTTAAATGGATGCATATGGTTTAAGGGAGCAACTCAAGACTACCCTTGAGGATCTTGAACAATCAAACTCTGAAGTCAATGAATTAAAGGAAAGACTCAAACAGGCTGATGAATTCATGAGAGAACTAAAAGACAAATTAAGTCTCTCTATGAAAAAAAGAAAGGAGCTGCTCCAACAATTGGCAAGACAAAGTGAAGAAAGCAATACAAATGAAGAATTAACTGAGAAAACCAAGTTATGTGAAAAGTTATCAAAAGAAGTCATTATGTTAAGACATGAAATGGAATCAGGAACTATAAAGTTTACTCAAGAGATTGAAGAAAAAAGAAAAGCTGAAGACAATCTAAGACAATCTCTTAAAGAGAAATCAGAAAAATGCCACCAGATGGACAGGATTATCAGACATCTTGAATCTGATCTTGAAGATGCCAAAGATAATGAAGAAAAACTTGAGGATCAAATTGTCTCTCTCAAAAGAGATCTTCAAACAGCAAATGAATATAAAGAAAAATTCAAGATAAGTTCTGCCCAACTTGAAGTACTTCTTGGAAGTCAAAAGAGGACAGATGACAAGTATGGTTTGGGATATGAGAAAGGAGAAAGCTCCGGATCCGGTCAAAAGAATTTTAGATCAGAAAATCTAAGGAATAGGCCTAGAAGACCTCTGGTAAGACAGCCCAATGCTCAAAGATATCCATCCTTCAATGGATACTGCCACAGCTACAATCACTTCAGTCACAAAGCTAATCAGTGCAAAAATAGAATGAATCAGACTAATTCATCCTTCTCTGGACAATGCTTTAACTGCAAAAGGTATGGACACAAGTTTCATGAATGCAGAAATATGCAAATAAACAAATCATTCAATGGTAGATGCTTTGCATGTAATAGAGTAGGTCATATGGCTAATCAATGCAGATCAAGAGGCTATCAGTCAAATATGCAAAGAAATGTTATTTGTCAAATCTGTAATAGGTCCGGTCATAATGCAAAAGTCTGCAGAAGCAAGAATCAAGACAAAAAAGGTCCGGTGTATAATCAGAATCAAGACAAGGGTAAACAAAAGATGAATGCGGATGAAGTTAGGAATCAGATGAATAAGATTTGGGTAAAGAAAAGTTCTGAGACTATAGAGGTTGGATCCGCACCAGACTCTAGTGCTAATATTCCTTCCGGAAACTAAAAAATGAGCTCTGGCTTGGGGGGAGACTCATAGAAAATCCTGTTCCCCCAGCCAATCAAGTGGTGCCGGATGTGGCACAAGATGCGGAGTAAAGAATTTGAAGATATGTCTTGAGATGATCCAGATAAGATTTCAGAGGTCCGCATGGAGATGTAAAGAAATTGTGATCGATCAAATAAGACCTGTTCCGGGAGATGCTCCGGAATGACAGAAGATTACAAAAGGGTCTGGAGAGATCTGGAAGTACATTGTCTTACTCTGCGGATTGGACAGAGTGTTTGGAATGTTCTTATAATGTGTCATCTTGATTTGTTCATGATTGGAAGATGTTCTCAGATCAGGACTGATCCGGCACTCCAAGCTATCCAAATAAGGCAAACCGGAATAATGTAGGTTGAGCATTTATTGCAAACAGATATTAGGGTTTGCGAAACAATATAAGGGATTTCTCAATAATCACTTGATCATTCCACACCTAAGAAGAAGTGAAAAGCGGAGCTCTACAACAAAATTCATCAAGTTCACCGAAGATCACTTGCAGAAGTTGCTACATACAGAAATCAATCCAACCCCTCCGTATAACCGAAGGCGCTTAAGGTATTTTATGTTTCCAATATCTCACTGTAAATCTTTGAAAAATGGCTACTCTGAATATAGTTAAGATCTTTGATAGACCTCGCCCCACATTCAAGAAACATCCATACAAATCTTTGGAAGTAGATCCACTAGGAACCTTCTCCAGTGTTCCGCATGGTGTATTGCATTAGGAGGACATTAGGGTTTACATTCATGCAAATTTTGAAGACTTTGGAGAATCAAAACTGATGGATATCTATCACAAACAGTTGATAGATGACTCCTTTGAGATTAAACCTCAGTACAAAGCCATCCGGGACAAACACTTTGCACAGTGCATCCATTTCGCCTGTTTTGAAGAAGATGAATGGGTCCGGTATGTACTAAGTAGAGTGCATGACAACTTCCTATGGTTGAACAAGCCCTTCAAGATCACCAAAGATGCAATTAGGGCTGTAACCAGTCTGCACTCATCTGGTGGATTACCTATTCTCAAGTCTGTCAAAAATCAGACAGTTAGTGATGCAACCGGATCTAAGTTTGACAAGAGAGCTATGACAGTTGAAGACATCACTGAACCAGATGTCAAATTTGCATCTATGATAATTGGTTAAAAAATCTATCACTCTAGCAGGGAAAATTCAGTACCAGGAACTGCAATCTACATAGCTTATCAAATGTTAAAGGAGAATGCAGACTATGACTTGTGTGAGCTTCTTGTAAACCAACTTTTTGAAAATCTGTAGAAGATCAAGAAGGACAAGAAAAACTCCTTCAAATATGGCAATTTGATCCTTTGTCTCTTCTTTTATTACATGAATGAGCTTCCCAGATCCAGTGGATGGATATGGCAGAATGACAAACCGGTTGCCATCCAAATCAGAGATTATTTGCATGGACTTGGGGATGCCAAACCAAGAAAAATAGCTCTATGGGGATATTTCAAGAACTTCCAGAGCATGATTCATGCAAGAGAAAGAATACCCCAATCCCTTGTTGAAAAGTACAAAGACACAGTATGCTTTATGGTAGAAACAGATCAGTGTCTAATGGAGGCAATAGAACCAAGAACTATGTGGATCATACCCATGGGGTATGAAGTGGATGAACAAATAGTGGAGCTGCATGTTCAACACATGCTAAGTCAGCCTAAAGATCCAAAGGCAGAAAGGTTCAGAACATTTGAGGAACTAAGTATAAAAATTCATGTTGAACTCAGAGAACCAGAGATCAAGAGGAAAGTCAGAAAAGAAGTAGAACACATAGCACAAGGCCTTGGAATCTCCATGGAAGCACTTGATGCTCACTGGAAGAAGAAGGAAGGGGATGAGAAAGAGAAGTGGTGCAGGAGCACCTACCTGACAGCTGGCCTCCATGAGGCAATTAGTTTGTTTAAGTCTTGTGAATGTTTCCAAGAAGGTCTTATAAGACCAATGCATGTAATAAGGTCATGTTGACCATACTTTACTATTTTTAGATAGTTTGTTATGACAGCTGTTATGCTGTATGTCCAGTTGGATCTCCCAGTCGCCTGGAGAGATTTCCCAGCCGCTTGGAGTCGGGTCGGTAGTACTCGCAAGAGATCCTATTTATGCATGAGGATCGGTTGGTTTTAGAGATAGAAACAGATTGATAGTATTGCAGATCATCGATCAGACTTTGCAGAGAGTAAGGCAGAGGGAGTGAGACAGAATACTGTATTTGCATCTTTTGAAATCAAATAAAGAGATCCTGTTTGTGTCCATTCTCTGTTTTGGATTCCATTGTGTAATCGAGTTGTTGTTCTGGTGGTTGCATGGATTCGTTGATCCATTCCACCGGTTGATTCGTCGAATCAGTGGAATGGCCATGTATAATAGCTTAGGATTTAGTTTGCATTTTCTGTTTGTTCGCATGCAGGTGTGCAGGATCGTCGTTGAGAGGTGTTGAGAACCCTAGCATGGGTATGTGCTAGGTCGTGCTAGTTGTTAGAGTCTGGAAGATCGCCCTGAAAGTAGATCGGGTCACCTCAGGAGGTTCGGCGGGTCAAAATTCGCTAAGGTTGGAAAATCCATCGCAATGGCATCATCAGGATATTTCTGTGTATATCCTGCAGTTACTTCAGGCGTCATCCAAGTAGATGAAGGTGAGCATGATGCAATCATTTGCATAAGGTGAATGTGCATTGGGGTGATCATCATCACGTGTTGCCAAGGAGGAGCATATCGGCATAAGGTAGAAGATTGGGTTGATAAAACCATCGCGGGCCGATAATGTTAAGTTTGGCCGACAGCAGGATATTGAAGGAACTACATGTGACATCATCGTCATCAGGATAATCATCATCAGGATATCAGGGTGATGTAAGCATCGAAGGAAAGGTGCATGAGGTTGTCGTCATCAGGATATATGGAGGGAACTGGATATTTTATATCCTGCTGATGAAGATGATGTCGAACATCATGATGCTGCAGATAGAGGTTGGCGGTAAGATGAACAGTGAACATCAGGAGGATGTTTGCACTTGCCGAATATGATGATGCTGCCGATAGCCGGATATGATGATGCTGCTGACAGGCGAAGGGTCAAAGGTTTGTCTGCAGGAGGATATCGGTCGGCAAGAGAAAATATGATGATGCTGACAATGTTAACAGAAAATATGATGATGATGATGAAGGGTTGTAGACATACATGCTGTATGTCAAGGTTTTAGTGTGGATGCCTCTGCATCATAGTGGTATCAGAGCTCAGCAAAAGGTCTGGGCTGTTGTGTGTTGATTCTGTCACTGAAAGGACAGAGGTAGAGTTGATTCTGTCACCGAAAGGACAGAGGTAGAGGAGTGAGAGGTTGACAAAATGCCTCTGAAAGGTAATGGTACTGCAAGGGAGTTGCAGGAGATGAAGGAAAAACATGTCAGAGAGTTGAGGAAGATGAAGGAGCTTGCTGAAGCACTTCAAGCCAGGCTTGTAGCCCTGGAAAAGAACAAAAAGAGGGAAGTGGAAGACAATGAATCAGAAGAAGATGAAGATGCTGTTGAAGAGTATGAAGAGGTAGCTGAAGATCTGGATGCTGAAGACCAGAGATTTGCAAAACTGTTAAAGGCAGTGCAGAGTGATAAACCTAAGGTAAAGGTTGATGTTTCCAAGTATAATGGAAGTTTGCATGAAGATGAGTTACTGGATTGGATTGCTGCACTTGATAATCACTTTGAATGTGAAGATGTTGCTGAGGATCAGAAGGTAAAGATTGCAAAGACCAAGTTAGGAGGTCATGCTTTGGTATGGTGGGATTATGTACAATCCGAGAGAAGGAAACAAGGAAAGTCAAAGATCACTTCATGGGATAAAATGGTAGCAAGGATCAAAGGTAAATTCTTGCCCAAGGATTATGAGATTCAGATGTTTAAGAAGCTGCAATTTTTAAGGCAGAAGGAAATGGATGTGAAGGCATATACTGAGGAGTTTTATAAGTTGAGTATGAGATCTGGTCATCATGAGAATGAGGTAGAAAAGGTGGCTAGGTACTTGGCTGGTTTGAGATTGAACATACAGGACGAGTTAGTTTTAGCTAACCCTAAGAGTGTGGAGGATTGTTACCAAATGGCAATCAGGATTGAAGAAAAGATGAATAGGAGACAAGATAAGTCCATGAGAGGAAGAGGCAGTAATATGAGGGGAAGAGGATTAGCCCCTACAACAAGGCAAACCAATGAGGGTCAAGAAGACACTAGTAAAGGACAGGGACAGTCTGATTTCAGAGGTGGATGGAAAGGTAATAGAGGCAGATTTGGAAGTGGTAGAGGTTCTACTACATTTTCAGGAAAGTGTTACACCTGTGGTGAGTTTGGTCATCCATTTTTCAAATGTCCAGAAAACAAAGGTTCATCATCCAGAAATGATAGAACGAATGACAAGAGAGTACAACTTGTGCAAGAACAGAAAGTAGAGCAAAGTGTGCAAAGTTCAAACACTTATCAAGGAGATAGAGTTCCTGACGGTATGGATATCCTGAGGAGGGAGAAGCATTGATGCTTAGGAGAACTAGTTTGCAGGCATCAAAGGATATGATGCAAAGAAGAGCTCTTTTCAAGACCACATGCAAGAGCAAAGGTAAGGTATGTAAGGTTGTCATTGATACTGGTTCAACAGACAACATGGTATCTCAGGAAATGGTGGATAAACTGCATTTGGAAAGGATTCCACACCAACACCCTTACAAGGCATCTTGGGTGAGTGATAGTCAATCACTTTTTGTCTATGAACAGGCATATGTGGATTTTCAGATTGGAGCATATCAAGATAGAGTTTTGTGTGACATTTTGCCCATGGAATGTTGTCACCTACTATTGGGTAGACCATGGCAATTTGACAGGAGGGTACTGTATGATGGGTCTGCTAATACCTACACCATCAAGAAAGATGGGAAAACTATTATGTTGATGCCATTGCAGGAAGATGCTGCAGCGCAGGGGGCAGCCCAAATCATTTTAGTGGGAAAGAAGGAATTTGTACAGATGCCTATAGGAGCAGGCATAAAGGCAGTTGAGGACACTGCAGGGAAAGGAGTTGTTAAGGACAACAGGTTGAAGAAAGTTTCAGTTGTGACTAACAGAGGTCAACAGCTGGTTCAGAAACAGGTTTGCAAACAGCAACCAGTTGAGAGGAATGACAAGGATGTTGTCATAGTTGGGACTATTGTTTGTCCTATAAAGGTTGAAAGAAAGATAGAGTTGAACATTGTGAAAGTTCAAGAGGCAGTTCAGACAGAGGTTCTAGTCAGACAACCGGACAAACACAAGGTATGTGTGAGAAGGGCCTACATTGACAGGCATGAGGGTTTACTTGCAAGATAGCAAGTTACAGTTCAGAAGTCTTGGAGCAGCCAAGAGCCAGCAGAGGACAAAGCTAGAACAGGTCAAGACACTACAAAGGCAAAGTGTACAGGTGGAGGACTGCCACAACCTAACTCATGGGACATGAGTTCTTTTCTGTTGGGGAGTATGGTGTAGGACCACCTACCTGACAGCTGGCCTCCATGAGGCAGTTAGTTTGTTTAAGTCTTGTGAATGTTTCCAAGAAGGTCTTATAAGACCAATGCATGTAATAAGGTCATGTTGACCATACTTTACTATTTTTAGATAGTTTGTTATGACAGCTGTTATGTTGTATGTCCGGTTGGATCTCCCAGCCGCCTGGAGAGATTTTCCAGCTGCTTGGAGTCGGGTCGGTAGTACTCGCAAGAGATCCTATTTATGCATGAGGATCGGTTGGTTTTAGAGATAGAAACAGATTGATAGTATTGCAGATCATCGATCAGACTTTGCAGAGAGTAAGGCAGAGGGAGTGAGACAGAATACTGTATTTGCATCTTTTGAAATCAAATAAAGAGATCCTGTTTGTGTCCATTCTCTATTTTGGATTCCATTATGTAATCAAGTTGCTGTTCTGGTGGTTGCATGGATTCGCTGCTCCATTCCACCAGTTGATTTGTCGAATCGGTGGAATGGCCATGTATAATAGCTTAGGATTTAGTTTGCATTTTCTGTTTGTTCGCATGCAGGTGTGCAGGATCATTGTCGAGAGGTGTTGAGAACCCTAGCATGGGTATGTGCTAGGTCATGCTGGTTGTTAGAGTCTGGAAGATCACCCTGAAAGTAGATCGGGTCACCTCAGGAGGTTCGGCGGATCGAAATTCGCTAAGGTTGGAAAATCCATCGCAACGGCATCATCAGGATATTTCTGTGTATATCCTGTAGTTACTTTGGGCGTCATCCAAGTAGATGGAGGTGAGCATGATGCAATCGTTTGCATAAGGTGAATGTGCATTGGGGTGATCATCATCAGGTGTTGCTGAGGAGGAGCGTATCGGCATAAGGTAGAAGATCGGGTTGATAAAACCATCGCGGGCCGATAATGTTAAGTTTGGCCGACAGCAGGATATTGAAGGAACTGCATGTGACGTCATCGTCATCAGGATATCGGGGTGACGTAAGCATCGAAGGAAAGGTGCATGAGGTTGTCATCATCAGGATATATGGAGGGAACCAGATATTTTATATCCTGCTGATGAAGATGATGTCGAACATCATGATGCTGCAGATAGAGGTTGGCGGTAAGATGAACAGTGAACATCAGGAGGATGTTTGCGCTTACCGAATATGATGATGCTACCGATAGCCGGATATGATGATGCTGCTGACAGGCGAAGGGTCAAAGGTTTGTCTGCAGGAGGATATCGGTCGGCAAGAGAAAATATGATGATGCTGACAATGTTAACAGAAAATATGATGATGATGATGAAGGGTTGTAGACATACATGCTGTATGTCAAGGTTTTAGTGTGGATGCCTCTGCATCAAGAAGAAGAGGGCAGAAAAGAAAAGTGAAGAAAGTGTTCCAGTTGAAACTTCCACCTGGACCAGATCATCAAAAAGATCTGCACCTCCCACAACCAAAAGCTCAAAACTGGAAATCCAGGCATCCGGTAAAAGATCTAAGACAAAAGCCACAAGGGCTTATGAAAGCCAAAAGGATGAAGAGGAAACTGAGTCAGATGAGGGAGTAAAAGAAATAAAGAAGTAGAAGAAGAAAGGATCCAGTAAACCCTCCACAGGCCAAGACAAGGAAGAAATGACAGAGGAATTTGTTGAAAAGCCCACCCTGTCTCTAGATAGTGTAGTCAAATCAGTCACTATGGATGGGAACCTTCAACCAGTGGCTGAATTCTATGATGACTACAATGAGGCAGATCAAAAGATCCTGCAGGAAGCTACAATCATGTACCTGAACATTTACAATAAAGCTTTCATTGAGATTATCTTCGAAATTCTTAAGAGTCTAGAGAAGGAATTAGAAATAAGAAAGAACAATGCCATGGCAAAAGACCTTGAGATCAGGGAACAGATAGCTATTCAGCTATATCCTTCAATTGATCACAAAACAATGAACATGGTATTCAAAGACTGCAAGGATGAATTCAGAAGTAAAGCAAGGATGAATCAGCTTATGCTTGGTGAGACCGATAAAGTAGCCAAGGACACTGAAGAGATCCTCCAAAATACATTCAAAAGGTTCAACATTCCTATTGTAGAGGACTTAGGTGTAGAAATAGCTGTGGACTTGGAATCATCTGCTCTGGAAGAAGTGGCCCTTGAACAGAGTAACATCTCTCCTCCATTTCCCCTACAGTCTCCGGATCCCAAGAGAAATTACAGGAGAAAGAAGCAACAAAAAAAGAAAAAGAGGTTGACAGCACAAGGGATGCAGAGAAAGAGAACATTCCAATAGAGAAAACCACAACTGAAAGAGGTAAGAATATGGAAGGAGAAAAGACTCCAAAGGACAAAACTGCAGAAGAAAAGAAACATCTGTCTCTGGCAAGAGACATTGCACAAACTGTTCAAAAATTTCTGAGCCAAGAAACAATAGAGATTGATGAACCAGAGCTTGTAAATGGCCCATTCAACTTTGACTCTCTCTCTCTCTCCGGTATAGATGATGAAGATAGCTTCATTTGCAAATGCTAAGGCAAATGAAAAACTCCTAAAGTCTCATATGGAAGACTGTGAGTTGATAGAGGCTACTTCTGGAGTGCTTGAAAAGATTATGCCATCAGTCCAGATAGATCTGACAGCCTCCTCTTCCAGTAATATCAAAACCTTAGTCAGCAGTGTTGATACACATTTTGATTCTCTAGAAAAATCAGCTGAAGAAAAGGTCCGGAAGGAATTTTTGGATAAGAGATTTTCAGAAGTACTAGGATTAATTTCTAATGATAGGAGAAATATGAGTATTGGAATAAAGAGCTTAGAAAATGCTCTTAAGGATGGCGGTGACATCTACAAATTTTGCATCTCCTGGTCAAAGGCAACAGCAGACATTGACAAGAAAATAAAAGAGGAACAGGACAAACTACAAAGTCTGTCTCAAAGTTTTGATCCTCTCTCTTCCTCCATAGTGAATCAAGAATGTCAAACTATTGCAATCACAAATGCAATAAAGAACTTTGAGAAGGAAAGGAAGCATATAACTAACCGGATGGGAGAACTTAGAAGGATTATAATCCCTAAGTTAGAAACTATGCATGAGGCCATCAGTGATGCTCAGACTACCGCTCAAACAAATGATCCGACAGATCTCAAGAGGGCAGAAGCCTTTGCATTTTTGTTAAGTGGTCACATTTCAATTTTGGATAGAATGAAGCAAATTTGGGCTACAGAACTGGTCCAATTGAAGACATCCTTCGCAGACATTCTTCAGTTTATGTGAGTATGTAAATATGCGGCTATGTATAGTAAATCTTTGAAAATTTTGGTGTGCGGACCCTACCCTTTGCCATTGATGTCAAAGGGGGAGTGAGGAGCAGTGAAAAATGAGGAATCCAACTAAGGGGGAGTTTCAGAAATTGTATATAAAGATAGAGCATCAGCCAAGGGGGAGCATAGTGTAAACACTTAGTCATTTTTCACTAAGTGTTGCCATCAATGCCAAAGGGGGAGATTGTTGGCAAGAGACACTATGGATTCATGGTTGTTGTCATTGATGGCAACAAAGGTCATTCCACATATCTGCAAGTCATGGTGTGTCTCTACCGAAAGTCAGAATGACGACTGTTGTGGTCCAATGAACAAGAATAGAGCATGTGGCAAGGTCTGACAGATTGGTCCGGATCTCTCAGAGGAAGTGTCTTGGTGCAATGCGGATTTGGGGAAGTGAAAAGGACTACCTTGAGTAGTATATTCCAAGGATTTAGCCTCCGGTGATGGACAAGAAAGAAGATATGAATAGTTGAGTACCGGATTCCTGAAGATAGTGAGAACAGAGGAAGAACTGATTGACAGAGTATCAGACTATTTTCTGGATGTGTTACTGTTGATGCTAAAGGTTGTAAAGGCATGAATCATGTTTGGCTAACATAATTAATGATATCTACAAGTATATGCTTGATCCGCATTACTTGATATGCAAGGATTCAGCCGACAGAACAAAGTTGGTGAGAAAATAGACTATTCCGGGTGCCGACTAGAAAGATAATGAAATCACTAGTGCGGATATAAATAGAGGATGGATTTTGTTGTGAATATATAAGTGGAGTTATATATGCGAATAAGTGCAGAGTAGAGCAGAAGTAACAAGAAAGATCTGGTATGTGAAAGAAAAGAAAGAAAAAGAGCAAAGGAAAGATGAAGTGCAGCAGATCAGTATACTAAGCCTAACCGGAACTGAACTTCAACATATGTAGATGCTTCCAATCAGTTCAAGTATTGTATAAACATTCTTTTGTAGACAGTGTGTCTCCTTGTAGGCAGTGTGCCTCTTTGTGAGCAGTGTGCTCAGGCAGTGAGCCCTAATTGGCAAGTGCCATTTTGTAATTCCTTATTCTTCTAATAGAGAATAATCTTTGGGTTAATCACCCCGTGGTTTTCTCCCTTAACCGGGTTTCCATGTCAAAAATACTGTGTCATGTGTTTCTCATTTCATGGTAATGTTTGTTTGTTTGATTCAATGCTACTTTGATTAATAAGAAAATTCAAATGAAGAAATAATTAGGATAACTGATTCACCCCCCCTCTCAGTTATCAACAGTTTTTACTTGTCAGTTCTTTTGTCAAAGTTTCCTAATTGATCCCTCGATCCTTCCTCAAGTTGCTTGATCACGTTGACATTGATTTCAAATAGATTTCAACTCATTGCTAATTTAGGGTTTTCATTCCTTTGACTGGTAAGTCCTCTGATCATTGTTTTTGTTATTTGTTTTTGTTTAGGGTTTTCCATTTTTCATTCTTTGGAGTCATCAAACCCATGTTTCCCCCGAATTGTATTGAGGCAAATCGTCCCCTTCATATTTATTTCTTGAGTGATTTTTGAAACCCTGAGATTTAACATTTCATCATTGGATTTTGCCGATTTATAAGAAGTAACCTTTTTGTGGTTAGTTAGAGATTATTACTGCTCCAACATGTCCATGTGTAGTGGCGGTGAAGTTTACCACCCGAGTTCTTTCCATAAACTTATGAGCAAATGTGATGTTGGCATTATTTGCAGCTCAGACATCAAATTCGCATTTCATACCAGTATGCATTGTCGGTGTTTTCTACTGCCGATGCATAACACTTACAATTCCCTCCCTTACATGTAGCGTCGACATTTTTCGCCGCTAAAGCACCATGCACATGCCTTCAAAATTGCTAAATACCCTGATGTAAGGGCAGTCGTTTTGCCCGCCATTACATGTAAAGTCGGTGTTTTTCACCGACTTTGTACAATTAAGATGAAATCTTCCCAAACACATGCATGAGTGGCGAAAACACTTGACTTAACACATGCAAGTATTTCATCATGCAGGAGCGGTCATTTTGACTGCTCATGCATATTTTCCTGAATTTTTCCCAACATTGGGAAAATTCACCTTTCAAGGCCTGTTAGCCCACTTTTGCCCTTACCTCAATTTGCACGCACTCAAGCCCTTCAACACATGCTTTCCTGTCCATGATCATTGAATCGCAGTTATCCCAGTTTATCCATTTTCCCCCTAACTGCGAGATCATGGCCTTTTGCAGTTCTCAGCAAGTGTTCGTGGTAGATATCAATCTCAGAGTTCTTTTCAGAGCTAATGTCAGAGCCATCTTTGCCCAAAGCAAAAATCATGAAGTACAAATATCAAGGTGTTTTTCAAATCACCTCAGTTACTTCTAATGTCGATGACATTAGTGATACAGAGATTGGCCATGTATCACAATTTTCTGAAGAGTGTTGATAGTGGAGATGGACAGAAATTAGATATATAATCTACAGTCTTACCTTTTAATAGTACTTACAATGAAGAATGACGGTGGCAGCTGATATTCTTCTTTGTGCCTTAGTTTATTTTCAGTTTTGTATATGCAATTTGTATTTTGTTTTGGACATATTCACATGTATTTTTCTGAAATGTAATTACATGTGAGACAAAGGAAGTCCTAAGTCAAATAGGACTCTTTTGTTGAATAAGTCAAAGTAGTTGTAAATTTCCTATTTTTGCTCCAGGCTCCTCCCTATAAATAAAGAGGGCCTCTTTTGTAAATAATATCTTTAATCTTATGCAACAAAGTGCTGCCCAAATTTAGACTCAACTTTGAGACTTTGTGTTCAAATTGTATGATCAATTCCAATCAATAAAGAAGGTGAGTTTTGATATCAAACTTTGCGTTGAATCGAATTTGTATGAGTGAGGATGTACATATGGCATTTTTGCTGATTTCTCTTGTTGATTGATTGGATAAAGTAGTACTTGGTTAGTATGATTGGAGGACGTTCAAGATAAGTTATATAAACTTTGTGTTACATTATTTCCTTGAATCTATGTGTGTTGAAAGTGTTGCTTGGTGAAGGATTATAAAGACTTTGAGCTTGTAGTCATTCACTTTGTATATGAATCGTGTTGAGCACTTGTAGTCTTTGTGCTATGATTTTCAATCACATTCACATGAATCAGTGGTGTTGTTAGTTGACAGACTTTGTGCTCCAACTGGTGATACGGTTACTTTTAAAATCTTTCTGGGGATAATTTGAAGACTTTGTACTTGAGATTATTCACTTGATTCATGAATCTTTTTGTGAAGTAAGTTGAAAGACTTTGTGCTTCAACTTACAAGAATAATTGTTGATTATTGTTTAAGTGTAGAAGCATGATTGAATATTACTGTGAAACATTGTAAACATCTTTTCTAAAAGAAGAGAAAAGCATGAATGTAACACACCCCCAAAGCTAGTATTTAGTGTAAATAAGTTTGTAATAGTTAAAAGGGAACCTCCCCTTGCTGAGAGGAGAGATTTATCTCATCATACTACGGTTGATATAACCATTTTGCTGCCAGTGAGTTGACAACAAAATATTCACCCAACAGATAGCTAGTGTAATAAAGAGATGGATGTCATCTCATAGAAGAATTGGTAGATAAGTGATCTGTCATCACTCATTTTCATATATACTGATAGAAACAACAGAAGAAATATACAATAATTTTGTTATTCTAATTAGGGGTAATCTTAGTTGTGTGATATCAGTATTCTTTTCATGAATGCAAAGCGAATGGAATTGGATTGAATTTAGTTGTGATCTTTTGTGCTGATTCTCCACTGTAGCCTTCAACCCCAAGGGTGTGGAGCAAGGGCCCACTCTCACCACCAAGGTAGAAGGCTAGTACCATTGCTTTATTACTTTAGATTTTGCTATGAAAAGTATTTACTGATTTTAATAGACAGATGCATGTTACTATTTTTAATATTTCTTTAAGTAACTTTTTGTTTAATTCTGTTTCAGCATTCCTTAAATTCATTTAGTAAGCAGGCAGATTAATCTTTTTAAATTAGTAGAAGCTATTAAGATTAGCTAGGAAAACTAGTAACTGTAGAATCCCTAGTTGTAGACAGCTGAGGACACAGCTCCTAGATTATTGACATCTAAAAATAGATTAAATAATGAGGTACAATGACACCTTATCATTTTTGGCACTATTGTCAGGGATATCTTGTTTTAATTAGGGAAACTTAGTTAAAGCAATTTTTAGGATAGATCTATATGGTTAGAGCTAGAGATTCGAAAGGAAGATATATAAAGCAGACACCCCAACAAAAAGCCATAGGGGAAAGCAGTGGGGTGGCACAAGATCTTGTTGAGAGAAACCTAGAACCTTCTTTTGAAGATGCACCTCAAAACAATAATCCCTTAGATCCTCCAAATCTTCCACTTGCTGATTATATCCAGGAATTACAACAAAAGTTTTAGGCAAACCCTTTGATAGAACCTAATTTCCTAGAACCTTAGGGAGAAGAACTAGTACTAAACATGGACAATGATAATCATGAAGAAGAGGAAAATCAGGCCCCAAGAACCTTCTCATATCCTATTGTTTTAGCTACTGGAGACAATGCTCCTATGAAGAATATCTCACTAGTACACTTGCCAAATTTTAGAGGACTTTCTTCTGAGGATCCAGATCAGTTTTTGTTTGAATTCAAAGTAGTCTTCCAAACTTATGATTATGGATCAAATAACCAAAAACTCAAATTGTTCCCTTCAACTCTGAAAGATTCTGCGATGAGATGGTTTATGGGTTTACCCCAGAATTCTATCCATTCTTGCGATTAGATGGAAACATAATTTTTTGAAAAATACCAAGGTTACTGTAGATCCAATAATAAAAATGAAGAATTGTTTAAAATTAGGCAAGGGGAGGAAGAAACCTTAGAGGACTATGTTGACAGGTTTAATTTCACCTTGAGAAGGTATGGCAACCCAGTAGATCACTCCTTGGCCATAACCCTATTTGTAAAAGGATTTGATAAAGAATCAAAACAGGCACTGGATCTAATGGGAAAAGGAAATATCAACAAAATGGATATACCTGCTATAGAAGAAATCTGTAGGAACTATTCTAGAACCCAAAATGGAGTGAGGTTATCCAAAACTTTTAAAGGGAAAACTAAAATAGTATAGTTAATGGAAGAGATTGCAAATCTAAAAATAGACATTTTGGTCCAATTAAATACCACATTGGATGCGATTCAAGTAAAAACTAAAACAGCTGATCAAAATAGAATTGAACAACTCTCCATCTATTGTCCTAGGTGTAGAAACAAGCATCTATTGAGAGAATGCCCTTTGGACAAATTAGAGATTTGTTAGATCTATGATAGGGAACATCCTACCAGTCAATGTAGTCAACTTCCATCCTTGAAAAGATTGAGTAAGAAGAATGCTATAATAGAAGAGGAATTGAACTATGTGGGATAAAAACAAGCTGAGAATTTCCCTTATAATCAGTATCCAAACCAGCCTTCTTACAGGGGTCCTTCTAATTGGGGAAATAATCAGTGGAATCCAACTTGGCATGGGCCTCAAAATAATCCTCCTTGGGGACAGCAAGATTGGCAAAACTAAAATTAGCAAATTCAGCATTGGGAAAATCAACAGTGGCCACCACAGTTTGGATCACAAAACATGCAACCTCAATGGGGTTCTCAACAGGGATATAATCAACAATACCAGGGACAACCTAGATGTTTCCAACCTCAACAACAAGCTTTACTAATTGGACCCTCCAACACACAAGGTCAATCACAAAATGAACCAGTTAGCCAACCACCTTTACCAACTCGGCCTATACCAAACCCATGGAATAAACAAGGAGCAGCTGTTTAGATGACAGAGCAAGAAAATCTGGCTGGGATTAATGCTATATATTTAAATAATCTCTAGCTGCGTTCTAGGAAAGCATTCCCAAGACCATCTCCTCCAACTATAGTTGAAGTAACCAATGAAGAGGAACCTAAAAATTCATCCACTCAACCCCTAAAGGAGATTACTAATGAAAAAGTGCTAGAAGAATCATCCTTGGACAACTCTAGAGTTTCTCCTAAAAGACCGACTCTAGAGAACATTCCTAAACACAATTCTGACAAGAGCTCTGGAGATGCTCTGGAGATGGAAAAACTAGCACCATACCTAGAACGGCTTAAACAGTATGTTCCCCAGAAAAAGAATTTACAAAAACAAGTCCAAACCAACCTAGAATCAGAACTTTTACAAGAAATCAAGCAACTAAACATTGAAATTCCTCTTCTCCAAGCAATTAGAGATGTACCAGAACTAAATTAGTTCATTAAATAGTATTGTATCAAAATGCAGGGTAGGAAGAAAACCTTTCCCTCTATAATACAAGTGGAAGGAAAAGTAGTAGATCTATTGATGGGAGAAATTCTCCTTCCAAAATATGGAGACCCTGGAAATCCTGTCATAACTATTTTCATCTCAGGGGTAGAAATTTCAAATGTTCTGGTTGATTTGGGAGCAACAATTAATGTGATGATAGTTCACAAAATGAACAAATTAGCTCTATTAGGTATCCAATCCACAACTACAATTCTTCAACTTGCTGACCAATCAGTAGTTGTTCCAAAAGGAGTAATCACTGATGTACCAATTGTGATAGATTCATGGGAATTTCCAGTGGACTTCTTGATATTAGAACCTAGAAACCAGAGAAATGCTTATCCACTAATTTTAGGAAGACCATGCCTGGCTACAGCAGCAACATCTATTGATTGTTGAACTAGAGATAGGGTCATTTCTAATGGGATAGATTTGAAGAAAATATCTTTGTATCCTCTAGCTAAACCATCAATACATTATACAGGAAGAGTATGGGTGGATGAACTAGAGAACAATGACAACAGTGCCTCAGTAGCTATGGTAACCATCAAGGAACATCTAGGAGAGTTAGAAGAAGAAATATACTATGATACAACAAAAGACATCACTCACATCCTAATCAATAAGGATGCGATGGAACTCGCCCAAGATTCTAGGAGACAACTTCTTACTTCTTCTCATTGTACCCTCGCCAACATCATTCCTTGTGGGGAAACCTTTTATAGAGACTTAGCCACTTTCCACATGTTGCTTCCACATTCTTGTCCTCTCAATACCATGACTCCAATGTATGGATTAACTACATCTATGGATCAAATCATAAAACAAGTCATGATTTTACCAGGGAAAACACTTAATATCAATACTCAGTTAACAGCAAATCAAGAAGAAAAACTTATCTAACTTCTAATTTCCCATTCAGTATCTTTTGATTGGGAATACCAAGATATGAAATGCATACCTTCTGAGATCTGTACCCATCATATATACACTGAGGATACCAAACCTGTCAGACAACCCCAAAGAAGATTGAATCCTGTTTTAAAGGACATTGTCAAAACTGAAATAGAAAAATTACTTCAAGCAGGGTTTATATATCCAATCTCAGATAGTCAATAGGTCTCACCCATTGTCATAGTGCATAAAAAAATGGAAAATGGAGGATATGTATTGATTATAGAGAAGTAAAGAAGGCCACAAAAAAAACTACTTTCCCTTACCATTCATTGACCAAGTACTGGACAACCTTGCTAGGAGAAAGTATTTTTCTTTTCTAAATGGATTCAGTGGGTATAATCAAATTCAAGTAGCACCTGAAGACCAGGACAAAACCACCTTCACATGCTCTTGGGGAACTTTTGCTTACAAAGTTCTTCCCTTTGGGCTATGCAATGCCCTAGCTACATTTCAGAGACTTGTTTTAGCTATTTTTACTAAACTAGCTAATGAATGCATGGAGGTCTATATGGATGACTTTACTGTGTATGGGGATAATTTTGAAGAAGCTTTCACAAACCTTGAGAAAGTACTGAAATGCTGTGAGAAAAATCAATTATCCCTTAGCCATGAAAAGTGCTTTATGATGGTGGAGGAAGGAATTGTTTTAGGACACCACATTTCAGCAAAGGGGATCAAAGTGGATCAAAATGAGATAGAAGTGATCACACAGTTGCCTTCACCTAAAAATTAGACAGATGTTAGAAGTTTTCTGGGTTCTGCAGGCTACTATAAAAGATTCATAGAAAAATTCAGCAAAATAGCTGCCCCCTTGTTTACCCTGCTTAATAAAGACACATAATTTCTATGGATAGAAGAATGTCAATCATCATTTGAAACCTTGAAAGAAAAGCTTACTATCACACCAATTCTAAGAGGACCTAATTGGACTTTACCATTTCACATATAGAGTGATGCTTCAAATGAATCCATTGAGGCAGTTTTAGGACAAAAGGAGGAAGGAGAAAGTATGCATGCCATTTATTACATCAGCAAAAACCTTACCTCTATAGAAAGAAATTACACCATAACTAAAAAAGAATTCTTGGCAGTCATCTATGCTATAAACAAATTTAGGCATTATATCACTGGATATAAAATATTTGTACACACTGATCATGCAGCCATCAAGTACCTAATGAATAAACCAGTAGTGGGTGCAAGGATCATCAGGTGGTTATTGCTATTGCAGGAATTTGATATTACCATAGTTGATAATCCAGAAAAGTTTAATTTGGTTGCTGATTTTTTGTCAAGATTGCATACAGGAGGAGAAAACCAACAAGTGGAGAACAAGTTCCCAGATGAACATCTTTTTTCTATCTCCTCTACTGCACCTTGGTTTGCTGACATAGCTAATCTTTTAGCTATAGGCTTGTATCCATCTCATTTTACCTCAAAACAAAAAAAATGTTTAGTTAAAGAAAGTTTATCTTACAAATGGTTGAATGGTTTACTATTTAAATGTGGTCTAGATTTCATTCTATGCAGGTGTTTAAAATCTAATGAGATTTTTGATGTGTTGAGAGCATGTCATGATGAACCATCTAGTGGCCATTACTCCTTCCACCAGATAGTCCACAAGATCCTCGGAGCTGGTTACTACTGGCCCTCTCTTCATAAAGATACAAAGAAGTATGTGCAGCACTGTGACCAGTGCCAAAGGATGGGACAGCCAACCTTTACCCAGGAGATGCTATTACATCCTCAAGTCATGATGGAACCATTTGAGCAGTGGGGTCTAGACTTTGTGGGACCAATTTCCCCACTATCATCAGGCAAGGAGTACATTCTAGTATGCACATACTATGTTACTAAATGGGCTGAGCTTCAAGCATTACAATTTACAAGAGAAGAAAAATTTGATGATTTCCTTTATAATAAGATTTTCTTAAGGTTTGGAGCCCCAAGATCAATAGTTTCAGATAGAGGACCTCAGTTGACTTCACAGGTAATCAAAGCATTCACAGATTTATATCAAGTCAAACACAAAAAATCTTCACCTTACCATCCTCAGGTGAATGGCTAGGTAGATGTAACTAATAGGGAACTTGAAAATATTCTGACAAGGACAGTAGCAATGAATAGAAAAGATTGGGCTAGCAGATTACCTGAAGCAGTTTGGGCTTACAATACCACTTGGAAGTCCACAACAAACTTCTCACCATATGAATTAGTTTATGGGAAAAAAACCTATTTTGTCTATAGAATTTGAACTCCAGACACTTAAAACTATATTAGATATTAGTCTACCATTGTCTATAACTCAATAGAATAGAATTCTTCAGCTCAATGAGTTAGATGAAATTTGAACAGAGACCATTCAGCAAATTGAATTGGTTCAGTATCAGAGAAAGCAATGGCATGACCAACACATCAAAAGGAGGACATTTCAACAAGGTAATTAGGTTCTTCTTTATGATTCTAAATTCAAAGAGTTCAAAGGGAAATTGCAAACTCACTGGATGGGTCCTTATAAATAAAGGAAGTTTTTTAAAATGGAATAGTATTATTGGAACCTATTGATGGGAGCATAGACACATTCCTAGTAGATGGTCACTGAATCAGACTCTATAAAAGACCATCTACTAAAGAAGAGTTTCTTAATGATTTGTGTTTTGATAAAGGGGATACCTCCTCTGTCACAGTGTTGGATTGAAAAAAAAAAAAGAAGGTTGAAAACCAGCAAATGGTGGCTTTCTAAAAAAAAAGAAAAAAAAACATAGAAAGATGGAAAACTAGTAAATGGTTGTCTTTCTCGACCAAGGGAGTTGAAAACTAGGAAATGGTGGTTCCCTTCTTCAGGACAATTGAAAACAATCAAGCTACGGAGGTGATCAAGTGCCAGGAGTTAGTCAAATGCACCTCCGGTGCTTTCCAAACTAGGAGCACCTCTTGCGCTTCCCAAACTAGGAGCACCTCCTGCACTTCCCAAACTAGGAGTACCTCCGGCGCTCTGTCAAAAAAGAATTCAATTCAATAATAAGGGGAAGGACCCACCTCTCCGGGCAATAAAGTGGACACATCACATGATGAGGTCAACATGACTCATCCTCTATTTTATCACAAGAATAAATTAAATTAGCACGCATATCATTTGTAGGGGTATTCACAAAGACGGCACTGGCATCACCCAAAGAACATGGATTCTTGAACCACTCAGCACAATGATTACAGGTCACGTACTAATGGAGTAGTGGGCGTCATCTCAAGCCACCAAAAGTTTCTCATGTACCATGACGCGTACAATCTCATAAAATGATGCAACATCTCTTCTGTGTACATCGCCCTCATCATTAAAAATGATCTAGGTAATTATATCTTTAATTACACATTAATAGCAACTGTCTTGTCTTTCTATTTTTGGGTGCCACCACTATGACACGTCCTCCTGCCATCATTTTCTTTCCTAAATTCACACATGCCACCATCTGTGTTGTACTGCCACCTTGCCTCCGGAGTGTCCTGCCATTCTGTCATATTTATGATTGCCTAGGTACTCTAACTAATCTGTAAATCTTCCATAAACCTAAGCTGAGAAACATAATAATCCTCATTCGAACCTCTAAAGTACCCTGAAGAACAGAGCAAATTAAATAGTCCTCCGGAGCCTACAGAGTTAAGAGGAAGGGATAAACTACAGATTGAGGAGAGTGAGGAATTAAGCATAGAAGGTGGAACCAATTTGGCAATGGGGGTAAAGAAGAAGTCTAAACCAGAAAGTACTACGGGTCTTCTGTAAGATGAAGCTGCAGCAAACATTCTAAGAGCTACAAGATGGCTAGACTTTCTAGAAAAATTTGAAGGGTTTCAAGAAGATGTCATGGATGAATTCCTCAAAAATCTAAGGGACAATTAGACAGCTATTAGAGGAGTCTGAATCAATTTCTCCTTAGCCACTATCAGTCACATTTTTGGACTGCCTGAATAAGGTGAGAGGTTTTATCACTTGAAAACCTTATACATTGATTTAATTAAGAATTTCTCTATTAGAGGTGAACCTATAATTCAACTCCATTCATATAAAAATGAAGTAAAAGGAATTCTTAGGTCCACACTCCCAAACCCTTGGCAATCTATTGCCACCTGGCTGATGAAATATTTTACTTGTGATGGTCAATTCTTTCTAGTTTTAGGGCTAATCATGAAAATGCTAATTTTTCTAAGACATGGGAATAGACACCCTGAGTTTAGGATAAATATCCCTAATTTCCTATATTCTGCCATCAGGGCAACTACAAAAAAATATCAGCAAAATAAGGGTCCCATGAAACATCATGGTCTCATTTTTCTAGTAGTCAAACACCACTTCCTGTCTCAGGCCAATGGGGAAGAATTATGGAAAAACTTTCTTGAAGAAGATTCCCAAGATAGAGGACTCGAGATGGCACAACCGGAAGGTGAGAGTTCTCCTACTCACCAAGAAGAAGAAACTAAGCCTTCAACCTCCTCCATAGTTGTTCAAAGAGGAAAGAAGTCCTCACAGGAGGCAGCTTCATCTGTAGCCCCTATTCCTAATAAAAAGAGGAAAGGCAAAGAAATTATAGAGCCTACTCCTAAACAAACCCTATATATGACTCGATCAATTAGGAGAAAGATGACTCTAACTGAGGAATCTTTCCCTAAGGAATTAATAGAGGAGAGGTCAGGACAGAGAGTAGAGAGATTCTAGGCTAAAAAACCATCTCATGATTTAGATGAGATCCCTCTAGTCAGGAAGAGAAAACAAAGAGAAATTTCCCTAGCACCATCTATTCATCTGGGGACAAGTCCAATTTCAAAACCATCATGTGCTCCAGAGATAGAACACATACAAACTCTTACTATATCCTTAGACTCTGAGGATGAGAGACCTGCTCCAGAGGCCCTTGCCCCACCTTTGCTATGAAGAAGCAAAAGGAAGAGACAACTCTCACAGGTTGAGAAAGATATTACTATCCTAGCTGAGGTACTCCTAGGTTTTAGAACATATGAGGATAAGGCTGGGCCTTCATTAGTGCCAGCAGAAGAAGAGGAACCCCAAGAGGACCCTCAAGATAGGTAGTCTACAGAAAAAGATGAAACAAGGAAAATGGGTACAATTGACAGTGAAGGGTAGATGGCCATGGAAAACCCTGATGATTAGCAAATAGAAACAAAAGCAGAAGTAGAAGCATAAACCTTCTCCCATCCTTCTGATCAAGAGGATGTTGAAATTTCAAAAGAATAGCAAATGATAGAAGAAATTGAAAACCTAAAGAGACTACTCTGGGGGAAGAATCTGATTATTACTGACCTCAAGAAGGTCAGAATAGAGGTAGAAATGGAACAAAAACAAATCATTGTAAATCTACAAACATAACTCCAAAGCAAAAACAAGATCATCCTGGAGAAAGAAGTAGAATTAGAGGCCTAGAGAGTTGAGAAAGAAGTAGAATTGGAGGCCCAAAAAATTGAGGCAGTCAAACTTTTGGAGGAAAAAGAGAAAGAAGTAGCACAGAGTGTTTCTAAGCTCACCAGGGCTAGAGACAATAGCCTCACAATAATGGCAGCATTGATTGAGAAAATACATAGCCAGGATAGACAGTTAACTTGGGCCAACAACAAACTAGATGACCAAGAGGAATATATTCAAGAGTTGGTTGGACCAAGGGCAACCAATGAATAGGAAATACAAAGAGATGCATATGTGAGTCAAATCCCCATTGACATTCCTAAAGCCCTAGTCCATTGGGAGAAGAAGTGTAGAGAATGTGAGGCTTCCAAGCCTATGTTGCAATTACAAAGGGCAGTCACTGCAAAAACAAAAAGAATAGCAACTCTGGAAGGCAAAATCATTGAAATGGCCTCCCTTTCTTTAGAAATTCTATCCTGTAGGCCTCCAAGTGCCAACTATTCTATGTTCTTACAAGAAAGAGTACTGCAGAGGAAACTCTCTTTAGTCCTATCTGACCTGGTTGAGGATACAGAGACAACAGAAGGATTCATGATAGCATATACAAGGAGTAATGATGAGGACAAGAATTTCCTATGTGAATTATACCTGCATGGTTTCTGTGTTAATGATATAACCTTCATTCTTAATCATTTTGTGGGAGAATGCCAGCTTAAAGCATTTATGTCCCTAATGAGAAATCATCAGATTTGGAATGAATGAATGGAAGATCATCTCAAGAAAGATATGGAAATAGATCTTTTCATTAGGAAGGAATGTCCCAATCCCAATGCTTTTAAGATCCAGTTCAGGTCCCTTATCTATCCCCCTAAGAGTAAGAACAAAATTTTGACATTATACCTAAAAAGTTTGCAAGAGTGCTCCATCGATTTTGGCCTTTTCATGATTAGTTCAGCAAATGCAGTACTTGCCATAGCAAAGAAAAGATGTAATATTTTGGCCTCGGAGTAGAAAATGAGAGAGGTGGTCACCCCTGCAAACTTAAGATTATTTATGAGAAAAGCAAAGTTGATATCCAAAATGATGGATAACCATAAGCAGGAATGGATAGGTGGACGGTTCAGGTCCCCTCTAATAATTGAGCCACTTCCTATATAGGATGAGTAGATAGAAGATGAGAAATTGTAGGACTAGTTGAAGTAGGTTGATCAATACAGAGGTAACGGTGATACCAACCGCACAACTTGGACCACCTATGCACAGGATTATAGCTTGACTAACAAGCTACTTCACTAGAATAAATCCAGATTGTGAGAAACAAGAGGACTTGCCAAAGCTTAGGTATGGGGGGATGATGACTGCCAAGCTGCACCCATGAAATACACCCTTTTACCTCTCTTTTTCTCCTTCTTGATCCCATCTTTCTTAATGTTTTCACCCAAATAAGCTAGCAAGATAGTTCTAGTTAATGATTAATTGACATAAATTACTTAAGATCATAATTTCTGATTAAGTGACTAATGTGCATGGAATTGATGGAAAAAATGCAGAAACTTCTCTCTTTTTGAATCAACAGGTGTAGATGCCAGGAACAACAATTTTGTGCATCTCCAGAGATAGTCTTCAATGATCTCCAGAGACTACCAGAATACCACGACACCAGAAGTTTTGAAGGAAAGAGAAAGCCTCTCCGGAGCTGAACAAAGAAGGCCACAATGGTATCTCTGGAGCTACAGACATCTCCAGAGCTATAGACATCTCCAGAGCTACAAACATATCTCTGGAGCTGTAGACAGGGACATATATCTTTGGCACCTCCTAAGAGCAGGGCATATTTCTAGCATAAGCTGCCGACTAGGCACTCTCAGCAGTGATCACAATACCCCTCATTTCACTCAAATTATCACCTGAGTGGTGAAATGTCATCTTTAGTTAAATTGCTAGAGTTTTTATCTTTATAAACTTTTTGCATGAGTTATGGATAGAACTGATTCAATACCCATATTTTAGGGCCTCTCTACCCAAATGTATTAAGACTCAAACTTAGAATTCTAAGTGGACTTCTGTTCCACTCAGTCTACTTTTATTGCATGATTATTTTCCATAGTTAGATAGCTAGTGTAATAAAGAGATGGATGTCATCTCATAAAAGAACTGGTAGATAAGATAAGTGATATGTCATCACTCATTCTCATATATACTGATAGAAACAACAGAAGAAATATAGAATGATTTTGTTATTCTAATTAGGGATAATCTCAGTTGTGTGATATCAGTATTCTTTTCATGAATGCAAAGCGAATGTAATTGGATTGAATTTAGTTGTGATCTTCTTTTGTTTTGATTCTCCACTGTAGCCTTTAGCCCCAAGGGTGTGGAGCAAGGGCCCACTCTCACCACCATGGCAGAAGGCTAGTACCATTGCTTTATTACTTCAGAATTTGCTGTGAAAAGTATTTACTGATTTTAATAGATAGATGCATGTTACTATTTTTAAGATTGCTTTAAGTAACTTCCTGTTTAATTCTATTTCAGCATTCCTTAAATTCATTTAGTAAGTAGACAGATTAATCTTTTCAAATTAGTAGAAGCTATTAAGATTAGCTAGGAAAACTGGTAACTGTAGAATACCTAGTTACAAACAGCTGAGGACACAACCCTTGGATTATTGACATCTAAAAAAAGATTAATTGATGAGGTATAGCAACACCTTATTAGCTCCTATCTATCACAATAGGTTCCTTACATGCTTTCCAAGGTTTTGCAAAATTATTATCTCCCTCATACATGTTCTTCAATTCATCAAAACCCAACACTTCAATCCTCATCTCAGTCAACAAGTTTCTTATCCTACTCAATGCATCAACAACTTTGTTTGATTTACCACTCCTATGCTTCAACACAAAAGTGTAACTCTGTATGAACTCTACCCATCTCATATGTCTCTGATTCAATTACCTTGATTGTCCAAATACTGCAAAGCTTGATGATCTATATACAACATAAACTCCTTAGGCAACAAGTAATGTCTCCACTTCTTGAAGGCTGGAATTATGGCATAGAACTCTTGATCATAAGCTAAATGTCTTCTCCTTGCATCATTCAACTTCTCACTAAAATATGCTACAGGTCTATCTTCTTGACTTAACACTACTCCAATTGCATTTCCACTTGCATCACAATCAACTTGAAATACCTTATTGAAATCCAGTGATGCCAAAATAGGTTTCTCTCACTTTCTGCTTCAACAACTCAAAACTTTTGTCTACTCCTGATGTCCACTTGAAATCTTTTCTGTCACCTCTCATTGTCTCTGTCATAGGGTTACAAACTGAACTAAAATTTTTGATGAACTTCTGGTAGAAACTAGCCAATCCATGAAATGATCTAACCTCTCCAGTGCTCTCCGATGTAGGCCCTTCAACAATTGCTCTTACTTTCTTAGGGTCCATCTTTAATCCTTCTGTAGAAATCACAAATCCCAAATATACCAACTCTTCCTTCATGAAACTACACTTCTTCAAGTTTATCAGCAATTTCTCTTCTCTCAACGTCTGCAAAACTTGTCTAATATACCACAAATGTTCTTTTGTCTGACTAAAAATTAGAATATCATCAAAGTATACAATAGCAAACTTACCCAAGAATTTCTTCAAGACTTCAGTCCTTAATCTCATAAAAGTACTTGGTGCATTTGTCAATCGAAAAGGCATCACTAACCACTCATACAATCCTTCATTTGTCTTAAAAGTAGTCTTCCATTCATCACCTTCTCTAATTCTGATTTGATGGTATCCACTCTTCAAATATATCTTTGTGAAATATCTTGCTCCACTTAAACAATCCATGATATCATCCATCCTAGGTAAAGTGAATCTATACTTAACTATGATCTTGTTTATAGCTCTAGAATCAGTATACATTCTCCATTCTCCATCTTTCTTAGGTACCAAAACTGTAGGTACTACACAAGGACTCAAACTTTCTCTGATCAAACCTTTTCTCAACAACTCTTGTATCTATCTATTTATTTCTTCATTCTCTGCCGGTGTCATTCTATGTGCTGCTTTGTTAGGCAAACTTGCTCCTGGTATATGATCCATGCGATGACTGATACTCCTTATAGGTGGTAATGTTTTAGGTACATTATATGATATGATGTCTTCATACTCTGTCAACAACTCTTTTATTTCCTCTAGTTGTGATTCTTCAGTCTCCTTCTTCAATGCTTCATGCTTCTTAGGAATCAAGGCATAACACATATTCTCATGTCTCAAACCATCCAAAAATTTTCTTCCATCTACCAAACAGATTCTAGCATTCACACATACTTCACTCTTAGGGTCATCTTCTAAAGGAATCAAAGTAATTATCTTTCCATTTGCTATTATAGTGTAAGTATTCTTTCTCCCATCATGTATAGCTTTTCTATCATACTTCCAAGGTCTACCCAACAAGATATGATAAATATCCATAGGCATAATATCACACAAGACTTCATCATGATAATATCCAATATGAAATTTCACCAAACATTGTTCACTCACTAGTACCTTATGATAATCCTGAATCCATGCTATCTGATAGGGCTTAGGGTGTTTCAATCTTTCCAACTTCAGCTTAGTCACCATCTCCTCTGAAACTAGCTAATCTAAACTACCACAATCAATTACAACTTTAGAACACTTACCTCCTGATTTGTGTCTGGTTCTGAACAAGCTTTTTCTCTATGGTGGTTCTTCATTTGTCTCTAATTGAAATAGTTCTCTCCTCATCACCAATGATTCTCCTTTCTCTAGATTGCCAACTGAATAAGGTGATTCAGCAGGTTCTTCTTCAACATAGGCTGCTCTTCCACTGTTCTCTATCTTCTTACTTGTACTACCCTGATTACACTAAAATGCTCTATGTCCTTCACCTCCACATTTGAAACAAGTATCTCTAAATGTCCTCTTATCAAATCATCTTCCTTCTCTTTTGTATCCTTCATTTTGGTATGCACTAGGGTTTCCTTTCTAGTAAAAAATTATGTTATCTCTCTGGTAAGCATTGTTATCTCTATCATCCTTCTTAAAGGGGCTGTCAAACTAGTTCTGCTCCATAAATGATCTGTCTCCTCCAAAAAATGTTCTCTGAAATTTATCTCCTCTGCTTCTCTATCTCTGATCATGTCTCTTATTCAACTTCTTTTCAACTTTCAGGACAAACTGATATGCTTCCTCCAAAGATGTTATCCTTACCAAACTCAGTTCCTCTTGAATGTTCAATCTTGGTCCATTGATATATCTAGCCAGTTTGTCCTTGTTGGCTTCACTGTGTCCTATTCTTTTGATCATCTTATGAAATTCTTTAGTATACTCCTTCACAGATTTCTCCTTTTGTCTCAGGTTTTGCAATCTTTTCAACAATTCCAACTCATAGTCAGCAGGTATAAACTGATTCTTCAACTTTGTCACCATCTAGTCTCACTTTGTAATCTTTTCTTTTCCTCTTCTAGTTCTTTCCAACTGAACTTCTTTCAACCATATAGCAGCATGTCCCTTCAACTTTGTCTTTGCAAATTTCACTCTCTCTGGATCTTCAGTTTCCTCATATTCAAAGTATTCTTCCATGTCATTTATCCAATCAATCAACTCTTCCGAATTCAAATTACCAGTATAGTTTGACACATCAACTGTGGGTCTCTTTCTAATATTTGAAATAGCTCACAACATCTTTACCTGATCTGATTCTTCTTCTTCATGACCTTCTAGGGTTTTGCTAGTTTGTTCAGTAGATTGAAATTCTTCTTCATCATCACTTTCAACATTAGGTCTAGGTGTCAATCCTCTTCACCTATCTTCCTCGATAGCATCCAAATGAATTCACATTGTACTCATCAATTCCATCATCTCATCCATTCTATTAGCCATTGTACCAACAAGAGGAACTCTCCTCGATGGCATTCCTCTTTAGATCAAGTGCAGACTACCTCAAATTCGGTGATCAGGCTACAAGCGACAACTGCCTCTCAATTGGTGAATAGTTGTGCACAAGTAACCTACCTTGGATCGGCAATATGCTTACAAAAAGATCTTATAGAATCCCCTTCGTCAATTCACTCCAAAGAATTAAACTTTTTCTCTGATACCACTTGGTGTAGTCACAATAGGAGGGTTCACTAAATGAATTATCTGGACTGTGCAACAAGAGTAAACACAATGGAAACAACTCAAAGAAATGAAGCAAATGTAGATTCAGTCATTTAGTATATCATAGAATTCAAATACAATCTGGTCGTTAACATGTGGGCTTACAATTAGGGCTTACAGGGTTGATTACATACATGTGCAAGATAAAGCTTTGAAGCTCCTTTGCACAAAATCTAAACTAAGGATTATGAATCAATTGCCAACTACTGAATTGCTTTCCTAAGGATCTATTACATCTTTATATATCATTTTTAGACCAATAGATTCCTTCGCGTTGCCTAAGGAAGATCACAAACTTCAATGAAGAGATGTAACATGTTCACAGATAGGTCAGACCTAAATGCATAGAACATGCCCAAAAATGATTGAAATAACATGTGGACCTCCAAGGAAGGTTGAACATGAACCAAGGATCATTGAATGATGTGTCATTAGGATCTACAAGTCAAGAAATGATCTGCAATCCTTCTCCTTTAGCTAATTATGAAGAATTGTTAGAATGCTCTGCTCTGAGAAAACAACTGATCTTCTAATAGTGATAACTTTCCGGTGGCTTATCCAAATGCTTTGAATTATTGATATGATGTAGATGAATGAATGTAGATACTAAGTCTAGATCCACAAGATGTGGAATGCTAAAACTGGACCACAAGATGAAACTTCTACTGACTGAACTACCTGAACTGAGCTGGAAAATGAAAGAATAAAATGCAAATGTTTTTGGTTGATGCAAGATTGTTCTTGAACTAGGGATGCTCTTGCATCACAAAGAGCCAACCTACAAGTCACAAATTTGGAGTCACTCAGTTGATCAATGTATTGTAGACTTCATATTGGGCCAAAATAGTATCTAGTGCAACAGAGCTCAAATCTACACCAAAGTTCATTGCATCAGCTCCATCTACTAAATGTGCAAGTCAAATTTGAGGTAGATCAAAGACTTATATCACTAGCACCTAAAGTATCCCAGGATCTGTCCTTGGTTGAGAAAATTTATAGTTTGATAGATGAGGTTCTTCTATCTATGGGTGTTAGTAATAGGAGAGTAGAAGTAGGTAAGGTCAATTAGGTGCGAAGTCATAATAAAGTTTCTCTAAAGTGTAAAGCTCAATTTACAACTTTAGAATATGATTTGAAATAAATGAGAGAGCATACTATTAATTTAGTGTAACAAGGATTACCCTCTCCATTTTAGAGTGATGATAGTGTTGTAGGAGAAGAGGAGTTTAAATTATTTCTCACAAATAAAAAAACAAACTAGACATCATTTAAAGGATGTAGAGAACAAACTTTGAGAATTGTAGAAATTGATGCAATTATTTTCCCACTAGCTCAATTAGGATTTTAAGTTAAGGCTACAGTTAGTTCAATTATTATGTTATGGTATCATTGCTATTTGTGTTTATTTCTGTAACTATTGTAAAGATCTAGAAAGTTATGCATATCCCTCCCCTCAGGATTATTGTAGGAAGTTGTTCCGCTACCTTATCTTCCTTAGACATATTTTCCTTGGTCTTATCCTATATGCACCAAGTTTGTGATTCTATGTGGTAGGCCATAGTCATTGCTTTTGAATAAGAATAAAAAATATTTCCATCCAAAGATGTTCTAATGGTAGGG
This sequence comes from Cunninghamia lanceolata, assembly GCA_027924645.1. Lineage (NCBI taxonomy): Eukaryota > Viridiplantae > Streptophyta > Pinopsida > Cupressales > Cupressaceae > Cunninghamia > Cunninghamia lanceolata. Next base: position 3,680,401 of record BSBN01000846.1, on the reverse strand, counting down.
ATTAAAATGATACAAACCATTCAATCCTTTGTTTCTCAGACAAAGGCTCTTCCAATTTATGGGATATCTCTTTAAATCTTTTATCAGAATGTTTTATAGATTCTCCTTCCTTTTGAACTAAATCCCTCATTTTACTTACTCTCTCTATGGGGATATCTGAAAACTCAAAGTTATCTAAAAATTCTTTCTTAACCTCTTCACATGATTTTTCATGTTTAGGTCATGTCTTCCTATACCATTTCAATGCATCATTTTTTAGTGTTCCCACAAAATCAAATAGTTTAGTCTGGTCTCTTATTACATTTATCCTATTCTAGATTGATTCTAAAACAAAGACATATTCTGCTAGTTTTGTTGTCTCCTTTCCAAATTTATGGGTACCTTGATTGGTGAGTAAATTGTTGATTTCTTTTTGTTTTCTGGTACTTTCGCTATCTTGTGATGTGTTGTTTTATTTTCTTTCTTAGGTTTCTTCCTCTGTATTAGGGTTTTGTTCTCTCTTCCCTTATCTCTCTATAACTTAATATCAAAATAGTCTTTTCCCAATATTTATTCACAATCTTTTCTAATCCCTTCTATCTCCTTTTGTTTGTCTACTTGATTATTGCTCTCTTCCACCAAAATTCTCCTTGTCTTATATGACACATGGGGTGAATCTTAGTTTGGGTGTTGTATCTCTTCAAAGTGCCTCTTCATTTTAGGGGATGACTTTTCATTTGTTAATGACATCTTATCATTTATTGGTGTCATTTCCTTTAACTACATTATACTCTTAGAACTAATATTATCATGCACTGCATCTTCTCCTCTTTCTCTAATCTTAGTGCAGTCACAATTACAAGGGTCCACAAAGTGAACAGTCTAGACCATGCAGTAAGAGTAAACACAATAGAAAAAACTCAATTATAGAAATCAAATGTAGGTTCAGTCATTCAGTATATAATAGATTCAAAATACAAACAGGTTGGCAACATGCAAGCTTACGATTAGGGCTCACATGCCTAATTCCTCAGCTATAGTATATGCATAAGATATAGCCTTAAGGCACCTTCACAAAGAATTTAAACTATCTAACTTGTAAATTATGCTAACTAACTTCCTAGGCATCTATTACATGAATATATATCATCTCTGAAACACAAGATTCCTCCATGTCAGCCAAGGATGATTACAAACTCTGATGAAAGAGATGTAATATGTGTACATGGATAGGTTAGACCTAAATAGATGGGAATCCTCTGTAATTGAATGGAATACCATGGGGATCTCAAGGAAGGTTGGTCACAATCCAAGGTTCCTTGAAGGATGTGTCGTTTAGCTTCGCAAGTCATGAAATGCTCCGCAGGTCTTCTCCTTTAGCTAATTATCTAAGATTGTCAGGAGGCTCTGCTCTGAGAAAACAATTAATCTTCTGATAGTGATATCTTTCTGGTACCTGATCCAAATGATCTAAATTTTGGATATGATGTGCATGAAGGTGTCTAGATTCTAAGTCTAGCTCCGCAAGGTTTGAAATGAAACTACGAAAAAATGAGGACCAAACTAGAAAATGAAAGAAAACAAACTAAAATGCAAATGTTTTTGGTTGATGCAAAATTTCTCTTGAACCAGGGGTACTCCTGCATCAGACATCCGGGGTTGTTGAAAAAGTGAGTCTCTCACTTTGCTGGGGCTAGAGGAAAACCAAGATGGTCCACCTCAGCCTAAGAAATCCAAGATGAGTCTTCTTCTAGTTTGCCTTTCCACTTCACAAGATATTATTTGTATTGTCTTCCTCTAGTGTTGCATCCAACTCTACTGTCCAAGATGTCCTCAATCCACTCTGGTGCTTATTGTGGTAACTACTTCAAATGATCTTCAATGCTATCACTAAACTCTGCTTCATGATATTGATATAGGTCTGAAATGTTGAAAATAGGTGATATACCCAATATCTTCGGTAACTCCACTTCATATGCATTTCTTGAATCAAACTTTCTGAGTATCCTACATGGTCCAAACTTCTTCATCTTCAACTTGTTATATGTCCCAACTGGAAATCTTTCTTTTCTCAAATACACCATCACTTCATCTAGAACTACAAATTCTTTGTGTCTCCTCTTCTCATATGCTTTCTCTTTATACTTATTGTTCATATCCTCTAAATGCTTCTTCACCTAATTATACACTATCTCCATGTGTCCTACAAATTCTTCTACTTCTGCACTCCTCTTGCCTCCCATACTGATATCTCTCAACTCTATAAATCCTCTAGGGTTAGTTCCTATCACAATCTCAAATGTTGTTCTTCTGGTTCTCGTATTCATTGAATTATTATCTACAAACTTTTCTTGTGATAGAATCAAATCCCAACTTCCTATCTTTTCTCCAACCAAACATCTCAACAAGTTTCCCAAACTCCTATTTACTACCTCTATTTGTCCATCAGTCTATGGATGAAATGCTAAACTAAAATTCAAGTCTGTATTCATCTTCTTCCAAAGTGTCTTCCAAAAGTATCCAAAAAATCTTGTATCTCTGTCTAAAATTATTCTCTTAGGTAATTCATGTAGTCTTACAATCTCCCTGAAAATAGGTCAGCTACATGAATTGCATCAGTTGTCTTGTTACAAGGTATGAAATGTACCATCTTTAAAAATATGTCCACCACTACAAATATTGAATCATGTCCTCTCTATGTCTTCGGTAATCCCATTATGAAATCCATACTTATGTCTTCCCAAGGTCTCTCCGGTACTGTTAAACATTTGTACAATCCAGTATTCTGACTACTCCCTTTTGCAACCTGACATATTCTACAACTCTGCATAAATTTTTTTACATCCTTATATATCTGAGGCCAAATGTAATTTTCACTTACCAAAGCCACTATCTTATCAATGCCAAAATGTCCTACCAATCCACCACTATGCTTCTCTTTGATCAAGTTGTCTCTCATTGAACTCCTAGGTATGCATAGATGGTTTCCTTTAAACAACATATCTTCCCAAATGAAATAGTCCAACCACTTACTCCTATCTGTCTCAACAGGCTCCTTACATGCTTTCCAAGGTTTTGCAAAATCAAGATCTTCTTCATACATATTCTTCAATTCCTCAAATCCTAACACTTTAACTCTCATATGTCTCTGATTCAACTTTCCTTGACTGTTCAAATACTGCAAAGATTGATGATCTATATACAACACAAACTCCTTAGGAAACAAATAATGTCTCCACTTCTTCAAGGCTTGAATTATGGCATAGAACTCCTGATCATATATTGAATATCATCTCCTTGCATCATTCAACTTCTCACTAAAATATGCTATAGGTCTACCTTCTTGACTTAACACTGCTCCTATTACATTTCCATTTGTGTCATAATCTACTTGAAATACCTTATTGAAATCTAGCAATGCCAACACATGTTCTATAACTTTCTATTTCAACAATTCAAAACTTTTTTCTTCTCCTAATGTTTAGTTAAATTCTTTTCTATAACCTCTCATTATCTTTGTCCTAGGGTTACATACTGAACTAAAATTTCTAATGAACTTCCAGTAGAAACTAGCTAATCCATGAAATGGTCTAACTTCTCCAATGCTCTCAGGTGTAGGCCATTCAACAGTTGCTCTCGCTTTCTCAGGGTCCATCTTCAATCCTTCCACAAAAATTACAAATCTCAAGTATACCAATTCTTCCTTCATGAAACTACACTTCTTGATGTTTATCAGCAATTTCTCTTCTCTTAGTCTCTGCAATACTTGTCTCAGGTGCCACAAATGTTCTTGCTTTGTCTTACTGAAAATTATAATATCATCCAAATATAAAATAACAAACATACCGAATAATTTCTTCAAGACTTCATTCATCAATCTCATGAAAGTACTCGGTGCATTTGTCAGTCCAAAAGGCATCACTAACCACTCATACAATCCTTCATTTTTCTTAAAACCAGTCTTCCATTCATCTCCTTCTTTGATTCTAATCTGATGGTATCCACTCTTCAAATCTATCTTTGTAAAATATTTTGCTTCACTCAAACAATCCATATTATCATCCATCCTAGGTAAAGGAAATCTATACTTAACTGTGATCTTGTTGACTGCTCTAAAGTGTGTACACATTCTCCATTCTCCATCCTTCTTTGATACTAACACTGCAAGTACTACACAAGGACTCAAACTTTCTTTGATCAAACCTTTCTTCAATAATTGATGTATCTATCTATTCAATTCTTCATTTTCTTCTGGTGTCATTCTATGTGCTGCTTTGTTAGGCAAACTAGCTCTAGGTATAAGATTCGTGTGATGACTGATACTCCTGATTGGTGGCAATCATTTGGGTACATTATCTGATATGATGTCTTCCTACTCTTTCAGCAACTTAGTTATCTCCTTTGGTTGTGATTCTTTAGTCTTTAGATTTTCAAGCTTCTTAGGAATCAAAACATAACACATATTCTCATGTCTCAAACCATCCAAAAATTTTCTTCCATCTACCAAACATATTCTAGAATTCTCACATACTTCACTCTTAGGATCATCATCTAAAGGAATCAAAGTAATTCTCTTTCCATTTGATGCTATAGTATATGTATTCTTCCTTCCATCATGTATAGCTTTCCTATCAGACTGCCATGGTCTACCCAACAAAATATGACATACATCCATAGGCATAATATCATACAATACTTCATCATGATAAGATCCAATATGAAATTTCACCAAACATTGCTCACTCACCAGTACCTTATGATCATCCTAAATTCATGCTAATTGAGATGGCTTAGGGTGTTTCAATCTCTCCAACTTTAGCTTAGTCACAATCTCTTCTAAAACCAAATTATCTGAACTACCACTATCAATTACAACTTTACAACATTTACCTCCTAATTTGTATCTGGTTTTGAACAAACTTTTCCTCTATGGTGGTTCCTCATGTGTCTCTACTTGAAATAGTTCTCTCCTCATGACAACAGATTCTCCTTTCTCAGGTTTACCAATTGAACTTAGTAATCCAACAAGTTCTTCTTCTTCTATGTAAGTTGCTCTTCCATTGTTCTCTATCTTCTTGCTTGTACTCCCTTCATTACATTCAAATGCTCTATGTCCTTCACCTCCACACTTAAAATAGGTTCCTTTGAATGTTCTCCTTTCATGTCCTCTTCCATCTCTTTTGTATCCTTCATTTCGGTATGAACTAGGGTTTCCTTTGTGGTAGAAATTTTTTTCATCTCTCTGATATGCATTATTATCTATGTCCTCCTTCTTGAATGTGCTCTCTTATCTGTTCTACTCTACATATGATCTTTCTCCTCTAGAAAATGTTCTACCTCTCTATCTTTTCTCATGCTTCTTGTTTAACTTTTCTTCAACTTTTAGGGAAAACTGATATGCTTCTTCCAAGGTTTCCATCCTTACCAAACTTAGTTCTTCTTGAATGTTCAATCTCAGTCCATTGATGTATCTAGCTACTTTCTTCTTGCTTGCTTCACTATGTCTTTTCCTTATGATTATCTTATGAAATTCTTCAATGTACTCCTTCATAGATTTCTCCTTTTGTCTTAGGTTTTGCAATCTTTTCAATAGTTCCAACTGATAGTCAGCAGGTATAAAATTATTCTTCAATTTTGTCACCATTCTGTCCCACTTTGTAATCTTCTCTTTTCCTCTTCTATTTCTATCCAACTGAACTTCTTTCCACCATATAGTAGCATGTCCTTTCAACTTTGTCTTTGCAAATTTCACCTTCTCTAGATCTTCAATTTGTTCATACTCAAAGTATTCTTCTAGGACATTTATCCAATCAATCAACTCCTCAAGATTTAAATTGCCAGTGCAATTTGGTACATCAACTCTACCACTTCTCCTAATCTTTATAATAGCTTGCAACATCTTTACATGATCTGATTCTTCTTCTTCTTCTTCTTCTTCTCCTAGGGTTTTTCCATTTTGATCAGCGGATTGAAACTCTTCATCATCATTACTTTCAACATTAGGTCGAGGAGTAAGTCCTCTTCTTTGATCTTCTTCAACATCATCTAATCGAACTCACATTATTTTCATCATTTCCATTATCTCATCCATTCATCCAGCCATAGTAACAACAACATGTATTCTCTTCAGCGGCATCTCTTCCTCGGATCAAGTGTAACTGCCTCAAATTCGATGATCAAGCTACAAGGTGACAACTGCCTCACAATCGGCAATCAGTTGACAACACAAGTAGTCTGCCTCAAATGCCACAATCTATTCACAACAAGATCTTAAATAATTCCTTCACCAATTTTGCTCACTTCACTCCCAAAAGATTCAAACTTCACTCTTATACCACTTGGTACAATCATGATTAGGAGGGTCTACAAAATGAACAATCTAGACCATGCAACAAGAGTAAACACAATGGAAATAACTCAATTATAGGAAGCAATGTAGATTTAGTCATTCATTATATCATAGATTCAAAAAGCAAACAGACTAACAACATGCGGGCTTATAATTAGGGCTCACAAGCCTGATTCCTTAGTTACAGTGTATGCACAAGATATACCTTTGAAGTGCCTTCACAAAGAATTCAAACTATCTAATTTGTAAATTATGCTAACTGACTTCCTAGGCATCTATTACATGATATATATCATCTCCAGAACACAAGATTCCTCTGCATCAACCATGGATGATTACAAACTCTAATGATAAAGATGTAATGTGTGTACACAGATAGGTTAGACCTAAATAGAGGAGAATCCTCTGCAAGTGAATGGAATAGCATGCAGATCTTAGGGAAGGTTGGCCATGATCCAAGGTTCCTTGAAAGATGTGTCATTTAGCTCTGCAAGTCTTCTCCTTTAGCTAATTATCTGAGACTATTAGGAGGCTCTGCTCTGAGAAAATAGTTGATCTTCTGATAGCGATATCTTTCCGATACCTGATCCAAATGATTTGAATTTTGGATTTGATGTGCATGAAGGTTTCTAGATGCTAAGTCCATCTCCATAAGGTCTGAAATGAAACTGCGGCAGAATGCAGACCAAAATATAGAAACTGCTACTGATTGAATTAACTATACTAAACTGAAAAATGAAAGAAAACAAACTGAAATGCAAATGTTTTTGGTTGATGCAAGATTGCTCTTGAACCATGGATGCTCCTGTATCAAATCTTCATCACACTTCAATTAACCAAATGGTCGAAGTAGTCCGTATCCAAATTCAAGGGCCTTGGAGGTTTCTTATAGGGTTTAATAATTGTTCTCATTGTTTATCAACCCTAATCTGAACATTAATAAAATCAGGTTGAACCTCTAGGGTTTTTCCTATTTGTGGTAGGGTTAGGGTTTTATTAAATACTCTTCCCTCCATATCATTCTTAACTGGTCATAAGCATTAATGCTTCCTTCTAGGCTCCTAAGGATTTATGTAGCCCTATTAATGTGTATTGTTAATGGTCCTGGATTTTCTATATCATTCTCTATCAATTTTGTGGTAGCCCCTATGGTACACTCATCCAATCTTTCTTCCTCTCCTACATTCTTCTCTTTGGAAGCACCCACATTGGCACACTCAACACCACCCACATTGGTGTGCTCATTCTATTTCATTTTCCTCCACAACCTTCTCAGTGTGTTCCCTTCCTAACTTTTCTTCTTTTTCCATCCTTCTACTTTTTCTTTCCTTCCCTCCTCATTTCCATTCTGAGTTTTATAATTGAACTAATTTCTCGTAACTTCTTGTTATCCCCTTTTCCCATGGGTGTTTAGATATGGTATTTCATTAATCCTTATATATCCCATGGGGTAAGTGCAAGAAGATGAGTTCACATTTTGGCCAAAAAGAGGAAGTGTTTTTCCTATTTTTCAAAATTTGTCATAATTCGAGTGACAATTTGAAGCACTTGCACATTAAATATTAATATGATGTAAAAATAAGAAATGCAGGATTTTGTTTCTAGTTTTCAAATATGTATTTTTTCTAATACCTAGATGATAAAAGTTGTTTTTTTATTGGATGTACAAAAAGTACCTTTTTAGAAGTCCCCTATTTTTTGCCAAAGCATGCATGTGTACGATCAACATAATTTGACCTAAATGAAGGTATTTTTCTAATTCCTTTTGTGGAAAGATGCACAAGATGTTGAATTTTGGTTAGGATTTTTTTGTATTTTTTTGATAAATAGTTTTTTTAGATAATACTTTTGGTAAACTTTTTAATGTGACCGGTGATGCTGGTGTGACATGCCCTCTGGCTCCATAGTAAAACTTTTGCCTAGAGCTATGAACCGGTGAGGCCACAACATAAGGGACCTCATCCCCTAGCAAGAACACTTCAAACCCACGAGCTCATTGGCCCAGTGAAGGCATAAAGCCTGCGATCTCGTTGGCCCATGGGGGTTTGGACTCTAGTGGCCACCACTACAACCGAGTGACTTAACCACCGAACCATGCCCTTATCGATAGATACATATTTTTTATTAATTTTATAATGGCTCTAATTAGTGCTTTTTAAAATCCCTCGTGTACAGCCAACATAATTTGAGCTAAACTAATCAATTCACTAAATTTTTTGTTCATCATGTAGAGAATGATATCTAGATTGGTCAGAAATAATTTTTTTTCAAGAAACTTTAAAAATCAAAAGTTATTAAAAAAATAGTAACATATGTTATTTCAAGTTTATGAGTTTGTTTGTTTAGAAAATAATTCATAAATAGAAAATTTTGTCCAATAGTAGAAAAAATTACATATATGACAACTACACTTTTAGAACTACAATGGGTTTTAATTTCGTTAAAATATTCTAAAAAAAAGTCATCAAGCATAATGGTGAAACTAGTTTTTCTCTTATTGTTTTCATGGTCTCCTAGTTGTAGGTCCAAGGCTTGGGTTTCCAAGTCTTTACCAAGCCTTAAACCAATACAAATTAGTAGGTTTTTAATTTGAAATTTTTAGAAATGGGTACCCGTAAATTATAAATAGGTGCCCATTACAAACAGATACCCATTTTAAAAATAATAGGTGCCCGTTACAAATAGGTGTCAATTATTTTTTACCATTCATAGTTCAAAAGATACTCTACAACATTCCTTTTTACCAGTATGGCTAAAAGTGATGAATTCTATTATTTTTTTATATGCAAGGTGTCAATTCGAGCTCTCAATGGGAAATATTTTATGCAATTTTTATATGGATTCAATCATGAGTATTTTCAGATGGAATGAAGTAGAAGATCCACTTTTCACAAGGATTCAATTTCTTAGAGAGATCAAACAAATATCAAGCAAATTGTTGAAAGGCAAAAGACAACTGAGAGGGGGAGTGAATAAGTTGTATCAAAAACTTTAACATCTTTGAACTAAAAATCACTTTCACATTAACTTAATCTAACTCCTTATTCTGTTATGAACATTAAACATGAATAGTAGAATCAAAACATGAACACATCAACACCATACACACATGAACACTATATTTTTATGTGGAAAACCCTAAATAGGGAAAAACCATGGTGAGTGTTAACTCACAATATAATGTAGTAACAATACCAAATATCAAAAGTGGCTCACTGCCCAGGGCTCACTACCCAAAAGAATGGCTCATTGCTAAGGGTTGGCTCACTACCGAGGTTGGCTCACTACCGGGGTAGGCTCACTACCAAGGTTCAATTGATATATTTGCATATACACCATGCTTGAGTTCAGTTCCATTGAATCGCAATATAACTCCTCTGCTCTGCTCTGCTTTTACAAATCACAACTTATCTTTTCATCTTCACAAATTAGACACTCAGTCACAAATTCATTACATACATTAATACCTATCATCAACCTTGGAATGTACATCAAGGTCAGCATTACATTCTACAACCATTGGAACTATCTCCAAGGTCAACATACATACATAAATCAAATTAGGACTAGACCTAAACAAACTTGCAGAGTAAATGAATGAAGGATGAACACATCATGGCTTAGATTAGACCCAAATACATCCTCACATGCTTGGACACACTTCCATAATCCATGAATCACCTCGACAATAAGTGTGACAAACCAGGTCGGTTAGAACTTATACACATATCAAGAACACTTAAAAACAGGCTTGCAACTTCATTGTATCTTGTGGATCAAGAACATTCTTTCAAAACATTCTAGAGACATATACTAACAACATATAATCATTTGGGAGCTGACAAATCCAACCACAATAGATCCCACTTGAAGATAACATATATCAATTGAAGATACATCTCAGACTGCTTCTCAACAGACACTGTCAAACTCTCCTAATCATTAACGTGCCTTTTAGAGTACCTAATAACAAATCCTTTGGAATGAAGATAACTAAGGACCTTATAAGCTTAAGTCTAGAACCAAAAAACCAAAATCCTATCTACGGAGAAATGCGGAGCAAAAAACTTTCTCCTTGTCACTCTGCACACATTGCTAGGCACAATCTTCAAACTGATGAATAGAACTTTTTCTACATAGTGATCCAGACTACCAAATTATGTATTTATCATCTTCAACCACTTATCTAAATTATATCCAAATCTCATACTCTGGTCTTCAACACAAAAAATATGCAGAGCAAAATACTCAGACAGTGTTCTTCAATCAATCAACAAACAACAATATCAAAAGATACAGTTGGCACCAATGACAAGACAAACATGTTGACACCAATGACAACATTAGTTAGCACATACTTGCAACAATCTCCCCCTTTGTCATTGATGGAAACATATGATGTGAAAAACATGTTCTACCATCAATACACAATTCTGCATCAGAACTCCCGCTTTCTTTTTACACTTCTGCACTCTTACTCCCCCTGATTTTTTCACATGATCTCTCTCCTCCTTTGACATCAATGGAAAAGGGCATCACATCTCTTCTACTACACATACTTGCACACTTCTTCTCTAATTAGTTTGAAACCATTCTTTACTCCTTCTGAATGTAACAATCATCTCAAACCACTACCTGCTCCCCCTAAGAGGTAGCCTCCAACATCAATCCAAAAGAGAAATGTACTTTGAAGCATACTAGACTGATGCACCTTCCTATGCATCTAGTTCAAAGAAGGAGGGGCAATAACCCCTAATTTCTCTTGGAGATACTCAAATGTGTCTTTTGGAAGAGCTTTAGTGAATATATCAGCAACTTGATCTTTTGTAGGCACATACTCAAGCTTCACCTCATTCTCTGCAATTTTCTCCCTCAAAAAGTGATACTTGATTGAAATGTGATTTATCTTTGAATGCATCATAGGATTCTTTGAAATATTTATGGCACTTATGTTATCATAAAGAATAGGAATTGGTCCATCAAACTCAACATTGATATCCTTCAAGGTCTACTTCATCCATAACACTTGAGTACAACATGATACTGCAATAATATATTCTGCTTATGTAGTAGACAAGGAGACTGATTCTTATTTCTTGCTATGCCAAGACACTGCCCTATCTCCAAGGAAGAATGCAACTCCACTTGTGCTTTTCCTATCATTAGCACATCCAGCCCAATCTGCATCTATAGGCACTTAAAGAAGAATCATTGTTCTTAGGATACCACAAGCCATGATCAAGAGTGCCCTTCAAATACCTAAATATCCTCTTTACTGCCATCACATATGATTCTCTGCGTTCTAATTGAAATTTGGCCACAAGACAGACTACATGCATGATAACTGGTCTGGTAGTAGTTAGGTAAAGCAATTTTCTAATCATTGATATGTACTTGCTTTGATCAGTCTTAGGAGATTCATCATTCTTTCTTAATTTACAACCAGTGACCATAGGAGTACATACCAGTTTAGAGTCCTCCATTCCAAACTTCTTTAACAATTCCCTAACATACTTAGATTGAGAAATAAAAATGCCTTTATTTGTTTGATTGATTTGCAGTCCAAGAAAGAAGTTCATCTCACCACACATGGACATCTCAAATTCCTTTTGCATTTCATTTATAAAATTCTTTCTCATTTCTTCATTTCCACCAAATATAATATCATCTACATAGACTTCAATAATCAGGATTTGATCTTTGCTTACCTTGATATACAAATTACTGTCTATGGATCCTTTATTGAAATCTTGTTGTAACAGATACTTGTCTAGTCTTGCATACCAAGTTTTGAGAACTTGTTTCAATCCATACAAAGCCTTCTTCAACTTGTATACTATGTCTAGTTTGTTTGATAACTGGAACCTATCTGGTTGCTCTATGTAGACTTCTTCTAGCTTACCATTCAGGAAGGCATATTTCACATCCATCTGCTATCCTTGAAGACTTTGTGTGCTGTAAATACCAAAAATAGTCTGATAGCTTCCATTCTTGCCACCGGATCTCTTCATAATCAATTCCTTCAACTTGGGAGTAGCCTTTACATACAAGTCTTTTCTTGTTTGTCACAACTTCTCCTTCTTCATTCAGTTTGTTCAAGAAAACCCACTTTGTTCCAATCACATTCTTGTTTGCGGGTCTGGGGACAAGTTCCCAAGTCTTGTTCTTATCAATTTGTAGTAGTTCCTCTTCCATTACCTTGACCCAATGCTCATCACTATATGCTTCATTTACTATTTTAGTTCCACCTTTGAAAGTAGATAGGGATTTACTTGTTCTTCTATAGCCCTGCTTCTTGTCATCACACCTTTTCTTTTGTCTCCAATAATTTGATCTTTAGAATGATCTCTTTGCACATACCTGGGAGTTTTAGGAATTCTTACTGGAGCTTCATCTTGAGTTTCTTCTTCTTCTGGAGTAGCTTGTTCTTCAGTCTAAACTTCCTTTTCTTTGCCTTTTTCAACCTTTTTTGTATTAGTAGGTTCATCTGACTCATATCCATCTTATTGGATATCTTCATCTACCTTCACATTGCACTTTCAATGATCTTTCTCCATCTTTTGTTATAGCACCGGTAAGCCTTGCTCTTAGTAGAGTACCCAAGGAATATGCCTTCATCACATCTAGCATCAAACTTTCCTAATTCTTCATCTCTTCCAATGTAGCATTTTCTTCCAAAAAATTTAAAGTATTTGATAGTAGGAGTTCTACCATACCATAGCTCATAAGGTGTCTTTATTTCTTCTACTCTGATTTGCACTATGTTTTGAATGTAGACAGCATTGTGTATTGCTTCTTTCCAGTATACTTCCGATAGGTCTGCTTCCTTGATCATTACTTTGGCAGCTTCTTAAACAATTCTATTCTTCCTTTCAACCACTCCATTTTGTTGAGGAGTCTGGGGAGTAGACAAATGTCTCTTTATTCCATGTTCTTCACAAAAAGCATTAAACTCATTTGAAGTAAACTCACCACCTCTGTTAGATCTTAAGCATTTGATCCTCAAATCCAATTCATTTTCAACCATAGCTTTGAATGCCTTGAACCTATCTAGAGCTTCTATCTTTTCTCTTAGGAAAGTAACCCAAGTCATTCTTGAAAAATCATCAATAAGAAGCATGAAATACCTTTCACCTCGTAGACTTCTTGTTCTTGTGGGACCACACAGTTTTGTATGTACCAGCTCCAGCAAACTAGTAGATGATTAATCTTAACTTTTGAAAGTAGTCTTTGTCATCTTCCCAAACTAGCATTCTTTGAATATAGCATTGATAGGTTTCACAATCTTGGGCATGTCTCTTATATCTTGAACAATGCTTGTTCTTACTAGATTATTAAGTTAATGTGACACATTCTCCTATGCCATAGCCAACTTTTATCTATCTTAGCTAATAAATAACAGTTTTCAGCACCTTTCAAATGATAAACATTACCATGAGTCTTCTTACCGGTAGCAATTAAGGTTCCAGAGCTATTTTGTATCTTACACCCATTGTCTTTAAACACAAGATTATACCCATTGTCACACATTTGTCCAACACTTAGAAGATTATGCTTTAGGCCCTTGAAATAAAGAACATCATCTGTATTATGCTTTCCATCAAAAGTAATATATCCTTTTCCACAAATCTTACCAGCTGCATCATCACCAAACCTAACAAGTCCTCCATCATACTTTTCAAACTTAAAAAACTTACTCTTGTCTCCTATCATGTGATTTGAACATCCACTGTCAATGATCCATTCATCTTCCTTTTCAGTATGAAATGCAAACAACTCTCTTTGACTTCCTTCCTTCACACAACTTGCAAGATTAGCAGAAACAGGTTCTTCTCTTAGTGCAATAAATAAGCATTCACTACTATTACCATCATCAAAATTAGATTCATCATTAGTTACACCATTATCATCTCTAACATAATAACTCTTTCTTACCATCTTTCCTTTGCTTTCATTGATTTTCAAAGCTTTGTCGGGACATCTTGAAGCATAATAACCAATTTTACCACAATTGGAGCATTTGAAAGGTAACTTACCTTTGAACTTTCCTCTTCTACCCCTTTTTATTTTGCTTGCAAATTTTACCTCAATCTCTATAAAATCTTCTTCATCTGATTCCACATCATATTTCTCTGATCTAGTGTTCTTGGTTTCTTCTTTGGCCTTGAAATTAGTCTCAGTTTTCATAGGGTCATCAGTAGTACCAAACTCTCTCATCTTAAAAGCAGTCAGTTTACCAAGCAATTGATCTTTTGGAAGCTTTCCCATAACAAGAAACTCTTCAATGGAAGATACCGTGTGACTATAGGATTTGGGAAGAGTTCTAAGTATCTTATCTATAACATTTTCATCCTTTAATTCCCCACCAAGGCCCCTAATTCTGCTGACAACTTCATCAATCTTTTATAAGTAACTTGTTATGTTCTCATCTTCAAACATTCGCATGGTTTCATATGTGGTCTTCAAGTTTTACAACCTGGCCTTCTTGACAGATGCATCACCTTCATAGATTTTCTTTAATTTGTCCCAAATCTCATAGGTAGTATCTAGATTCATAACTTTTGCCATTTCAGAATTAGACAAGGCATTTAATAGAGCATTTTTAGCTTCATGATTAGCCTCAAAATCTTTAATCTCTTCTTCAGACTCTGGACCATCTGTAGGTACTATGTACTTATCTTTAACCATTATCCAAACATGATAACCAATAGAGATAAGATAACTTTGCATTCGTACCTTCCAGTAGGCATAGTCAGATCCATCAAACTAATGAATGCCTTTCTTGTGTGCCATCTCAGATCTACCTTAAGTTATTAGGCTTTCTTCCAAGGAACCTGCTCTGATACCAATTGTTGAAAGGCACAAGACAACTAAGAGGGGGGTGAATTAGTTGTATCAAAAAATTCAACTTCTTTGAACCAAAAATCACTTTCACATTCACTTAATCTAACTCCTTATTCTGTTATGAACATTAAGCATGAATAGCATAATCAAAACATGAACACATCAACACCATACACATATGAACACCAAATTTTTATGTGGAAAACCCTAAATAGGGAAAAACCATGGTGAGTGTTAGCTCACAATATAATGCAGTAACAATCTAGAATATCAAAAGTGGCTCACTGCCAAAGCGCTCACTACCTTTGGGTTCATTATCCAAAAGAATGGCTCACTGCTAGGGTTGGCTCATTGCTGGGGTTGTCTCACTACCATGGTTGAATTGATATAGTAGCATCTACACCATGTTCGAGTTCAGTTCTATTGAAGCACAATATAACTCCTCTACTCTACTCTACTTTTACAACTTGTGCCTTGTCTTTTCATCTTCACAACTTAGACACTCAGTCATGAATTCATTACACACATTTATACCTATCATCAACCTTGGAATGTACATCAAGGTCAATATTATATTCTACAACCATTGGAACTATCTCCAAGGTCAACATACATACATAAATCAAATTAAGACTAGACCTAAACAAACTTGCAAAGTAAATGAATGAAGGATGAACACTTCATGGCTTATCTTAGACCCAAATACATCCTCACACACTTGAACATGCTTCCACAATCCACCAATGACCTCTGCAACAAGTGTGACAAACCAAGTCAGCCAGAACTTATGCACAATCAAGAACACTTATAAACGTGCTTGCAAGTTCTTCATTCTAGATTGTGGATCAAGCACATGCCTTCAAAACATTCTAGAGACATCTATGAACAACATAGAATCATTTAGGAGTTGAAAAATCCAACCACAATAGATCTCACTTGAAGACAACATATATCACTTAAAGATACATCTCAGACTGCTTCTCAACAAACACTGTCAAACTTTGCTAATCACTAACTTGCCTTTTAGAGCACCAAATGACAAATCCTTTAGAATGGAGATAAATAAGGACCTTATAAGCTTAAGTCTAGAACCACAAAGATAAAATCCAATCTATGGAGAAATGTAGAGAAAAACACTTTCTCCCTATCACTCTGCACACATTTCCAAGCACAGACTTCAAATTGGTGAATAGAACTTTTTCTGCACAGTTATTTAGAGCACCAAATTATGTATTTATCATCTTCAACCACTTACCTAAATCATATCCAAATCTCATACAATCAACACAGAAAATATGCAGAGCAAAATACTCAGATAGTGTTCTTCAATCAATCAACAAACAACACAGAAAATATGTAGAGCAAAATACTCAGATAGTGTTCTTCAATCAATCAACAAACAACATTATCAGAAGATACAGTTGGCACCAATGACAACACAAACATGTTGACACCAATGACAACACCAGTTAGCACATACTTGTAATACAAATATCATATTGAACAAAGGATCTACATCTACTTGTATTTCAGAAATTTTAAGAAGGGATTCAACTCTAAGTATAATACAATATTATTTATTAATTTTATCAACACATTTTGGCAATCATGGGATCAAATAAACATCAACAAAAAAAGAAGAGGAAGGTTATGACACTTGAAGAAATTGAAGCACATTGAGAGAAAGAGGCAAAATGACAAAGAGATAGGAGAGAGAGGATTTAAAAAATGAATAATGATGTAGCATCTAGTTCGATGACTATTAAAGACGAGAACATTGAAGAGGAGAACATTGAAGAAGATAAAATTGAAGAGACCAATATGGATGAAGTGAATGTAGAATATGCAAATGTGGAAGAGGTCAAGAATATGGAAAATACAAATATAAGACTGAATCCAGGTATATATTCAAATCCCTTGAATGATAATGAGATTAATGATTTAAAGCAAGCTGGATATAACATTGCCAAGATAAATTCTTCTATTACAAACAAGACAATAAAAAATGAAAATGTTTTCTTTAAATTGAAAGTAATGTTTCGAAGGATCTTCATGGTAAGATATCTTGGAGACAAATTCAAACTCATGCAAATAGATTGCACAAATAGTTTTTTATAGAAAAACTCTTAGATTTCAATGTCGACTTGTATTACAATTTATGAGAATGTCAAAAATGAGAAAAGTAATGAAAAAATTAGGCATATTTGTAAAACCCAAAAAGGTGGATGAATCAATGGAACAAATTATTCTAGTGTTGCTAATGCTATTGGTTCTATTGGAAAAACTAGTCAATCTAAGGATAAGAATGCAACACATCGAGAAATAACAACTACTTTAGTTAATTAATCAGTTGTGAGAAAAATAATAATAAAACAAGTGGATATTAAAATGTACATGTTATAACTTTAAGAAGAGCATTAAAGAGAAGAGTAAGTATTGAAGATGATCCCATTAACCAATGTTGGACTTTTAGTGGTAGACTCCCAAGGTCTAACATGAAATTAAATAATGAAATTAGGTCTTTGATTGAAAAATTTTGGCATGATAATACAAGGGTTTCATCAAATGCTAGAGATGTTTTGAAATTAAGGGTGGGGTCAAAAAATCATGATCCTCATCCAAATCATCTTTTAGACATGACTCAAATAGAATTATACAAAAAAAATTTTGCTGATTCAGTTATAGAAAATTTTATCATAAGTCAAAGATCATTTGAGAAATGTAAACCTCGGTATGTCAAGATTAATAAGCAACGAATCTCTTATTGTTGCAAAACTCATGTACAATTTCATTATTATTGTGATGTTTTTGATATATAAGTTGTACTTTGCATATAACTAACCAAATTATGTAGGAATGTGGTATTAATATGCCACCTACAATAATTAAGGAGTTTATAACAAGTTTAAGTTGTGAAACAACTGATGGGCAATTCTTTTTTTTTTAAACCATGTGTTTCTAGACAATGTGATATATGTGGTAGCCTTTCATTGTTAAGAGAATGCATGCATGAAAGTAGTTCACATGATTTTGGACAATAATTAGTGGATGTGAAGAGTTTCAACAATGTTTAATAGCCATTAAAGGATGGAAATATTAGAAAGTGTTGTGAGTTAGGCATAGAACAAAATAGTGTACATGCATTCATCATAGAGTTCAAGAATAATATTGTGTATAAATATGTGAAACACTCTCAATATGCTCAGTGGCTTGATGAATAATTCTATAGATGTAAGAACACATTTCCAATTAGAACTATACTTTCAGTGGTTGACTTTGTAGAAAACTATACCCTTGCTCCATAAGAGGAGATTCAGTCACAATATTATAATCCAATATAGGTGGCCATCTTTGTTCATATTGTATATAGACATGCAGTTTATAGTACAAAAGATGATAGGAAAATTTTGTGGGAGTACCATTTCTATGTGAGTGATAACCAGTTACATTCATCAGAGTTTATGTTGTATTGTTTCAAAGTATTTAATGACAACTTAAAAGAAAGACAAATCCAGATGACAACATCTCATATGGTCAGACAATTGTACAGGAGAATTAAAAAATGCTCAGATGTTTTATTGGTTAAGTAGGGCACATAAAGAAAATAATATCCAACATATGTGGAGTTTCTTTGAAGCTGGGCATGGTAAAGGAGAACATGATGGAGATGGAGCATGTGTGAAAAGGGCTCTTGCTAGGGAGAAACTAAAATTTCATGATGCAACAAAGTATCAAGATGCATGTGTAAATATGGATTGGTGTAATGCAAAATTGACTATAGGATCAAGTGGTACATTCCTCCTTGATATGATTGTGGTACATTAGTGGATCAACAAAATGGAAATCATTTAAGAGTTCAAATGCAAGAACATGGACTATATGGACTAGGGAGCTCACATGTTTTTGTCAGTTTTGTATTGGAGGTGAGTGGAAATAATGTGAAAATACAGATTGGGTTGAAGGATGGCAACAAAGATCCCTAAAACCTCTACAAACACATGATCAAAATGAGATAACATTTGAAGAGGATAATCATTTGCAAGCATCAGATGACTATGATCGTATTTCAGACCTTATACAAGAAGGTACATTAATTTAATGTTTAGTTTCAATACATTGTTATGTAATCTATATTTAATTATATATATGCATGTATATTTTTGTGACTTATTCAATTTGAATGTTTTTTGTAGGACGTGTATGTTATTGTTGCACCTAAGGGTAATGAAGAGGAAATAGAGTATTGGTTGGCTTAGTGTGTTGAGGCACAACACAAGTTGTTACAGCCTAAAGTAGATGATGATAACTTCAAGTATCCAGTAGGTTCTGTGGTTGATGTTGGCACTTGGCTATGCAAATATCTAATAAGGAGGAATGGTATACCTACATTTGAAGATTATGAAAGACATAAGAAAATTTTGCACTACTCGCATCTGGTTGTGGCAAAAAATATACAATTAGTGAGATATAAAGGGAGACCTATCACAAAATATTTATGGACACTTTCTATGGAAGAGAATGAGGCAATCATATATGCATTACAAAAAAGGGAGGATCCAGATGGTACAATGGAGTAAATTTTTTAAATGGTTAACAGGTCTGTAGAAATTTTTAAACTTTTAATCTTTGTTTTTTGACTAATGTATAGTTGTATACATATTTAATTGATAGCACTAATTCATTTACTTTCATGCTCTAACCAAATTATTAAGTGATTTCATGTCCTCTTAAGAGATCCTCTTAACTCCCCTTACACCATCCCCTAGCTAAGTTTCTTAAATTAAGTAATTACGATTTAGTTTAATAACTTTAGAATTTGGTTGACAATGTGAGTTTAGGATTAATATGATTGATAGTTAATTGATTGCATCTCCCCTTAATCATCTTCTTAACTCCATTTAAGCCATACCCTAGATATGTTCCATAAGTTAGGTAAACTTAGGATTTAGTTTAATAACTTCAATATAGTTAATTGATATAAGTTAGCATACCCTTACCAAAATACTAGACTTGATTCCATCTCCTCTTAAGACATCCTTTTAACTCCCCTTAAGCCATCCCCTAGTTATGTTCCATAGGTTAGGTAAACTTAGGATTTAGTTTAATAACTTTAATAAAGTTAATTGATAAAAGTTAGTACACCCTTACCAAAATACTAGAGTTGATTCCACCTCCCCTTAAGACATCCTCTTAACTCCCCTTAAGCCATCCTCTTAACTCCCCTTAATCCATCCCCTAGCTATGTTCCATAAGTTAGGTAAGTACGATTTAGTTTAATTAGGTAGTTCTTAGAATGTGAGTTTTGGATTAAGTATATTTATAGGTAATTGATTTACTAGTGTGAACCATTACCAAAATACTATTTGATTGCGTCTCCCCTTAAGCCATCCCCTACCTAAGTTTAAAAAATTAGGTAAGTTTAATTTCCTTTAATAGTAAGTGTTGGATACATGGTTTAGTTTAATGTATTTCAAGTCTCCTACAACTAGTTGGAATGATTATCACTAAGTCGGTGCATTCAACGTTTGACATTCATATTAGATTTCCTATGCTACATATCACTTCAATGTTTGAATTTCTACCATAATTTTGTAACTTTATTTTATATAATTTTCTCACCTGACTTATAGTTGTATTTATAGTTTTAATTTATTTATTTATAGTTTTAATTAATTTGTCATCTTTGTTCAGGTAGATCATACAACTAGATAGCATAATTGTCATCATTTGTACATTGTATGCAAGTGAGATATGACATCCATTCAAATCAAAGAAATTTTATAGTTTACAATTTACTATAATCTAGAAGTCCAAAACCTTGAAATAGGACTCATGTAATTGTAATTTTGACTATATATTTTAACTTAGAATTATTCCAAATTATTGTGGCTATAAATTAACCCTTTTTGATATATATCCTATTTAAATAGTCCACAAAAAAATTATACATGAGGGTTCGAGACTTGACTATGGAATAATTTTTTCAATGTTGGAGTTGTTTTCAAGATATTTTCTTAGTTTTTAATCTTCTCCAAACAAATGTGCTATGTTTCTTTGAACTAAAATTTCTACTTGATTCACCTAAGATAGATAGAACTCATGCATCTTCTTAGAAGAAGTTGGAATATCAATGGAATCTTTTTCTTAACCCTTTGATCTAGAAGAAAAAGGAAGTTTGTTAACATTAACTTACTTGAGTAGTAGGAGAGGGTAGCATTTCTACCTTCATATTAATATTCCCGATTCTCCTAGATCACTTCCTAATAAGATACAAACCTGACTCATCCTATCATATATATGCAAATTTGATTGAGAGGGATTTAGCATAGCATACAAGGTGACACCTGTTAAACACACCGGGATACTGAGAGGGGGGTTGAATCAGTATCTAATCAATCTTCAAATTTAACAACTTTAACTTATCTGGAGCAGATTAGAACTTAAGCATCACAACACTAACATGAAAATGAAACATTAACACAATGCACCACAACACATAACACCAGACGTACATGGAAAACCCTAGAAGGGAAAAACCACAGTGAGGATTAACTCACAATATATGAAGCTCAAATAATAACTTTGTTTTAGGGGCTTTAACCCAAGGAAGATGCTACTCCTTAAGTAACTTTGATTTAGGGTCACTCTCAAGGAAGCATCTACTCCTTGATGACTTTGTTTTAGGGTCACTCCCAAGGAAGCTTCTACTCCCTGAAAAGAATACAAAAGATTATAGTATAATAGTCTTTACTTACTATCTGAAAATTGTCTTTGAAGCTCACACCTTTGATGATTGCACTTTTGCCTCCACACACTTTCTTCTGAAGATCTGATCATTCAGGAACACTCTATACTTGATCACTGTCATAAATATATCTTCAAGATGAATCCGTACAGCATCAACATCTACTCTTTCTCCCACAATGGCACATCAATAATGCATTTATTCTGCTTTTATCTACTTGTGAACATTTTACCTTATTTTGTAATCATACCTTCCTAACTCCATTTGATTCACTATTTATACATGATATTACATTGATTGCATTGCTTGTTGGCCAGATACAACATGAAAAATATATTTACAAGTCAACCAAACAACACACACTATGAAACATGTAGAAGATAGGTCCTAATTAAAACATGTTACACCAGCAGAAGATCCATGCCTTGCGGACCCCAACACTTGCTTAACCAGGTCCAAAACAACCTTAACTACTTCAAAGATCAAGGAATTACATCCACACACTCCACTCATTTGAAAATGGGACAACTTTAAGGAAAACTCATGAAGACTTGAAGAATAATGGCCACATCAACTTGAAAACCTTGTGTGGTACAGGAAATAAGAAAAATCTTCATGAAACTTTTCCAAATGAGTTCACATGACTCATAAAACACCCCCATACACACCTTTGCCACCACACATCAAATAATTGTACCACATAGCTTCAAACATTTACTCTACAAATACTCTATTATCCAAAACACACTGCACCAAGTTGTCAATTGAAAAACTGAGCCGCCGACCACCAAGAAGACTGAAATAGAAAAGAGGCATGTCATGGAAATCCAATAACATGTTCACAAAACCACAATATCAATCATTCACTTCTAAAGGAATGTGGAGCATTCCAGTGGGTCTTCAACACTGCACCATTCTGCCAAAGCACATACCAGTGTTCTATCATACATAACTTTCACAGCGCAGGGAAATATAATTTGAACCTTTAGAAATAATACCTTTACTATCTTCTTGACACAACTTCAAAACCGCATAGCCACATCTATAATTGTAGAGGAATGAGGAGAATTCCATCACCCTACTAGGAACCTCTTTACAAAACCAACTCTATCTTCAAGATGTCAGCAGAAAAGTATCCTTCCAGTGATCAAAACATCATGAAACTTGGAACATACATAAAATAACACTTTATGAAGCTATGTTCCAAACCCTAGAAGATCAATAGAAAATGATGAAAATGTAGAGTAATCTTCTAGACAGTCTTCATAGAGTAGACATTCTAAAACAAAGACTATCATCTTCTTCCATAGGCCAAATCTTCTGTGCATCACCACATACAACTTAGGATCAGTAGGCTAGATCATACAACATGCTTCAAGCAATCAGTCATTCTACCTTAACATCTGATTCTTTTAGTTCTTCTAATTCCCATATTAATAAGGCCTCAAACTCAATTGTGCTTTCATTAGAAATATAGCTTTTATGATCTCCAATCACGAGCTTTCTCTTTCTTAGGAATATGCAACCAAGAGTGGTATCTTACTTTCCTGATAGTGTCATTAGTGTATGCTATGTTGACATCAATGACAACACATATGGCCAACAATCTCCCCCTTTGTCATTTATGGAAACATATGCTCCCCCTTAGACTCTCTCCCCCTTTGGCATCAAGGACAAGGGTTTCTAATACCTGCTTATTCTCCCCTTTTATCAACAATCATGAATCTGCAAACTTTTTCTTGCAAGCTCCCCTATCATCAGTCACCACTACCTGCTCCCCCTGAGAGGTAGCCATCATCAATCTAGGATAAAGATATAGCATGAGTTGTCCCTAGACAGATGCATCACTATGCATCTTTAGCAAGAAGAGGGAGGGGAAATTACCCATAACCTCTACCAGAGATCCTCAAAGATATCTTTTGCAAGGACTTTTGTAAAGATATCTACAATTTGATCCTTTGTTGGGACATATTCCAACTTCACTTCCTTGTTTGCAACCTTCTCTCTTAAAAAGTGATACTTGATTTCTATGTGCATGGTTCTAGAATACTTCACTAGATTCTTGGAAATATTGATAGCACTTGTAATATCACACAAAATAGGGATAGGTTCATCATACAATACCTTGATATCCTTCAGAGTTTGCTTCCTCCATAACATCTATGTACAACAGGAGGCTACTACAATATACTCTGCCTCTACAGTAGATAAGGACACTAAATCTTGCTTCTTCTTCTACCATGAAACCAATTTTCTTCCCAGAAAGAAAGCACCACCACTTGTACTTCTTCTATCATAAACATGACCAGCCCAGTCAGCATCAGTGTATGCACTCAAATCAAATTCATTACCTTTTGGATACAATAGACCATAGTCAGGAGTTCCTTTCAAGTATCTGAATATCCTTTTCACTATCTTCTCTTGTGTTTTCTTAGGATTGGCTTGATATCTAGCAACCACACATATTGCATGCATAATGTTAGGTCTAGAATTAGTTAAGTACAATAATGCTCCAATCATAGACCTATAGACAGTCTGATCTACCTCCAGAGACTCATCATCTTTACTCAAGTGACATCTAGTGACCATGGCAGTACTCACTGGTTTTGAATCTTCCATACTAAACTTCCAATAATTCTTTGACATACTTAGCTTGAGAAATAAAGATACGACTATCTAGCTGAGATATTTGAAGACCAAGGAAGAATGACATTTCACCAATCATGGACATTTAAAATTCTTTTTGCATCTCCTCTACAAACCTCTTACACATATCATCATTTCCTCCAAAAGTGATATCATCAACATAAAATGCAACTATCAAGATCATGTCTTCTTCTTCCTTTATGTAGAGATTGCTATTTGTAGTACCTTTCTTGAAGCCCTACTGAAGTAAGTACTTGTCAAATCTTGCATTCCAAGCCCTAGGTGCATGCTTGAGACCATACAAAGCCTTCTTGAGTCTACATACCATGTTTGGATCTTCTAATATCTAGAAACCATCTAGTTGCTCAATTTACTCCTCCTCTAGGTCACCATTCAGAAATGTTGACTTGACATCCATCTAATACACCTTGGAGTTCTTGTGAACAACAACAACAAGGAACATTCTGATTGCCTCCATCCTAGCCACTAGAGAAAAAGTCTCCTCAAAGTCAATGCCTTTTACTTGAGTCTATCCTTTGCATACTAGTCTTGATTTATTCCTCACAACATAAGCTTCTTCATTTAGCTTATTCTGGAACACCCACTTTGTTCCTATAACATTCTTATTGGCTGGTCTGGGAACCAATTCCCATGTCTGATTCTTTTCAATATGATCCAATTCTTCTTCCATTGCTTTATCCATCCATCATCTTTTTTGGCTTCAACAAAGGTCTTAGGTTCCACTTTTGATAATAAACACAAGTTTTCTTTCTCACATGTCTTGGCAAACCTTCTTGTCTGCACACCTTCTTTTTTGTCTCTAATGATCTATTATACTAAGTGGTTCTTCTAAACATACTTTGCTAGAGTTTTAGTTATCTGTTTAGGTTTATGTTCCTTTTCTTCTTTCACTTCTTCTACTTCATCTTCAATGTAAGGAAATATATCAAATCAGGTGTCTTCTGAATCTTGTGTGAACTGATACAAGTCTTCATCTACCTTGAAATTTTTGCTTTCAATCATCATTCCCAACCTTTTGTTGTAGCATCTATAGGCCTTGCTTCTAGTTGAGTAACCAAGAAAGATTCCTTCATCACATCTTGAATCAAAATTTCCTAGGTCTTCTTCATCTCTTCTGATATAGTATTTTCTACCAAAGATCCCGAAGTATCTAACAGAGGGAGGTCTTCCATACCACAACTCATAAGGGGTCTTAGAGCTATTGACCCTTAACTGCACTCTGTTAGTTAGATAGATAGCAGTGTGAATTACTTCCTTCCAATATACATCAAGTAGATTTGCATCTTTCAACATTGCCCTAGACATTTCTTGCATAGTCCTATTCTTCCTTTCCACTACCCCATTTTGTTGAGGGGCTCTAGGAGTAGACAAGTGCCTCCTAATACCATGATCTTCACAAAACTTTTCAAATTTATTTGAAGTAAACTTGCCTCCTCTATTTGACCTTAAACATTTGATATTAGCATCCATTTCATTTTCAACCAAAGCTTTGAAAACTTTAAACTTATTAAGAGAATCAGATGTTTCTCTTAAGAAGGTAGCCCAAGTCATTCTAGAATAATCATCAATTAGAAAAATCAAATACCTTTCACCTTGTTGACTCTTTACTCTTGTAGTTACACATAGGTCTGTGTGAATTAGCTCCAATGGATTTGAAAAAGAGTACTCCTTGCTTTTAAAATTTGTCTTTGTCTTCTTTCCCATTTGACATTCCTTGCATACAGTGTTTGCAAGATTGATTATCTTAGGCGTATCTCTCACTGCGTGAGTTGATCTAATTCTTACCATATTATCAAAGTTGTGTCCCATTCTTTTGTACCACAACCAAAACTTGCTAGATTGAGTTAACAGATATGTTCTACCATTTTCTTCTTTCAAGTGATAAATTTCACCACATGTCTTGATACCTTCTGCAACTAGCTTTTTGGATCCTACCTTATTTATTTCACAACCATTAGCATGAAAAGTAAGATTGTAACCTTTCCTGTACATTTGAATGACACTGAGAAGATTGTGTTGTAATCCTTTGACATAGAGAACATCCTTAGTCCTATTCTTTCCACCAATAGTTATGACACCTTTTCCACAAATTTGAGCTGACTCATCACCTCCAAACTTAATAGGTCCACCATCCCACTTATTAAGGAAAATAAACTTCTCTTTTATCACCAGTCATATGATTTGAACACCCACTATCAATAACCCAAGCTTTGGTTTCTTCTTTTGCATGGAAGGCAATCCATACAACCATTGATTTTTCATTATTTTGAACTGTTTACAAGGAATCAATTTTCCACAGTTTCCAACCTCATTCTTTTTTTCACCAAAACTCATGGCCAAGAAAAGTGTTTCATCATTTGAATCATCATGATCCTCATCTTCTAAAGAACAACAATCTTCTATGGAAAATAGATTCCTCTTGAATTTACTATTTCTGTTACTTCTCCTAGTTTCTTTAAGAAGACATTTAGAAGCAAAGTGACCAACCTTTCCACAATTGAAACATTTGAAGGGTAAATTACCTTTGTATTTTCTAGATCCTTTCTTCAAATTTCTTAAAAATTTTTCTTTAGCATCATAAGGACTTTCATCTTCATTAACAGTCTCATCCTTTGTCTTTTTACTGACTTTGAAAGCAATTTCTTTCTTTGGAACATCACTGTCAAATTATCTCATTTCAAAAGTAGTGAGGGTCCCAAACATCTAGCCTAAGGAATATGTATCCAAGTCAGTAATCTCCTCAATAGCAGATACTTTAGAACTATAAGATTTGAGAAGAGATCTCATAGCCTTTTTCACAATCTCATCTTCTTTTAATCCTCCACCAAGAGCTTTGATACCATTGACTACTTCATTCACCTGGAGCATGAAACTAGAAATATTTTCATCTTTTGACATCTTTAGGGATTCAAATATGTTCTTGAGTATTTTCATCTTAGCTTGCTTTACTTTCTTTTCTCCTTCATAAATAGTTTCAAGTTTATTCCAAACTTCTTGAGCTGAGCTACAACCTATCACCTTTGAAATTTTTGAGTCAGTTAATCCACTCATGATAGCAAACTTGGCCTTGGCATTATTGTCATACTTCTTGATTTCATCTGCATCTGTTGGAATAGAAGCAAGGATAGTGTATCCATTCTTGATAGAATCCCAAAATCTATAGCCTAGTGAATTAATATAGCCTTCCATCCTTACCTTCTAGAAAGCATAATTTGTTCCATCAAACCTAGGAATATTCTTGGATCCTCCTGATTCCATCCTGAACCTTCCTCAATCAGTTAATCTTCCTTCAGAGGAACTTGGCTCTGATACCAATTGTTAGACACACCAAGATACTGAGAGGGGGGTGAATTAGTATCTAATCAATCTTCAAATTTAACAACTTTAACTTATTCAAAGCATATCAGAACTTAAGAATCACAACATTAACATGAACATGAAAGATTAACATAATGCACCACAGCACATAACACTAGATGTACATAAAAAACCCTAGAAGATAAAATCCATGGTGAGTATTAACTCACAATATATGAAGCTTAAATAATAACTTTGTTTGAGGAGCTTTAACCCAAGAAAGCTAGTACTCCCTAAGTAACTTTGATTTAGGTTCACTCCCAAGGAAGATTCTACTCCCTGAAAAGAATACAAAAGATTACAGTAGAACAGTCTTTTCTTACTATCTGAAAACTATCATTGAAGCTCACACCTTTGATGATTGCACTTCTGCCTCCAAATACTTTCTTCTAGAGATCTAATCAATCGAACACACTCTATACTTGATCTCTATCGCAAATATGTCTTCAAGATGAATCTAGACATCATCAACATCTTCTCTTTCTCCCATAGTCTCACATTAATAATGCATTTATTCTTCTTTTATCTGCTTGTGAGCCTTTTACCTTATTTTACAATCATACCTTCCTAACTCAATTTGAGTCACTATTTATACATGATATTACATTGATTACATTTCTTGTTATCCATATACAACATGAAAAATACATTTACAAGTCAACTAGACAACACACACTATGAAACGTGTAGAAGATAGGTCCTAATTGAAACAATGCATTACACCAGTAGAAGATCCAAGCCTTGTGGACCCCAATACTTTCTTAACTAGGTCCAAAACAACCTTCACTACTTCAAACATCAAGGAATTACATCTACACACTCCACTCATTTGAAAATAGGACAGCTTTAAGGAAAACTCATGAAGACTTGGAGAATAATGGCCACATCAACTTGAAAACCCTGTGCAGTATAAGAAACAAGAAAGATCTTCGTGAAACTTGTCAAGATGAGTTCACATGACTCATAAAACATGCCCATACACACCTTTGCCACCGCACATCAAAGAATTATGCCACACAACTTCAAACATTTACTCTACAAATACTCTATTATCCAAAACACACTTCACCAAGCTGTCAAGTGAAAAACTAAGTTGTGAACCACCAAGAAGCTTGAATTAGAAAAGAGGCATGCCATGCACATCCAAGAACATGTTCATGAAACTACAAGGTCAATCATTCACTTCTGGAGGAATGCAGAGCATTCCAGTGGGTCTTCAACATTACACCATTCTGCCAAAGCACATACTAGTGTTCTATCATACATAACTTTCACAATGGAAGGAAATATGATTTAAACCTTTGGAAATAACACCTTTACTGTCTTCTTGACACAACTTCAAAACCACATAGCCACATCTATAACTATGGAGGAATGTGGAGCATTCCATCACCCTGCTAGGAACCTCTTTACAAAACCAACTCTATATTCAAGCTATCAGCAGAAAAATATCCTTTCGGTGATCAAAACATCATGAAACTTGGAACATACATAAAATAACACTTTATGAAGCTATGTTCCAAACCATAGAAGCTCAATAGAAAAATGATGAAAATGCGGAGAAATCTTCCAGACAGTCTTCAAAGAGCAAACTTTCTAAAACAAGGACTATCATCTTCTTCCAGAGGCCAAATCTTCTTTGCATCACCACATACAAATTAGGATTAGTAGGATAGATCATGCAAGAAATCAGGCATTCTTCCTTAACATTTGATTCTTTTAGTGCTTCTAATTCCCATATTAATAAGGCCTCAAACTCAACTCTTCTTTGATTAGAAATATAGCTTTTATGACCTCCAATCATGACCTTTCTCTTTCTTAGGAATATGCAACCAAGAGTAGTATTTTACTTTCCTGATAGTGTCATCAGTGTATGCTATGTTGACATCAATGACAACACATATGGCCAACAACACCAATATTACAACTCCCTAATTAATAACAAAAGTGAAGCTAGATAATCTGATGACCCCATGAGTGATAAGTAAAAGAAGATTACAATCCTAGAAAAGTGCACCTCTTTCATATTCTAGCTTGGAGGTTAAGGGTGAATACACCCTCTCACCTCAAAATTCAATTACTATATAAAATGTTCACTACATTTTCACTTGAATTATGTAAAACATGACCATTATATAAATAAATATGAACTTTTTTGTTATGATATGCATGTACAAACTATAAATGTATTTCAATATTTCCGATTATATATTATTTCCAATATATTACTTCATCTTATTACCTATTTTACCTAATATGAACTATGGTTCAACACATAATAAATTCTCTTTTATAACATGCTTATAAGTAAATTTTGTGTAGACTATTTGTTCTTTTGAGAATTTATATTTCTTGTTACTATTTAGTAGGGCCATCAAGTGATTGATATTCATATATGTTGAAGAATATTGTATATTGAATATATACTTTTTCAATTACAATAATATTAATTACTATGTAGATCATTAAAAATTAATTTTTTAAATACATGTGCTTTTTATATATGTATGCTATTTTGGATTGTCAAACTATCCTTTATAATCTAGAATTTGTATTCTCCCTCTAATGTTAAATTATAGGAAAATTTTAAGTCCAATATGGAAATTAGAATTACGAGGACTAGCAATTACAATTTTGACAATTAAGTAGAATCAATTACAATTTTGACTAGAAATCACAATTACAATTAAACACATGATAATATTAAGTATTAACACTATCAATTACAATCACAATTACAATTAAACACATGATAATTTTAAGTGTTATGTCTATATCAATTACAATCACAATCAATCATTCACAATTAAAATTTTGACTAGTAATTAGAATAAGGACTTGCAAATTTTTGTAACTTATTGTATAAATTTTCCTCTTAACTAATTAGAATTAGTAGTTTACAATTTTACAATTAAACACATGATAATTCAAAGTATTAAATATGAGATATGAAATAAAAGTTTCAATATAGATGCATATAGTAGACATTCAATAAATAGTAAAATAGTCTATGAGATAAATACTGACATAATAACAATCCATGTAAACAGTAGTGAAATAGTAATAGTCTATGTCTAGTCAATACTGAAATAGTCATAAAATCCACATGAAATAAACACTCTAATACATGTGTGTACAGTCTGAACATGAAATAAATATAAAAAACTAAATTTCATGCCCTAAGTTTTATCATCATCCATTTCAAGATGCTTTTTGGTTCTACATGACTTAGAGGGTGGCTCATGCTGTGTACAAGAAAAAAGAAGCTTCAAATCAATTTTAATGTCAAAAATGCATGCAAATTATTTAAATCAAATATTTAAAACCAAACCATCAAATTAAATTTTTAAATCTAAACTTGAAAATGTCTAAGCATACCACAATGGGCTCATCTTCTCTCCTATCATGCTCATGTGCAATAGATACTGATTCTAGCAGAGTAAAGGCCAATGCCACCAATTCCTATATTTCAATAAAACATGATTTAGGCTAGAGTATAAATACAAAATGCAAGGTTGAATGATATAAATGACTTTGAAATGACATAGGATTTAACTATAGGACTTGGAATATGGTATATGACTCATGCATCTACGTAGGCTCATCAATGGTAGGATTAATTGAGCTTGCACCTATACTAATCTCATCCTACATATATATGTACATGTATATATATAAATTCAACTTGAAAGAAGAATTTAAAAAAATGAAATTATACTGGAAATTCAAAACAAACTAGGAAATATGAAGCAGGCTCATGTATAGATGATGGTGGTGGTCCTGTATGGCATGGTTGGTTTGACACAAAAGTGCCAGGATCTCTGATCGCCTTTAAATTAAAAAAAAAGTTCATCACATTTTCATATTATTCTATAATTATTAAAATAGATATATCTAATTAAATAATCTCTAGAGACTAATTTTTATACCTCGATCGTATAAGGTCTACCCAACTCTATAGTTGTTGACACTAAATGGTCCAACTACAATGAAGTGGTAGTAGTTGATGGAGTCATTTGTACCAATCAACATGTAATATATTTAAAATTTATTAAATAGATTGATAATTGATAATTGGATCTTATATTAATTTATATTAAATATTATTTTATTAAATGTAGCGTACATATCAAGTCTATAGGAGCGAATAATGTAGCCAAAAAGGACTCCTCCTTTGAAGCAGTTGTAGGACCAAAACATGGATGCCTAAAATTTTGAAAAAAATGCGGTGTGGACCGTAATGGTGTCAATGGTTATGAGGTTCTATGACTAGCACTAGATACTCCTCCAGGCTCTGTAGGCTCTCTAGGATTGACTTCATCTGCCAAGCAAGTAGCTTAGTTAGTTAATTTTCCTGAAAGTGACGATAACACTCCGAGTGCCAAGAAGATTGTGCACTGGTGAAAGGGCAGAAGAATAGAGGGCAGAGAAGGGACAATAGGTATAGGGGGAAAACATCAATTTGGATTAACACATGCCCCTAGTCTATGTTGTGGTATTCCACTAGTGCCCACACCCAGAAATGATCTCATATCAAAATAATTAGGATTTAAGCTCATCACAAACTTAGCCCATAACTTTTTCAAAAAATAAAAGGGAACCTCATAATTATCATGTGGTGGATGGTCAAAGACCATCCACCACCACTCCCAAAAGTTATCATCTATCTACTAATGTGTGCACCATCTTATTGAAATTCTCTTTTTATTTGGTGCTATTTGTTGGCCTATGGAGGGATCAATGAAAATGGGGCAATCGTATTTTTTGTAATATGTAGATCATTGATCTCTTTATATAAGAGACCGTCCTCATTAAACTTCCTCCTCTCTTCCTGCCATGAGTGGAATGTGTCTAAATTAGTGTGAATAGCTCTCACTTAATCAATAATAGTTTGCATCATAGATGCAAACCATGAAATGTGTGGTGGAGCTTGGATTTAGTTTTGTAAAAAAATGATTTTTCTTGCAATGTTTGTATATTCTCATCAATCGTTGCTCACAAGGGAGCCTCATCGAGTGGTGGTGGTGGTGGTGGGGATTGGGGTGGGGGGTCCTGGGTGGGAGGGGGGTCTTGGGGGGATCGGCCATGTGTACAAAATGGATCTAGAAGTAGAGCTGCAATTACAAAAAAATAATTAAAATTGAATTAGGAATTAAAAATATAAATTAAATTGCATGTGCAACATGTGTTTAAATATATATATAAATTGAAAACTTGGAAATATATAAATTTTCATGGTTTAAACAATACATTAAAACATTTAATTTTAAGTAATAATGTACATATATACATGCATTCAACCAAGTGACCTTTTCCAAGAAAAATTTAAAAGTTACAAAATGTAAATCAAAATTTATGTTTAATTCCATAAATATATCTTTGCCTATTTTATAGGGGGTGAATGTGAGAATCATACATGACTAAAACATGGTATAGGGATTTAAGAATAAATTAATCAATAAAGTAATGCATGACAACTTAGCATGAAAGAATGTGTAAGAATCATGACATGAATTAAACCATTTTTAAGCTCTATCAATCAATGTATCACTAAATTCATGCATCGAAGTATCATCATGTATGTAAGTATAATATAATGTAATTTGTATACCCTTACTAAACTTTTGTTTCCATTTAATCCTTTTTCCCATGTGTGTGCTTTACATGTCATTTTAACCTTTTTTGCAAAAAACCATAGCCTAAATGTCATTCCATAGCCATGTTACCATTTCCTATTTTGTTCCTAATCTATGTTCATCCTTCCTAAGTGTTTTATTTTATTTAATCTTTGAACCCATCCTATGTACTGAACATTATTTTATGTTTCCTATTGTTGTTGTCCCCTTTACCCCTTTGTTAAGCCACAAGTTGTCATAGATCTAGCCTTGTTCTGTTGGAAACCCTTTATCACCACTCTTAATTCTAATTTAGGTTTGAAAGTGACTTCTAGGTTTTAGGTTTAGGTTTAATAAGTCATTTAGGTTAGGTCTACAAAAAATATTAGGACTTTTGTGTCTAATTTGTAGGTTTTCAGCTTCATTAAAGGAGTTTTACAAATGGTTAAATTAGGACTATGAGACTCATTAGGAACATTGAAAGCCATGAAGACTAGAAGAACATGCCTATAGTGTATAACTAGTTCAAGGTCTATAAAGAAAATTTCAAATGATTTTGAAATATCATTGCTAAAGGTTTATTGTTAAGCCTATATAAAAGAAACCCTATAAGTTCTATGAAACCCTAGTTCATGGAGGGATTGTCATGTGGCCATAACTATTTACAAATTATATTATATAGTACATCCTATTCAATTCCTAAGAAGCATCTCAAGTTCTTATGCATTTTAGAATAGGCCACTCCTTACTAAACTTGTGTTTCCATTTTATCCCTTTTCCCATCTGTGTGCTTTACATGTCATCTTGACCCTTTTTGCAAAAAGCCTAGCCTTTGTCATTCCCTACCCATGTTATCATTTCCTATTTTATTCCTAATCTATGTTTATCCTTCCTAATTGTTTCATTTTATTTAATTTTTGAACCCATCCTATGTACTCAACTTTATTTTATGTTTTCCATTGTTTTTGTCCCCTTTGCCCCTTTGCTAAACCTCAAGTTGTCATCCCTAGCCTTTTTTTGTTGGAAATCCTTCATCACCACTCTTAATTCTTATTTAGGTTTTAAAGTGACTTCTAGGTTTTAGGTTTAGGTTTAATAAGTTATTTAGGTTAGGTATACAAAAAGATATTAGGACTGTCATGTCTAATTTGTAATCTTTTAGCTTCATGAAAAGAGTTTTACAAATGGTTAAGTTAGGACTATGAGACTCATAAGGAACATTGAAAGCCATGAAAACTAGAAGAATAGGCATATAGTGTATAACTAGTTCAAGGTCTATGTAGACAATTTCA
The DNA here is from genome assembly GCA_027924645.1 of Cunninghamia lanceolata. Classification (NCBI taxonomy): domain Eukaryota; kingdom Viridiplantae; phylum Streptophyta; class Pinopsida; order Cupressales; family Cupressaceae; genus Cunninghamia; species Cunninghamia lanceolata. The sequence continues at coordinate 3,645,553 of BSBN01000846.1, read as the reverse complement.
AATGATTTTGAAATATCATTGCTAAATATTTATTATTAAGCCTAGATAAAAGAAACCCTAGAAATTCTATGAAACCCTAATTCATGGAGGGACTATCATGTGGCCATAACTCTTTACAAATATTATATAGAATCCTAAATTCAAGTCCTAAGAAGCCTCTCAAGTTCTTACAAGTTTTAGAATAAACCACTCCTTACTAAACTTGTGTTTCCATTTTTTCCCTTTTCCCATGTATGTGCTTTACATGTTAGCTTACGAATGGTTTTGGTATGACCAAATGGAGCTCATCCAAACACCATGTGGATTCTGCATAGTTTGGAGAGAGGATTACAACATGACCAAATGATTGTGTTTATAGGATACATATCATTGTATTTCCATTATATGGTTGAAATTCTTGTCCCTTGGAAGGGGTAGATCTAGTGGTGTGATGGGATTGTCCTTGACTATAGGACTAAGACAGGTTCTCCAATGACTATACTCTCATTGCTATAGGTTCTTTTGTGTAAATAATAGGATAGCGCAATGACTAAGATGACAAGTAATTATCCATTAACATGCTCATGACAACCATTAATTATAGTCTCTTGATTGTTAATTTTCTTCTCTTCTTAGTTTAGGATGATTTCCCTCTCTTATTGTGAACAACACAACTATATCCTTATTGTGGTAGTCCTATGGTCCTTTTCTTCTAGTGACAAATCCTCTATATGTTCATGCATAATAGTCCATAGCAAGGATAAGAGATTAGCTTTGCAAGATGTGACAGTCCTTCTATGTAATTTAACTATTTAGGAAGTGTTAAGATTTAGATGATCTAGTGTAATGAAGTTTTTTAGGACCTTGATGACTACCTTATCATGTTATGACTATCTTTTTTGTTCCCCATCCTAATGACAATACTATTAGATGATTTGGATCTTGACACTAGTTAAGTGATCCTAATTGACCTTAGATAACAATGCTCTAGGTTATCAAGTGACGTGAGTTAGTTGTTTTCCTAGGGTAACTTTGACATTCTTAGTGGTTGTTATGACAATCCTTAAACTTGATAAAATTATATGAAGTGACATGAGTTAGTTGTTGTCCTAGGGTAACTTCGACATTCTTAGTGGTGGGTATGACAATCCTTAAAACTTGATAAGATTCTATTACACCTTATAAGTCATATGAATGAGGACATTCTCATAGCTCCTTGACTCTTTGACCCATAGGACCAACCTATGACAATTATCTAAATTTTATATGATTATACAAGTGTCCATCGAATTTAATATATAGAATGTGTTTGTATGTTCTCAACCCTCATGAAAAGAGTTTTACAAATGGTTTTAGGACTATGTGACCCATTAGGAACATTAAAAGCCATGAAGACTAAGAACATGTCTATAGTGTATAAGTAGGTCTTAAGGTCCATACAAACAATTTCAAATGGTTTTGAAATATCATTATAAAAGGTTTATTGTTAAGATTATATAAAAGAAACCTCAAAAGTTCTATAAAACCCTAGTTTATGAATTAGGGTTTAGTGTTTATGAATTAGGGTTTAGTGTTTTTGGTTTAGGGTTTAACATTGTGAAAAACAACTAAATTTCTATCTAAATTGTACCTAGTGTTTCAAATGAAATAATAATAAAAAATAAAAAACAATGAAAAACAATAGAAAATGATAGACAACCAACCTGGCATAGCTAATAGCTAGTCTGGAAGAGGTGGGGAGGATCTAGAGGTAGGTGGTGGGGTCAGGCGATGTGGGTACCTATTCTTTGGTGTCTTCTCTCCTACTATTTCATGGCCTATGGCTATTAAAATGAAGCCACATGCTTGTTTTCAAAAAAAATATATACTTTTCAAAAATGGGTACCTATTTTAAAATGGGTACCCATTTTAAAATAGGTACCTGTTGCTTTTATGAGTTCCCATTTCATAATGGAAGATCATTTCGCTTTGGGTGTATGATCCTAAATGGGAGCCCATTCCTTAATGGGTACTCGTTTAGGCTCAAGCTCCCGTTCCTAAACGGGCACCCATTATTTTCAAAATGGGTGCTCGTTCCAATCAACATTTTCCTCGCATAGAAGACTTCCATGAAATCTATACTCATCTTGTTGCTTGCACCCCATGGTTGGCTTAGCATGAAGAGTTACATCTTTTCAAGGATCTTTCATATCCTCCCCCTTTCCATTTTTCATCCCCTTAGGTGTTTGCCTCCCTCTCACAAGGGTAGGTCCTAAGAGACTTCTCCATAGATCATAAAATTTTTTTATATCACTTTGATTTTCTCCTTTCCAATTCTTCTCACTATTCACACTTCTACTTTTACTGATTCATCTCATTTATTCTTCACTATTATTTCTAGGGTCCCAGAAATGGAACCAAATGTTGACAAGAAACAGGGAGGGCACAGTCTGAAGATTTGAGCCTCAGTCAACTCTCTAAATTTAGTTTATACCTTGGAAGATACAATGAGAGAATCATAAAGAACAATAAGGAAATATAACATGCAGTAAGAATAAATCAGTCATAACACATCATATACATTCATATACATTAGATATTAGATCCAATCCTTGTATCTCCATTATATATTCATTGTATTTGTTAAGTGTGAGAAAGGTGAATGATGACACTAGCATGCACACTAGATCAAACCCTCTTTCACAATAATGTTCAAGGACAAGACTAAGCCAAATCACTACCAAATGGAGGTGGACTTAGCTACAAATCTTGTACTCAAGAGCGTTATGGAAAGATCTGAGTTAATCAAGACTTTTATCAAACCCTAGTTCTATGATGATCTGATTATAAAAGAAGATGTATTGAAAATCTCCAGAAAATAAATGTATAGGGAGGATCAGGAAGATGATAGAACCTATGTCCCAGATGTAGAGGTCTCGATGCATTATTTCAAGAGTGTCCAAGTCTTGAAAATTGGAATCTTCAAAAACTGTAAACTAGATATATTCTACAGAGACTACCCTAATGCTAGATTTGAAGTCTGTTAAGGTAGAAAGACTAGGGTGCCAACACCCAAGTCCTACACAGGGGAATATTCTTGAACTATTGTTAGATTCAAAAACATCGATCCTTACTCAATCTTCTTGTATATTCATATTTCCTAGATCTTGCACCTATAACCTGCACACAAGAAGAAGAGAAGGGGTTTGGGGGTTATGGTGTTTAGGGACTTGGCTCAATCAAATCCTAGGATAGCATTCAAGCTTCCCAACACCAATGATAGATAAAGAGAGCATGCCCTTGTAGGGTAGAGGCTAAACACAAAATCAATATGATGAACAATAATGCTATCACCTATGTGATAAAACCCTTAGGAGGATAAAGGCTTTTCAACTCATAAGGAGAGATAGATGATAACTTCAAACTTACAACAACACACACAATGACAATACAAATCTGCTCTAGAATCACAATGAATGCTTTGAATTCTCCTTTCTCTAAGGCTTCTAGTTGGTTATATCTATATAGGTTCATAATGAGTTTAAAAACACACCTATATATGCTTTCCCATTAACATTCATCAAATTAAACCAAAAGAGCTAACAAGGAGAAACCTTTTTAAAGGTTATAAGCCAACAAACATTTAAATTTGCCTTGACCACTCAAGGAAGACCTGGTCACTGGTACCCAAGTCTTGAGGCTCCTTTTAGGTCTAGGGTAAGATAAGATATGGGCCCCTTATTCCCAATTTACATTGGTTTTGAACAATTTTGCATCAGGATTAATATTTAGAATGTATAATGTAATCGCGGGGACCTAGGAGCTAAACAAGGAGATAAAAATACATGTGGCTACTTTTTACTCCATAACATTTAGCCCCCACTTTAATGTGTGTATAATCTTATGATCAGTACATGCATTAAAGTATGGTCAAACCACATCAAACACATCAGAGACTAGAGCAAAGACACACCCTAAATTTGGAGAAACATTTCTAGCCCCCAAGCTTAGGCAAACATAAGAACACACTTGAAAGTCATGTAAAACATAGAAAATATAGTAAGGAATCATGAAATACACAAAGAAGATAGTAAAAGGCACATAATACATAGAGAAGGAATGAACACAATCATGCAATACACAAGGTATACACAAAGAGAAGACATGATTAAATAGTTATATAACCCTAACTAGGTGATGGGGAGAGCTCATTGCTACACGCCACCATCAAAAGCAAACAAAACACATAGCATGGGGAGAGCTCATCACTATGTACCACCAAAAAACTTGTAAAACACATGGCGTGGGGGGAGCTCATCGCTACATGCCACCACTAAAACATGCAAGACATAGGGAAAACATGAGCACCGTAGAGTATGTTGTCGACACACTATATGTCTAAAACACATCAAACATGGGAAATGGGGGGAGTTCATCGCTACGTGCCACCATCTAAGACACACAAAACACACCTGAAGGCTGACCTATGCTACCACAAATGCCAAAGACGTGCTTAAGGGTGAATAATTCATGATCCAACCCCACCTCCATAGAGGACTTTTAAAAAGTATGTGCAACCAATCAAGGGAATACACAATCCTACCTTCTGCAAAAGGGATTTCAAAAACATACAACCCCACCTGCATCATGGAGATTCCTTACAATGAAAAGGAAGCATGTGCACAAAGTATACAACCTGAACTACATCACAAAGATGCCTTATAGTGAAAAGGAAGCATACACAACACACAAAACAAAGTATGCAACCCCACTTGCATCACGGAGATGCCTTACAGTAAAAAGGAAGCATATGAAAACATGCTTTATCACAATATCTAAGATATCCAAGCATTTACGACAATATATACCCCCACTTTAAAGTGGTTGATCTCGCTTGCCAGTAGAAATCATGTTTAAGGTAAGGTTGAAAACAAACAAGGAAACAAGAGATTTCATAAAGCCCATGCCCCAAAGTGACACATGCTTACAATTGTTGGATTGTTCCCAAAAATCACAATAGAAACACATCGATATCATTTGCTAATAACCATCGATCAATAATAAGATTTGGTTAGAAAATCTATTTTAAGATAATAACCAAATCATTTCATCAAACTGATAAAGAAATAAGGGAACATACCACTTAACAAACCAAGGCTACACTTGCGGGTTTAGAACTGAGTTTAGCCGCAAGGTTATACTTTAGGTGTCTTAGAACTAAGTGTAGCTGCAAGGTGAGATACAAAAACATTCCAAAGTACCTAGAAGCAAATTTAGAGTATTGCAAAGGGTTGTTACAAGAATTTCACAACACAAAGCAATTCTACTAGTTAAGCATCAGTAACATATTAACCCCATCTTCATATATGGACTAGGTCCATTTTTATTCTTGGTGTAGGGATGCATGATCCTTATCAGTGTTTATTTGTTATCATCATCTACCGACTAGTAGAGCCACGGAAGAATGAAATCATAAAAAATGAGAGAGGAGACAAAAGTGCCCTAGGTACACAATGTGGGAAGATGTCCCCAACACATCCTCCACAACGTTATGCCCACAAGGCACCACACACAACAATTGGAAAAAGAGAGAGGAGAATAGAAGAATAGTGAAACAAATAGAAGTATCACAATAGGGTCGGTCTCCTTGTATCCTTGAGCTTACAAGATGTTATGTTGTAAAAAGTTTCCCTATGACTTTTTACCTCCTAATTTAGCTCCTAGGTCCCCTTAATTTCATTATGCATGTTTAAAACTTATCCCAGAGAAATTTCCCCCAAAACCCATGTTAAATGGGGCCTAGGGGTCCACTTTATTGCTTAATCATGACTCAAATCATGTCTTGGGACTTGGGCACCCATGCTCTACTCTAGGCTGATTTGTCGGGACCTAAATTTATGTTGGCATATGACCTTTGAAAAGGTTTCCCTTTGTCGACCTTTTCAATTTGAATTACAAAAGTTACTAGGAAAGCATATATGAGTGAGTTTACATCTTCATTTTTATAGCTAGATGAATAATACGAACTTGTGATATTGAATTAAGGGATTTCAAGGAATTCATTATGTTGTAGAGTAGAATTGTGTTGTTATTGTGTTTGTTTTGTTGCAGATTTGGCTTCATCAATCCATCTACTCATGGTGTGAAAGATCTTCATCTCTGTGAGGGCTTCACCTCCAAGGTGACATCTATTTGCATTTCAATCAATCTATTTTATCATTTGATTTGGCATCTATCCTCGAAGGACACACACTCTATCTAACAACAGTGTTGGAAGACTTGAATGTCATTCTAGGGTTTGACCGAGGCAAGCTCCTAAACACCACAACCCCCAAACCCCTCTCTTTGTGATTGCAGGTTACAAGTGTGGGATTTGGTGAAGTGGAGTTGTAGAGAAGTAGTGCAGAGGATAGAGATTCAAGATCTGAGAAGAAAGTGTAGGGAATCAACCCTACTAGATTAGAGTACCCACCCCGTAGTCCTCCCGACTGGCATTTTTGAAAACTCTAAAGTAGGTTACAGTATTTCACATGCCCTATTGGACTTGGGCACCCACCCCACTGTCCCTAAAGTTTCTGCCTCTAATAATCCAAATCCTAGTATGTTTCTAATCTATATTTAGTGCCTTCTATTGTGATTATTTGTAGCAATTTATTCGTTTGTACCTGATTTCATTACAATTAGGATTTGAGCCTTATTGGATCTAGGGTTTGACATATCTATCAATCTAATCTATCTTTCCATATCATTCCTAAGTGACATCAATATGTAGTTGAGTCTTCTCCAGCTATAGTGACTTGGCTTGATTATTGTCCTTGAATGTTATTGTGAAAGGAGGATTTGATTGGCCACCTTTAACACTATCTTCTATCTTTCCCATCATTTTCACATATAACACAAGAGTATTAAGAGTCATTCAAGGAGGCCTAAACAAACATTTAACACAACACGGAGGAACACAAAACAACACATACATCTATATCTAAGATAAGGCCACTCTTGAGAGAAACTTGAAGAGGTGCTACATCAATTGTGGCTAAAAAATAATTACATGCTAGCGGTCATCCTTCATCAAATCATCTTCTTCCCAATCATGGTCTTTATATGGAATAGGTGGTACATAATGTACTATAGCCCATATTGAAACTTCTTCCTTTATTTCTTCTTCCTTTAGCTCTTCTTTTGATTATATTTCTATTAGTGGTATATTTTCTTCTTGTGGTGACATTTTTCGAGCTAATGGTTGTCCATTTCTCCTTCTTTCCCTTTAATTTCTACTCCTTCTAGTCTTGTTAGTTATATTTTCCAAGGGATCTTCTTTGTCTACCACTGAAGGTTCATGATTTTCCACATTCTTTGAAATTTCTAAAGAGGAAGCGAATACAAAATTGATTTTTTAATTTTGTGATGGACAGCTTTGCTCTTGAAGGTTATCTCCTGATCCTTGTAAGGATGGTAAAGGAGGAACCTCAGAAAAAAGTTCTTTTCCTTTCAGTCAAGGTGAATCCTTCAACGCAGGCTCCTTTTCACACTCTATTTGTTGAATAGGAGGAATTGTAGCCTTAGAGGACTGAGAGGGTCCAGGAATGTTCTTGCCATATGATAATTTAACTATTTTATTTCCATGAGTGGCTAATGGTTTCCATCCACTATGATGAATAACATGCACTCAACCTTTATGAGGGAATTTAAAGCACTTGTGAAAAGTAGAAGGAACTACTTTCATGGATTTCAACCAAGGATGTCCTAACTTCACATGAAAGAGATCCAAAGTGGGGATGATAACAAATGATGCTTCCAAGGCTTTTTCAACCACCTTAATTAAAAGTGTTATCTTTCCAATTGTTAGAAGAAACTAAACATTATGTGCTTTTATCATCATATCCATAAGATCATAAGGATCTTATGCTAGATCATGCATGTATAAGAATTCTTTAGTTATTACATTTGTCATACAATTAGGATCAATAAGAGCAGCTCTTGTAGGATTCCATTTTATTCTTGTTGTAATGTAAAGAGGGCCATCAATATCTCTAATAGTGACCTCATGTGGTGTGAATGATATGGTGGGTTCAAGAGCCTTCCTTTTCTTATTAGATTAGGGAGGAACCATGCCACCCTTGTTTTGATTGGATGCCATGTATGTGAGACTTTTGTACAACAAGGCACTAGTTTGAGGAAACTGGGTTTTTGAGTCTTTTTGCGAAGATCAAGAACACAAAAGTGTCACTAAAAACCAAGTGATCCCAATGTTAAAGTGTTGCACACAAAGGCAAACATAGATCTCTTTAATATTGATTGCAAAATGTGAAAGAGAAGTTATCTTCTTATGTTGAAATACACAATGTGTAATTGCAAATATAAGAATTTTGAAATTTATGATGTGAAATGATGCAATATTATCATACCAAATCAGATTTGATGAATATTTAATGTGACCAATATGCTTATGCAAGAGAAAGTTTTGAAACCCTAATGCAAGATTTATCCAAAATGCAAGCATTTTAAGGCCTAAATATGCTCTTTTTTCAAGATCATGTAAGATTTTCAAATGGATATTAACAAATATGTAATGAAATCAATGCAAGATCTGATTTGAACTATTAACAAGATGCAAATGCTCAAAGCTATGGGTTCACCAAAATGTTAAGTGTGAGAAAGGTGAATGATGAGACTAGCATGCACACTAGATCAAACCCTCTTTCACAATAACATGTTCAAGGACAAGACCAATCCAAATCACTACCATATGGAGGTGGACTTAGCTACAGATCTTGTACTTAAGAGTGCTATGGAAAGATCTAATTTAATCAAGTGTTTTATCAAACACTAGGTTAATTTTGCACAAAACCCTAGTTTTATGATGATCTAATTATAAGAGAAGATGTATAGCAAATCTCCAGAGTGTACATGGAGGATTAGGAAGATGACATATCCTATCTTGGATGTGGAGGTTTCAGAGGACTATTTCAGGAGTGTCCAAGTCTTGAAAGGTGGAATCTTCAGAAACTATTATTATATAGGAAAAAGGGGTTGAATGTGTTGGGACTGAAATTCCCAAGATACTTTTTGGCAAATATTAAGTTTTAATCATCCAAAGATTTCAGTGTGAGAGCATATAGAGAAAGATCCACAATTGTTTTCAAGCAGAAATTAACAATTGAGCTGATAGAAATATTTGGATTTGATCTGTCCTGATTCCCAAAGATTTAGTATAACATGGTTGAAGTGTTCATTAAAAATAAACTGTAAACAATGAAGTGAAAAGTTACAAGCTGTGTTGAAAGTAAAGAAAAAATAGCATTAAGTACCAGAACTGAATACAGATGAATTCCTTGTCGAAAATGAATAAGGGTTGTTTTTTGAACCATCTTAAAACTCCCTATATTTTGCAAGTTATGTATGTTTCTGATAAAATACATTATGGTATGGGCTTGTATGTTTGTATATACAAAGTCATTTGTATATACAAAGCCTCTCATATACAAAGTGGTTTGTATGTTTTGTCATTGTATGATGCATGTACAAAGTCCCTCGTATATCAAGTCATGGTATGGTCGCATAAAGGAGTCATCGGGTTGATGCATCGTTTAATTATATGTGTTTGGCTAACGTTTTATTGCTACATACAAAGTGGAGCTGACGAGGTTAAAATTTAAAGTTTATATTCTGTCGGGTCCATTGCTTGTATGTTATGTTTGCATGTTTGGTAGCGCGCAACATACAACACGATACATACAACACAATATACATTGCCCGGAACTGAAATATTATCAAATATGGTGAAACTGTTGTATGTTTTACGTATTGTATGTTTCAAGTTATACAAAGCTAATATACATATCTTGGATTTGAAAGAGTATGAAACAAAGTTAACTTGTTGTATGTATCACGCCTTGTATATGTATGCTTTCGAAGACATGCATTTTAAATATACATACATTGCCGAGATACAATGCCCACATACAAGCCGGAACCGAAATAATTGTGAAATAACGATAAGTCTTTGCATATTTCGCATTTGTATGTATCGGTACATACATTGCGGGACATACAATGTGGATTTCGGGGAACATTAAAAAATGGTATAAATGATGCATCACTACTCAATGTATATCATAAATATACATTGCACTTTATGCAAGCTAGAATAGAAATGTTTATAAAATAAAGAATAATTGTTGTATGTATTACGCCTTGTATGTATGTTTTAGATTATACATCGCAGCATATATGCAAGGTAGAACTCAGAAGAGAATTAAATCGAGTTAAAGGGATGCATCGAGACTTTATGTATATTGGAGGATGCATATACAAGTCGGAGTTGAAAATAAATGAACCATGGTTTATAAAAGTAGGGAGTCCAGAAAAGACATACAATCGAATTTGTATGTATTGGGCATTGCATATGAAGGATACAAGTAGTGGGTCCCACCACATGCACATTTGGGCTTGTATAATATCAATGTATATGTTTGATATACAAGCTCATATACAAGCGAAGATACATTCTAAAAAAGCAAGCCAGATGTCAAGAGGAAATTAAATACGGAAAAATCTTTGCATGTCTGGGTGTTTGTATATACATACCTGATATACAAAGAATACATACATACAAAACTTGACTAAAGACTCGAACATTGTATACATCTAGTGGGGACCATGTATGTATGTCGGAGATGTATGTATATGCATACATTTAGTGGATCTAAAGAAAATTCCAATTCATTTCATAAATTCAATAAAGTCCATGATTGTATAAAAAGTGTATGCATATAAAAGGTGATATGCATAACACAGACCCCAAAAGTTTATTAAGGATGAAACATCCATTGTATGTTTGTGATTTGTACCTATCCAACATACATTTCTGATATACAAATGTATAACATACAAGTGGCAGAACCGAAAGGGTTATTCAAAAGAGTTAAGCACTTGTATATTCAATGTTTTGTATGTAGCGAACATACATTCTTCAGGATACAAGCTATAGATACAAAAGGATGTACAAGAACCAAACGCGAAGGAAAAGTTAAATGTTAAAAACTCTTTGTATGTTATAGCGATTGTATATTGCAATGAACATATCAAATATACAAAGAAACGAAAAGCGAAAAGGCGAGAAGTTTTTTCAACCCGACTGCAAGGTCACGCCGATGAAGGAAACCCTAAAAAACAACATTAAAATCCAAAATATCAAAATATTTTTCTGACAGATAAAATATTTGTTTTTGTAGGATATACATAGTGGCGATTAAGTTGTGTAAACACCCACGAGAGGATCTTAAGCAACTAATAAATTGTCAATGAGGGAAGTAATCAATTGAGTAAATATATACGAATAAATTTGTTTTAATCAATTGATCTGAGACTAATGGATGTTTTATCTGGTCTTTTTAGAAATAATGAAGAAACCCTTGACATATATTTGGTAGAACTATAGTTAAAGACTTTTCAACCCTGAAATGGTTATCCATTTGATGATTATTGGCTAGTTTTAAATTTCATAAATCTATTTTATTAGAACTAATATTGTTGTTCGGTTATCAACTGTCACAACCATTGTAACTGGTCTGAAGCTTGTATGCCTCTCTTTATAAGAGATGACCAAGACTAGAGAAAACAAGATGATAGGGAGAGACTACAAAATAGAAGATGAGATACTATAGATTAGATTTGAACAACAATGCTAGTTCATTTTTAATATATTTTATTTCTGGTAGATCATGTGCAAGCATTCTCTGATGAAGTCAAGTTTGTAAGCATGAAGCAGTGACTACAAAATTTTGGTATCAATTATCTGTTAAATTTATTCAATTATATGACTATCTCCTTTCAAAGTTTTCTCTGTTATTCAATTTGAGTTATCAAGTATATCTTAAGATTAATTGGTTTCTGCTTTCAGAATTATATCCTTTAAATCTATCACAGTAACTCAGAAGACCTTTTCATGGATCTGTAAGAAGAGTCATATAGTTAGGGTTTGTATTCTGTCTCCAGTTTTTGATAAATCTATTACAATTGTAGTATCATTCTGATAGGTTCCTTCAAGCAAGGATTAAATCCTTTTAGATGAATCCAGGTAATATTTTGTCAATTGGATATATGTAAGTATGGAATACTAACTATTTCCTTGCAGGGTTGTACAAGTTACATACCTATTTTTTCATGCCAGATAGTTCAAGTTTTTACCAAACAAATAGTCATTAATTTCATGATTGCACTGACTCTATATTCAATAAGGCACTGGTCTATTTCTTTCATTTTCACTTATATAAATTCACTTGAGATTTACTTAGTTAAATTGCATTATTGTTTTAGAATTACAATTTAGATTATTTAGAATTAACTTGCTATCTTTTTATCTGTTGTATAATTTATGCCATTATCAATAGTTAGATTAATTCTAATTAAAGTAGTGATCATCTTTTTTATCTACTTTATTAATTAGAGGTTTACCCACCTAGGTTCAGCAGAGCCTGAAGTGAAGGGGGTTTAGCCATATCTACCCTATGTCAGTTAGCCAAGAACGTCAAGAGAGCTTGGTACCCTCTTAGGGTTAACGACCTACGTTTTTGAGACCTAACAGAATGCAAGCATGTAAATACACTAGATCAAACCCTCTTTCACTATAACATTCAAGGACAAAACTAAGCTAAGTCACTACAAGATGAAAGAGGACTCAACTACTAGTTTTGTGCTCTTTTTTGTTATGGAAAGATGTGATTCAACTAAGCCTTTTATCAAACCCTACATTAAATATGAGTAAAACACTAGTTATGAGACAATCAGCTTGTAACAAATGAACAACAACAAAAACTTAGGATTTGAAAGTACCAGGATGATCATTGAGATGTCATAACATGTGTCATAGAAGCTAAAATGTTAGAGGACTTTGGAGCAGGTGCCAAAGTCCTGAAAGTCTGAATCTCTTGAAACTTAGAACTAGAGAAATATCGTAAAGAGTGCCTAGATGCAAGTTCTAGTGTTTGTTTTGGCAGGAGGACACCAATGTAGATGCCTAAGTCTTCCACAAAGGAATTTTTACAAACTATTTTTGGATCTCAAAACCCTTTCTCTTGAACAACCTCCTTGTACCTTCACTTCTTTAGTCCTCGCACCTATAACCTACACACAAGAAGAAAAGGGGTTTGGGGTGGTGGTGATTAGGGATTTGCCTCAGTCAAATCCTGGGATAGCATTCAAGCTTCCCAAAAGCATTGTTAGAGAGAGTGTGTCCTTACAAGATAGAGGTCGAAGATAAACCAAATGATGATGAAATGATTCAAACAATGATGATGTCACCTCAGAGGTGGTGTCCTTGGGAGAATGAAGATTCTTCAACTCATAAGGATGTTGATGATGATTCCAAATCTACAAAAAACACAATACCAACACAAATCTACAACAATAACATAATGAACATCCTTGAATGCTCTTTGCTCAAATATCATAACCTTGTTATCATCAACTTGTCCTAAAATGAATTCAAACACTCACTTATATATGCTTTCCTGTTAAACATTCGTAAATTAATTGAAAGAGCCAACAAGGAGAGACCCATTTAAAGGTCCTATGCTGACATGAATTAAATTCTGCTCCAACCAATCTGGGAGGACTTGGGCATGGGTGCGTAAGTCCCAAGGAACCTTTTTGGTCTGGGATAAGACATTAAATTGGCCCCTAGTTCCCATTTTACATGGGTTTTGGGGGATTTCTCATTAGGATGAATATTTTTCATGTAGAGTGTTAACACGGGGACCTAGGAGGTAAACTAGGAGGTAAAAAGGCAAGTGTCCACTTTTTACTCCATAACATTTAGCCCCCACTTTAATGTGTGTGTGATCTTACAAATCAACACATGCATTAAAGTATGGTTGAAGCATATCAAAACACATCAAACACTAGAATGAAGACACCCTAAGTTTGAAGAACTGTTTCTAGCCCCCAAGCTTAGGAAAGCATAGGAAAACACTTGACAATCACATAAGACATAGTGAATACAATAAGGAAGCACACAATACACAAAGAAGATAGTGAAAGCATGCAATATATAGAGAAGACATGGATACAGTAATGCAAGACACAAAGAAGACATTAATTAAGTAATTATCCATATATATAATTCTAACTATAAAACACACAGCATGGGGGGAGCTCATCACTACACATCTTTAGACCATGAAAAAACACGCAAAACACATAATGTGGGGAGAGCTCATCGCTACATGTCTTTAGACCATGTCAAAAACACGCAAGACACACATAGTGTGGGGGGAGCTCATCATTACACATCTTTAGACCATGCCAAAAACCCACAAAACATGCAAGGAAGACACATGGAAGACACACAGAATACACGAGCACCATTGAGTACATCCTCGACACACTATACATCTTATACATGGAAAACATGGGCGATAGGAAGGAGCTCATCATTGTACTCCACTATCTAAAACGCTACCACAACCACCGAAGACACGCTTAAGGGTGATTAACTCAAGATCCAACCTTGCCTCGTGATGAGGACTTTGTTAAAAGGATGTGCAACTAGCTCAAGAGTTTCACCATCCCACTTTTCATAGAAGGGGTTTTAAATTGCAACCCCACCTGCATCCATAGATGCCTTATAGTGAAAAGGAAGCATGTACCCAAAGTATACAACCCCACCCACATCACGGAGATGCCTTACAGTGAAAAGGAGGTATACACAATAGATCAAAGTACACAATCCCACCCACATCATGGAGACACCTTATGGTGAAAAGGAAGTGTACGCAAACATGCTTTATCAATGTCTAAAATAATCAAGCAATTACCATGATATATGCCCCCACCTTAAAGTGGTTGATCCCGCTTGCCGATATCAAGAACATTTAAGGTAAAGTGAAAACACGCAAGGGAACAAGAGCTTTCACAAAGTCCATGCCCCAAAGTGACATGTGCTTGCAATCATCCACAAACACACCATTATCTTTTGCTAACATAATCAAAAACATATAAGCTTTGGTTAGAAAATCTTACTCTAAGATAACAACCAAATCAATGCATGAAAGCTATACATAAATCATTTATCAAATCACATAATAGACCAAGGCTACACTTGCAGGTTCAAAACTGAGTATAGCTATGAGGTTATACTGTAGGTATCTCATAACTGAGTGTAGCTACAAGGCGAGATACAAAACAATCCAAAGTGCATAGAAGGAGATTTAGAGTATTGCAAAGGTTTGTCACAACAAATTTCACAATATGTATCACAACACAGAGTGATTCTACTAGTCAAGCATCAGTAATATATATCAATTGCATCTTCATATATGGACTAGGTCCATTTTTGCTTTCTTTCTGAAGGGACACATGATCCTTATCAGTATTTGTTTGTTTTTGTCATATGCTGATTAGTAGAGCCACTGAAGAATGTAAACACTAAAAATGAGAGAGGAGACAAAAGTGACTTAGATTCACAACATGGGAAGATGCCCCAAAGACATCCTCCACAATGTTATGCCCCCAAGGCACCACACCCAACAATAAAATAGAGGAGAGGAATAGAAGAATATAGAAACACATAGAAGAATAGTCACAACAGAGACAGTCTCCTTGTATCCTTGACCTCACGAGAGTATCAAGGGTCATCCAAAGAGACCTAAACAACATTTAACGCAACACAGGGGAACACCACACAACACATAATCATATAAATATATCTATTTTAAGAGGAAGCCAAACTTGCGAGAATTTTTGAGAGGTGCTCCATCAAGTGTGGCAAAATGTGTGAGGAACTCATACCTATTTGATGTTTATTTCCATAATGGCCACACAATGTTTATTTCTCCAAGCCTTGTATGTTTGATATCTTTTGTTTCTTGTGGGGAGGGGAATCATTACCTTTTTCCACTGATGATTCACGTCTTCTTTACCTTTCTTTTCCTTTCTTATTTTGCTTTGCATAATTAATGAGCCTTTCACAATGAAATGGGATGCTTCTCATCATCACCACTTTCTCTTGCTTCGAGTGATTACATATAGGTTGTTATATTTGTGTATCTTATGCATTTTGGTTCTCTCAATCCATAGAGGGGTAATGGAGGAGGAACCTCAGCATAGATAGCTTTTCCTCATGGGTGAGGTAAAACTTTACTTATTTCCTTATTGACTTCTATAATACCAACTATTTCATCACAGTCAAGATAGTCATCTTTAACCTCTATTGTATTTTGTTCCACCATGTTATTGTATCTATGCTTAGCAAAAGGATTAGTAAAGATTTGTAAGTTTTGATTTGGAGGCCCTACTAACTTATTTCTATTGTCATTCACACCAGTAACCTATATCACGTTAGAATTGACGAGGTCTTAAATTTCATGTTTTAGACACATACATCTTTTGGTATCATGTCTCGGTGAGCAGTGATAGTGACAATAAGCATTAGCATAAAATGAAGGTCCTTGTATCTTACTACTATCAAATGGATGAGTAGGAGGAAGCTTCAAAAGATTGTTGTTCACTGCCTGAGTCATTATCGAATGGAGAGAATTTGATAATGGAGTGAATTGTCTCTATTGCTATCTAAATTGAAATGGTGTCTAAGTAGGCTTTGGAATAGAGGACACTTATGATTGAAAATTGTTTGAATGTTTCCCATTAATCTTGATGAAATTCCTATTATTCTTATTAAATGAATTTTGAGTTGTTCCAATTGTAGATTGACCAATAAGAGACGATGAGCTATGATTCTCATAGTAACTAGCTGAAAGTTGGTAATCTCTGAGAGTTGTGCTGATGCAGTCAAGGTATGAGGGTCCAATGAAGGATTGTCCAACCATGCAGCCTTACACAACTAACAACATGATCATAACAGAGATGCAACATAAATATACAATCAACAAAATGAAAAGAGATATTCACAAACACATGACACAAGATATATCCTGGGAAAACCCTAAAAGGGAAAAACCCAGCCTTCAAAGCTCATTCCTCATTACATTATAATCTCAAATCACATTACATATTCCTCTAGGGCTTTTTAGATGCTAGGCCGCAGCCTAGGTTCACAAAAGATTCATACAATGCAATTTCATGTCTTCTTACTTCTTCTTCTCCATTCTCTGCTCTGTATCTTCTTCTGTTCACTACTCTACTTTCTGCTATGTTCTGCTACTTCTCTAGATAAAAAAAAAATCATTTTCTTGCTTCCTATCTTCACATACTTCTCTCTCTCTTGTAACAATCTTCCATTCTTCATTTATATCTTCCACAAGCCTTCACAACATTATCAAGTTGGCCTAATTATAACGACTAGTATGAAAGGTGTAGACATATAGGTCAAACCTAAACATATGGTACTACTTCAAAAATGTATGAAACTTCATGCGAGTCTCCATGAAGGTTGGCTAGGTCCTAAACTACCTTGAATAATGTTCCATTAGGCTCCACAAAGTCATGGAATTGCTCTGCAAACCATTTAGACTTCACTGAACACTGTCTGCTTTGCTATGGGAAAAAGGTAATCTTCTGATAGCGATATCTCTCTGGAAATGAACCCAAATGATCTAAATTTTGGATATGATGTAGATGACATGTTATAGAAACTAAATCCAGCTCCACAAGCTCTAATGTGATAATGCGGTAAAATGTGGTAATCTCCAATGCTGCTCTCGCTAGCACTCTGCAACTTAATGTTGACTGTCCCAATTGATTTGAATGCTTCCGAATGCTATTGCATTATGTTCATAGATGTTGAAAAGAACTATACTTCATCAATAATATATTGTCATGTATGTTAAGTTGTAGATTCATAATGAATACCTTTTCAAGATCCTCATCTTTAATCAGATATTGTATTTGCGTAATGAGAGCTTGATATCGACTGATGAATTCTGCTAATTTCTCTTTCAGACCTTGTTTACAATGAACCAAATCAATCAATGAGACAATAGGTCTAATGTTTTCTTGGAAATTGTTGTTCCTTGCAAACATGCCCCATTTTTCCAAATGGAGATCCCCTCTTTTTCTTTGGCTTGAAGTCTCAACCCTTGTTACTTATGATGATGAGAAGGTGAATTTGTGCTTAGAGTGCATGATTTGTTATAGATTTGAGTATTTTGCATGATTGGGGTGATTTCATGTCATTTGGAGGTGTCTTGGGTGGTCGTGTTCTCAAAAAATAGCCATTTGTTGCTTTCTACACTGAAATTGGGTGTTACTACTTTTTGCTCCAGAATCTCATGTCACTGGATATTGTCCTTGAAATTACTTCTGCAAGATGTTTCATGATGAAATTCCTAGTTTCCAGGTATTATAATTGTAAAATCATGACTAATTCCACAATATGTCACTAAGGGATTTACATACTTTCATTCTAATGCATGGTCCTAAAGCCCTAATTTACCTAAGTCTAAAACCCTAAAAATCCTGAAAAATGGCTAAGTCTTAAATCTGGTGGAACCTCAAAATTCTAGAATCTGCATATGAAATCCTATGGATCTGGAACCTATCTCAAATATTCTGAAAGTATATTTAAAAATATTTAAATCTAAACTTATACTTAAATATATTTTTAAATATACTTTCACCTTGGCCAATTCAAAATCTAGCGCTAAAAATGCCCCTTATTGACCTTTGCGCTAAAAATGCCCCCTACCAACTTTTGTGCTAAATACGCCCCTGACCGACTTCCCTCCAAACTACCGCTAAGTTGGTTGCATAAAAAATCCCCGCCAGTGGCACTAGAAAAACTTGCGCTAAAATCTTAACCCACCAACTTACACTGAAAAGCACCCTGACCGACTTTGGTTAGTGATCTCTCAAATCTGTGTAGGTTTGTGCCCTTCAAAAGTAGTACTAATGCATTCTGCGATGAAAACAAGCCTCTCCTACTTTGCACTAAAACGACCTTCGACTAACTTTTAGGCAGTGACCCATGAAATCCATGCTAAAGGTGTTTAGTGCTAGAATTGCACATCACTAACTTTAGCGCTAAAATCATTTCTGACTGACTTTTAGTCAATGACCCCTAGAATTAGCGCTTTTTAACATTTTGTCTTAGAAATTGAGTTTTTCAAGGAGCAAATTGGATTTTGTTGATGGGTTTGATTTACATATCTATTTGTCACATCCTGATGAACATTTTACCAAGTTTGTGTGGATTTTTGACACATTTTATGACAATTAATGCTACTGCACATGATGATCTCCAAAAATCTTGCTTTTTACATAAAAGGCTATAAAACATGAAATAAAAGTCCCCAAATAGATTCAAATGACCACAAAAACTTCCCAAATCAATATATAGGCCAAATGGGTACTTGAAAATGGTAAAAAATGTAGAAAATCATGTGAAAATCACTGGATTTGTGAAGAGGACTATAAGGAAGTAACATTAAGTTTGAGTTGTTTTTGACTGATCCATGATTGCAAATGAACATGTTTTGATCCAAACTGATGAAAAATGACTTGTTAAGATGAAATTGATGCTTTGCATTATGAATTACAAGTATTGGAGGACACATGAGCTTGTTGGAGCTATCTTGGAAGGACGTACACATAGATATGCAGTGCTAACCCAGAAATCTAGAAACTTCATTTTATCAAGCAAATTGTTGTTGCACCTGCAAGAGGAAGTTAGTATGATGTTTGATATGATGAAAATAAGTCCCCGGAGCTTGAAGACACTAAAGATCATGCCTACATCAGTGTTGTTCCTGTAGATCTAGTTCAATGCATAAGACATGTTCACGCTTGTTCATAGCTATCCCAGTCATCCAGTCATGCAATGTTCATCTAGCAAGCATCCATTTGGCTACACTTTCACCAAAAATGTACCACATACTCCCCTTGATCCACTTAGCACTTAGAATCATGTGAATCCATATCAACTCAAGTTTTCAAGTGTCATGTGACTCTATTTTGGCTTTATTAGGCCTTGAAAATTGACTTTTCATCATATACAACCAAATGGGTATCCATTTTGTCTAGATTCAATGTATTTGCAAGCTATTTTT
The DNA here is from genome assembly GCA_027924645.1 of Cunninghamia lanceolata. NCBI lineage: Eukaryota > Viridiplantae > Streptophyta > Pinopsida > Cupressales > Cupressaceae > Cunninghamia > Cunninghamia lanceolata. The sequence continues at coordinate 3,625,589 of BSBN01000846.1, read as the reverse complement.
TGTCTTTTTCCTACAAGACAAAGGCAAATCTGAAAATGTAACAGGCTGATATATCTCATTAAATGTCATGTCATCTGGACCATTGGTGTTGAGTTAATCTCCACCATACATTGAAAAACTTGGTATGGTGCCTTGTCTATAAAAGGGCCATCATTCTCTCATTGTAGAAAGTAAGATTTGAAAATGAATTGCTGAGACTCTACCAAAATATAGTTAATACAAAGCAAGTTTTGCAGGTTGCTGGGAATTTGTGATTATGTGTTGTCTTATTTTGCTCTTCATGGTTCATGTCAATCTAAAATTAGTTAATATTTAGTTGCACTTGTGATTAATTATTTAGATATTTGATGGATTTCCTATCCATACCATTAATGTCTTGCTAATTGTATGTCATTGTGCGTGGTTAGTCTGGGCATAGTTTATGAGATAAGTTTGATTGTATGATTTCATTGAGTTGTGCCAAGGATTGGGTGTTTGATGAACCCTCTACAATTTGAAAGTCATTACATCTCCTTAGAAGATTGCACATTCTTTGTAGCATTGTGGGCTGCCTGGTTAAGTAGAGATTTGTTTATTGTTGGGAATCTATCTATCTGGTTATTGATCATTTATGCAATTGTCTATAGGATATCTTATCCCTTTCTCTCTCCCTTTCCTTTTTCATTTTCTTTACATAAAGTTTGGTAGGTTTAGGTTATAAGCAGCACCTACATTATAAATCTGTTGAAGATATCATAGGGTTTCTGCATATACATTAATGCCATTTTTCATAAACCCTGCATTTCATGTAAGACCCCTTGTTGGCACAACTAGACATACCATTGAATCATTCCAAGAAAGCTAAGACCTACTTGTATTATCCTTGGGGCAGTCCTATCTTGGCTAGGATACCTTTTTCAAGAGAGGTGTGATACCAGCAATCATACCTACATTGTTGCGTGCTAAAAACACCATCAATAGAAATGTTGTAAGAACTAATGAACTAGTTGTGAGAAGGATTGTATTGAATTAGGAGGTAAAGAGAAAAACCATTCAAAGTAGTATCTTTGAGAGATCAAGGAAAGATTTTTTCTAACAAATCCTCATCAAAGAAGAAATCACTACACATCACTGTGAATGCTTCCACATGAGTATTAGGATCACCTTTACCACTATACTTTTCAAAGTGAGGAGTCTCAAAATTGTTAGGCATTTGAGCTCTTATAATTGAATAAGATAAAGGACTGCAAGCATGATATGTTGGTAAAGAAGGTTGAGAGGAAGTATTAGTCAAATTTGTCACTTTTTGTGGTAATGGAGACATACTCTACAAAAGCTCGTTTGGGAGAGAATCATTGGATGAAGTCGTTTGTGTATTTGAGAGAGGTGCATTTGATGCCGCAGTCATGAAATTGAGAGGTGGTCGGTAATAAGTGGAGGTGATGGGTGGTTGAGAATAAGTAGGCATGGGTATAGAGACATGAGATGTCGAGTTTTGATAATTGAATGCAACAACTTTGTAATTATTTACGGTATATGTTCGCATGATAGTGATTGCATTACTATAGACTTGTGGATTGGTGTTGAGAATTGATGGTGTAAAAGTGGATGTTCTAGTAGTCAGTATGGGTGTCGATATGTCATGTCCCAATATTAAGGCATTGTTTAAATTAAAGATTTAAACAGTAGGATAAAAGTCGATAGGTTGCTCTACTGAAATATGGTATTCAGTCCAGTTGAATAATAGAAATAATTGTGTGTGTGTGTGTATATATAATCAAAATACAATATATCTATTATATAATGAATATACAAATATAAATATTGATCATACTTATAAGAAGCACTTCTAAATGATATCCATAAATATATAGATATATATTTGTATTATATAATATAATAATAATTATCATAATATATAAGATATAAGCATGAATGTAAATAATATATTATTATGATTATATAAAATATAAGAATATATATATGAATATATATATATATATAATTTTATTGTAATAAATAATATCTAATATGTAATGAGGATATCTTATATTAAATATAAATAAGATATCTAATATTATTCATTATATATAAGAGGTAGCATATTGATTTATATTCCTAAGAAAAGCACCATATCTTATGCAATGGAGCGATCCTATACTAATACAAGTAAGTAAGATGGACAGCGATTTGGATAATATATAATAAACAATTAATATGTTTTGACTAGAGGCAATCGTTAACATGAAATTAAGTAAAGATAAGTGATCCTTTATGAAAGAGGTGACTATTGGTAAAAAAAAACATCTGCTCCAAGATATAAAGGAGTCAAAGGAATAGCGAATCAAGGGAGGGAAGCACACAACAATGAATATATCTGATTTGGAAAAAATATCTATGAACATTAAATAGAAATCAATCGATAAAGGAGCAGCCTGGGGTATGACGAATAAATGCAGAGGTATAGGAAGTGAGGTGTCTAAATGATAGTCTAAAGTCTTAAAAAAAAGTGAGTTCCATGCATCAATCTCACACAAAGAAGTGAAGGAAAATATTTATTAAGGCAGCCATAAAAGTAAACGAGACCAACATATATCCAAATAAGCATATATAAGCGTTGATATGCCCCTTATGAAGGAACGCCACTCTAAGAGATATAAGAGGGTGAAATAATCCATCAATCATCATTCTCACTTACCTATCAAAGAATTGAACAAGTCATCTCTAAAAAATAACAATTAGTAGTCCAATATCATTGGCATCTTCATCATATCAGTGAAGGGTAATTTATATCAGAATCATGGAAGAACAACAAACAAGTTCATGAATTAATACTGGCCACTATTCTAAATCTCTGCAATAGCAGCAGACTTATAGAAGTAAACTACATATACGTGGGATCTCTAAAAGTGACAGGTATGATCTATTAATGCTATCGATGATATTTAATTTCTATTGCATATGAATATTCAAATGGAATTAGCGATATTGATATAGAAGTCAACATTTAAAACACAGTAATAAATGATCATAGCATTAAGTCATATTCATATAGTATGAAAGATAGAATATCTAAAGATATCAGTAGTTCATAAATTAGTATATGATAAAGAATGAAAGTAATATCTCACAAAATGGTATGAATAATGCATAGAACAAAGAATATGAATAGTAAATGTAAATCTTGAATAATGTTTATTATGTGAATCCATATCTTGATATATAATTATGGAAATCTTTGGGAGTAAATGAAATGCTTATTTGAATAAGAAAATGAAATGTATAGCTAAGATAGAATGGATTGAGATAAGGACATCATTATTATTCCATCACACCAAGAAGTAGAGACCAAGGGTTTTGACAATTGACCAAGGTATTGAAGGCTCAATATGATAAGGCTCTCATCCTCCAAGGCAAGTGAAGAGTGCTTGTTCTTAAGAGGTGAAGAGTACTCAGCCGAGAAAGGCCCTCATCTCTATTAGTGAAGAGTGCTAATATGAGGTAAGTGGAGATAGGCCATTGACTCAATTAGTGTAGAGTGCTAATTTGAGGCAAGTGGATGAAGACACTTGTTCCAATTGGTGTAGAGTGCTAATGTGGACAAGTGGATAAAGGCTCTTGTTCCAATTGGTGTAGAGTGCCAATATGGACAAGAGAAAATGACCCTTGTTTCCAATTGGTGTAGAGTGCCAAGTATGGAGCAAGTGGATAGCCCTTTGATCCTAGTTGGTGTAGAGTGCCAATTCTAGATCAAAGGAAAGATATTGAACCTATGGAAAGATTGTGCCCAAGGAACCCTCTCTTGTTGGGTGTGTGATTGGATTAACATGATGGACCAAGTGTAGTCTCTTCTAGAAAGAAAATTATGATCTGTAATAATGAAATAGAGAAAAGAATAATGTATATGAATTATGATTTAACAATTGACTTATAATTATGATTTATATGATGAATTATGAAGAATTGAATGCTAATATTCTCTTTTGGAAAGTTGAATTTGTGTGCAAGGTGTGAAAATTTTGGGCATATGATAAGGGGACATTACAAGTGGTATCAGAGCTTCGACTTGCCATCCTGTGAATGATAAACATCTATTATTATTAGGGTAAGTGCAGGAAGATGGGGGGCCAAAAAGGGGTCTTAAGTGGCCACTTTTTTTCTGAAATCAGGAAATACTGGCCTTGGATGAGAAATTGAGCATAGTTACACTCAAAATTTGGAGATTCAACCAAAACAATGTTCATAGTGCTTCAAGTCTACTTTCTAAACTACTATTTTGTTTTGAAAATGGCATAGATTAAGGGGTTCAAAAGAGGGAGCCACAGAAATTGGTGTTGTTTCTGTCAAAAAAACATAACATAGCATGTTTTGTGGCTCCCTCAAAAGGTCAACTTTTTTTTGGTATTTTTAAAATCGCTTCGGTGAGAAATTAGCTAATAGCATGTAGTTTATGCCCGATTTTTCTAATAATTTTTTGATGAATATTTGATTTTTTACTAATTTTCAAAGTGGACACATCCTAAAAAATAGAATTTTGGCCGTGCTACCCCTATAAATTTTGAAAACTAATTGAAAATCATTTTTTTATTTTTTTAATATTTGTAGAATAGAGTCTAGTTTCTAAATATGTAATTTTTTTGAAGTTTGAATGAATAGTTATTTTACAATGAAAAAAGGACCAAACAGTGGTTTTTGCCTAAAAATGGACACACAAACAAAAGAAATTAAAGATGAAAGGCTTAACATTGTTAAAATGTGAAAAAAATCACATCGTCAAATAGCTAAGAGAAAGCTTAACATTACCCATGTGTTTGATTTGTTTGACCTTGAAACACGTGCAAATCTGAGGGTTAGCATGACTGAAATTATGTGAAATTTTGAAGAATATAGAAAAACACGTCTGTGACTGTTCATAAGGCACTCCAAGCCTTTGGGTTGGAAATCCAAAGAAAGAAATAACGCGAGCGCATCATAATGCGCTCGCGTTATGTTTTGCCTTGCATTTTTCTTTCCCGCAAGTCTATTTTTTGTCATGTTTGACATAACGCGAGTGCGTTATAATGCGCTCGCGTTATGTTCCCTTAAAATTTTTTTACATTCAAGGCTATTAATCATGAGGGTTAAGGGATAAGGGATAGAGTTGGAGGGTTTAGGGATAAGGGATTAGTGTTTAAGGTATAGTATCGAGCCCATTAAGGGTCTAGGAATAGGGATAGCGTTTAAGGTTTAGGGATGAGGGATGATAGATTAGGGTTGAGGGTTTAGGGTTTAGGGATAGGGTTGAGGGTTGAGGGATCAGAGTTAAGGGTTGAGGGATTAGGGTTTGACATTGAGGGTTGAGGGTTGAGGTTCAAGGGTCAAGGGTTTAGGGATAGGGTTTAGGGTCAAGGGATTAGGGTTAAAGTAGAGTGTGGAGGGTGTAAGGATTAGGGATAGGGTTGGAGGGTTTAGGGATAAGGGATTAGGGTTTAAGGTATAGTATCGAGTCTGTTGAGGGTTTAGGAATAGGGATAGCATTTAGGGTTTAGGGATGAGGGATTAGAGTTGAGGGATGATGGATTAGGGTTGAGGGTTGAGGGATTAGGGTTTAGGGATAAGGTTGAGGGTTGAGGGTTGAGGGATTAGGGTTTAAGGTATAGTGTTGAGGGTTGAGGGTTGAGGATTAGGGTTTAGGGTTGATGGATTAGCATTTAATGTCGAGGTTAGGGTTAGAGTGTCGAGGGTAGAGGGATTAGGGATAGGGTTTAGGGTTGAAGGTTTAAGGATTGAGGGTTGAGGCTTTAGGGATGAGGGTTTAAGGCTTAAGATATAGTGTCAAGTGTTGAGGGTCTAGGGATAGGGTTTAAGTTTTAAGGGTTAAGGGTTGAAGGATAGGGATTAGGGTTTAAGGTATAGTGTTGAGGGTTGAGGGATCAAAGTTAAGGGTTGAGGGATTAGGGTTTGACATTGAGGGTTGAGGGTTGAGGTTCGAGGGTCAAGGGTTTAGGGATAGGGTTGAGGGTCAAGGAATTAGGGTTAAAGTACAGTGTGGAGGGTATAAGGATTAGGGATAGGGTTGGAGGGTTTAGGGATAAGGGATTAGGGTTTAAGGTATAGTATCAATTCTGTTGAGGGTGTAGGAATAGGGATAGCATTTAGGGTTTAGGGATGAGGGATTAGAGTTGAGGGATGATGGATTAGGGTTGAGGGTTGAGGGATTAGGGTTTAGGGATAAGTTTTAGGGTTGACGGCTGAGGGATTAGGGTTTAAGGTATAGTGTTGAGGGTTTAGGGATAGGGTTTAGGGTTGAGGGATTAGAGTGAAGGGTTGAGGGATTAGGATTTGACATTGAGGGTGAGGGTTTAGGGTTTAGGGTTTAGGGTTAGGGTTGAGAGATGAGGGATCAAAGTTAAGGGTTGAGGGATTAGGGTTTGACGTCGAGGGTTGAGGGTTGAGGTTTGAGGGTCAAGGGTTTAGGAATAGGGTTGAGGTGGAAGGGATTAGGGTTAAAGTAGAGTGTGGAGGGTGTAAGGATTAGGGATAGGGTTGGAGGATTTAGGGATAAGGGATTAGAGTTTAAGGTATGGTATCGAGTCTGTTGAGGGTTTAGGAATAGGGATAGCATTTAGGGTTTAGGGATGAGGGATTAGAGTTGAGGGATGAGGGATTAGGGTTGAGGGTTGAGGGATTAGGGTTTGGGGATAAGGTTTAGGGTTGAGGGTTGAGGGATTAGGGTTTAAGGTATAGTGTTGAGGGTTGATGGTTTAGGGATAGGGTTTAGGTTTGAGGGATTAGGGTTTAGGGTGATGAATTAGGGTTTAATGTTGAGAGTTGAGGGTTGAGGGTTGAGGTTGAGGGATAGGGTTAATGGTCAAGGGATTAGGATTAAATAAGAGTGTCGAGGGTAGAGGGATTAGGGTTTAAGGTATAGTATCGAGCCTATTGAGGGTCTAGGAATAGGGATAGCGTTTAGGGTTTAGGAATGAGGGATTAGAGTTGAGGGATGACGGATGACAGATTAGGGTTGAGGGTTGAGGGATTAGGGTTTAGGGACAAGGTTTAGGGTTAGGGTTGAGGGATTAGGGTTTAAGGTATAGTGTTGAGGGTCTAGGGATAGGGTTTACGGTTAAGGGATTAGAGTGAAAGGTTAAGGGATTAGAATTTGGCGTTGAGGGTTGAGGGTTTAGGGATAGGGTTGAAGGTCGAGGGATCAGAGTTAAGGGTTGAGGGATTAGGTTTTGATGTTGAGGGTTGAGGGTTGAGGTTCGAGGGTCAAGGGTTTAGGGATAGGGTTGAGAGTTGAGGAATTAGGGTTAAAGTAGAGTGTGGAGGGTATAAGGATTAGGGATAGGGTTGGAGGGTTTAGGGATAAGGGATTAGAGTTTAAGGTATAGTATCGAGTCTGTTGAGGGTTTAGGAATAGGGATAGCATTTTGGGTTTAGGGATGAGGGATTAGAGTTGAGGGATGAGGGATTAGGGTTGAGGGTTGAGGGATTAGGGTTTAGGGATAAGGTTTAGGGTTGAGGGTTGAGGGATTAGGGTTTAAGGTATAGTGTTGAGGGTTGATGGTTTAGAGATAGGGTTTAGGTTTGAGGGATTAGGGTTTAGGGTTGATGAATTAGAGTTTAATGTTGAGAGTTGAGGGTTGAGGGTTGAGGTTGAGGGATAGGGTTAATGGTCAAGGGATTAGGGTTAAATAAGAGTGTCGAGGGTAGAGGGATTAGGGTTTAAGGTATAGTATTGAGCCTGTTGAGGGTCTAGCAATAGGGATAGAGTTTAGGGTTTAGGAATGAGGGATTAGAGTTGAGGGATGACGGATGATAGATTAGGGTTGAGGGTTGAGGGATTAGGGTTTAAGGACAAGGTATAGGGTTAGGGTTGAGGGATTAGGGTTTAAGGTATAGTGTTGAGGGTTTAGGGATAGGGTTTAGGGTTGAGGGATTAGAGTGAAGGGTTGAGGGATTAGAATTTGATGTTGAGGGTTGAGGGTTTAGGGATAGGCTTGAAGGTCGAGGGATCAGAGTTAAGGGTTGAGGGATTAGGGTTTGATGTTGAGGGTTGAGGGTTGAGGTTTGAGGGTCAAGGATTTAGGGATAGGGTTTAGGGTTGAGGGATTAGAGTGAAGGGTTGAGGGATTAGAATTTGATGTTGAGGGTTGAGGGTTTAGGGATAGGCTTGAAGGTCGAGGGATCAGAGTTAAGGGTTGAGGGATTAGGGTTTGATGTTGAGGGTTGAGGGTTGAGGTTTGAGGGTCAAGGATTTAGGGATAGGGTTAAGGGTTGAGGAATTAGGGTTAAAGTAGAGTGTGGAGGGTATAAGGATTAGGGATAGGGTTGGAGGGTTTAGGGATAAGGGATTAGAGTTTAAGGTATAGTATCGAGCCTGTTGATGGTTTAGGAATAGGGATAGCATTTAGGGTTTAGGGATGAGGGATTAGAGTTGAGGGATGAGGGATTAGGGTTGAGGGTTGAGGGATTAGGGTTTAGGGATAAGGTTTAGGGTTGAGGGTTGAGGGATTAGGGTTTATGGTATAGTGTTGAGGGTTGATGGTTTAGGGATAGGGTTTAGGTTTGAGGGATTAGGGTTTAGGGTTGATGAATTAGGGTTTAATGTTGAGAGTTGAGGGTTGAGGGTTGAGGTTGAGGGATAGGGTTAATGGTCAAGGGATTAGGGTTAAATAAGAGTTTCGAGGGTAGAGGGATTAGGGTTTAAGGTATAGTATCAAGCCTGTTGAGGGTCTAGGAATAGGGATAGCATTTAGGGTTTAGGAATGAGGGATTAAAGTTGAGGGATGACGGATGACAGATTAGGGTTGAGGGTTGAGGGATTAGGGTTTAGGGACAAGGTTTATGGTTAGGGTTGAGGTATTAGGGTTTAAGGTGTAGTGTTGAGGGTTTAGGGATAGGATTTAGGGTTGAGGGATTAGAGTGAAGGGTTGAGGGATTAGAATTTGACATTGAGGGTTGAGAGTTTAGGGATAGGGTTGAAGGTCGAGGGATCAGAGTTAAGGGTTGAGGGATTAGGGTTTGATGTTGAGGGTTGAGGGTTGAGGTTTGAGGGTCAAGGGTTTAGGGATAGGGTTGAGGGTCAAGGAATTAGGGTTAAAGTAGAGTGTGGAGGGTATAAGGATTAGGGATAGGGTTGGAGGGTTTAGGGATAAGGGATTAGAGTTTAAGGTATAGTATCAAGTCTGTTGAGGGTTTAGGAATAGGGATAGTGTTTAGGGTTTAGGGATGAGGGATAAGAGTTGAGGGATGATGGATTAGGGTTGAGGGTTGAGGGATTAGGGTTTAGGGATAAGGTTGAGGGTTGAGCATTGAGGGATTAGGGTTTAAGGTATAGTGTTGAGGGTTGAGGGTTTAGGATTAGGGTTTAGGGTTGACAGATTAGCATTTAATGTCGAGGTTAGGGTTAGAGTGTTGAGGGTAGAGGGATTAGGGTTGAAGGTTTAAGGATTGAGGGTTGAGGCTTTAGGGATGAGGGTTTAAGGCTTAAGATATAGTGTCAAGTGTTGAGGGTGTAGGGATAGGGTTTAAGTTTTAAGGGTTAAGGGTTGAGGGATAGGGATTAGGGTTTAAGGTATAGTGTTGAGGGTTGAGGGATCAAAGTTAAGGGTTGAGGGATTAGGGTTTGACGTTGAGGGTTGAGGGTTGAGGTTCGAGAGTCAAGGGTTTAGGAATAGGGTCGAGGGTTGAGGAATTAGGGTTAAAGTAGAGTGTGGAGGGTATAAGGATTAGGGATAGGGTTGGAGGGTTTAGGGATAAGGGATTAGGGTTTAAGGTATAGTATCGATTCTATTGAGGGTGTAGGAATAGGGATAGCATTTAGGGTTTAGGGATGAGGGATTAGAGTTGAGGGATGACAGATTAGGGTTGAGGGTTGAGGGATTAGGGTTTAGGGATAAGGTTTAGGGTTGAGGGCTGAGGGATTAGGGTTTAAGGTATAGTGTTGAGGGTTTAGGGATAGGGTTTAGGGTTGAGGGATTAGAGTGAAGGGTTGAGGGATTAGGATTTGATGTTGAGGGTTGAGGGTTTAGGGTTTAGGGTTTAGGGTTAGGGTTGAGAGATGAGGGATCAGAGTTAAGGGTTGAGGGATTAGGGTTTGATGTCGAGGGTTGAGGGTTGAGGTTCGAGGGTCAAGGGTTTAGGGATAGAGTTGAGTTTGAAGGGATTAGGGCTTAAGGTATAGTGTTGAGGGTTGATGGATTAGAGTTAAGGGTTGAGGGATTAGGGTTTGACATTGAGGGTTGAGGGTTGAGGTTTGAGGGTCAAGGGTTTAGGGATAGGGTTGAGGTTCAAGGGATTAGTGTTAAAGTAGAGTGTGGAGGGTGTAAGGATTAGGGATAGGGTTGGAGGGTTTAGGGATAAGGGATTAGAGTTTAAGGTATAGTATCGAGTCTGTTGAGGGTGTAGGATTAGGGATAGCATTTAGGGTTTAGGGATGAGGGATTAGAGTTGAGGGATGATGGATTAGGGTTGAGGGATTAGGATTTGACATTGAGGGTTGAGGGTTTAGGGATAGGGTTGAGGGTTGAGGGATTAGGATTTGAGGTTGAGGGTTGAGGGTTTAGGGATAGGGTTGAGGGTTGAGGGATTAGGATTTGACATTGAGGGTCGAGGGTCGAGGGATCAGAGTTGAGGGTTTAGGGATTGGGGTTTGATGTTGAGGGTTGAGGGCATTTTCTATCAAGAACTTGATTATGAGGGCTTGCCCCTTCATTGTTATGCCTATCATATGGTGGAGCATCTGGCAAGCCCTTGCAGGAAAAAGATGTGATCAATGCAAAGGATGTGATGAATCTATAGTAGGACAAAACGTGAGTGTGTTATAACATGCTCACGTTTTGTATTTCTATTGAAACGGTAAAAAAGTGGTTACCCCCGTGATCCAGGCCCACATGCTCTATTTTTTTACTGATTCTGTGTGTGCTCTGACAAAAAAGAAGTGCTTTCATGCTATTGGGAAGTTCACATGCACATTTAACACATTGTACCACCTTTGCATGATCTTTCCACCACCTTTTCTGCTTTGCCAACTTGAGAAGGAGGAAATAACATAGTTTTCACACCAAGTTTGATATATATCTATTCAAGTTTCAATTTTTGTAGTGTTACAATGTTAATTATGATTCAATTTTAGGAATTTAACATTGAAAAGGAAGCAAGTGGTGAAAAACTCAAATTGTTGAGGAGTTTGATGCAAGAAGATAAAAACACTACATAATTGGGTACTCTCTCCATTCAAATCTTCATTTTTTAGGTATGTCAAGTCTTTACATGCATGTTCTTTACATTTTCCTTATTTCGGATTGAATTACTTTATCATGCTTTATCATACACATTTAAAATAGACACATTCCCAATCAAGAAAGTAGCCTACAATCTCACATGATGGCATGTATATTTTCTACACTTGGGCTCTTTAATAATTATGTGTAATAAACAAACCTTAGTTCATACCATGATGTCAAACTATACAAGAATAAATCCTTACAACATAAAAAAATACAATCCCACTATTATCTTGTATTCATTTCTTAGGAACTAATATCGGTCTCTTTATCATGCTACAGACAAATTCTCTGTCATGCCGAGGAAACGATCAAGAATTAAACCAACATAGGAAGAGATAGAAGCTAAGAATGCAAAGAAAGTAGTGGCTATGAGGGAACTTAGTGAGAAGAGGAAATTGGACATGATAAATGAAGACATACCAATTGAAGAGGAACCACAACCATCACAAAGAGATATGGTATTGGTAGCACAAAGAGAATGAATGCAAAAACTTCATGGTACGAGAGATTTGAATACAATAGTTGGAGACACGTCCTTTACCACAAGTCAACATGTAGGGACACCATCTACCACATCTCAAGTTGAGAGTACATCATCACTCACATGTGATGAAGGAGGTATGCCATCATTCCCACCTCAACCTCAAGGTATGTCATCTATTCCATCTTCAATCGAAGGTATGCCATCTAACCCATCTCATTTAAATATTGATGAAATTCCTAATGTTGAGATGAATTTACCTAACTTGACACCGCCTAGAATTTTGCATAGAAAGCCAAAGTATTTGATTGATATTGATGAGAATATTTTGCAGCCAATGGAAGGTAAGATTCTAAAACACACTTGTAGAAGATATGCTAATAAGATTTGGAGATTGTTCTTTGAAAAGTTAAATGAGACTGCAAGATGTCAACTATTCATTGAAATGATGTGAAGTATAAAGTATAGGTCTATCATGAAGATTCTTGGGTTGAGAACATCAGAGGCTTCAAGTGAAAAATCTATTGTCAAGAATCTAATGAGTGCATATGAGAGTGTGGGTAACACCTCACACACAAAAGATAGTAATGCAACATGGTGTGTGATTACATCGACTATAGTAAGTAGTCAAATGAGGAAAGCTCATCTCATTAGAAAGACAAGTCAAGAATTGAGAATTAATAGGAAAACTTTATCAAGAGCCGTTGGAAGACGCCAAAGAATTGAGGACACTAATGCCAATGAATTATGGGCGTTCTCGGGGAGACTACCATGAAAAGATAAACCAATTGTTGAAGCATTGAGATCACTAATTGAAGACTTTTAGAAGAATTACACAAGGGTATCTTTGAATCAAAGGGATGTGGTAAGAAGGAGAATCAATAGTCAGAACTACGAGCCACATCCAAAACATTTTTTGGATGAGACTCAAACACAGTTTTATGGTAAATTTCTAGAGAAGTATCCTCAAATTAAAATTTGTCAAAGATATTTTGAATTGCTAAAACTTTTCTATGTTAAGATAAATCACACACGCACTACTTGTTGTTGTAGATTACATATTAAATTTTCTAACCATTTTGATGCTTATAGGTCTATATGTTTAGATATGCATACTAACAATGATTTGCAGGGTTGTGCCATATGTGCCCCACCAACATCTTCAAGAGACTTCATATCAAGAATTTTATGTGAAAGAGAGGAAGGTCAAATATTCTACAAGAAATTATGCTTGGATGGCACATGTCATCATTGCGGTGGCTTGCAACATTTGCCAATATGTGAACATATGGGAATAACACATGCGGTTGGAAACGAACTAGTAGAGTTTGGAAAGTATAAAAGTGGCATACAATACAAAAGATGGTAAAGAAGCAAAGAGGTGTGAATTAGTTATTGAAAAGATTCCAGTGTATCAGTTTATGCCTATATTTCATGACAACATAGTGTATGAGTATGCAAGACATGCCCATAGAGCTTGATGGTTGGACTTGCAATTCAAGTTATGCAAGGACACATTTCCGGTTGGTAGCATTGTTTCAGTCGTTGACTTTATAGAGAACTACAGTCTATAGCCACAACATGAGGTGCAATCACAATATTACAACTCCACACAGGTTTCTATATTTGTGCACATTGCATTCATTCATGCAAATGATAGTATAGAGGATGACAGAAAGATCATAAGGGAGTATAAGTTCTATATTAGTGATGATCACACGCATTCTACGGGGTTCGTGCAAGGTTGCTTTCAGGTGTTCTACAATGATTTGGCTAGAAGGGGCATATCGTTCAGTCAGCATATCATATGGTCGGATAACTATGCGTCACAATTCAAGAACTCGCAGAATTTCTATTGGCTGAGGAGGAGGCATTATTTTATAGGTATTCAACATATGTGGGACTTTTGTGAGGCCAGGCATGGAAAGGGGGAGAATGATGGTGTAGGAGCATGTATCAAAAGAGCCATAGCACAAGAAGAGTTAAAGTATAAAGACAATGCAAAGTTGACAGATGCAAAATCGATTGTCAAGAGGTGTAATGCTTCCATGGGTCCAGGTAATGAAGGTAAGTCTTTAGTTTGTAGATTTTTTTGGTTGATAGATGATACTAACATTACACCATATGAGGATTGTTGTACACTGACAGGATCAAATGAGATGCACTCTTTCAGAAGCTCAATTGTAGGTTCATGGAGTATCCATACACGAAAGATGTCATGCTTTTGTTCTTCCTGTACAATTCAAGTCTGGGATGAGTGCGAGTCAAAGGAGTGGGTTGACGAATGGCAGTTAAGTTATCTTAGCCCACTTGACACGTATCGACCCCTGACGGCGCTGGAACTAACACAGATGGAATCGTCAGTTGACTTTGACCACATTAGATTTAGTTCAACCAGGTAATATAGGGCACGCATATGCATCTAATTTCATCTAGTTCAACCAGGTAATGTCATCTTACTTTGTAGTGTTTTTGTAATGTTGACTAATTTCATCTAATTTGCTACACATATCAATGTAGGGTATGTATATGTAGTTATTGCAGATGAAGATAATGAAGAGGGAACAGATTATTACTTATGTCATTGTGTTGAGGCCAAAAAGAAATTGGAGGCCCCTATTATAGATGGAGAAAACATCTAATACACTACAGGATCAGTGGTTATTACTGGAACATGGCTTAGAAGGTACCCACATAAGAGTGTTAATATTTGGCTATTTCAGGACTTTTACATGCATCAGAAGATTCTTCATTACTCGAACCTTGTCGTGGCATCCAATGTTCATTTGATAAAGTATCAGGGTAGACCTTTGAAAAAAATATTGTGGAAGGTGCGTGAGTCTGACCATGAAGCAATACTTGACACAATAAAGAGTAGAGCAGACCTGGATGGTTCATTGGATTAATTTGTAAGTATTCACATTGATTTTGTAAAGTTATGTTACATTGAGTTGTAAGTATGCACATTAATTTGTAAGGTTTGTCTTTTTTTATTTCCTCCTGCATTTTTACACATATGTACACATTTTTACATCATCATGTTATGCATTTTTGGTGTACTGCTCCTGATGCGACCAAACTCATAACTCACCCTACTAGACACCATTTGATGATCTCTCCAACACTCTGGATCCAGGGCGCCCAATCATGATGATGACCTATATACCATTCTCCCAATGTGCTCATAATGAATGAAAAGAAGACCAAGGGCACCGAAGCTTAATAAACTTATTTATTTCAATTTTGATGATCTAAACTCTTGCAATATAACATCCACTTTCATGCCTTTAGATCTTCCTTCACATATAGGGCGCCAAATCAAGTTGAAAAATCTACATAAGGGCGCCAAACTGGATGAAAGGAGACATGAAATGTGCCTTAGGACTCCATGCTAAGGTTTGAGCCATTAAAGTCTCTTGATATTAGGCGCTCATGATGATGAAACTTAGAGCTATTTCCTTTCCTATGTGCTCATCTAAGATGTTTGAATGATAAGGAGCGCCTTGACCTCTATAATGTACATTGGGCACCAAATCAAGGTGATTTTAAGTCACTTTGAGTCATTTGGGGTCAGTTTGAGTCTTTGAGTCAGTTGCAAAAAAGTGTCAATGTTGTCAAGTTGCACAAAGTAACTTTTGCATTTTTGGTGTCCTGCTCATGATGTGACCAAACTGACTATTCCAACGCATCTGGATGGGTACATTTATACTAGGCATGGTCCTGTTTTTCACCCAAACATGTCGAAACAATCTGAGCTACATTGTACCGACGATATCCCTGAAGAGTCCAAAGTGCAAAAAGGCTGCAATCTTTGATGAGATGTTACTTGAAAATCATGTCACTTAGAAACATTTCATCTAAGGAAACATGATCACATAAAGTGCCTCTACAATAACCTCTCTCAGTTTTTTATATCTGAGGCATTTGCCCATGGTGAAAGGTTTTCTGCTGCCCTAAAAATCGTCACAAGGAGGCAGTGTAAAGTTGCAAAGGGGTGTAACTTTTGTCCTACTCCTAATGTGACCAAACTGACTATTCCAACATGTCCAAATGGGTACATTTATGCTAGGCATGGTCCTATTTTTCACCCAAACATGTCGAAACAGTCCGACCTAGATTGTACCCATGATATCCCTAAAGAGTCCAAAGTGCAAAAAGGCTGCAATCTTTAACGAGATGTTACTCAAAAATCGTGTCACTTAGAAACATTCCATCTGAGGCAACACGATCACGTAGAGTTTCTCTACAATAACCTCTCTCAGTTTTTTATAGCTCTGAGGTATTTGCCCGTGGTGAAAGGTTTTCTGCTGCCCCAAAAATCGTCAGAAGGAGGCAGTGTAAAGTTGCAAAGGGGTGTAACTTTTGTCCTGCTCCTGATGCGACCAAACTAAATATTCCAACACATTTGAATGGGTACATTTACACTAGGCATGGTCCTATTTTTCACCCAAACATGTCGAAACAGTCAGAGCTACATTGTACCAACGATATCCCTAAAGAGTCCAAAGTGCAAAAAGGCAGCAATCTTTGATGAGATGTTACTCAAAAACTATGTCACTTAGAAACATTCTGTCTAAGGAAACACGATCACGTAGAGTGCCTCTACAATAACCTCTCTTAGTTTTTTATAGCTCTGAGGCATTTGCCCGTGGTGAAAGGTTTTCTGCTGCCCCAAAAATTGTCAGAAGGAGGCAGTGTAAAGTTGCAAAGGGGTGTAACTTTCGTCCTGCTCCTGATGTGACCAAACTAACTATTCCAACGCATCCAAATGGGTACATATACACAAGGCATGGTCCTATTTTTCACCCAAACATGTCAAAATAGTCAGAGCTACATTGTACCGACGATATCCCTGAAGAGTCCAAAGTGCAAAAAGGTAGCAATCTTTGACGAGATGTTACTTGAAAACTGTGCACTTAGAAACATTCTGTCTGAGGCAACACAATCACGTAGAGTGCCTCTGTAATAACCTTTCTCAATTTTTTATAGCTCTGAGGCATATGCCCGTGGTGAAAGGTTTTCTGCTGCCCCAAAAATCATCAGAAGGAGGCAGTGTAAAGTTGCAAAGGGGTGTAACTTTTGTCCTGCTCCTGATGCGACCAAACTGACTATTCCAACGCATCTGAATGGGTACATTTACGCTAGGCATGGTCTTATTTTTCACCCAAACATGTCAAAACAGTCGGAGCTACATTGTACCAACAATATCCCTGAAGAGTCTAAAGTGTAAAAAGGCAGCAATCTTTGACGAGATGTTACTCAAAAATTGTGTCACTTAGAAACATTCTGTCTAAGGCAACGCGATCATGTAGAGTGCCTCTACAATAACCTCTCTCAATTTTTTATAGCTCTGAGGCATTTGCCCATGGTGAAAGGTTTTCTGTTGCCCCAAAAATCGTCAGAAGGAGGCAGTGTAAAGTTGCAAAGGGGTGTAACTTTAGTCCTGCTCCTGATGCGACCAAACTGACTGTTCCAACGCGTCCGAATGGGTACATTTACACTAGGCATGGTCCTATTTTTTACCCAAACATGTCGAAACAATCGTTAGCTACATTGTACCGATGATATCCCTGAAGAGTCCAAAGTGCAAAAAGGTAGCAATATTTGACGAGATGTTACTCAAAAACCATGTCACTTAGAAACATTCCGTCTAAGGTAACGCGATCATGTAGAGTGCCTCTACAATAACCTCTTTCAATTTTTTATAGCTCTGAGGCATTTGCCTGTGGTGAAAAGTTTTTTGCTGCCCCAAAAATCGTCAAAAGGAGGCAGTGTATTAAGTCAGGATGAAAGCCTAGTCACTCTAGGCACCTATTTTTCACCAAATCACACATGTGCCTTTAACAAGTGATGCTACAAGTGGTGAACAAAATGGGCGCCTTGAAGAATTGAGCCCTCTAAGACATCTTGCAATTGCCTAAAAGTCCAAAATTTACATAAGTGAGTTAAGGCACCATTTTCCATCTCCAGAGCCTCCTTTGAGCGCCTTAACATGGAGTGAATGTTTTAGTCTATGAAAGATTGTGCCTAAAGAATATAACAACCCCTTGAGTCACTAGGATGAACTAAGTTAACAAAATGAACTTCATTGAGGGAGGCGCACTTGTGCATCTAGACAACTCCAGTTTAGCGCCTGAGAAAAAGCATGTTTAGAGACACCCCTCGAATGAACCCTCTAGAACCAATAACCATAGCTCAAGATCCATAACCATGAGAAGATAAAGCATTAAAACATTTCATCTAAAGGATGGGAAATACCTCTTAGATGATAGTCTGCCAAGTAGACCAAGAGTGGGGAATGAGAATGCTCATTGAAGATACACCAAGCCACAATGACTCTCTCCAATAAGAATCTTCTCTAGGTCCATAAATAACTCACGCCCATATCCAAGTGAAAGTCTCCTTGGTCTTCCTGCTAAAACCTCTAAAGGGTAACCATCTCAACAAGTGTCTCTAATCCTAAGAGAACTCTAGCCTCACCCAAGTCTTGAAGTATGTATGAGAACCTACAACCAATCAATCCATGTTAAGCTCTAAATGCAACACCACATTATCATGAAGCTCCCAAGCACATGACCAATGTACTCAATACAAAGAGAACCAACAAGACCACTGTCAAAACTCCAACTACAAAATTAGGTATCCAAACATGACATCATGATCTAACATCTCCTCCTAGAAGATCACATGCACCAATACAGACATCCTAGTCTCAAGAGAACTTGTATCATGCTAATACTCTAATCTAGAATCAAGAGTCCACCAAGACACACTACCAAACACCTCTAAACCAAGGATCAACATCTACAACCACATGAAGATAACCATTACACCCAACCACTATATAAGATCATCCATCACTAGGTGACAAATACACATCACTATCAAAGCAACATCCATCCTCTCATCCCAATGCAACATACCAATGCGCAAATGAGCATAGACAAGGAAAAATAACAAAGTCATCCCATGGATATAGGCAATATGCATTCAAGTCATCCCACTACAATCAATGAGGCGTGCATCCCAAAAAAATGCATAACTTGTAGATCCCAACCATTGAAAACATGCAAAATCATCATCACATTAGTAATCATCATCACATTAGTAAACATCATCACATTAGTAAACTAGTAAACATCATTTGCATCCATACTTAAACCAATCTTATTGTTGAGTTTGATGTGTCCTCTTTCAAACAACCATTTAACAAAATTTTAGTCCAAACAATAAACATTTACAACCATAAACATCTCAAAGTCCAAAATCCAAACATTCTATCATCCTTAATCATTTCCATCATGGACCCTTGGTTTGAAAAAATCATTATGCAAGATAAAAACCCTATGCCTATTACCTTGTCTGAGGCTCATGCAAAACCCAAAATGATTAGCCTAGTACCATGTGTCATGTCCCCGTTCCCGGCTTGATCATCAAGTGTATAATGGATTAGCCTATTCCTCATTCCCAGAGGCTAATTCCAAATGATGAGGGAATGAATAGGTTTTAGACTAACTCTATCTGTTTGTTTTGCAGGAACAAGGTCAGAACCCTAAAATTTGACTAAGTATGGAAGCTTGGGAGCCTAGGTGCCAATTTCACTCCAGTTTTCCGTACTAAGCGCCTAGCACAAGGATCATCCAAATTAAGCACCTAAGAACCTCAAGGTGCCTATACATGTTTCTAGGGATCCTCCAATTGAGCGCCTAGCATAGATGGATGAAGATTGAAAGTTTTCAAGTTAAAGATGTCCTTTGGGTGAACTCACAGCACTAGGCGCATGTGTTGGTTGGAACTCCTTGGATCTGGTGCCTAGGATTGAAAGCCTTTGATGAGGAGAGAAGTCTCAAGGCCTAGTCTAGCGCCCTCACTTGCCTACCCCACCCTCAGAATGCGCCTAACCTTCATAAGGCGTTAACACTCTATTTTGAGTGCCTAGCAGGGGGTAATGGATAGATTGAAGGCTTGGGAGCTAAGGAAAGTCACTTAGATGAATAATCAAGATTGAAATGAGAAACTCCTAGCCAAGGCACAAAATTCCTCAATTCTGGCATCCAGAAATCAAATCTAAGTAAGGCGCTCTTTCCATTTGCCAAAGGCTCTATTAGCGCCCTTGGTTGATGATCTCTCCAGACACCTGAAATGGCGCCCAGTGGATCTTTCAACTTGTATCAGGAAGAAGGGAAGCATTCTCAGTGTTGTTCAGATAATCTAAGTTGTAAAGTTAACAAGGAATAGAGCCAAAGGACAAGGCGCGCTTATTGGTCTCCATCACCTCAGAAATGCACCTAATGCAGTTGGTGTCAACTTCCCTCTTTCTAGCCTCCAAATGGCACCTAGAGTTAAAAAATGATTTCACTGAATAATGTTAATGTTTTGAGCATCAAACTCTACTTGGCGCATACCTATGCTCTTGCAACCTCAAATTGGCACCTAGGGTTCAGTCATCCTCCTAAGGCGTGGTTCTGCTCCTCCATAACCCTGTTTTGGCGCCTAAACTTGGAAGTACCTTGAAGACTTGGATTAAGATGGAATTCACCTCCAGAATGTTAGGCGCTTGATAGAAGATAAAGGCGCTAGGGTAAAAGAGCTTCAAAAGTTTGATGTCAAGTGTGAATTGAGATAATAGGTGCTGATACCAGTTGACATTACTCCAAACATGCGCCTAAGAGAGATGCAAGTCCCCAAGACCAATTTTGGAACAAGGCGCTCCATCAGAGGGTAAGATGATAATCATTGGAAGTCAAGTGTTTCAAAGATTCTTTGAGAAATTGACAAGTTGTAACCTAGGTGCCAAAACCCCTAAGAATCCTCCTATCTAGCGCCTAGTCAGAAGAACACTAATATTGCACCTAAGTGAATTTGAGTGTCAATATAGAGTCATCAAACTGTAGACACCCTAAAATGACCAAGTCTTCACATCACTTGCATTTTCTCTAATCTGTCTAATCACCTGCATTCAACATTAATTAAATAATCTAATTATTTAATTAATTTCATCAAATTCTTCCAAAACTCCAAAATTCAACATTAATTGAATAAATTATATTTATTTAATTAATTTCATTAAATTCCTCCTTATTCTTCCAAAATTAAATAATTTTAATTATTTAATCAGATCATTATCTTCTTTCCAAAAATCAAATCCACATTAATTAAATAAACTCAATTATTTAATTAATTCAACAAATTCTCTCTTATCTACAATTAAATAATTCTTAATTATTTAATTAAATCAAACTGTTCTTTCAAAAATCATGCACAACAATTAAATAAATTTATTTATTTAATTTTCTTTCAAATCTTCTAAATTAAATAATTCTAATTATTTAATTATTTCTTCCAATATATCTTCTCTAAATTTAAATAAATCAATTATTTATTTAAATTGCTTTTTCTTCTAATTTGAGTTATCTCTAATATAACTCAAACTTTCTTGTTCATGCAATTAAATATTTCTAATATTTAATAAAGCAAAATATCTTCTTATTCTCATGCAAATCTCTTCTTCTTGTTTTAAATCACTTAATTGATCATTACATTTTGTTAATTGCTTTAACTCATTCTTATATTCTTGATAACTCCTCTCATGCAAAAGAAAGCAAGACACTTGGCTTCTTCTTGTTCGTTGCATGTTCCTCAACTGTTCTCCTCCGTTGATTCTTCTGAATTATCTGGACCATTGATCGATCTCTGTTGAAACCTATATAAACCCCCCTCATCTCCTTCATTACCTCTCTCTTCGATCGTATTCTCAGGCATACTTAATAGAGCTTTGAGCATACAAAACGCGTCGATTGAGCAACTTCACGATCTTTTGACATTGATCTCTTGAGCACACTATTTTGCTTGTTGCAGCTATGGTTTCACAACTTCATTGAGCAATCCACACATCTCCAAAAGGGAACAATACAGGTTTTGGTAAGAGATTTCATTTGTCTTTTGATTTTGTGATAATGGCTTTTACTTAGATTGGTTCACTTTATGTGATTGGTTTTTGGTTTTATTAGTTTAGATTTAATCAATTTTTCCTCATACACACAAACCCCACCAGATGTTCATCCATGTCTCTACCACCTCAAGGAAGTGCCCAGCTTAGGATGGTGCCTAGTCTGGTCTCTACTACCTTCAGTTGGTGCCTAACCCTAAGAGTCTTGCAACTATGACGTTCATCCATGCAACAAGCAAGGTGATGCTCCCTTGTGATATTGTGAGGTGTTGACGTTCAGTTGACATCATTGAGTTTGATTGAGTTGATCAAGTGTAGACGCCATTGTAAACATCAAGGCTTCAAGGCCTTTCTTTTGTATCTCCATTGAATAAGTTGTAACTTCATGCTATTGAAAGCATTATCCATGTAATAAGACATTGCAAGTTGATTGAGTCAAATAACTAGACAAGTACCCAACTCTAAGGTTGATTCATTCAAGTAGTTATCTTTGATGTATATCTTTGTGTTGTTGAAGTAGTTGATGAATTGATAGCAAGTAAAATTGTTTAAGGAAAAATTTTCGTAGAACTAGTTGGGTATCTTACACCATGCCTATCCATCAAACATCACAATGCAATCAAAATCCTAACAACATGCCCATGATCCAAGATCAAGTGCAATCATGCAAAGATATTATCAATCACAAGCCTATTAAGAATGAACTAGAGTCTTCTAGTACCATACTTTTCCATCAAACACCATCATGTAATCCATGGCCTATCAAGCCTATCAAAGAAAATGCAAACATCCTATGTAATACAATCGGACTTTAAATATTTGAAGTAACCATCTACAAATATCCATTCAAAAGTGGATTTATAATGCAAGTATGGACGCCATCAATAAAAAAGATTTGTATTAACCAAATATCCATATAGGCATACATCAATATCTATCGATATAAGTATAACATATATACAAAATAGCCATATAGGCTTACAAGAATGCCATATAGGCATACAATGTCAACTATGTACAATACAAAATATATGTCCACAAATGCCATATAGGCATACAACAAAGGAACGCAATAAAAAGTCATTCCCCTTTGGCTAGTGAAGAGAATAAATCATGAGCAGCCTTTGATCTTCTAGGGGATGGAGACATGCATGTGGGTGGTCTACTACAAACCCGAGGGCTACTCCTCCTATTTAGTTCTTCCTACACCTTTACCTGTTACAATAAAAAGTATAAACATTAATATATATAAATTACATGTTATAAAAAATGAAACATTTAACAAAATAATCACTTACCGCTAACATATAATCTATCTCCTCGCTTGCCTCAGTAGTAGGAATAGGCCCTAGTGATGTCATGTCCTATAGAAACCATCCAGATAGAAATTAAACTTCAAATCAATAATCTTTTGATTTTTCAAAAATAGACAACTATAACAATGAATGTAAATTAAAATTTACTAATCTGCCTTGTACCCCTGTCAATGCCATGGAGCTATGAATCACAAAGGCCACACCCTGCTCCATTGCCCTATGAACATGGGGAGGTGTCTCCGCAGCCTGCATCATCTGGAAATAAAACAACATTATTCGATTACAAAAACTATAATAGTGATGCAAATCATGGCTCCTAACATACACACACGTTCATCTAAACATGGAAGTACACACAATAAAACACACAAATCACATACAAAAATTTAGTAAGTACAATTCATTCATTAAACTATTTATTTTATTACCTCCGTAAAGTGAAGTCCACCACCGCTAGCAGGTGTTGCCATGAAATCTACAGTATTAACCTATTCAGCATCCAAAATCAGAAATTAGAATACCATTCATATAACAATGCTATTCACATGTAATATTTATAATTGTTTACTAGTTACATACCTCGACAGTAGATGATCTAGTGAAAAATGTAGGTGGAGAACCACTGAAAACTGCATCGACGCTATGACCCTGAAATTTCATTAAAATCATCAATTTAAATTAGTTAATCTTGTATTTCAAAAATGAAATTTAATAAATTAAATTCAATAAACTTGCTAATATTTACCTGAGTATTAAGGCCAAAAGTCTCACTCAGGAGGGTATCTGTCATCACCATCTGCTCAGCTGCAGATGTAGCCTGTGCACCTGCGTCCTGACTGTCCATGGGGTCATAACCACAGGCTGACCCGCAAGCCTGGCAAGTATGTGGTGGGACCCTACTCCTCGTACTATCTCCCAACCCACTCTGTGTTGCAGGACCGGCATGCTCTATGATGCTCTGGGTCAAGGCACTAATCAACCTCAGTGTATCAACCTCAACACTCTCCTTCACAATGGAAGGGATATAAACATGCTTGTGGGCTGGTCTGCTGATTACTCGTCTCACTACCCGCTATGGGTCAAGACGTGCCCCTGGTCTATCCTGTGCTGAGCCCCCACCTCTACCCTGGAAGTCCCGCATATCAAAATAGTTTGGCACTTTATTGAGGACAAACTCGCAGTAGAGTTTCCTCAAAAAGTATTGCGAGACGTCATTATTATTGCATGGAGGATGGTAAAAAACCATCCACCACCTCTGCCTGAAATTGTCCCTTATCGCTTGGTTGTTGCACCAATGGATAGGGAACCTCTTGCATGTAAT
This sequence comes from Cunninghamia lanceolata, assembly GCA_027924645.1. Lineage (NCBI taxonomy): Eukaryota > Viridiplantae > Streptophyta > Pinopsida > Cupressales > Cupressaceae > Cunninghamia > Cunninghamia lanceolata. The sequence continues at coordinate 3,601,270 of BSBN01000846.1, read as the reverse complement.
GGGTGGAGGTTGATTTGTTTGTGGGTTTGTGAAAATTGAACACAAGTCTAATTTTGTAATTTGTAATTTTTTGACATCTTGGTATGACAACTTGTCTGCATAGTAATCTCTAAACTCTCTCTTTTTATCAGTCCAACTAGTTATTTGCTTGCTAATTGAATTTACATTTGATAACATAGACTCAAGAGATTTGGCAAGCGTGGACCTATGCAAGGTTGAAGTGGAAGGATATTTCAACCTTGCAATTATATCTTCAATTTCTTTTTTGTTGTTTTCAATTTGCCCCATTATATTATCTTGTGTTCCAGGGGCATGTCGAGGAATGAATGGAGGAGGTTGTTGTTCTGCAGGTATTTCCTCCTTAGGATTTTGTGGATTTTGAGGAGGAGAAGGAGGAGGAGGAGGAGGAGGTGCATTAACATTTCCTAACAGTTAATGAAATATACATCAAAAATCAACAAAAACCTACCTATTTAGAAAGAAATTCAAACAAAAAAACAAAGATAACTCACCCCTTTGGCGTGCTTGACGTCGCGGTGGCATTTTGGCGACGAATTGATAAGCTTTTTGTGTTGATTGGCATTTTGCAGAATGCGAGCGCGTTTTTGAGGGTTTGGAAGCTGTGAGCAGAGGAGAAAATGAGAATGAAATGAAATTCAATTACTTTTTTTTTTAATTTATACTAGGTCATAACGCGAGCGCGTTATAATGCACTCGTGTTATGACTTAATTTTTTTTGAAATTATTTTGGCCACTTTTTGGCCCCCCATCTTCTTGCACTTACCCATTAATTGATTTTGTTAACATCGGTGATTGCAGGAATTAAATATGCACGCCAAGTTAACATTAATTGTTGATGATTCTTATATAATGACTTCATTAGGGAATTGATATTTAAAGATACTAACATCTCTTTCAATTATTTGCAGGTGGAGAAATCAAGGAACCTTATAAGATTTATGACTCATACCTTGTGTATTACTTGTATTCTTGCTTTAACTTCATTGCTTTACTTGTATGCTTTTTGTGTGTATTTTGTCTAATTCCTGTGTGTATTTATGTATATTCTTGTGTATGTTCTCGTATTTTACTTCATGTTCCCATCTATGTGTATTTTCATGTATTCTTGTGTGTATTTAGGTGTATTACTTCATACCTCTTATCTATGTAATCATGTGCATTTTTGTGTATTGCTTCATGCTGGTATGCTTCCTATTGGTGTGCTTGTCTATGCTACATATAATTGCTCATGTTCAATGAATGTACGGCGTGTATACTTCAAGCTCCATATGTGTTTATGTTTTATGCATATTCTTCATTAAGTGTATTTTTCATGCCATAGCTCTTCATGTGTATTTAAGTAGATGCTCTATGCCTTACGTGTATGCTTTCATACTTCATACTGGTATAATTCATGCCTGGTGTGTATTCAAGGTATACTTCATACTTGTACATAACATGTATGCTCCATGACTTACACTGATGTATTCAAGATGTCTTCTCCCTGTACATTCTTTGAGTGTTTCATATGATCCATGTTTGTGTATTATCCATAACTTTCATGTATTTATCTATTTTTATGACTTATATACATGCTTCTGTAACTACTTCATGCCTTCATGTATATATACTTCATGCCTTGAGTGTACTTAAATGTATGCTTCATGTGTTACATATGTGTATACTCAATTTTTTCTTGCGTATATTTGTTCATAGCTTGTATATTCTATGACTTCATATCTTGTGTGCTTTATGACTTTGTATTCGTATGTTGTATGTATTTGTATTCAAGTGTGTTTGTATTTAAGTGAATTTGTATTCTCAATGACCTATGCTTATATGCAAGTGTAAAATCTATATGAGTGTATACTCTATGATTCGCATGTGTATTCGAGTATATACTCTATGACTTTGTATTCAAGTATAATTATGTATTCAAGTATATATTATGTGACTCGCATTTGTATACTCTGTGATTTTGTATGATTATAAATTCCCTATGTCTTGTATATACCCTGTGACGTTGTATTTGTATTCAACTGAATGCTCTATGACTTTGCAATTGAATTTGAGTGTATATTCTATGATTGAAATTGTATTTTGAGTGTATACTCTATGCTTTGTATTTGTATTTGAGTGTATGCTATGTAATTGTATTTGAGTGTATACCCTATGACTTGTATTTGTATGACTGAATACTCCATGACTGGTATTTGTATTTGAGTGCACCCTCCGTGACTTGTGATTGTATTTGAACAAATACTCTATGACTTGTAATTGAGTGTATTCTCAATTGTATACTTTATGACCGCATGTTTTTGAGTGTATACTCCATAACTTTGTGTGTTCAAATGTATACTACATAAATTGTGTGTGTACTCCATGACTTATGTATGTTCAATTGCACACTTCCTAACTTACTTGTACTCATGAATATGCTTTCCATGTGTATACTTGCATGTTATATGGATGCTTAATATATTACGTGTATTTTTGCTTGGATTTCTTATATAATTATGTGCATGAACTTCATCATGGATCTTCTTTCCATCATTGATTATCTCCATGATATCATATCATCACCTATTATACACTTCTACAAATGAATTCACCTTCACTACAAATTTATCCCTCCGAATTTATGAGATGACGTCATCATTCATGTCTTTCATCAATATTGCTTCATCTTGGAACTACATATTCATACTTGTATTGCTTCAATCACATTGCTATCAACTAATCAATTACTCCTCAAAATTATGATTCTTCTCAATTTTGAGGTCAATGACGTATCAAAGGATAAAATTACAAAATGACAAGTACAAGAAAGAATCTCGAATCAATGATCAAGATATGATTATCCAATACATCAAACCAGTACTTACCTACACTTCTCAAAATCATTTTTTATCTTCACTCAAGCATGTCCGTTCTGAATCAAAACCATGACTAGACGTTAAAGGTAATGAAAGAATTCGTGCAATTGCTTGAGGACAAGCAATCTTGGGCGGGGTGGACTGTCATGTCCCAATATTAAGGCATTGTTTAAATTAAAGATTTAAACAGTAGGATAAAAGTCGATAGGTTGCTCTAGTGAAATACGGTATTTAGTCCAATTAAATAATAGAAATAATTGTGTATATATATATATAATCAAAATACAATATATCTATTATATAATGAATATACAAATATAAATATTGATCATAACTATAAGAAGCACTTGTAAATGATATTCATAAATATATAGATATATATTTGTATTATATAATATAATAATAATTATCATAATATATAAGATATAAGCATGAATGTAAATAATATATTATTATGATTATATATATATATATATATAATTTTATTGTAATAAATAATATCTAATATGTAATGAGGATATCTTAGATTAAATATAAATAAGATATCTAATATTACTCATTATATATAAGAGACAACATATTGATTTATATTCCTAAAAAAGGCACCATATCTTATGTAATGGAGCGATCCTATACTAATACAAGTAAGTAAGATAGACAGTGATTTGGATAACATATAATAAACAATTAATACCTTTTGACTAGAGGCAATCGCTAACATGAAATTAAGTAAAGATAAGCGATCCTTTATGAAACAGGCAACTATTGGTAACAAAAAAAAAAACATCCACTCCAAGATATAAAGGAGTCAAAGGAATAGCGAATCAAGGGAGGGAAACACACATCAATCAATATATCTGATTCGGAAAAAAATATCTATGAACAATAAATAGAAATCAAATGATAAAGCAGCAGCCCGGGGTATGACGAATAAATGCAGAGGTATAGGAAGTGAGGTGTCTAAATGATAGTCTAATGTCTTAAAAAAAAGTGAGTTCCATGCGTCAATCTCACACAAAGAAGTGAAGGAAAATATTTATTATGGTAGCCATAAAAGTAAACAAGACCAACAAATATCCAAATAAGCATATATAAGCGTTGATATGCCCCTTATGAAGGAACACCACTCTAAGAGATATAAGAGGATATAATAATCTATCAATCATCATTCTCACTTACCTATTGAAGAATTGAACAAGTCATCTCTAGAAAATAACAATTAGCAGTCCAATATCATTGGCATCTTCATCATATCACCCAAGGGTAATTTATATCAGAATCATGGAAGAAGAACAAATAAGTCAGTGAATTAATACTAACCACTATTCTAAATCTCTACAATAGCAGTGGACTTATAGAAGTAAACTACATATACGCAGGATCTCTAAAACTGACAGGTATGATCTATTAATGCTATCGATGATATTTAATTTCTCTTGCATATGAATATTCAAATGGAATTAGCGATATTGATATCAAAGTCAACATTTAAAATACAATAATAAATGGTCATAGCATTAAGTAAGATTCATATAGTATGAAAGATAGAATGTCTAAAGATATCAGTAGTTCATAAATTAGTATATGATAAAGAATGGAAGTAATATCTCACAAAATGGTACGAATAATGCATAGAACAAAGAATATGAATAGTAGATGTAAATCTTGAATAATGTTTATTATGTGAATCCATATCTTGATATATAATTATGGAAATCTTTGGGAGTAATAAGAAATTCTTATTTGAATAAGAAAATGAAATGTATAGCTAAGATAGAATGGAATGAGATAAGGACATCATTGTTAATCCATCACACCAAGAAGTAGAGACCAAGGGTTTTGACAATTGACCAAGGTATTGAAGGCTTGAGCTAATAAGGCTCTCATCCTCCAAGGCAAGTGAAGAGTGTTTGTTCTTAAGAGGTGAAGAGTACTTAGCCGAGAAAGGCCCTTATCTCTATTAGCGAAGAGTGCTAATATGAGGTAAGTGGAGATAGGCCCTTGACTCAATTAGTGTAGAGTGCTAATTTGAGGCAAGTGGATGAAGACACTTGTTCCAATTGGTGTAGAGTGCTAATATGGACAAGTGGATAAAGGCTCTTGTTCCAATTGGTGTAGAGTGCCAATATGGACAAGAGAAAATGGCCCTTGTTTCCAATTGGTGTAGAGTGCCAAGTATGGAGCAAGTGGATAGGCCTTTGATCCTAGTTGGTGTAGAGTGCCAATTCTAGATCAAGGAAAGATATTGAACCTATGGCAAGATTGTACCCAAGGAACCCTCTCTTGTTGGGTGTGTGACTGGATTAACATGATGGACCAAGTGTAGTCTCTTCTAGAAAAAAAATTATGATCTTTAATAATGAAATAGAGAAAAGGATAATGTATATGAATTATGATCTAAGAATTGACTTATAATTATGATCTATATGATGAATTATGAAGAATTGAATGCTAATGTTCTCTTTTGGCATGTTGAATTTGTGTGCAAGGTGTGAAAATTTTGGGCTTGCGAGAAGGGGACATTACATGATACTTGTGAGTTTATATACTTTGGTGGTGACACATTTTCAATGTTATTCATGCAGCTAGCCGCATGTATAATGTTATGATCCACTATGTGGGCTAATTCATGGAGCATGTCAACACCTTCTTGTCCTTCTTGTAACAATCCTCTTATACCTTCAACAATAGGTACCACTTCTTGAGCTAGATGTGCATGTTCTACAATTTGTTGAAATTCAACTAGTTGTTTGTCCAATTTTTTGATATTTTTGTCAGGCACACGTATATCTATGTTACCCATATCTTTGAAAGGAGGAATTATTTATTCTTCCAACTTGTCATTTATGATATCGTACAAAGGTGTTGACTCACCTTTTGTAAAATAGTTGTGTAATGGATTTTCCGATGTTTGCACACCATTACTATCAACAATATTATAACCCATTACTCTACAAATTCTCCTTACAAATATGTTTCTAGTAGGGCAATAGGTTATACAACTCATGCAAAGTCCTATAACACTCAATGCACTAACTAATAGTATGATCAATAAGATTAAGGTTGTTATGGTTGTTGAAATACACAATGTGTAATTGTAAACATTGAAATTTTGTAAGCAATGGTGTCAAATGATGCAACACTACAATTCAAAATCAAATTTTAATAAATTTTTATGATAGCAACAAATTCTGAAATAATATTTTGACTACAAACCCTAGGTTTTGCAAATGACTAGGTTATAGGAAAAGATGCAAGTTTTCAAAAAAACCCTAGCAAATGAGATCTTCAAATCCAAGATGTGATATCATGAAACAATTAATTTCTATAATATGACTTAGATTTGATGTATAAATTATATTTTCAAATGTCTCCAATGATACACGCAATGAAAATAATGCAAAACTATGCCTTTATGCAAGCTTAGAATGCTTATTTTTTCACTTTTTTAAAAATGTATGCAAGATTTTTCAATGAAGAATGATAAGTATGATGTGAATTAATGCAAGATCTAATTTCAACACTTAGCAAGATACAAATAATTGATGCTACAGGTTTACCAAAATGTTATGTAGGAAAAAGGGGTTGAATGCAAGCATGTAAGTACACTAGATCAAGCCCTCTTTCACTATAACATTCAAGGAAAAAACTAAGCTAAGTCACTACAAGATGAAAGAGGACTCAACTACTAATTTTGTGCTCTTGTTTGCTATGGAAAGATGTGATTCAACCAAGCCTTTTATCAAACCCTAGTTATGAGATAAGCTTGTAATAGATGAACAACAATAAAAACTTAGGATCTAAAAGTACTAGGAAGATCAGTGAGATGTCATAACATGTGTAATGGAAGCTAAAATGTTAGAGGACTCCAGAGTAGGTTCCCAAGTCCTAAAAATCTAAATCTCCCGAAACTCAAAACTGGAGAAATATCATAAAGAGTGCCCAGATGCCAGTTCCAGTGTCTGTTTCAACATGAGGACACTGGTGTGAGCACCCAAGTCTTCCACAGAGAAATTTTTGCAAACTATTTTCAGATCTATAAACCCATTCTCTTCAATAACCTCCTTGTACCTTCACTTCTTCATTTCTCACACATGTAACTTGCACACAAGAAGAAAAGGGGTTTGGGGGTTGTGGTTTTTAGGGATTTGTCTCAGTCAAATCTCAGGGTAGCATTTAAGCTGCCCAACACCATTGTTATAGAGAGCATGTCCTTGCAGAACAGAGGCCAAAGATAAACCAAATGATGATGAAATGATTCAAACAATGATGATGTCACCTTGGAGGTGAAGTCCTTAGGAGAATGAAGATTCTTCAACTCATAAGGATGTTGATGATGATTCCAAATCTGCAACAATAACACAATGAATACATTGAATGCTATTTTCTCAATAACATAACCTTGCTATCATCAACTTGTCCTAAAATGAATTTAAACACTCACTTATATATTCTTTCCTGTTAAAGATTAATAAATTAATTGAAAGAGCCGACAAGGAGAGACCCATTTAAAGGTCCTATGTCGACATGAATTAAATTCTACCCCGACCAATCAGGGAGGACTTGGACATGGTTGCCTAAGTCCCAAGGAGCCTTTTTGGTCTAGGATAAGGCATTAAATGGGCTCCTAGTTCCCATTTGACATGGGTTTCAGGGGATTTCTCATCGGGATGAATATTTTGTATGTAGAATGTTAACATGGGGACCTAGGAGCTAAATTAGGAGGTAAAAAGCATGTGTCCACTTTTTACTCCATAACATTCAAGCATGTAAGTACACTAGATCAAGCCCTCCTTCACTATAACATTCAAGGAAAAAAAGAGCTAAGTCACTATAAGAAGAAAGAGGACTCAACTACTAACTTTGTGCTCTTGTTTTCTATGGAAAGATGTGATTCAACCAAGCCTTTTATCAAACCCTAGGTTAAATATGAGTAAAACCCTAGTTATGAGATAATTAGCTTGTAACAGATGAACATCAACAAAAACTCAGGATCTGAAAGTACCAAGATGATCAGTGAGATGTCATAAATTGTGTCATGGAAGATGAAATGTTAGAGGACTCTGGAGGGGGCACCCAAGTCCTAGAAGTTTGAATCTCTCGAAACTTAGCACTGGAGAACTATCGTACAGAGTGCCCAAATGTCAGTTCCAGTGTCTGTTTCAGCAGGAGGATGCTGATACAGGTGCCCAAGTCTTCCGCAAAGGAATTTCCACAAACTATTTTTGGATCTTGAAATCCTTTCTCTTGAACAACCTCCATGTACCTTCACTTATTCAGTCCTCGCACTTGTAACCTGCACACAAGAAGAAAAGTGGTTTGGGGGTTGTGGTGTTTAGGGATTTACCTCAGTCAAATCCCTTGATAGTGTAGACACCTAAAAACATCTTCACCATCAAATTGACTCCCGATCTCCCTAAGCATACTTATTTCCCTCCTAAACAATTAATTAAATTTTTATTTAATTAATTATCCCTTCATCACCTAATTTTTCATCATTCTATCTCCAACAATTGGATTAATTTTATTAATTCAATAGTTCAACCTTAGCCAATTAATTAAATAAATATGCAATATTTATTTGGTTAATTTCCCCCTTCTCACTAAACCAAATTAATTAGTTAAATCATGTTTAACTAATTAATTAAACCTATTAATTAACCTATCCCTACCCTAGGTAATTAAATAGTCATTATTTAATTGCCTACCCTAGCCTATATCATTCTAGCCTTAGGATTCATTAAATAAATTCTTACTTAATCAATCTTAACTTCTCACTAATCCATCTACTAATTTATTCTAGCTAGATTAATTAGGTTAATCACCCCGATTAATTTGGTCAAACCCTCATTAACACTTCTCCCCACATCCCATCAATAAAAAATTGATTTCCATGCCACATAAATCAATTTTTAATACACATTTGTCATAATCCTTATTAAATACCTCTTACATCCCTTACACATGTCATACCTCATTAATATCCACTCTTTCCCAAATGAATTTTAAATTCATTTTACCCTTCCCCATGTGAATTTTTAATTCACAAATAATCCATTACACTCCACCTCATTTATGAACCCCTCTTCCCAAGATGAATTAAAAATTTATGTTTATTCCTAGCCCTCCATTCTCCAAGATGAAATCTAGGCCCTCCATATCATCTTTATCTTCCACCATTGATCTCTCAAATCAATCTTAATCATTGGATCAAAATCTCTCCAAAATGCCTATAAATACAACATCTTCCAAGCCATTTGATGATCCAATTTCTAAGTAATGTTATGCCAAAAATTCTCTTGAGCTAGCTTGTGAGTTTGCATATTAGATTGAGCATTTCACATTGAATCTATTATCTAGGGTATATCTAGGAGTTTTTGGGTGCATGCTTCTACCACCCTATTTGGATTGGTGAATCTTAGTGAGGTATAAGGCTTGTATTATGCTTTTATTTTGTGTTTTTCATCTCATCTAGTTTTCACTAATCACATTTGGCACGCTTGATGGGACCCACAAGTTCTCAATCTAACATCTTGTGTGAGTTTTTGTGGTGTTTAGATGTGTTTTGCAGGTTTAGCACTATCTCCCTGCGCAGTGGCTCCATTTAACCTGTATTTTGGGGCTATTTTTTGACTATAGTGGCACCTTCTGAACATGACATTTCTTGTCCATTTCGACTCACCTCTTGCTTGTTGTTTGGTTTTCTTGACATTTCTTGTGTCGAGTCCTCTCTATTTTTGCAGGGATTATGCAGGTCGAAGGAGAGGTCATGCCAAAATCTCGTTAAAGAATCAAACATACACTCTTGTTTTCATCTTGTTTTGGTTTTCACTCACTAGGCTATTTTATTGCTATATGTTGTCTTTTGTATACCTAACAAGACTAATAAGACCCCTCTTATACATTCTAACCCCTTGTTTGGTTGAAAGAACTTGTGTTTTGCAGCCCTGACCATTTCAACCCTGTATTAGCGCCATCGATACCCGGGGCGGTGCCATATTCCACAGTCGACCAGACTATTTAGACTCAAGCATAGTAGCACTTTGTTTCATGCATATTACCACAATCTTTATTTTTAGCGCATTCTATAGTATCTTGTAGCACTATTTCTATTTTGAGTGCATTATGTGTCTTTTCTAGCGCTATGTTATATTTCAGCACTATCTATATATATTTATAGTGCTATTTTCTAGGGCAGTCAGGTTTGGTCTCAAATTCTGTCAGCAGCACCATTGCAGTCGATAGTGGCACCATTTGGTGTCTATTTTAGAGCTATTTTCATAGGATAACCTCAGGTTCTATGCAAGGACTGATAGCTATTTGTAGGTCATCATCGTCTATCCAAGATCATTATTTAGAAACCACTAACAAATCTTTGCAGGGTTTTTAGATTAAATAAACATTTCCATTGGTTTTCATAAAAAGAACCCTTACATGTTAATGTAAACAACACTTCAATTGGTGCACTAAAATTGGTCAAACAAACAACAAACAAACATTTCCATTGGTGCTCATAAAAAGAACTCTTGTGTGCCTTAGTGTGGAAAAACATTTGATTTGGTGCTCTAAAATTAACAAGTGCTTGCCAACAAATCTAGGAACATTTCGATTTTGGGCTTAAAAAGAACAATGAGAGTGCATCATAACTCATTGGTCTAAAAAGAACCACAAATTTGCATTTTCACTCATTTAAGCAAGAAAACAATCAATTGTGTGTGAAGTGTTTTTTGATAGTGTTTGTGTGGTGAAAGTGTATGCTCTTCCCTCGCACCATTAGTGATCTTGGGAATCAAAAGCTTCTCACAACACTGGTATAAATCACCCCAACATAATCCAAGAGCTAAAAACGAACCTTGTTTAGCGCAACCCAAGCCCAAAAATACGTATGCTCTCCCCTCGCATCTTCATATGAACTTGGGGATCAAAAGTATTTTTGTTCTTGTGTTGCTTTTGTTAAACCTTTAGAGGGCCTACCACCCCGCTTCGATAGGTGGGAATGACCCAAGTGGCAACAAGCTAAAGCCAAGCTCTTTCGAGCTGTTATATAAAATAATGTGTTTGTGATGAAAGTCACAAGCAACAGGTGTTGTTGTGTCATACCAATAGCCAACCTCCCCCAAAACCCTTTAAGGCATAACTCTTGAAGGCTGGGAGACTCCATAATGGAGAGTAGTTCTACCGCACATATGGCCACCTAAACGAATGCACTTACTATGAACCATTGTTTTAGTAGCCCAAATCCTTCTATTTGTTGACGCAGAAGGGTAACCATTGAAGCGGCCCCAATTCATACGGTTCTTAGCTAAGGTAGTAGGGACAATCCTAAGGTTTGGTGGGGGGATGAGCCTTGGGAACCTGGATCTTGGTATGTGTGAGAAGTGAGTGCACTGTAAGGGGGATCCATTGCTACCAAGATCCTGGTGCTACCCGCTTTGAATAAGCACAGCTAGGGGATTCAACAAATATTGTCCTATCCTCACCTTAGGTTGTACAAAGTGCTTTTTTAAAAATATTTTCATCTTTTTCAAACAAAACTTTGGTTATTGTGTGCTATTGTGCTTGAAGTGTTTTCAAAAAACTTGCCAAGAAACAACAAAAATCATTTGATCAAACTTCATACCCAAAAAATCCAAATTTGTCATCAAAATCCATCTTTTAGAGCCTCGACCAACACTAACCTATTTTAGTGCTATCTCTGACTATTTTGGCACCATTTCACTTGAGTTTCAGCGCTATTTACAGATTAACCTGCCTAAAACTAGGAAGAATTGACTTGTGATCTTTAACACCTGCCTAGCCATAATCCATAATCACCTTCCCAAAAATCTGTCAATAACCCATACATTTTTCTCTAAAGTTTCCCAATCATACTCCATTTTGACCTTAGAGAATTAATCATTATCATTATTGGACCCCTTGTTATACCATAATCCACTCATTCCCATATCTTCTCATCCTCATTGATCTTTGCACACTTTTTGGACCAAACAAATATCTTTTTTTACAAAATCATTCTCAAAATCCTTTTGCTTCTCCCATCAAAAACATATCCAAAATCTTCTAAATCCAAACATCCATCAAAAACCATCAACCAACATCCAAACTTCATCAATCCTTGAGCTAAACCTAGATCTAGATTTCATCCTTTACATCATATTTTTCTTGTAAAGTCATTAAGTCTACCTTTCAAGTAGAATAATCATCCCTCTTTGTGTAAGGTCATAAGTCTACCCCAAACATAGAGAAAACATCCATTTATGCAACACAAAACTAGATCTTACTTGAGCTCATTTGTTGACCTTTAAATCCTTTTCAAAAACATCATCCCAATCTCTCATACCAAACATCTAGTTCATCTAAGGTTTCACCCTTCAAATTAACATCCAAATCCTTACTATAAAAACATTCTCAAGAAAACCCCATCTACCCTCCATTATTTTGGTCAAAATTTTTGTAAGAATCAAATATCACCAACTCTTACCATCCTTAGGTTGACACTTTTTTTTTGAGAGACTCATCCCTTAGAAGTGAGAATCTTTCCCATCACACTACAATCTCCTTTCATCTTTAGATTTAAAGAAGTACACTCTCTTACATATAAACCTTTACTCCATTCCACCAGCACACCCTCTTTGGGTCCAACAAATCAATCCAAATTCTCTAAGATCTCCACCTTTCATCCACCTCAAAATCAAATCCATACACTTGCATGCCCATAACTAGATCACAATAGAAGAAGAATCAAGCAATGGCAAACTTTGGACAACATATGGGAATAGGGATGCCTAACACCAATGACAACAACCTACCAATCGACCAACAAACATACAACATACCTTCGGTCCTTCAAATCCTGACATGTAATCCCAATGAAAATCCCTTCCATTTCTTGCAACCACAACCACCTATCCAAAACATCACCACCATTAGCCAAGATGATCAAGATATCTTGAACTTTACACAAGACCTCGACAACATGGACATGCTTGACAAAGTCCTATGGTTAGATCTAAATAGATATCTTGACTACCTCCACAAAATTGGTGCCCAACCACCCCACAACATGACATCATCCCAACCATCCACCTCTAACAACAATCCTACCACATCTTCTCAACCATCTACATCAAACACCCAACCTACCGTCTCTCAAACTTTGACCTCCACCGTATCCACCACTCCCACAAACTCTAATGTTATTACATCTACAATTCCCACTAACATATCTATTGCCTCAAATGTCTCCAATCCTACCATCTCCCAACCCATCATCACATCTGCTACTATAACCAATGTAAACTCTTTCATTCCCCAAATCACCTTGGGCATCCAAAGCAACCCCACACATGCAAGTGCTTCCACGAGTGTGCCTCAACTCAACCCTCAAACCATAGCCTACATGAGACAATTATTTTCACAACCACCTTACAACATGACCAACCCATCCAACATCAACCCATCCAACGTCAACCCATCTAATCTCACATATCTACAAAATCCCATAGCATCATCAATGCAACATAATCCCAATCCTCAAATGCCTCCTCATATTCTCCAACAAATCCAATATTACCAACAATATCTTGCACAACTAAACCAAAACACCCCCCCCCCATAATATCAAAATATGATCCCCTAAAATCACCAACGCCAAATCCCACCCAACATCCAATATCTCATCAATCAACAAACTTGCACCCCACAACCACCACCAACCCCGGACCTAACAAGCGTAGTACAAACTTTGCTCCAAAAGGTAGATGATTTGCAAACTGGGGGCAAGCACAAACATTATTCTTTTGAGGATAGCTATCCCCATCCATTTGATTGGGCCCTATACATGCCCCCTTTCCCCAAAAATTTTGACACACCCAAATTTGACAAATACAAGGGAAATGGAGACCCTAGGGATCATTTTAGGGAGTTCTACCTTGCTTGCCTAGAAGTCTCAAACAATGATACATATCTAATGATACTTTTTCCAAGGAGCCTCAGTGGTCAAGCCATCGAATGGTTTGTACATCTTCCCTCGGGCATTAGGTCTTTCCTTGAGCTTGCAGAAAATTTTGTCAATCATTCCTCCTATAACTTTGAGCATGAAATATCCATGACAGACCTTTGCAATACAAAATAAAAGAGTGGATAATCCTTTGCTTCTTTCTTGTAGAGGTGGAGAGGCTTAACAAACAAACTCCTTTGGCCAATTCCCAAGAAACAATTAGTCACCATGTTCGTGGCTAACCTAAACCAAGAAATAGGGTTCCATCTACAAATCCTTTATGTGTCTACCTTTGAAGAAGTCATTGACAAAGGTACTACCATAGAAAGATCCCTTATTATCAAGGGCTTGATCAAATTGTACAACAACAAGCCCTACAACAACAACAATAACAACAACAAAGTCAACATAAACATCCCAAATGCAAACAACAACAACCCGTAGTCAAACAAAAAATCACGCTTTTAGGGAAAAAACAAAAACATCCTCAATGACGGCATCACCGATGTGAAATCTGTCCAACATGTACAAAATCAAACACCCTCAAGTACATATGCTGCCAATGTAAATATCCCAAAGGGGCAATCTAAACAAAACAAACCTCGAAGACAATTCACACCCCTAGGTGAACCAATCGAGAATATCCTCAATAGATGTCTAAAGAAAGGTTTGATAACTCTCCCACCTGTTAAGCCCCACCAAGAGAGTGAGCTCAAAGCTACATGGTACGATGAAAATGATTATTGTGACTACCACCACATTATGGGCCATAAGACAACTGATTTCATGAAATTAAAGCATTGTGTGCAAGACCTCATAGATCAGAAGAAAGTCAATCTTGAGCAAAACACCCAACCATCGCCCAATGCTAATCTAGGAGCTTACAAGGATCCACTACCCAATCATAACAAAGCCTCATCATCTAATCAAGCCTACAACATCACCCCACCTCCCGCATCCTATGAATCCATTGTAGGATGAATAGAACCATCATCTAACCATGTCAACATAATCACCATTTAGGCTCAAGCACCCGATTGTGCCATCACAACCCATCGTGGCCGTGTATCCATCTACACAGCCCCTACCACTGATCAAATGCCTCCATCCATGTCAAACTCCCTACCCAATCATCTAGCTGCTTGCCCATCACCTACCAATAAGTACAACCTCCTAGAACATCTAGGAAAGACCCCTGTACAAATCTCCATACTTGAATTGCTTCGCATGTCACCTCTCCATAAAGAAGTCCTTGACAAGGCACTCTTGGAAACCCAAGTTCCCACCAGCCTAAATGTGAATCAATTCCAAGCCATGGTGGGCCATATCGCCTTGCCCCATCATCTCACCTTCTCTAAAAAGGATCTTCCTACTTCTGAGAACTTACATAATGACACCTTGCACATTGAAGTCTACATCCACAAGCATATCATCAAGAGAGTCTTAATAGATGGTGGCTCTGGCTTAAACCTATGCACTCTTAAATTACTAAAACACTTGGGATAGTCAGATGTGGTTGTAGACACCAGTGAATGCATAACAATCAAAGGATATGATGACACTAAACGACTATCTGAGGGTACTATCAAGCTCCCTATCCAAGTAGGACAAAAGATAATGGAAACAAAATGTTAGGTCCTTCATCTTAATCTCCCTTACAACATTCTTCTTGGCTGACCATGGATCCATTTCATACAAGCCGTCCCCTCTACATTCCACCAATGTCTAAAATTCCCTCACAATGGTACAGAAGTAACTATCTATGCCGACCCCCACCCCTTCCAATACTGTAGTTTCTTGGAAGGCCATGACCACACTTTCTGTCCATACAACAAAGCTATCACAAAAACCACTCCCACAACATCCACCTCTTACATCGACCCTGCCAATATTGCTACCACTTCATCCCAAACACCTCCACCACCTGAGGTCAAGATCAAGCTTAGTGACATGGGATGTGGGGAATATGACCTACATGGTACATTTTGTGTAGGCACATTACCCAACCCTAAAATGTTTGGTGTCCCAAAAGAAGAAGAC
Organism: Cunninghamia lanceolata; assembly: GCA_027924645.1. Lineage (NCBI taxonomy): Eukaryota > Viridiplantae > Streptophyta > Pinopsida > Cupressales > Cupressaceae > Cunninghamia > Cunninghamia lanceolata. Next base: position 3,585,355 of record BSBN01000846.1, on the reverse strand, counting down.
ACCAATATAGTTTTCATCAAATGTAAACCGTCACCTACCTTTGAGAAGAAACACCTCCTTGATCAAGATGTGCTCGAAGACATATCATCATGGCTATATAAAGATGAAGAAATAGAGAAAGAAGCTTCCACCATACCAACAAAGATCTATGGCAAATGGTTAGAGATCGTCAAAAACATGGGCTACAAAGGACAAGGCAGCATTGGCCTTCATGAACAAGGGATCATAGAACCAGTTCAAGTGACAAGAAATCCTTATACTCAAGGGTTAGAATATGGACAAAGACAATGTATCCTCACTAGTGGTGAATGTATCTTAGCCGAGGTCACTACGGTTTCCCCTGAAGACAATAACATCAATGAAGTAGGCCATCAAGACTCCTTTAGTGACTTCACCTAATTCTTTGAATCATCCATATGCACCATATACACAGTAACCACCTTAGCATCCTCATCCAATGACCTGCCCCTCATATACCCAAACCTCATAGACTGGGACCAATAGGGACCTCCCATCTTAGACATAGCACAAAATGATGAAGCAATCGCTAAAATGATGGGGGTTAGAGATCATGTCCCCCTGGGAGATCATAGAGTTGGATACATTATGGAACTTGATATGGCTGCCTATTTCAGGGAGACAACCCATGCTTCTAGTCACAAAAATATAAAAATCAAACATGGGTCTGATGGTGAAAACCGCTCCGCGACAGTGTCAGATCCCAAAAAAGTAAAAATAAAGGACGTATCTCCTAGTGAAAACCTCTAGGAGGTACTGGGAGATGGAAGAATGGGCCTTCCTAAGATAGAGAAGGTATATCCCAACAGATCACCCATCCTCATGGAGCCTACTCAAGAAATGAATCTTGGGACGGAAGAAGAGCCAAAAATCACCTTCAGGGAAGAATATCTCAACGCAATAGAGCAAGAAAAATTCTTAGCTTTCTTGAAATGTAGAAACCACAACTTTGCATGGACCTATGCAGACATGCCAAGGTTAGACCCTACCTTGGTGGTCCACCACCTCGCAGTATGGCCTGATGCAAAACCAGTGAAATAGAAGCTAACAAAGATGAACCCTCAGGTTGCCCTCCTAGTCAAAGTAGAATTGAAGAAACTACTGGATGTGGGATTCATCTGACCAATTGACTATCCTAAGTGGGTTTCCAACCTGGTGCTAGTAGCAAAACCTGATGGTTGAATCCATTGCTGCACTGATTTATGAGACCTTAAAAAAGCTTGCCTAAAGGATGACTTCCGCCTACCAAACATGACATGATAGTGGATCTTACGGCAGGACAGGAGATGTTATCCTTGATGGACAACTTTTAAGGGTATAATCAAATTAGATCGCAGAAGAGGATCAACATAAGATGGCCTTTATATGCCCATGGGGGACACACTGTTGGGTGGTAATGCCTTTCTGCATGAAGAATGTTGGAGCCACTTATCAACGAGCCATGACTGTCATCTTTCACAATGTTTTCCACCACATCATGGAAGATTACATGGATGACTTGCTAGGAAAATCAAAGACAAGAGAAGAACACCTAGAGGTGTTAGCAAAGATCTTTGACTGACTAGAGAAATATAATGTTGGCCTGAATCTAAAGAAATGTGTCTTTTGGGTTACCTTCGAAAAGATTTTGGGATACGTAGTCTCTAGAAGGGGAATTGAGTTAGATCCTACAAAAGTCAAAGCCATCATTGAGATACCTCCTCTAAAGACACTAAAACAGCTACGAAGTCTATAAGGGAAACTCAAGTCCATCCACTAGTTTATTGCTCAGCTTGCCGACAAGTGTCAACCTTTCCAGCATCTACTTAGAAAGAATACAACTTTTGTCTGGGATAATTAGTGTCAGGCCGCCTTCAACTAGTTGAAAGAATACCTAACTAATCCCCCTGTTCTGACTCTGCCAAGGCAAGGAGAGCCCCTCCTATTATACATCTTAGCAACAGAAATAGCTATAGGGTCCTTATTAGCACAACACAATGAGCAAGGGAAGGAAAGAGCCATATATTAAATAAGCTGCACCTTGATATCCTATGAGCTAAACTATACACCAATTGAACAAGCATGTCTAGCCCTGGTCTTTAATTCACAAAAGTTAAGACACTACATGCTCAATCACAAAACTAATCTCATCGCCAAGATTGATCCACTAAAATATCTGCCAAATAGAGATTCTCTTACTGGGAGAATGGCAAAATGGGTCATGATCCTCAGTGAATTTGACATTAAATATATCGAAAGAAAGGCTATCAAAGCACAGGTTATCACTGATCAGCTAGTTGAAGCACCCATTCCTATAGAATATCCTACACTGGCAGAGTTCCCTGATGAAGCCATCTTGACAATAGCACCAACAACAGAAACATGGAAAATGTATTTCGATGGGTCATATACACACAAAGGCTTGGGGACAGACATCTTGTTTGTTACCCGTCAAGGTGACACCATCCCTAAGTCATTCAGAATTAGATTTCCATGTACCAACAATGTGGCAGAGTATGAGACCCTCATCATAGGTCTCTGAATGGCAATCAAATGGAGAATCGAGAAGCTGACAGTGTATGGCGACTCCCAACTGGTCATCTGACAAGTAAACAATGAGTACAAGACTAAGGATGATAAACTCCCACCTTATAAAAAGATGGTCGATGAATTTAAAGACTATTTTGATGACATCCACTTTGAACAAATCTCAAGGCTAAACAAAAAAGCTGCAGACGCCATGGCAACAATTGGGTCCCTCGTCGACAAGAAGAAAGATAGCAAGAAGTGCAAATTCTTGATAGAAGAGCTCCCTATTCCAGCATATGATGTTCCCCAGTCAGAGCTAGTGTGCAAAATCATTGGCTCCCTATCCCCATGGTATCAAAAAACTTATCTATACCTCCATGATAACATCATCCCTCCTAACCTATCCGCCTCACAATGAAAAACTTTCATCCACTGAGCCTCCCGCTTCACCATTGTAGGAGATACCCTATACAAAAGGAGTCTTGATGTAACACTTTTACAATGTTTAGACTCTAGGAAAGCTTAAATGGCCTTGTAAGAGGTACATGAAGGCATCTATGGGGAAAATTCAAGTGGACCAACTTTAGCTAAGAAGATTCTAAGAACCGGGTACTATTGGCCAACCATGGAGCAAGATGCCTACTGGTTTGTAAAGAAGTGCCTACCATGTCAACAACATGGAGATCTCATTCATGTACCAGCACAAGAATTGCAGCTAATCACGACACCGTGGCCTTTCTCACAGTGGGGGATTGACCTCGTAGGGAAAATCCATCCACCATCATCTAATGGCCATAAATTCATCATCATAGCTACCGAATACTTCACTAAGTGGGTGGAAGCAATACCACTCACCTTCACCACTGGAACACAGATATCCAAGTTCATCCTCCATTATATCATATGTCATTATAGTATCCCTCATTCCATCATCATCGATAATGGAAAACCATTCAAGAACCAGGAAGTCCGCACTTTGTGTGAGAAATTCCAAATCCAACACCACTTCTCCACTCCATATTACCCTCAAGGAAACAATCAAGAAGAAGCTTCAAATAAAACCATCCTCCACATTCTAAAGAAGATGATTACGGAAGCCAGCCATGACTGGCACCTCCAACTCAATCCTATCCTATGGGCCTATCACACAAGTATCTATACCCGCACAAGGGCCACTCCATATTCACTTGTATTAAGATCCGAAGCTATTTTACCTATTGAGGTCAAGCTCCCATCCCTAAGAGTATCTCTGCAAAATATAATCAATGATGAGGAATACCAAGTCGCAAGGCTGCATGAGCTAAAATTACTGGATGAGAAACATCTGGATGCATTGAACCATCTGCAGACCTACTAAAATCACCTTAGAAGAAGCTATCACAAGGAAATCAAGAACCAAAAATTTGAAGTAGGCGACCTTGTCCTTATGGAAAACTAGAAAAACTTACAGGAGCACCCTAAGAAAGGAAAATTTTAACCCAATTGGCTAGGGCCTTATGTCATCATAACCAGCTATGGATCAGGAGCATACCATCTTGTAACACCTGAGGGGTAGCCTCTAGAGGAACCTATGAACATTCTACATCTAAAGAAATTTTATGCATAACCCATCGAGTATCCCAAGCAAAAAATTAAAAAAAATAAAAAAAATAAAAAAAATAAAGAAAAAAATCCTAGTGCAATAAAGACTTCCAATGGTGAAAATCACTTTGGTGACACCTTGGATTGGTATTATGGTGAAAACCTATTCTAGGTGCCATGTGTAGTGGTTGGTTCTACCATCTCATAAGTCCTCTTTCCACCACAAATACTCCACACCAAAATCACCTTTGATGGCTTGGAATTTGGAAACATCAGTCACCCACCCTGCATCTCCCCACCCAAGGCTATCATCGCGGTATAAAGATCCTTGTAAGCTTCCTTTGTATATCTAAAATCAAAAAATCCAAAAACAATAGAAAATCAAAAAATCAAAAAACATTAGAAAATCCAAAAATCCAAAAAAATACCCCAAAACATATCGATCGTATAAATACCTGAGAAAGATACAGTACCTGAATAAGCACCTTCTGGAACCAAATTGATAAGAATCTAAACCTGTGTCACCAACTCTCTACAAATCCACCATCCCCATGCAATTCCCACCTCATCACCCAGTTCATCACAAATTTCTTTTAGATTTTTCTAACGATTCGCTACAAATCACCCCACCCCATATATTGATCCACAACAGTACTCTCTGCAACTCACAAGCATCAACATCCATCAACCCTTAGCATCACACCCATCCTAAACCATTTCCACATCATCAAGTCTTGCCAGAACTACATATTCATTTCACACGCATATTGAAAGTACGTTGATCCCGTGGACACAAGGTATGTAGGCAGTCTGGAATATGAAGGAAGTATCTAGTACTCAGGTACATAAGATGCACCCATCCAACCTGTTTGGATGGTCCCTATTTACTAAGCTTGCTAGACCCAACAAATGATAGATATGCTAGGTATATGTGTGAAACATGGTACCTAATGCAAAAACAAATCATCAATCAACATACCAACTATAAGTCAACACATGGCCTGACTATACTTTTGCCCATCTTCTGAAAATTATTCAACAACATCCAGCCGATTTGTATCCTAGGATATATCATTCCTACAATGGACAAAAATTTGTCATCTTATCAACACTTATCTTGGCAAGAGAACACAATGGCTATCTATATCTTTTTGTTGGTTTTTCTGATTATTAATTTCTATTTTTTGTCTTACTCCTAGTCACTTCCAACACTACCTTGATCTCATTATATCATAGTATGTAGCGGATAGCAATTGGAGTAGACATAGTCATTGTTTCTGTATGCTATGCTTGTGGGTTGGTTTCATTGACTCCAAGGATAGTATTCATATCTTGAAGTTTGGGTCAGTTCTAGCATGGTGTGCGTCATTTACATATACAGGAAGGAATATCTTATATGTACTATAAACATCAACAGCTATGAGTCCCCTTCCTTGGCTAGGCAAGGTTATACTACCTTGGGCATCCATGACATCAACCTATTGTTTGTGGGTCTAGTCCATGCAATCATGGGATATATACATCAACACTTAGGTCATCTCATACCTTTGTGGAATGTATCCTATATTGCTATAATAAACTAAGAAACACTCTCAATTAATTGTACGCAACTACTATTACTAGCTCAAAATCATCCTTCTAATCATCTATTCAACCATACTATATGGGCCTAGATTTCGTAATCCCCTAGCTTCCCGCCCCCCAATCTTCTCACTAATCCCACTCGTCCCACTTATTCTCACCTCACACATCCTAAGCCAAAATAAATCCCCCCTCAATGACATGGTGTCTCATGACCTAACAATTTTCTCATCTCCCATCCCACTCCCTCCCCAATCTAGCCAAAACCAATCCTACCCTTACCCAATCCATAAACCCTTATCCTCTCCCCACCTATTCTCCTATCACTAAGCCCCACCACCCAGGGTTAAACAAAGAACATCATGTGTATCAGGACTTAATCATCTCATATATCATTACATTTGCACTTCATAACCATTTAGTTTCATCTTATAATCATTTAATTTGCATATCATAATCATTTAGCTACATTTTATAATCATTTAGTTTCATATCATAATCATTTAATTTGCATATCATAATCATTTAATTTGCATATCATAATCATTTAGTTGCATTTTATAATCATTTAGTTTCATCTTATATTCATTTAGTTTGCATATCATAATCATTTAATTTGCATATCATAATCAATTTGTTGCATTTTATAATCATTTAGTTTCATCTTATAATCATTTAGTTTGCATATCATAATCATTTAATTTGCATATCATAATCATTTAGTTGCATTTTATAATCACTTAGTTGCATCTTATAATCATTTAGTTTGCATATCATAATCATTTAATTTGCATATCATAATCATTTAGTTTCATCTTATAATCATTTAGTTTGCATTTCATAATCATTTAATTTGCATATCATAATCATTTAGTTGCACATTTATATCCCCATCGACATACATAACATGTGTTTATTAAGACAAGCATATATGTTCATTTCATTACATTTTGCATCCATAATAAGTGTTTATTAATTTGAACATTTATTTGCATTTTACATCCACATCATAATCCATAATCACAAACATGCATATACCAACACAAATAAACCATCATTACATCTATCATATTACATCAATAGGTACATCCATAACATCAACATAATACATCTCATAAAATCATCACATCATCATAATATGCATAATCCATAAAAATATACTGCATCCATCAACATCTGAATCATCATAATCATATAAAAGCATCACAAACAAACATGTAGACCATAAAAAATTATCATCTCATATATCATCATCGAAAAAATGTACATCACTCATATATACATCAATATATATATATATATATATATATATATATATATATATATATATATATGTCATGATACAATGCCTCTAAGGACCAGAATGATACAACTGTCAACCCTGAATAGTGGAGCCTTTGCTTGACTAAGTAGGGGATCTTGGTTGTGGTTGTGGCTATGGCTGTGGTCTTGCTTGTAGCTTTCGTTGTGGATGTGGCTGTGGCTAAGGCTATACCTGTGTATCCTGTTGTGGCACCTGTGATGGGGGACCCATGGGTTGCTAAACTGACTGAACCGATCTAGATCTATGTGACCTAGACATCTGGGACTTGCTGAGCTGACTGTAGCTCCGTATGCACTGCTCTATAGGCACTGCCACCTGAGAGGTTACCTAATAATAATCTACCTATCCTCTAGCCTCTACCAGCTGTCCCTATACCAGAGACAACTATGTCTACATCCGTGTCAAAACTGGGCCCATACCGGCACTCAAAGCCTGTAAACTAGTCACCATATCCTCTACCTGCCAAGCTCTCAAAACTGTAGCATCTCGCTCACCTGTCAGAGTGGCTATCTCACCCTGTGCCTAGGCTAACTATGCCTACAGCACACCCACCTATCCATTTGCACCATCCAGTAGTGCAACCGTGCCCCGCAACTGCACTAACTCCGCATCGCGGCTTTGTAAAGCCTCCTGCAGGTTGGCAACCTATCCCTGCAAGGTCTCAATCTCCTCCTCCTCTCCACTCCGAGGCCACCTACAAGATGAAATCTCTCGAGGCCCTGAACATCCACCTACCATTAAGGTACCCACCTCTAAAATAGGAACCTATTGTCCTTTTGTAACAGCCTGCTACTGCTACTGCTATTGTGATACCTATGGTGGGGGTAGAACCTCCCTACCTATCCTCTGCCATCCCCCATGCTGCTGAGGTGCCCTCTGCCTTGATAGCTCTCCTATCTGAACCTTCTCAATAGGTACTTGCTGCATAGGTACCCATTGTCGCACCTGCTGCTGGGGCAACTGCAAGCTACCACCTGCCTGCCCCTCTCCTCTGAGCTTGACCTGTCCAGCTGCTGCTGCTGCCAACACATCCATCAGCTCCCCATCTCCTCCAATCTCCCTCTCCTCCCCATCTCCCCAACCTCCACAAGGTAGTCTACAGTAATCTCCTCTCCCTCTAAGAAATCATCTCCATCAGAATCCTCATCTCCATCCTCCTCTAACTCCTCATCCTCTGATGTTGCCACCTTCTCTAGGGGGACTACCTCCTCTGTAGGATCTATGAACTGTGTACACCACCACATCTGCCACCATGTCTCATAGGTAGGAGTAGTGCCTGCATCCCTAACCTCACTCTGCCAATCCCACATCAACAATTCCAAAGCCACAAAATCCTCTAAGGCAACCTGGGGCTGTATGGTCAAAGGCCAATAACATGCATCTCAATGGGTCCATGCAAAAATTGCCATTAGCTGCGGAACATCTTGCCATAGCCCAAACTACCACATAACTTGTGATGGTAGATACATATCGATAGTATGGTCCCCCCAACCTATCAGGTAATGCTATTGGAATGTGTAGGGCATATGAATATCGTCATCTGGCTAGGGCTCCACTCTAATGTATGGTCACCAAGTAACTTGAATGACGTCATCTAAAACCTGTCTCCAATATCGAACTTGCCTAGTGTATGTATACTCTGTATCTCGATACAAGAAAACAAAGGCCTAAAAATGACGGTGATAGTACCCACATCTCGACTGAGTGATCAGAATATGCTCCCAAATCTATACATGAAGCAAAGTAACTCTAACTAATAGAGTTGAATCATGATGATAAACAACTGTATGCATCTCATGATAAAGCTGTGCCAACATCGCCGGTCCCCAAGCATACACTGTCTCATGTCAGACCATCCCCTCAATGACCTCTCCCCATCCAACTAGAAATCCCTGGCCTTTCCTATCTGGCATGACTACGCCCTTGACCAATGCACACAGGAATAAAGCAAAGTGATCTGCACCTGCTGTCAGTGTCCCCTCATAGCTCATCTCCCTCCTATCCACTGATAAAACAATGTGATCGTGACCAAATACTCTAACTAAGGCCCTCCATCCCCTCCTCATGTCATATGTCACCCGCTGACCATTAATCAGTATCTTGAGGATGTGATAAACATCCTCAAGAGTGATGGTGATCTCACCAATAGGAAGCAAAAATAAACAAGTCTCTGGGTGATATCACTGTACAACAGCTATAATCAGAGCTCTATGAGCTTGCAACACTGGCATCGATGCAGCTGTCAAAAGTCCTAACCTACTAGTCGAGCCTAGGTGGTATCATCGAAATGATCAAATAAAACCATCACAGCTGACATGCGTCACTCCTGTGAGGACACTATAAATGACCTCGTATTCTACATCCACAAGTTTCTTGTCAAAACCTACCTATTCTTCCAAATTCCACCCTTTCCTCTACTGTTGAAAGCCAAAACATTTTTGGCCCCACAACAGGTAACCTTTTGTGCCAATCCTAAACTTGGCACCACTATTCCCCCCACATAGTGCTAACTTAGAAGATAGCACCACTACGTAGCCTCTTTGCACCATTCCAAAACATGGCACCACAAAAAAGTTTGGTGCCAATTTGAGAAATGGAACCCCTACCCCAAAACATGCCATTACAAAATAATGCACTAGTATCCAACAAAGCACCAATCCTAAGGATGGTGTTGCCTTGAAACATAGTGCTAATCCCTAAGATAGCGCTATTCCCAGACAAATTTGGCGCCAATGCACCAAATTCCTACCTGGCACAACATTGCACTAAAATAGCAGATGGTACCAAAACAATAGGCATCTGGTGCCAATCCGTCCCTTTTCTACCCTAACGAATAGTGCTAATCCAGAGGATTGTGCTAATTTGCTTCCCATTTTGCGCTGTGCGATCTTGTGATAGCACCAAAACCCCAAAAATCCTAATTCCTGAAATAAAAAATGCGATAAAAATAAAAAAAAATGACAAAGCTAGGGTTAAGGCCTACCTGGGGTCTAGCCTCTAGTGCCTGGCCATACACTCGGAAATGCTCAGAAATGTGTGTATCACGGGAACATGTGATTGTGGTCTGCCATCTCCTCTTCACTCCTTCTTCTCAATGACTCAATGTGTGCAAATGTGGCACTCTTAGGGTCCACTATTCTAAATATAGTAGGCCATGTCATCCCTCCATGTAGTTTTCCTCCCCCAGGGTGCAAATCACAACCATTTTATCCCATTCTTCTTCCTATCAACCAGATTTCCTATACACTATCCAAAATTCACTTCTGTTGCGTCTTTTTGAGAGATCACCTAATTTTTTTTATTTTTCACTGATCTTTTGAGTGGGTATCCCTCACTCATTCCACTCCTTCCTAGCAGCTAGGGCATATTTTTATTTGACTTGACGCCACTGCCCTGCTAGGTCCTAATGCCACGTCAAAGATGGGAAAATGTAGACACCTAAAAATGTCTTCATCATCAAATCAACTCTCGATCTCCCTAAACATACCTATTTCCCTCCTAAACAATTAATTAAATTTTTATTTAATTAATTATCCCTTCATCACCTAATTTTTCATCATTCTATCTCCAGCAATTGGATTAATTTCATTAATTTAATAGTTCAACAGGTTAGCCAATTAATTAAATAAATATGCAATATTTATTTGGTTAATTTCCCCCTTCTCACTAAACCCAATTAATTAGTTAAATCATGTTTAACTAATTAATTCAACCTATTAATTAACCTATCCCTACCCTAGGTAATTAAATAGTCATTATTTAATTGCCTACCTTAGCCTATATCATCCTAGCCTTAGGATTGATTAAATAAATCCTTACTTAATCAATCTTAACTTCTCACTAATCCATCTAGTAATTTATTCCAACCAGATTAATTAGGTTAATCACCTTGATTAATTTGGTCAAACCCTCATTAACACTTCTCCCCACATCTCATGAATAAAAAAATGATTTCCATGCCACATAAATCAATTTTTAATACACATTTGTCATAATCCTCATTAAATACCTCTTACACCCCTTACACATGTCATACCTCATTAATATCCACTCTTCCCTAAATGAATTTTAAATTCATTTTACCCTTCCCCATGTCAATTTTTTATTCACAAATAATCCATTACACCCACCTCATTTATGAACCCCTCTTCCCAAGATGAATTAAAAATTCATCTTTATTCCTAGCCCTCCATTCTCCAAGATGAAATCTAGGCCCTCCACATCATTTTTATCCTCCACCATTGATTTCTCAAATCAATCTCAACCATTGGATCAAAATCTCTCCAAAATGCCTATAAATACAACATCTTCCAAGACATGTGATGATCCAATTTCTAAGTAATGTTATCATGCCAAAAATTCTCTTGAGCTAGCTTGTGAGTTTGCATATTAGATTGAGTATTTCACATTGAATCTATTATCTAGGGTACATCTAGGAGCTTTTGGGTGCATGCTTCTACCACCCTATTTGGATTGGTGAATCTTAGTGAGGTATAAGGCTTGTTTTATGCTTTTATTTTGTATTTTTCATCTCATCTAATTTTCACTAATCACAGATAGCATTCAACCTTCCCAACACCGTTGTTAGAGAGAGCATGTCCTTGTAGGACAATGGACAAGATAAACCAAATGATGATGAAATGATTTAGACAATGATGATGTCACCTCAGAGGTGAAGTCCTTAGGAGAATGAAGATTATTCAACTCATAAGGATGTTGATGATGATTCAAAATCTGCAACAAACACAATACCAACACAAATCTACAACAATAACATAACGAATGCCTTGAATTCTCTTTTCTCCAATATCATAACCTTGTTATCATCAACTTGTCCTAAAATGAATTCAAACACTCACTTATATATGCTTTCCCATTAAACATTCATAAATTAATTGAAAGAGCTAACAAGGAGAGACCCATTTAAAGGTCCTATGCTGACATGAATTAAATTATGCCCCAACCAATCAGGGAGGACTTGGGCGCAGGTGTCCAAGTACCAAGGAGCCTTTTTGGTCTTGGATAAGGCATTAAATGTGCCCCTAGTTCCCATTTGACATGGGTTTTGGGGGATTTCTCATCGAGATGAATATTCTGCATGTAGAGTGTTAACACGGGGACCTAGGAGCTAAACTAGGAGGTAAAAAAGCATGTGTCCACTTTTGACTCCATAACAACTATAAACTAGAGAAATGCTCTAGAGACTACCTTGATGCCAGATCTAAAGTCTACTAAGGCAGAAATACTAGGGTGCCAACACCCAAGTCCTGCACATGGGAATATTCTTAAACTGTTGTCGAGTCGCAAAACCTTGATCCTTGCTCAGTCTTGTAGTATCTTCATATTTCCTTGATCTCACACTTGTAACCTGCACACAAGAAGAAGAGAAGGGGTTTGGGGGTTATGGTGTTTAGGGGCTTGCCTCAGTCAAATCCCATGATAGCATTCAAGCTTTCCAACATTGTTGATAGATAAAGATAGTGTGCCCTTATAGGATAGAGGCTAAACACAAAATCAATATGATGAATCAAATTATGATGAACAACAATGATATCACCTATGTTATAAAACCCTTAGGAGGATGAAAGTTGAACTCATAAGGAGAGATAGATGATAACTTCAAACCTGCAACAACACACACAATGACAATACAAATTTTCTCTAGAATCACAATGAATGCTTTGAATGCTTTTTCCTCCAAGGATTTCAGTTGGCTATCTCTATCTAGGTTCATAATGAATTAAAAAACACACTTATATATGCTTTCCCTCTAACATTCATCAAATTAAACCAAAAGAGTCAACAAGGAGAAACCTTTTTAAAGGTCTTAAGCCGACAAACATTTAAATTTTCCTCAACCAATTAGGGAAGACTTGGGCTCTGGTGCCCAAGTCTTGAGGCTCCTTTTTGGTCCGGGGTAAGATATGGGCCCCTTATTCCCAATTGAAATTGGTTTCGGGCAATTTTGCATCAGGATGAATATTTAGAATGTATAATGTAATCATAGGGACCTAGGAGCTAAACGAGGAGGTAAAAGGACATGTGGCTACTTTTTACTCCATAATAATATTATCATGTACAAAATAGCAGGTCTGAGTCGAGCTACCCTATATATATATATATATTTCACTCTCTCTTACATACTTCTACTTTCTTATCTTACGTATCTTCCTATTACATATCTATGTTACAGTACGGACGTGTTCCTTCAAAATGTCATCACATATTTCAGCCTTGTCCTTTGCACTCTATCTGCGGTGAGCTTTGGAAGGTTTTACATTATGCCATGTGTCCTACCAACATGGAGCCTTTGTGCTATTACAACATTCTTCCCATGACGTTCAAGAGGTCCCATATTCCTTAATACTTCCTACCAAATTAGTGATAATTTCTATTGCTTTATCAATATGTGAGGTTAGTTGTTTTTTGTATCACATAGTTCTATTATTTGTTGCAGATCCTTAACATTTTATTTGTTGTTTTGTTTAGCTATAGCCCCTGTGGTGTGCTAAGTTCTATTCCTTGCTTCTAAACTCAGTGGATTTTTATCTTCTTCTTCTACCACAACCCCTCTAGTGCACTCTAATTCTTCTTCCTAATCTTTTTGAATTCTTTTGTGGTATCTTTCTTGTCTTTCATACATGTTTATTTTTGTTATTTCTCTTCCATGTTCAACTCCATTCCTAATTGGATATTTTCTTTAATTTCTCTTAATTTATTGTTCTCTCCTTTTACCATGGGTGTTAATGATTTGGAATTTCATTGATCCTTTTATGCATCCCATGTTATTCATGCTCATCCTACTTTGATTGGTCACATCTTCTTAGGAATCTCTTGGGATTCTCCTCCTTCCCATTCATCATCCCCTAAGTGACTAACCCCCTCTCACAAGGTTAGGACCTAAGGGAGTATGTTGCAAATAATTTTTTTTTGTCTTGTTTATAATAATCTTTTTATCAACTTTCTTTACTTTATTAGTTGTAGTTCTATAATTTTATCTATTCTTTATTGCATAAGTAGGTCCAAACAATGAAACTCAATGTTGGAAAGGAAAATGGATTCACAGACAAAAGTTCTGAGTCCTAAGGGCTTGCATGATGTAGTAATACCCTAGTACTTACAATACATAATAGATTAGATGATTTGTGGTAGAGTTTATATCATACTGTGGCATAAAAAGAGAGTGAAAACCTAACAAATAGATTTAAATTATATATATAACATGGAGTATCCATCAAAGATATATATTCATTCATCCAACTGATTACAATATAAGGTATTTATTCCTTCTTCCATATATTATATTTTTCTTTAATTCTTATCTATCTCCTATATATATGATATTGTTGGACATATCAGTTTTAGAGACATTGCTGGTATACCAAGGTGCATGACAGTCAAGAAGTGTTGAAGTGTTTTCATTGATGGTAATAATGTTTAGAGCAGTAAGGCTAAGTGTCAGACTATCTTCCAATTGCACAGAGATATAGTTTTTTGGTCTACATTTCTCACAGTTTGAAGATTTTTATCTATGGTTTTTGCAATGTTATTGAGGATTGTTAGAAGCATCTAATTCTAGGATTTCATCTTCCTATGTGTTCCAAAAAGTTGGCTACTTGTTGAAGAAGTTTGACTTAATAGAGTGTAGTCTCAGGCAGTGCAGAGTGCCTGATTGTTTTGGTCCGCATATCTCCACGGTGACATACTTTCTTTTACAGTTCTAAGGGGTTGTTGACATATGTTTGGACTTTCCAAATCCAAAGCTTCAGAGCTTGAAGAAATCTAGGGAGAGATAAAATTGTCTAAGTATTACTACATGAATAGATAATGTTTGACTGTGATAGAGACTGAGTTCCAGTACTCTACATTTCACCACATGGAAACATTTTGCTTTGTTATTTTTAGGATATGATTATAAATGTTTGAAGGTGGTTAGTTCCAAGTTTGAGGTGATTTGAAGTTCAAGTTGTTGAGTTGTGCTCTGATAGTTAGTGTACATCTATGTTACTCAGGTCATGCAAGCCGACTTGAAGAAGTTTACTTGTGCGGTGCATTCCAAAGATTGTGATGTTATCTAAAGTGGTCCTATAGGTCAAGCCAACTTAGAGAATGTGTTTATGATTTTGGTTTAGTCCATTTTGGATTTTGAGGCCGACCCATGTTGTTCTACGTGCTACACTCAAGCAGGCTAACCTATTTGGTGTTGTGGGTAAAGCAGTTCTAAAGGGAAGGTAAAAATGATGTATTGAGTTAAGTGAGATCTATTTTAGGTCCACCTAACCTATTTTCCAATTTGAATCTTGGCGCATAGTTTGTGGTAAAGTTTGAGGCATATTTTTGGGAGGACCTAGTTGATGATTGTAAATGAAGCAGATATATATAGAGATTTGTCTTGATGCCTTGGGGTGGTGTGTGAAGAGAAGGTGATATTGATGCGAAGGAAGGATGTATGTGATGCAACAAGTACCTGTAGATGCAAATCAAGAAAGAATAGGGAAGACAGTGTGATTAGAGAGGAGAGTAGAACTGTGATTCATATCAGTGAAAGAAGATTCAGATTATGCTTCATTGGAACTGTAATCCATGCATATGTAGATGCAAATGTAACAGTTCATCATTGGTAGTGAGCCATCCCATTTCTCTCATTCTTTCTCAGTGGGCAGTGAGTCTACTTGTACAGTGAGTCCACCTGCAGTGAGCATTTCTATATTACCTTAACTGGTTATAATTTATTGTGAGCTAATCCTCACCATGGTTTTTCCCTTTTTAGGTTTTCCATGTAAAATCCTGGTGTTCATGTGTTATGCTTTATGGTTATATTTCTATGCTTAACTTGCCTTTTAGTTATTGAATTGGGAAATGAATTAAAGATTTAATGTGTGAATGGTTTTATAGAATACTAATTCACCCCCCACCTCTCAGTATTCTGAGTGTTCAACAAATATTAAATTAGGGACATGTCCCTAATGTTTCTAATTCCTTTTATCCTATATTGTAGTTGACCTAGTGATCCACAATCCTTTTGTGACCAATTGCGATGGTCCATATATGCTTCTGTTCATGTGCTCTTTCCTCTACTAAGTAGATACTTCCAAATTAATCATTGAAAAGGGTGTAGTAGAGGAGAGAGATTTGGACTTGTGCCAAGGTTGAATCAATTAAGGATAATGTAGTGTTTTTAGATGCTAGTACCATTTTAAATAAAAGTTAAGGGTGATTGAGTGTGGAAGGTTCCTTCATAGAGAAATCAATCTCATGATTAAAATAAATTATTTAAACCATGGGAGACATGTCCCCCCTTGGAACCTCATGGAAATATTTTCTTTCTTTCATCTATGATATAGTACACTTTAAGGAGCTCAACATCCTTAGTAGTACCTCTACCTCTTCTATAATATCTCTAGCATCAAATATCTTCCCACTTTTTTAGTTTTGTATTATTTTTAAATATTTGTAAATAAAAACTTTTCTTTTGATTGTAACACTAAGTAACAAATGTCAATAATCCAAGTAAGATGAGATTTTTCACTTAGTTATAAATAGAGGTTATCTATGATGTAAATTAGGATAAGAAAATCTATATACCTAGTTTTGGTGTAAAAGAATTCAATTAATACTCCAAGAGAGTAGGAGTTTGAGTCACCAGTCTATGTGAATTAGTGTAAATAATCATGGATACTTTCCTTAATAAACCAATATAAGACAATCTTGCTATTCCCTTAATCCTATAGTGTGCATAGGGTTATGAGTAGTCATATTTTGGCTGCCTTAACTCTTAATTAAGTTATTTGAGCACTATTATAGTCTTATTTAGATAATTAATTCATCCTAGGTGTTATATTTAGGTATCTAAGTCATACTAGGTGGCATCCAAGGCATAAGTAGGGTATATATGATGCAATGATGGGTGGAGGATCCAATGAAAGATTGTCCAACCATGCAACCAAAACACACAACACAACAACCCAATAGAATTTCATAGAACAACAACATAAACTACATTGATTTCACAAATAAGAGTACAACTTGCCACAATGGGCTTCTTACATGCTAGGTCATAGCCATTTGATTACTAACATGAAAATAAACTACTCAAAATAAAATTATCACATTCCTACATGCCACGCTATCAGTATCCTCATTCTCAATTTTAAACTTAATTTATGACTCTCATCCTCATGCTCACAAGTTCTTACTCTCAAAATTTATTCTCTCACTCTCCTACTTGATTCCTCCATGATGATGTCTTTAATCAATCACAAGCCATGTTTATGTAGCAATCCCAAACCTTAAAGATTATACACATTGGCTATAAGGTGACACAAATATCTAGGCCACATGAAATGTGTAGTTGGCCAGTGTTAACAAATTCCAAATCCATGTAGTGGTAACAGAATGGGGAATCCCTATGTGGTGCTCAACGTACATCCTCCTAGGTCCAATGAATCTTCACATATACTCTATTGTTGGAGCAAACTCCAAGTAATATGGTGCAACTAGGAAAGGTTACAATTATGCAAGTTTGTTGGCTCAATAGATGTTCACAAATCAAATTACACCCTTTTTGTGATCTAACTAACCTCAAATATAGATATAACATCCATTCATCTCCATAGAAAATATTCCCAAAACTACAAAGCTAAATCTTAAAACTATGGTAAAATACAATGGCTTCTTTTGAAACTATCTAACAACTAAAAACCAATAAGAAAACAAATGAACTAGAAGAAAATATTTTAATTTGATGGAAGATTGCTTTGACACCCAAGGATGCTCCTACATTAGACACCTAGGAACTAAATTAAAATAATGAATCCCTTATTTTCTAGGATAGTTTGCCCCTACCTAGAAATTCCAACCTATAACTTATTCAACTTGTTCTTTCCATCTCTTTAGGTATGACTCAAGTGATCTATCTTATGTGTTCTCTTCCTCTACACTTTTCACCATCTCATCAAGCTTCCTATTTTGGCATTTCACTACTCTATTCCACCAATAATCTTATTTACCACATCCTCTTGCCTTGTCTATCTGAACAACAACTTGTTTCCTCCTTATGTCATTCACCTTCTCTAACTAATTCCCTACTATTGCATACTCTTTTATACTACTTTCTTTTCCTTTCGCTATCACATATTCCTCTATATACCTCCTTATCCTATCCCTCATTTGCCATGTCCTCTAGATGACTTCTCTTTGGTGGCCTTTACTCCCACATTCCATCTTCCACAGTATATCCTTTGTAGTTATATGGTACTATTTAATAGGCTTACAATGCCATAGATCCTTGTAATCAATGCATAATGCTCATCCCTAATGTAAACTTGGTCAATAATGCAAAAATACTCTTAAGTCTCATTCAGTGGAATCAACTTGTGTTTCTTTCCTTCCCTCCAAATTTTGTATGTGTTAGCTCTCCCATCATATATAGCACTATATTAAATTTCCAAGGTCTTCCCATCATGTATTTAGTTGATCACAAACCATGTTTATATAGTAATCCCTAACCTTAAAGATGATCCACATTAGCTACAAGGTGGTGAAAAGCTCTAGGCCACAAGAAATCTATGGTCATTTAGTGTTAACAGATTCCAAATTCATGTGGTAATAATAGAATGGGGAATCCCCATCCTACTTCTCAACATACATCCTCCTAGGTCTAATGAATCTATAGATATACTTCATTGTTGGTCCAAAATCCAAATAATCTAGTGTAAGTGGAAATTTTCAAACTTTGCAAGTCTATCATATGCCATTTTGGTGATTCAATTATCCTTAAACATGGATATGACATCTATTCATCTTCATACAACATATTCCCAAAATTATGAAACTAGATCTCAAATTACAATAAAATGCAATGGCTTCTTCTGAAGCTATCTAACAACTAAATAACAAAAAATAAACAAGTGAACTAAATATGAACTGAAAGTAAATATTTTTGGGTGATGCAAGATTGCCTCAACACCTAGGGATACTACTGCATCAATATAGGAGCTAGTGGTTATTTTATCATCATCATATTATGAATTGTGTTCTTATTAAAGATATTTGGAGGTTCGCCCCCTCGAAGTGGCTTATTATTCTCAAGTACTATCAAGTACTTGTAGTATGTTTCCTATTATATTCTTTTCTTGTGTAATTTATTTCATTAGAGGTGGTATAAAAGCATGATCTTGGTACTTGAAGGGAAAAAGTCAAGAAAAAAAATTTAGCTTAAGAGGTCAAATTATGAAGTGCATATCTCTCTCAAATTGGAAATTTTTTCCTAATTTGTAAAGGATTTTTTATTTCCATATGGAAGATACTACAATCCAGAATTGAGGTCAAGGTAAAAGTTCAAAGTTGTGTCACACTTCAGGCCAACTTATCAGCATAAACAAATTTAAGTATTTCCAAGTAAAAGTCAATTTTGGTGAAACATATGTTCTATCTGGATTCATTCTAGCTAAATTTGATCTAGGCCACAACTTTTCCAACTTGAACCATCCACTAAAAACATATGTAGCATCACTTTGGGACTAATTTATCAAAAAAAGAAATTATTTGAAAAACTTGATGTTATAACAACTACTTGTACAAATAATCATTTTAAAGGAATCTAAAAATACCTTTTTGTAGATCTATAAGTCTACTTTGTAAAATTATGATTTTAAACATTTCAATTAGTGTTTATACTTTATTTTTTATTTTGACTAAAAGTAGGTCATCAACACCAAAATATGATATTCATTGTCCTCTTAAGAAAAAATAGCAATGTTTATCAAAAAAATTTGAAAAACTATGATGCACTAGAGGATAGATTCCATGTCAAGATGATATAATTTTAAATTCCTATTTTGGATAAATAGTTAAGGCAAAAGTTGATGTCCCATCAAAATAGTTGTGTTTTCATTACACACAACTTCCAAGAATTATTTAAAAATATATATTTATCAAAATGGGGAAAAAATAATCCATTCACTAGAGTTTTGAGTTATGAATACACATAAAATAGAAGGAAAACAAATTAAATTTACTATATAAAGTGCAATGTCCCATTCATCCTTATTTTTCAGCATTTTATCAACAACTAAATTATAGTGTCAATTTTATAAAATAATACATTTAAATAATTTTTTATATATTTTTTAAAAATACAAACATAAAATACACTAAAAAACCTATATTTTATTAGTTTACATCATTAGTTCAAAACATATACATCACTTTGTAGTGATTCAAGTTAAAAAATTAGATCAGTGTTGGTTGTTTCCTTTATAAAAGTGTGACACAACTTTGAACTTTTACCCTTCATTTGGAGTAGATTTGGTGGAGTTATTGTAAAATTAGTGTTTCCACTAAATTCACTCCCAAGGCTAGAAATCAGAATTTAAAAAAAAATGGAGGGTTGATCAAGAAGATATTGTAGCTACTAATGTCTAGATTTAAGGTCATTTGGAGGAGAATTCAAGGATTTATTGCAAAATTAGGGTTTCCACCAAATTCACTCCTAAGGATGCAAATCAACAAATTTCTTGGAGATTTTTCTTGAGAGGTGAGATCTAGGCCCAAGTAAGTTAGAGTCAAATTTCATATTATTTTGATTTGTTTTGAATAATTTGTTGGAAAAACTATTTTGGGAGCATGATGTTGGGGGGCTTCAACAAGAGGCAAAGGAATGAATCTGATCACTCTTGTAAAAACTCCTAAAAAAGGGATCCATTAGTGGAGGAGAGGGGTACCATAACCACTAATATTATAAGGGAAGAAAAAACAAGATGAAGGATGAAATCTTGTCAATGGTGGTAGAGAAAATGCAAGGGGTAGCTAAGATAAGTGATATCAAGGAAATGGTTGAACAAGTAATGTATCACCAAGGCATTAGAGATTTCCAACTCCAAGGATCTATCTATATGGCATCTAAATCAAAGGCACATGATGATGTCTCAAGAAACCAAGTTCGATCATTTAGATAGGCCTATCCTGATCCAAATTCTAGTACTCATATAGGATGCTAGAAATTGTTACCATTGATGGACATGTAAGGAGAATAAGAATAATGAGAAAAATAAGGAGCAAGAGAAGGAGAAGGAGAAGGAGAAGGAGAAGGAGAAGGAGAAGGAGAAGGATATTGGTGTGAACAATGTTATTACCTATCCAGTTTACCCTTGTGTGAATAATTCATATTATTTAATTATTTATTAGTTAAATAATATTCACACATCACACATAATTCACATGTTAAGTTGACTTAGTGAGTCTACTAGATGTTTCTAGTTGTTCTAGTTGTTGATAGTTGTTGATAGTTGTCATCTTATCCTATGGTTGTCACATGTCATAGGATTAAGACACATGTCACATGACTACAACATCTTGTCTCTCATCCTTGTCTTTATAACCAAGGCATATCATGTATATTGTAACAATCTAATAATAATCTTTTAACAATATTTTTACATTCATTGATAGAATAGAATTATTCTCTCATTTGATCTCTCTTGTGGTTTAATGAAGTCCTAGATCTTGGGTGGCTCCAATCATAGTCAACTCTAACATGGTATCAGAAATCTAGGAAGAATCACTTTCTGTTAGTCATTTTTTTAGAGATCTTGAGTGCAATTCATGGTGGATCTTGATAGTTGAGTATGCTCTTCTCTTTCATCAAATGATGACCTAAATAATTAGAAAGACTTGATAGTGTTTAGGGTAAAAAGAGGGGGATTTCAATTTAAATGAGAGTTTGGGTTAAATCCTCCTTTCACAACTTACATTCAAGGACATAAATCGAGTCAAGCCACAACTCTTGCAAGAGGGCTCTGCTACAGATTTAGTGTCACTTGGAACAAAGAGGAAACTTGGAATTTGCTGATTAACTGATTAATTAAGCCTGATTATGCTTAAAACCCTAATTTTGCAAAATCATAAATAAATGGATGAATCTTGACAAATGCTCACAAACAGAGATGGAATATTCAGAATATACATAACAAACTTTAGAATTCTAGATGCAAAAAAGTTAGGGGCTAAAGAGTAGGCACCCAAGCCCAAGGTGGCAGTTTCTTTAGGGACTTCTGGAATTTGTCTGCAAATAATCACCACTGTCACAGAGGTTTTCTGCTTTAGGGATTTGGAGGGTTTTAGAGCATGTGCCCTAGTCTAGGTCCTAGTTTTCTTCTTAGATATGTAATTCCAACACTCGGTTATGCCTCCCTACAACTCCACTTCTTCCACTTCTGCACCTGTAACCTAAAATTCACAGAAAAGGGGGTTGGGGGTTGTGTTATCTAGGAGCTTGCCTCAGTCAAGCCCTGGAAGGACATTCAAGTCTTCCAAACACCATTGTCAGATAAAGAGTGTGAATCCCTATAGGATAGAGGCAAAACTAATTGCTAAATGATTGAAAACACAAATAGATATCACCTCGGAGGTGTAGTTCACATGTAGATGAAAATCCTTCAACACATGAGAAGATGAAGCCAAATCTGCGTAACACACACAATAACAAACAAGTCTACTCTACAGCAAAAAATATTTTGAATGCTCTAAAATCATAAGTGCGCCAAAAGTTCATAGTCATCTTCTAGTTTACAAATGAATCCCTAAATATACTTATATATGCAACAAAACACATTCCCGCTCTAATTTCATAATTCAAACTTGAGATGTCGGCAACGGTCACATAACTGACATTTAAAATTTGGGACCCCGCTAAATAAGGTAGGACTAGGGCATAGGCACCCAAGCCCTCATCCCCATTTTCAAGGTAGGGTCAAGTTCATCACTATCCCCTAGGTCCCATTTAACATGGGTTTTTAGGGATTTTCTATCAAGAGTAAAAATGAACATGCATGATTACACCTAAAGGACTTGGGAGGTACACTTAGGAGGGAAAAAGTCCTAGGGAGACATTTTTTGATGTAACATTTAGCCCCCACTTTAATGTATGTATGAACGCAAGGCCCATACATGCATTAAAGTATGGTCAACAAACACAGCAAACATGTCAAGCACTTAGAGCTAATGCATACACAAATATTGAGAAACTATTTCTAGCCCTCAGTCTTAGGTAGACATTACAGAAGACACATCGCAGACACACCAAACACAATGAAGGCAGTAACAGGCATGCAAACCACGGAGGAGACAGCAACATGCACACAAGACACGGAGAACATAGCATTGAAGACACTTAAAACATGATGAATACAATGAATGCAATGATTATTTCTTTTTTATTCTCATATATAAGTGCAAATGGAAGTACATGGAAAGTAAACACACAACCCAAAATGTAGGAGGGACATTTTGCCACACGTCTTGAAACTACATATGGGGCAACAAACACACAATACAAAACCTCAAGTGTACGTGGATCACATTGCTACACATATGCAAGAGGGGAAAACATGCCCTACAAAGCCCAGGTGGGGGTTAACCACACAAGGGGGAAAACACATACAAGACACATGGAATATACAAGTGCCATATAGCATGTCAGAGACATACTATACATCTTAAACATGACAAACAAGGTGATGGAAGGAACTTATTGCTAAATTCCCACCATCTTAGGCACATTACAGGCACACTTAATGGTTGGACTTATGCCACAAAAACCACCAAAGACACGCTTAAGGAAGGATACACCAACCTATTGATGGTGTTTTTAGCACACAACAATGTAGGTGAAATACATGTATCTCACCTCTCTTGAAAAGTATCCTACCCTAGGTAAGACTACTCCAAGGATAATATAGCTAGGTCTTAGGGTGCTTGGAATTTCTCAGTTGGAATGTACTAGCTATTCCTACAAGGGGTCTTACATGCAATTTAAGAGATTTGGGTAGTTTGGATAGTAGTTCATGCAAACCCTTAGACTTTCAGTTGATATGGCAATGTAAAATGCTACTGAAAAACCTAAACTAACAGTGGATTTTGAAAGAAAATATAAATGGTGATAGGGTTTTAGATAAATCCTAAGTGACATCCATAATGAAATACTTGTATGAGGTAGACAAACATTCAGAAATTAACCAATTTCCTACTTTACCAAGCTACAGAGATTGCTACAGCATTGCAGAAAACGGTGCTATCTTCTAAGGATTCAATAGATTTTCATATTACACACATAGATCAAATATCCAAATGATGGCATGGTTTAACTTCTGTAATGTAATTGAACTAAGCACAATTCAACAGTCCAGGCTAACTATGCACAGTTACTCACAATCAGTAAGCAACTAATAGTATGGACATAAATATTCATAAAAAACCTTAACAAATCATAAGCATTGCAAAAGCACAAATCTAACTAGTGGAGATCAAGAAGTGAACCATGAAACCAAATAAGTAACATAATGAACAAATTCTCAGGAAAGCTGCAGAAACTTGCTTTGTATTAACTTCAAATGGTAGAGCATCAACAATTCGGCATCAAGAATCTTACAAATGAGAAGGATGGCAACCCTTTATATAGGAGAGGTGCCATACTAAGTTTTTGTATGAATGGTGGAGATTAACTTGACACCAACAACCCAGATTTAACATCATTAAATGCATTTACAATAGAACTTGGCATTCCTAGATTACAATTTGTCTCTTATGAAAAAGACGAAAAATGACCTTCAAATACATTGAACCTGGACAAATTGACTACCCATTTAAATATATATAGAAAAGACAATTTGCAAGGCATAATAAGGACAAAATAGCGTCACATGACCTTCCAAATATAGAAATACATATTTGTGATGGGATTATACTTCAAAATATTATAAAATATACTGTGGATCTTCATCTAAATCTATTTTGTCTTCTTCTGCCCTTTTGTTACGGTAGTTGACCCAAGCTAACAATGCTGGATTGATATCATCGGGGTCGAGGTTCTCGATGTGGTTCACTCAATATCTCAACATTTCCATCTCCTGACTATATTGGATATACATTTTTTCAACTTCCTTTATTCCTTTATGAAATGTAATGAAGTTAGTCTGGAGATCACTTACTTTATCCAATCTTCCCACGACATCCAATTCAGTCTCTTCAAAGATTATTTTATGCAGCTTGTCTTTAAACCCTTGCACATTGTATGGAGCCAAATCATCACAGCCTAGTACAAGGCAGTCCTTCAATGCATCATTTATCTCATAGACAAAAGATAATATATTATCATCTGCCACCTTATAAGCTTCCCTGACATTATCAAAAACTTCTTTCTTTAGTTTTATCTATTGGTATCATTCCACTGCTTTATGCAGTCTATTTGTTGTTAGGATATTTTCAGATACCAGCATTTGAGTAGGCAGATCTCTTATTGCTTGCACCTGAGGGAATACCTGAGAATAATACTTATCAAAAGGGGCACAATCCTCATACAATTCTTTCCAATGGTCCCATAATTTGTAGAAGTTTTTATGAAGTTCAGCTACAAAGTCAATGGCCTCACATCCTTCCTGACATACCTTAATCATCCATTTTTGAGTTCTAATAGCCATAGTCCTAACTTCATCAAGCTTTGTTACTTCGTCCTTTGAAAACCAAGTAGGGACTGTCCTAAGGTCACCTTTAGAATCCAAGGGTTTTATTAAGAACTGCAAACATGCTTTGAATTCTTCATTTTGTTGCTTTAATTCCTTCTTGGTGAGTTCATCCTTGTCTAACGTCTCTAAGATGGAAGAAACAGAGCCTTTGAATTCATCAACCTTTTGACTTCTTGTAGTACATCCCAGGTTAATAGTCATTATGGTGTAGTCTTTAGTTCTAACCTGCTCTCTATCTGCATCAGCTGGTGGGACAACCACTTCTGCTATTCTAGCTCCTGTCGCATCACTATAGATTCTAGTCTGTACCTTAGACCTTTTCTGTTTCTTCATCTTTTGTGTCTATGTTAGAATTGCACTTAGATCCAATTTCATGATTTTAACTTGAGGCTCTGGATAGGCAATCCTACTTTGAAGCCAATTAGGTGCTATTGTGGAGATTTCTTTAGAAATATCAAGATTTTCATTGTTTGTACTAGGTGGCTCCTCGAGCAACTTCTATTCTTGCTCCAGTTCTTTATTTGTATCTTCTTCTTCATCTTCAATATTTCTCCAGTTTACTAATATCTCTTTTTGGCCAGCTCCCAAGACTATTTCTATTGAGTTTTTTTCTGGAGGACTATAATAAACTTCTATCACTTCTATATTCACTGCTTTAGAAAGAGGCTCTTCAAATCTATCCTCCTCAGGTTCTTATTCTTGAAGGCCTAACTCTGCACACACTTTATCTATCCCTAGCAGTAGTGGTATAGATAGGGGAGTTGAATCTTTTGTTGCTACATCTTGGGAACTAGGAGCCACATATGATGGGACTATTGCAAATGAAGACAGACTAACCTATGTCAAGTTGGCAAAAGAGGTGAATCCCAAAGTAGGTGGAATGGGAGAGGGTGGTAGGATAGAAGAAATGACAATAGGTGTGGTGATGGAAGAAGAAGGCATAGGGAAAGATGGTGAAAGGATGGAGAAAATAGGTGGTAGGGAGAAGGAAGTGGAGATTGAAATAGAGGATATGGAAGGCATAGACATAGTGGAAATGGAGGCGAGTTCAGAGGCAATAATGGAAGAAATGGGGCTACTCGGGGTATTTGAATCTACTTCGAATGAACAGAAGGCAATTGAAATAATAACCACTAGTGAGGAAGTAATAGAGGTATCTTCTTGGATGATTAATACTAGGGTAGCAGGAGAAGCAAGTGCAGTAGTTGAATCAACAAAAGAAAGTGTAGCAACATTCACAACTGGGGCAGTAAGGGGTGGAGAGGTTACTGGAAAGTTTGTGTTATCAGATGTGGCAATAGGAGAGGCTTCTACAGTAACACCAGTGGTCTTGACTTTAGTTTTCTTGGTTTTAGAACCTTTTCCTAGTTCACTAGGTATATCTCTCTTCTTTGATGCCCTTGTTCTTGTTGCAGGAGGCGTGTCTTTCTTTTGTGCATTTGGAACAAATTTCTTTACCTTTTTCCCTTTTCCTTTCTCTGCCAAAGGGATATGTTCTTCACTATCTAACTTCTTGGCTGACTCTTGAACTGGTTCTACTTCATCTATTATCTTTATAGGTGTATCCTCTTCTCCTCCAGACTCCTCAGACTCAGGTTCAACATATGTGAGCTGTACTCATTGTCTTTCTAAAATAGCAACTTGTCTTCTTACCCATGCCTTAATCTTATTGGCTCTTTCATTACTTGATCCAAGGAGCTCTCTTCAGATTTGGCCAATTTGGAAAAGGAATTGGTTGATGATATTGAACTTCCCAAGGTCCCCTGTAAATTACAGTCTCATCATCTTCGAGTCGATCTAGGACTGCTATGATGTGGAACTTCATTATAAATCCCAAGGACAATCTTGAATGGGCTCTCTTCATCACTTCATAGTCATCCACGCAGTTGCCCCAAAATTTTTCTAAGTGTATCTTGTGAAACAACTTCTTGCTCACAAATCTCTCAATTACTCTATTTGGATCAAAATTATTTCTCTTTGTATGCAAATAGAGATTAAGCAATTGGAGCTCTGTATCTGAGTGTTCAGGTCCCCCTAGGGAAACACATGTATAATTTCCTTTACCTAAAAATATGGGAAACTGAACATTTGTTCTATGTAGATGTTTCAACTTTTTTGCACAAGTTATTAACTGTCTTGATAGATCTAAGAGGACTACTTTGTTAGTGGGGTAGCGAGGTAGTCTATAAGCCATTCCCATGAAACCTTGGAACCTTAAATAAGTGAATTTCTCAAATTGTATTTACCACCTTCCATATTTTGTAACTTCATTCATGGCCTTAGTGGATATTCTAAGGGTTGTGTTTCCTTGTAGCAGCCTAGTTATGTACATGGTAAAGGCATCATTTACTCTTTTGAAGTGGACGAGGGACTGGGACAGTGTTAGTTGGGTGTAGCATTCATAAACTTTGACTTGATGTTGCACATCATTAGCCACTTCTCCTACATTTCACAATGTTGGATAGACATTCCTCCTTGCCAATGCATACACCACATAAGATGTCCATCTGAAGAATTGTTTATCTCTAAAATTGTTGAATGCTTCATGCATGTTATCACTAAGTATCTAAGACCAATGGAATTTGGTTCCCTTCAATATCTCCTCAATTACCAAGAACATCCACCCTTCAAAAGTTGATGCTATGGATAGTCCATATAGCCTACTGAGTAAGGTTACCAAATCTCCTATCTTGTCATGAAAGTCACTTCTGTATAGAACCTAAGGAAGATTGATAAGAGAAGATCTTTTGCTTTTCATCCAGTTTTCATTTATATGTTTCTTACATGTGTCTGTATCTTTCTTGTATGTTGCTCCTGAACCTATTTTATCAGGCATGGTTGTCACTGGGTACCATGGAATCCCAAAGATTTTTGCTAAAGATAGTGGACTCAGGTCTGCTAGTACATCTCCATTGAGAGTTTGTATAGTCCTGGTCATTATGTCATATCTATCTGCACATGCAACTATTAACTCTACACATTGGGTTGAAGTAGGGAAAGCAACAGCCTCTGCAATCCCACTTTCTCTCACTTTCTTGGCCCTTGGGGTTGGATTAGGTCCAAATATTTGAAGTCTAAAATCATCTAAGTCAATGTGACCTAGTTAGTGTCCCCTATGTTTTTCCATCTAGTGGTGATCTTGGTTTCGAGAGGGATGCGTTTGAATTCATACCTCATGGCTTGGGCTCTTGCAATCATTTAACCTGCATGACTGGACCTTATAAGTCTTGATGCTTTTGAAGGGTTTCTCTAATTCATAGGTTTGAAATGCATGGTTACCAAGCTAACTGCTACATCACTAAGTCATGTTATGCTAAATTAGATCAATATCTATCCAATTAAGTGATAAATGTATGCCTATGAAATGTACAAGTCTAAAATTTGCCAGTCCTTGCACTTATTAGATGATCAAATGATAAAACAATATTACATTCTATACTAATGCATATAATAAATGCTTAAAAATCCCATTATCTAAATCAAGAGATGCAAAATAACATAATTCCATTAATGCATCATTCATTTCACTCAAACAGACCATTTATCCTTTGAAATTTCCATCAAAACAATCATTTTGTTGATTTTGCGCTAATTTCGTGGTCTACCAACCTGTTAGGAGCAAAGCGCTAGATTGGAAGTCTATCAACCTTGCGCGTAATTTGAGGTCATCTGACCCAAGGATTTACTATCATTAAATTACTTGGTCATTTTGGTGTTTAGCGCAAACTTTGATGATGTCTGACTTTGCACAAGATTTGAACATAACTAACTTAAATAAATCCTGGAGGTTGATCGAATAGGTTTTCAACGCAAGTCAGAGGAGGTAAGTTTTAGCACTGGGTGATTTCATTATACTCTTGCATGGGTTTTGAAAGTGTTGGACCTATCGTAACTTTGTATGATGACCAGCTAAGTCAGTGAGGAGCCTTTTTAGCGCTGGGTCAGATGAAGTGGATTTTAGCACTTAATTACTTCATAATGTTTTGCACGGGATTTGAGGCTTATAGACCCAGCAGGATTTTGGGAGGTGTCTGACTTTGGTTGGAGGAGGCTGGATCTAGCGCTAAGTCAGAAGTCAGTGCTTTGAGCACAAAGTAAACCTAAGACCTTGGTGAGGATTTCCACAGTCACCGACCGAATCGAATGAGTTGGAAAAGTTTATGGGTCAGTCGGAAACATTTTTAGCACAAACTCAAAGGTTTAATTTTTAACTGTGCAGATTACCTTTAACAGATTTCTCATTTGATCATAGGTTTGGTATGATGGATCCAATGTGATTCTCAACATGATTTTATGGACTTAGTTTTGGTCCCTACGCAAAAATGGAAGTTTTGAATAGAGTTGCATCCGACAATTAACTTCTCAGCTTGCTTTTTAAACTAGGGTTTTATAAAAATAATCACACAAATCAGAGAAACCCTATTTTTTGTCCTTTGAACACTAATCACTCATTGCTAAATGTGTTTACAGAATTGTTTGAAGGAATTGAAACTTGATTTAACGCAAAAAACCTATGTTTTATTGTAAACCTTAGCTTATAAGAAAAAAACCCTAGGCTGATGAAAAGAGCACTCACCTGGTTTTTTCATCACCTGGTTTGTAGAAATGAAATGTGATAGAATCATGTAGGCAGTGGTGCTTCCATTTGAATTTGAAGTTAATTTTGTAGTAGGTTGAGTCCAAATCAGGTCACAGAGCTCTTCCAATTAATTATGAGATACAAAATGAGCTCAGAATAAGTCAAAAACATATTTATCCTCCCCCTATTTCATTGCCATAAATGCAGGGAGTATGATGTATTGCAGAATGAGATTACGATTTTGTGCAAAAAAATATCATTATAGACTTTGTGTGGTTTTCAGGATCATCTGACCTTGCGCGGTTTTGGTGAATGAGGGACTAAGTTGGTTGTATCAGATATTAGCGCTTGGTCAAATGAATGTCTTTTTAGCACTTTGTGTCGATTTAACACTTGTTGGGATTGCATGAGTTTTGAAGGTCACCAACTTAGTCAGATGAGGTCAATTCTAGTGCTGAGTTAGATGACTAACATTTTAGCACTTAGTCGGTGGATGGCGAAAACAACACTAAGTCAGTTGGTCATGAATATAGCGCAAAAGGCAGTTGGAAGGGTTTTTAGTGCAAAAGGCATTCAGACTTGATTTCAATGAAGATGGACACTTGGACTTAGTGGATAGGATGACTTCATGACCTTCAATCTCTTTGGTATAGCAAGAAAAAAAGAAATTTGACCACTTTTGACACTTAGGAATAGAGCAACTGAACTGACACTCTAAACCAAAGCTTGAAAAGAGGGGGTCCCCATTTCACGAAATGGGACATGTGTGTAAGGCACAACAAATGGTGACTTTGCTAGGAAATGCTCTGGAGCATTTCAAAGATAAACTTTCAGTTTGAACCTAGAACTTCTGCGTTTTCCACATGCTAGACAAGAAAACATGATATCCCATCAAAGAAGCAAAGCTCAATAACTAGTGCAACCATCCATATCCTGAAAACCTGAGTGTGTGTAGTTGCATTCATTCCCATCCCTTAGTGACTAAGCTTATCCTAGATCATTCACATTAAGCTATGTGATTAGTATGCACCTTGTAAACTACCTGGACATTGCCCCGTTGCCAATGAGCATCTATAGGCCCAACAGGTTTGTCTCAAAATTCCACTCAAGCAGAGCCCACTACCAATCAGGCGTCCATAGCCCCAGTAGAGTTTACTTGATTGTCCATCTAACTAAGTTATGGTGTGTGTAAGTGTGACTTTCTTTGTATTTCTTTCTTTGATACTTTGATATTTCATTAAGCTTAAATTTGGCAAAGTACAATGCAATACCACTACCTTTGCAATAATACCTTTTCGATAACTTAGCAAGCTAGGTGTGGACTCTCAATGGTGGCAAAGGTGGACCTTAGATTTTTCACTTAATGCAAGATCACCAAGACTCACTTAGCTACTTTAGGATTGTTTAAGAGTGTGAGAGATACATGGTTAGAAAATACATCAAGTGCACTGACTAATGACTCTTTTCCAATGAACAAACATCATATCCCCCTGGTATAACAACAGATCCCACAACAAGATCAAAGCAAAAACTTCAGCTTCTCAAAGAAAAACTTCAGATTATTCACCCAACAAGGAAGCATTTGCAGGTCTGTATAACTATCACCACATTCGGGAAACAAAGATCCCCAACAAAGCAAGTGTAGCAGGGCAAAGAAAAATAGGAAAGGAAACTAAACTAAGTGAAAGCACAACACCTAATAGCTACAGAAAATAAAGTAAGAATGCAAAGACTAATCTAAACAGCAACCTAACCTAACCAAAGCAAACAAGCAACCTAACTATACACGCTAATAGAAGACAAGGCTACCTCCTAAGCCTATAAATAGTGCTTCAAGAGCTGTCCATCCACAGGCAATGGGAGCTCCTCACTAGTAAGGCTCTTTAGTCGATACATGTTGTCACCCAGGATTTCATAGATCTAATATGGACCTAACCAAAGTTTATCAAACTTACCATGGTCACCCTTCTTTTCATGGGCCTTATCCTAATACAATACTAAATCATAAATGCGGAAGGCTTTGACTTTGGCTCTCTTGTCGAACCATTGTTTCACTACCCCTTGGTGTTTGGCAAAATTTTCTATTGTAGTGTCACGTTTCTCTTCAAGGTGTAGTAATTGGGCTAATCGGGAAGACATCTGTTCATCTGGCTCAAGACAATCTTGCATGAATTGTAGCATGGGGATTCTCAAATCAATAGGGAAGATAGGCTTGGTACCATAGACTAAGTGATAGGGTTATGTACCCAATGCAGCCTTGTGTCTAATTATGTCAGCCCATAAAGTGAACCTAAGATGAGTATGCCAGTCTTTGGGGTTTTTGTCTAATAGTTTCTTGATTACCTCAAGCAAGTTCTTGTTTGTGGACTCAGCTACCCCATTCCCTTGAGGATAGTAATTAGATGAAAATTTAAGAATGATCACATAATCAAATGCCCAGTTAGAAAAATGTAATGAAGAAAAGGCAGGGCCATTATCACAAACTAAAGAAAATGGATAGCCAAACCTAGTAATGATATGTTTCTCAACAAATTCAATGACTACCTCTGTGGTACATTGTTTGCATGCTATAGCTTTAGACCATCGGGTGCAATAATTAGTAGTGATTAGAATATACTTGTGGCCTACAGAGGAAGGTGGATTGACCATACTAATAAATTTGAGTCCCCACTGTACAAATGTTCGTACCTCTAAGACTGGCTGCAGTGGCATAGCAACATTTCGTTCTCTTGTGGCGGCAGTCTAACACGTGTGACAAGTTCTGACATGTGAATAAGCATCTTTGAACAGAGTGGGCTAGTAATGCCCTACCTAAAGGATTTGATTGGCATTTGAATGGGCTGATCCATGGCCTATCCCAAACTTCTCATGAAAACTTGTCAAGACCTATTCTACCTTGGTTTTATCTAGGCACCTCAAATAAATCCCTTCATGATTTTTCTTGTATAACATGGATCCCTTTATCGTGTAGCTGTTGCTTTTAAGTCTAAGTGCTCTTCTCTAAACTGAATTCAAATGAGGTGGACAATGTTGATTAAGAAGATAAAATATGATGTATCCATACCATTCATCTTTAGAGATATCTTCTAACATGTACTACTGGGAGACCAATCCTAGACCAACTCCCGCCATTGTTTTCATCAATGCCTGTCCTCGCACCAATTTCATGGGTTGAATCTCTATATCAAATTCCTACAGAATGGTAACCCATTTTTCTCTTCTTTCACCTAGTTCACTTTGCATTAGTAGTTCTTTAACTACTGCATCTGGTACAATGGTAATTACTTGAGTTCTTAGAATGTAATGACGAAGTTTTTTAACTTCCTTAACTAGGGTGTATGCTTTATTTTCCACGTTCGAATACCTTAGCTCTACATCTTTTAATGGAGTGCTCATGAAAGCAATGGGTCTTTCATCATCTACTGCTCTTTTCTACATTAGCATGGCTGCACAAGTATGCTTGGAAGCAAAAGAATAGATACAAAATGACAATGTATAGTCTAGACTCACCAGTACATGAGCATTAGCTATTGCCTATTTGATCTCTACAAATGCATCTTTGGCTTTCAGAGTCTAATCTATCTTTGTATCTTTCTTCAACATTGCATTTAGTGGTCAGACAATCTTAACAAAACTAGTGATGAATTTGTGGACAAAGTTGATCTTACCAAAATATGACTTGAGTTCCTTCTTGTTGGCTGGAGGCAGTATCTTGAGGATTGCTTGGACTTGGTCGGGATCAATAGATATGCCTTGCTTGGAGATTACATGTCCTAGCAACTTTCCTTCAATTACTCCAAAGATGCACTTCTTAGGATTGAGTGAGATTCCATAGTCTTTGCACTGTTGTAACACCTTTCTTAAGTTAGTCACATGATTTTCTCATCTCTTTGAAAACACCATAAGGTAATCCATATAGATTATAATACACTTTCCAACTAGCCCTTGAAGGCTACATCCATTGCATGTTGGAATGTAGCACTAGAGTTTATCATCCCAAATGGCATCCTACGGTATGCATAGATTCCCCATTTGCATGTAAAAGATGTCTTTAATCTATCCTCATAATCAACCATCACTTGGTTGTAACCTAAATATCCATCTATAAAAGACATCATCTGAGAGCCGTTGACGAATTGTAGCACTTCGTCTAGTGACAGTAGTGGGTAGTTATCCTTGTTGGAAGCTCAATTCAAATTGCAAAAGTCAACGCAAAGTCTGATTTCTCCATTTTTCTTACGGATAGGGACTAAATTTGCCACCCAGGCTGAATGTGTGATAGGAAATATGATTCTTGCAGACAACAATTTCTACACTTCTTTGAAAATTAATGGTTCTAACAAAGCATTGACTGGTTGTTGTCTCTTCTTGAAGAGTTTTACTCCTAGTTTGAGTGGGATCGTGTGAGTGATGATTGAAGTATCATATGTCTTGAGGTCTTCATAACTCCATGCTATAACTTCATGATAATCTCTTAATGTGTGGATAATACCTACTTTCTCTTCGTCTATGCTAGCTTTCCTAATGAAAACATTCTTAACTTCTTTAGTTGTCCCCAAATTGAAAGGATCTCATTGCCCACCAGGAGATTCTCCTTCTTTCCTCTGGGTTCCAAGCTTGTCTAAGTCAAATAGTTGCTCTAATTCTACCATTCCCTTAGGAATAGTATTTGTTTTTAAGTTCAAAACTCCTTCCAAGTCCATTTAGCATGTTCCACTTCTTCATCTATTATTTGTGCAGTAAAAACATCTGATGAAGTGAGAAAATCCATTATGTGCTTATCATCCTTGAAAACCTAGAAATTGGTAACATTATCCAGTACTAATGGAGTGGCAACAAACTTGACAGTGAACTTTTTAAGCCTAACATGGCTATTGGTTCCATTGTGCTTGCAGTCTGTGCTAAAGCATCAGTGACATGATTTTGCCTTCGTGGGATTAGCTAGATATTGAAACCATCAAAGTACTTGATTAAATCCCATACTCAATTTTTGTATGTGTTCAAACTCTTATCATTGCAAGAGTACTACCTTCTTACCTATTTAACAACCAGTTTTGAATCACCAAATACCTGAATAACTCTAACTTTCTTCTGAAGGGCCATCAACAACCCTTGCACTAAAGCTTCATATTATGTCATGTTATTTGTGCAAGGAAACAACAACCTATGTGATGCCAAATAAGAACTTCCTATGGGGATAATTAGTTTGAAAGCTTCTCTAGAACCTTGCCTACACCTAGATCCATCAAACCTCATAGTCCAGAGGTGGAAGTCCTTACTGCTGTCATCCTGCCTCATCTATCTTTTTTCATTGGGAGGTGGTTCAAAACTTACTTTCTTTGTACTTATTAGATCTCCCTTTGGAACTATGGGGATCTTTAAGTGTTTCTGCACTTGCTCTACTTCTTCTTGGCAGAGTAAACATGTAAAATCAGAATGAGATGCATCATGGATGCGGCACCAGTTCGGCAGCAACAATTCTTCCATTTGAATTTGCTTTCCCATAGCTACTTGATCACTTATAAATTTGGCTACAAAGTCTCAAAATCCTTCGAATATTCCTGGTTCCTCATCTTCTAAGGAGTTCCATGAATCTGATTGCACATATGTCTTTGTACTCTCTTGCCTTTCTACAAGTGGAGGATCAAGAAATCTATTATAGCTGAGCATAAGAATCTCCTCTACCTGATCAACATGGGCGAGGTAGACCCCTAAATCTACTTTTGAAAATAGGATTTCATTGGTCTGATTATACTCCATAATCATGTGGTTCATTTTTGGCTCCCTCTTAATACGAATATGATTTGCTAATCCTATCCATGGCAGCCACATGTGGGAGAATTTTGTTTACATATAACTGTTCAGAGTTCTAGACTAATCTCGACTTAAGAGCATGTCATATTGATTTGGAATATCCACTACTTGAATGTCTATGTACTACTGCACTCTAGGATCAAAAGCCAATTGCATATGTATTTTGTTCAATTCACCCATTACGTTTACCTCAGTCTTGTCTAATTGTGTGACCTTCTTGGAAGACTTAGCTAGGGTGAGACCTAATGCCTTGTAGACTGATAAAGGCATCACATTCGTGGAAGAACCCGAGTCTACTAAACAGTTGTGAAGATTTTTTCCAAATATTCTAAGTGTTAGGAGGAAGGGAGGACTTTCTCTCATATCCTTGTACAAAGTAACCTTCTATTCAACATCTATCACATGAACTCTCTCCTTACCTTTATCAATGTTATCCTTTATGGGAGTCTCCTTTCGAGAAGAATCTATTTTAACACTTGCCCCCATATCTTGGAAGAAGGTTGTCCTAATCTTAGGTACTTTAGTAACTCATAAATAGACAAACTAACTTTCATTTTCTTAAGCTCATCTGCAACATACTGTCCCATCTTTGCTATATTAAACCTTTGGGAATTTTTAGTAGTAGCTCCCTAATGCATCAACTGAGGTGTAGCTTTTGGGGGTTC
The DNA here is from genome assembly GCA_027924645.1 of Cunninghamia lanceolata. NCBI lineage: Eukaryota > Viridiplantae > Streptophyta > Pinopsida > Cupressales > Cupressaceae > Cunninghamia > Cunninghamia lanceolata. Next base: position 3,548,764 of record BSBN01000846.1, on the reverse strand, counting down.
CAGATTGTTCAAGGCCTTTGGATCGGGTGGGATTTGATAGTTATTTGAAGGAATGGATGTGGTGAAAGGCCCTTTGGGTTTATTACTTCTCAAATTATATGGGGTCTTGTTATACTGCTAATAAACATTTACTTCATCAAGCTCTTCTTTGTCAAGCTAGTTATCATCTTGAAATGGAAACGTGTAACTATCAAGAACTAGGGCAATATCATACCTTTGGGATGGCACAAGTTCATATCCTATAGGTGGATTCTCTTGTGTTTTAGCATTCTAGATCTCCATCTGAAAGATGTTGGATGCTATTTGAAATTCTGGGTAGTCTAATTCTGAATGAACATTGGTATTGTGCAGTTTGCACCATGTGGATAATGTTGTCTTAGCCAACATCATGTGACCAGGTGGACGGGTATCATTATTTTGATTCTCCAATGGCGATGGTACTCCTCCATTATTGGGTCTAGTATTCCAAGACCGGTTTGATCGCTAAAAATTCTGATTTTGATACTGATTTTAATTCTAGAACTAATTCTAATTTTGATTCCTCTGCTTCAGATACGCATTTTGATTTCTCAAATGGGTGACCTCTGTGGCGAGCTTTTTCATTTGCGTAGCTATCTCTCTAATATCATATTTGTCATCCCTCATCTTGGTTGTTTCTATAGACTAGAGAAAGGGCATCTAGGCTGGGGGTAATTCAGCTGCAAGATTTCCTGGATGCACCACTAAAGCTTGTGTTGTGATGGGAGTTGGGATTGGGTTCATTACAAGGGTATGATTGGCTAGAGCTTGATTGATCATGGGTATCTGATTGGGCATTGCTAGGGGACCCATATGGTTCAAAGGACCTATTAGGTCTCAAAAATGCAGGTTGCAAATCCTAAGAGGATGCTAGGCTCTATGTTTGGATTTGCAACGTTTTTGAACTAACTTGACGAAATCAACCTTCAAGGTTTGATGATTTCCTACACTTTAGGTCCTGCTACACCTAGGTGGGTGAACCTTGAAATATTAAAGCAGTCTGAGTGTGGATGAATGGACTAACTATATCTATCTACAATGGCATAGGATGTAGAATAGATGAAACAGCTGACTAATTAATTCTATGTGTAATGTTTAATAAGTGATTTGCAGAAATTGTATAAGCAATATCAAGGTAAAAGGTTTTAATTAATGAGTTGAATGAGACTAGTGCCTTGTTGGGTAACAGAGTCAATTTGAAGGACTAAGACCAGGAGTTTCTTAATGGTAATAATTCTAGTTATTTGGCACAGTTTTGGTTTATAGCTTGTATAAACGTGCAAGTAAATGACTGACAGACTCTTCTTGATAATCCAACCAAATAAAATTAGATATCTTATAATTCACCAGAAGGTATTTTAATCCTTACTTGAAGGAACCAAATGAAATGAATGGACAAGATTAACAGATAATATTTTACTGGAGACAGAATGGCAATCCTAATTATATGGCTCTACTTAGTAATCCCAACTTACTACTTCCAGGCTACTATGAATAAATCAGAAGGGTTTAATTCCTCAGATGGACACCAACCAAATTAATCACACAGATACAGCAAATGTGTATTGATAGATTAAATATATACTTGATATCTTAATCTGAATAACAGGGAAATGCAGAAATGGAGACAGCCACACAATTGAATAATTTCAACAAATAACTGATACCAAAGTAGAAATACTGAATCAGAGAACTTCAAACTTCTTCTTCAAATAATATATGCAACATAGTCATTTTGGAATATTGTATATTATGTATATGTGAATATCTTCTACTGCTGATGATTTTTCAGCATCGATTGTTTAAACTTATATAGATATTTTCATGAAGAGATACAACTCTTCAATAAGTCTCTTGGGAATTTAACCAACATAAACAATAATTTCATAAGCTTAATTAGGCTCTATTTAGCCATAAATAGACTTTTTGCCAGATGATCTAAATACTCCTGCTCACGGTGAGAATCAGTAAGATCAACTGCGCTCCTGGTGATTATATCAAGGGTGACCATTTCCTCCAATTGTTTTCCCGACGCTATGTAATGCCATACCTTAAGTGGGTGCGACCATCGGCATGACTTCCTTCATCGCCAAGGGTTTTAGATCTCTCTGGGATATAGCGAGTCCCACCGATATGATTTTATCGGAGTGATTAATACTATCGGGATAGTATAACTGTGTTCCCCCGATCTTTGTTGTCTCACCGATAGTCATTTTTACCTTGGATCGGGATGACTTTGCTATTGTCTCACCGCTAGAGTATCAACAAGTATAAGTTTTATTCTTATCGGAATGACATGTTCTATCGGGATAGTTTTTTCAAGATATCCCGATCCAAATCATCTCCCCGATGGCCCTTTTCATATCCTTCATCGGACAGAGTATGTTAAAGTGTCACCGATGCCTTTTGATCACCGTGACTTGTAAATCGGCAAGACCTAATTCCCTTGTCCCAATATACTGAGTTATCCCGATAGGTATGTGTATCGCTGTGAGTCTCGCCGAAAACCCTCTTATCGCCAAGACTCTAATCATCGGAGGCTTACTTGTTTCCTATCCCGATAGTTTACTTCTCGCCGATGGCTATTTGTTTTGTTACCCCCCCGCAAGATGTTCGGTGAAACTCTTGCCGAAGTACTTCATCGGTATGATATATACCGTCGGGGCAACGTTTAAAGAATCATCCAATAGATATCTGTCATACCGATCGGTATGACCACTCGCCTCTCTCGCTGATGTAAGGTCATCGGTGTTACTTACTCCATCGGTGACTTCCATAATTCTTCTTCCGATCTCTATTCTCACGCCGATGGTTGTTTTTCAAACGATTCCTCATGTATCGGCGTAAGCAACACAACCTCTTGCTGATGGACTTGCTTGGAAGAAATTTGACATTGCTCATCCATAGACACCTTGTGAAACATATAAAATTTTTATTATGGTCTTTTTAGGATATTCTTCAGGATTTATTCAAATATGATGGATTGAGGAGATAGTAAAAATTTCAAATTTTTACTGTGCTAACAGGACCTATCACTATTTGTCCTAGCTGGGTGTTTATAGTTATAGTAACAGCCTTAGTCTATGCTTGAGCTAGGTTGTTAGGAGGTGGATTGGCTCATCTTACAAACATAGATGTAAGTCTATCCAGAGTAGCATAATAGATTGGCAGGGCTGTAGCTTGACCTATTGTATAAGGAGCTTGCAAATGACTAAAAGCCTTTTGGAATCTATTATTAAAAGAACTTATCAACTCACCTTCACCTTAATGATTTTCCACAAAAGACCTATAAAGATCCGCTGGAGTAGTTGGCATCCAGAAGTGATCCAAAAATGTAGTTTTCAAAGTTTGCCATGAGCATATGGAGGTTGCGGGGAGATTGGCAAACTAATAGTAAGCCTCATCCTGCAAAGAGTAAGGAAATAACTGGTAGACTACATCTTCATGCTATACCTGAAGCATGAACATGTTACTTTCAAATATTTTGATATGTTCATCTGCAGTTCTGTCTAAGTCATTGACTTGAAACTTGGAGCAGAACTTGTCAGGATTTTTTGGCATGTCATGATAGGCATTAAACTAGAATGGGGACTGGTTATTCACCATGAAGAAAGCCATGATTGGAGGATTGATTGTGGCCAAACTACATTTCCTGGGACTGATTGAGCTCTTGGTGCTCTTGGTATTCCTTGATTCCTTCTTGTTCTTCTGAATTCTATCAAAGACAACAACTCTTCTCTAGCTGAGTTGGACTTGGTATGTCTCTGTCTGGTCCCTAGACTTGCTGATTTTATGCAGGGGAGTTTAACTTTCTTCAGGCCCTCCTTCTAGCACCAATTCTATTGATGGTGTTTTTAGCACATAGCAACGTAGGTGAAATACAAGTATCTCACCTCTCTTGAAAAGTATCCTACCCTAGGTAAGACTACTCCAAGGATAATACAGCTAGGTTTTAGCATGCTTGGAATTTCTCAGTTGGAATGTACTAGCTATTTCTACAAGGGGTCTTACATGCAATTTGATAGATTTGGGTAGTTTGGACAGCAGTTCATGTAAACCCTTACACTTTCAGCTGATATGGCAATGTAAAATGCTGCTGAAAAACCTAAACTAACAGTGGATTTTGAAAGAAAATATAAAAGGAGATAGGTTTTAGAGAAATCCTAAGTGACATCCACAATGAAATACTTTTGCCAGCCAGACAAACATTTAGAAATTAACCAATTTCCTGCTTTACCAAGCTACAGAGATTGCTACAGCATTGCACAAAATAGTGCTATCTTTTAAGGATTCGATAGATTTTCAAATTACACACATGGATGAAATACCCAAATGATGGCATGATTTAACTTCTGTAATATAATTGAACTAAGCACAATTCAGCAGTCTAGGCTAACTATGCATAGTTACTCACAATCATCAAGCAACTAATAGTATGGACATGAATATTTATCAAATACCTTAACAAATCATAAGCATTGCAGAAGCATGAATCTAACTAATGGAGATCAAGAAGCAAACCATGAAACCAAATAAGTAACACAATGAACAAATTCTTCGGAAAGCTACAAAAACTTGCTTTGTATTAACTTCAAGTTGATGCTCATCAAGATTCTTACAAATGAGAAGGATGGTAGCCCTTTATATAGGAGAGGCACCATACTAAATTTTTGAATGAACGGTGGAGATTAACTCGACACCGACGGCCTAGATTTAACATCATTAAATGCATTTACAATAGCACTTGGCATTCCTGGATTATAATTTGTCTCTTAAGAAAAAGATCAAAAATGAACTTCAAATACATTGAACCTGGACAAATTGACTACCCACTTGAATATATATAGAAAAGACAATTTTCAAGGCATAATAAGGACAAAATAGCATCACATGACCTTCCAAATATACAAATACATATTTGTGATAGGATTATACTTCAAAATATTCAAAAATATACTATGGGTCTTCATATAAATCTATTTTGTCTTCTTCTTCCTTTTTGTTGTGGTAGTTGACCTAAGTTGACAATGTTGGATTGATATCAGTAGGGTTCGGGTTCTTGATGTGGTTCACTAGGTACCTGAACATTTCTAGCTCCTAACTATATTGGATATACATTTTTTCAACTTCCTTTCTTCCTTTATGAAATGTAATGAAGTTAGTCTGGAGATCACTGAATTTATCTAATCTGCCCACAACATCCAATTCAGTCTCTTCAAAGATTATTTTATGTAGCTTGTCTTTACACCCTTGCACATTGTATGGAGCCAAATCATCACAACCGATTACAAGGTAGTCCTTCAATGTGTCATTTATCTCATAGATAAAAGATAATATATTATCATCTGCCACCTTATAAGCTTCCCTGACATTATCAAAAACTTATTTCCTTAGTTTTACCTGTTGGTAACATTCCACTGCTTTATGCAGTCTATATGCTATTAGGATAATTTTAGATACTAGCATTTGAGCAGGCAGATCTCTTATTGCTTGCACCTGAGGGAACACCTAAGAATAATACTCATCAAAAGGGGCACATTCCTCATACAATTCTTTCCAATGGTCCCATAATTTGCAGAAGTTTTTAGGAAGTTTAGCTGCAAAGTCAATGATCTCACATCCTTCCTGACATACCTTAATCATCCATTTTTGAGTTCTAGTAGCCATAGTCCTGACTTCGTTGAGCTTTGTTACTTCATCCTTTGACAACAAAGTAGGGGTTGTCCTAAGGTCACCTTCATAATCTAGGGGTTTTATTAAGAACTGCAAGCATGCTTTGAATTCTTCATTTTGTCGCTTCAGTTCCTTCTTGGTGAGTTCATCCTTGTCTAACTTCTCTAAGATGGAAGAAATAGAGCCTTTGAATTCATCAACCTTTTGACTTCTTGTAGTACGTCCTAGGTTAACAGTCGTTATGGTGTAGTCTTCAGCTCTGACCTACTCTGTATCTGCATTAGCTGGTGGGACATCCACTTCTACTATTCGGGCTCCTGTCGCATCCCTATAGATTCTAGACTGTACCTTATCCATTTTATGTTTCTTTAGCTTCTGTGTCTATGTTAGAATTGTACTTAGATCCAATTTCATGATTTCAACCTGAGGCTCTAGATAGGCAATCCTACTTTGCAGCCAATCAGGTGTTGTTGTGGAGGAATCTTTAGAAATATTAAGATTTTCATTGTTTGTGTTGGGTGGCTCCTCGAGCAACTTTTGTTCTTGCTCTGGTTCTTTATTTGTATCTTCTTCTTCATTTTCAATATTTCTCCAGTTTACTAATATCTCTTTCTAGGTAGCTCCCAAGACTATTTCTGTTGAGTTCTTTTCTAGAGGGTTATCAGAAACTTCTATCACTTCTATATTCGCCACTTTAGAAAGAGGCTCTTCAAATGTATCCTCCTCAGATTCTTGTTCTTGAAGGCCTAACTTTGCACACACTTTATCTATCCCTAGCAGCAATGGTATAGACAGAGGAGTTGAATCTTGTGTTGCTGCAGCTTGGGAACTAGGAGTAGTAGATGATGGGATTGTTGCAAATGAAGACAGACTAACCGGTGTCAAGTTGGCAAAAGAGGTGAATCCCAAAGTAGGTGGAACGGGAGAGGTTAGTAGGATAGAAGTGTTTAGGGGAAAATTGGATTTGTTAATGTTCTAGCGTTTAGATGTTTAAATTTGCCTCTCCACTATACATCCAAGGATCTAGGGTCAAGTGACGAGCACTATCATACCCTAGGTCACTTGCAGATATAGGGAAATTTGGATTAGGGAAGTTAATTATTAATTTTCCTTCTCTTATGTCCAATTAACCATTAAAACCCTAATTATGTAAATACAAAAACAAATTGACGAATGACAGAAAAAGATCTTGCAAATAGGAGTAAAATACCAAATCATAGAATACCTATTTTTGGGGTTCCGAAGTGGAACATTCAAGGACATTGGAGTAGGCACCCAAGTCCAAGGTGCAAGTTTCTTTATGGGATCCAAACCTCCTTTCGACACTGATAAACCTTGTAACTTCTGATTTCTGACACTCAGATGCAGAGGACACTAGAGCGAGCGCCCAAGTCCTAGAAGTGATCCTGTGTCCTTTTCTTTAGATCCCAAATCCTTGATGCCTGTCAATCCTTCCTGCAACTCCAATTTTTCCAAATGTGACATTTGTAACCTACAATCATAAGACTTGGTTTGGGGGTTGTGGTGTTTAGAGGCTTGTCTTAGTCAAGTCTCAGAGGACACTTAAGTCTCCAAAAACCATTGTTAGATAAAGAGTGCGTGCCCTTGTGAGGCAGAGGCAAAAACCAAAGGAATCAATGATGAAAACACAATATTATGTCACCTTGAAGTGAAGCTCTCATGGGAGGAATATGCTCTTCATTCCATGAGGAAATTGATGCTCAAATCTGTAAATATCAACACACAAAACACACAAGTCTACTCTTGCAACACAATGAAATCCTTGAATCACCTTGAGAACACAATAGCTTGCTAGTAATCACCTAGTTTACAAATGAATGCCTAAGCATGCTTATATATGCAACTACAAGCACTCCCGCCAACATTTTAAAAATCAAAACTTACTGTGTCAACAAAAGGACCAAATAACGGTCATAAACTGAGACCTAGAAATTAGGGTTGCCCCAAAATAGGGCAGGACTAGGGCGTGGGTGCCCAAGTCCTCCCCCCTATTTTGGGTAGGGTATAACTCAAGGGGTCCACCTAGGTCTACTCTGCCATGAAACCTAGGTCTAATTCCATCAGGATGCCAAAATATGAACTAATATGTCCTAAATGCATACTAAAGACCTGGGAGCTAAACCTTATGAGGGAAAAGCCCCCAAGGGGACATTTTTTGATGTTACATTTAGCCCCCACTTTAATGTATGTATAAACACGAGGCCAATACATGTATTAGAATAAGGTCACAAACACAATAAACACATCAAGCACAGAGAAGACATGCTAATCACATAGAAGATAGTAACATGCACACAAAACATAGAGAAGATAGTTACAGTCATGTAGAACACGGAGAAGATAGTTAATGCATAGAATACACATTAATGCATGGAAGATAGAAATAATATCTTTTCTTTTCTTTTTCTCATATATATGAAATGCAAATGCAAGTACTGGAAAGTAAACAAACCTCCCATAATGTAGGAAGCACTCATTGCGCTAGTCTTTAGACTGCATATATGGGGCAACACACACGCAAGACATGTAAAACCTCCCAAAATGCAAGATGCACTCATCGAGCAAGTCTTTAGACTGCATATGGGGAAACAAACATGCCACACAAGACAAGCACGTCAAAACACACACACTTGAAGACACAGAGAAAACATGACAGACAAGTGATGGAGTGTACCTATTTCTAGGTCCAACACCATCTCAGACACATTACAAGCACACACCTATGATTAAGCTTTTCCAAAACAATTGCTAAAAACACGCTTAAGAATTGAGTTAGTCACAGAACCACTCCCTGCCTCCGCAAAGGACTTTTGAAAATGACAAGATGATGCAATCTTCTTTGAGAAATACACCATCCCCACCTCTGTAGAGGGCTTAGGATAAAAAGGATATATGTGATATGCTGCCTTCATAGAGGGCTTACATGATTGATTGATTGATTACAAACAAACTCAGGATGTAGGATGTACTCATTGAGCAAGTCTTTATATTGCACCTAAGGACAAGCACATAGCTAACATCTACAACAAACAACTTACCTTATATGCCCCCACCTTAAGGTGGTTGATATCAAGTATCGATATCAAGCACATTAAGGTAGGATGAAAACACACAAGGGAACATCGACTTTCACAAAGCCCATGCCCCCCGGAGGTGACATATACTTTAAGATCGCCAAATGTTCCCACAAACACATCCCTACAAGAAACATGTTAGTGTCTACAAAATCATGATAAACAACAACATCAATGCATATGATTTACCACACAAAGAGCCAAGGTTATACAACAAATTCAGAGTTTGAGGATAACCGTAGGCCTATATCACAAAGCTCTTTGAATCAAGTACAGCCAAGGCTAGATTCAAAGATAAACAAAGGTGCATAGAGCAATAGTATTGTTAAGGTTTGTAAAAGCAATAGAAACATCATGAAATACACTACACAGAAAGCATGAGTTTTTCCGCTAGCCAAGCATTAGATAAGATATACAACCCCATCGCCATATTAGGAACTAAGTCCATTTTTTGATTGCTCTCGAAAGGGACACTAGGTCCACATCAGTATAAATGTTTGTCATCATCCGCCCACTAGGTGGAAACACTAGAGGAAGAAAAACAATAAATAAGAGAGGGGAAAGAAGTGTCTTAGGGATAGTCACATAGGAGGGTGCCCCCATGTCACCAACCATGATGCTATGTCTGTAAGACACAACACACAACAATAAAATCAAAGAAAGCAATTTAGAAGAATGATGATACAAATAGAAGAAGGTCACAACAGAGGTGGTCTCCTAGTATCCTAAACCTTACAGGAGAATCCGAGGTCATTCCAGGAGGCACATCACGAGAGAGATAAAGGGTTAGAGATACTTACCTGTAGGGCCCCTACCAGGCTAGCGGGTATCACGAATCTTGATCTTTATCTTAATGGTTAATGTGTTATCACTTCTTCTCTCTTCCATATGTTCATGAGTTTGCGAGGGTAACCATGTAGGAAAGGTTTCTCTAAATGATGGTTGAGAGGGCATGTTGCCATTGTTTATGTTAGCCATAGGAGCATTTGAAATGAGATGTGGAGGCATCTAAAAGATACCCATTTCAGTCCTTATATAAGGAGTTGGAATGGCTTGAGTAAGAGGGATAGCTTGTTCTTCCACAACATGTAGGATTTCATTGCTTTCCAGAGTATGTGATGGTTCATGATCAGTTTTCTTGTTTAGAATGTAATTGAGAAGTTCTTGAATATTGGGTGGTAAGTTATCATTAGATTCAACTAAATTGTCACAAAGAGAATTTGCATCATCCAAAGCTTCATCCTATTTAGGGAGAGCAGGAAGGGATGATAGAGTAGTGTGGAGAAATGTATCAATGATGTCTTTTTCTTGTGCCAATATATCCTCACCAAGTAGGGTCATGTTTGGACAAGTCTCTTTGTTTGATAAATCACCCATTTCTATGTTATTGTCATAGGTCTCAGAGAGGATTTGCATTATATCATCATGAAACAAAGAGGGAGTGGGAGTAAATTTATCATCACTACTTTCCCCATGATTGTTTTCAGCTATAAAATTTTTGAGATTCTCCATGATTGAAGGAAAAACATCCATAGTATCACAAAAGTTATCAAAGTAGGATATTGATCAAAGAATATCACATGTAGCACTATTGGTTATGTGAATGCCATAGATATATGTGATTTGATGCAAAAATTGAGGATATTTGTTAGTGAAATTGCAAAAATTACCATAGTTCACAATGTACCCATATAAGTCTTCTAAAGATGTACCCTTAGGAGAATCCATGAATGCAAAATATATGCAAAAATGCTTGATCGTTTGTACTTTTTCAAATGCAAATGGATGAAACAAAGGATTTTGTAAGGATTTCAGTCAAGGACAGAAAGTTATATGTCTTATATCAGTCCAAAACAGCAAAAGTATCCTTCTCAACACACTCTTAATGCGATGCCAAGTTGAAATATAGTGAAAATATGTCAAAATAAGCACTTTTTTCACCAAAACTCAATGCAAAAGGGAATAACAAAGGGTGTTGTGAAGAAAATGATGATGGAAAGCAAATAATATCAGTGATAATAGCCACTTGATGTAAAACTACTCAACACAACACACTTGGAGTGCCACTTAAGGTAAAACCCTAGTGAAAATATAGCAAAATATTCAATTTTTCAAGGTTTTTCAATTCTAAGACCTAGAAAAAGAGGTGTTGTAATGAATTTCAGGAGGTACAGAAAATAATATCAATAATATTGGTCACCTCAATCCATAAAATTTTTCACAACACGCTTGGAGTGCAAACTAGGTCAAACCCTAGGGCAAAAATAGCCAAAATGTGTAGTTTTTCACTGAATTTTCACTACAAGAGCCTGTTAAAAGGGTGATGTGAAGATTTTAATGAGAGCCATAAAATTATTACCCTGATAACAGAAAATTAGTGCAAAAATTATTTTCACAACATGCCTATGGTGCAAGTTTAGAGAGCCAATAAGGCCAAATTTAGTGAAAATCGTTGTTTTTGAAGCCCTAGGTTTGAGATCTTGGGACAAAATACTATGCGAATGTTTTGAAGTCTATTTTATGATGAAAATGACTTAATCTCAGATCTAAAAATAATTTTCAATCTTGAACATGCAAAATGCCCATGAAAATTTAATGAAAATGCATCAAAATTGCTAGTTTTTGTTGAAATTTTCTATGCAAAAATGCAAATATTTTAAATCTAAATGCAAATTTATAGTAAAATGAAAGACTACAGCCAAACACAAATTATAATGAGCCTCTAAAATCAGTAGAAAAATCTGAGAAAAAGATTTTGCCTACTAACCCTAGATTTTGGAATTACTAGGTTATATCAAAATTGTCAAAATTTCCACAAAACCCTAGCAATTAAATGATAAAAATGAAATGCAAATTTTTGAATTTTTAGATTTTTCTATAGTTTATATCAGATCTGATGTAAAAATCATGAATTAGGAAAATTTAGAAAGAATTGATACAATTTAGTAAGCCAAACAATGCATTTTTTTTGTATTTTCCAAATTTTTCAATTTTTTTGAATTTTTCTCAATGCAATAAAATGAATGACTATATGAATGAATAAATGAAATCCAAATCTGAAGATAAAAAATCAGCAAGTTGCAATCTAAGTCCAAAAACATGGGTTCACCAAAATGTTTAGGGGAAAATTGGATTTTTTAATGTTCTAGTGTTTAGATGTTTAAATCTGCCTCTCCACTATACATTCAAGGATCTAGGGTCGAGTGATGAGCACTATCATACCCTAGGTCACATATAAATGTAGGTAAACTTGGATTAGGAAATTTGATTATTAATTTTCCTTCTCTTATGTCCAATTAACCATTCAAACCCTAATTATGCAAATATGACAACAAATTAACGAATGACAGAAAAAGCTCTTGTAGACAGGAGTAAAATACAAATCATAGAATACCTGTTTTTAGGTTTCTAAAGTGGAACCGTCAGGACATTGGAGCAGGTGCCCAAGTCCAAGGTGTAGGTTTATTCATATCATCTAGACCCCCTTCTGACACTGATCAGCCCTATAACTTCAGTTTTCTGACATTCGGATGTAGAGGACACTAGAGCGAGTGCCCAAGTCCTGGAAGTGTTCCTATGTCCTTTTCTTTAGATCTCAAATCCTTGATGCCTGCCAATCCTTCTTGCAACTCCACTTTTTCTAAATGTGACACCTATAACATGTAATCACAAGACTTGGTTTGGGGGTTGTGGTGTTTAGAGGCTTGCCTCAGTCAAGCCCCAAAGGACACTTAAGTCTCTGAACACCATTGTCAGATAAAGAGTGTGTGCCCTTGTGAGGCAGAGGTAAAAACCAAAGGAATCAATGATGAAAACACAATATTATGTCACCTTGTAGTGAAGCTCTCATGGGAGGAAGATGCTCTTCATTCCATGAGGAAATTGATGCTCAAATATGCAAATATCAACACACAAAACACACAAGTCTGCTCTTGCAACACAATGAAAGCCTTGAATCACCTTGAGAACACAATAGCTTGCTAGTAATCATCTAGTTTACAAATGAATGCCTAAGCATGCTTATGTATGCAACTACAAGCACTCCCAACAACATTTTAAAAATCAAAACTTACCATGTCAGCAAAAGGACCAAATAACACTCATAAAATGACACCCAGAAATTAGGGCTACCCCAAAATAGGGTAGGACTAGGGTGTGGGTTCCCAAGTCCTCCCCCCCATTTTAGGCAAGGTATAGCTCAAGGGGTCCACCTAGGTCCACTTTGCCATGAAACCTAGGACTCATTCCATCGGGATGCCAAAATATGAACTAAGATGTCCTAAATGAATACTAAAGACTTGGGAACTAAACCTTATGAGGGAAAATCCCGCAAGGGGACATTTTCTAATGTTACAAGAAGAAATGACAATAGGTGTTGTGATAGAAGAAGGCATAGGGAAAGATGGTGAAAGGATGGAGGAAATAGGTAGTAGGGAGAAGTAAGTAGAGAGTGAAATGAAGGATATGGAAGGCATAGACATAGTGGAAATGGAGGTGAAGAAGATACAGTAATGGAAGAAATGGGGCTACTCAGGGTATTTGAATCTACTGCCAATGAATAGGAGGCAGTCGAGATAGTAACCACTCGTGAGGAAGCAACAGAGGTATCTTCTTGGATGATTGATACTAGGACAACAGGAGCAATAGTGGAAATAACAAGAGAAGGTGTAGTAGTTGAATTAGCAGAAGAAAGTGTAGCACCATTCACAACTATGGCAGCAAGGGGTGGAGAGGCTACTGGTAAGTTTGTGTTATCAGATGTGGTAGCAGGAGAGGCTTCTACAGTTACACCAATGGTCTTAACTTTAGTTTTCTTGGTTTTAGAACCTTCTCCTCGTCCACTAGGCATATCTCTCTTCTTTGATGCCCTTGTTCTTGTTGTAGGAGGTGTGTCTTTCTTTTGTGCCTTTGGAACAACTTTCTTTACCTTTTTCCCTTTTCCTTTCTCTGCCAAAGGGATGTGTTCTTCACTATATGACTTCTTGGCTAACTCTTGAACTGGTTCTGCCTCATCTACTATCTCTATAGGTGTATCCTCTTCTCCTCCAGACTCCTCAGACTCAAGTTCAGTATATGTGAGTTGTACTCCTTATCTCTCCAAAACAACAACTTGGCTTCTTACCCATGCCTTACTTAAGCTTATTGGCTCTTTCATTACTTGATCCAAGGAACTCTCTTTGGTATTTGCCCAATTTGGCAATAGAATTGGTTGATGATATTGAGCTTCCCAAGGTCCCCTATGTAGTACATTCTCATCATCATCGATTTGATCTGGGACTGCTATGATGTGGATCTTCCTTATAAATCAAAAGGTCAATCTTGAATGGGCTTTCTTTATCACTTCATAGTCATCCACGTAGTTGCCCCAAAAATTTTCTAAGTGCATCTTGTGAAACAACTTCTTGCTCACAAATCTCTCCATTACTCTATTTGGATCAAAATGATTTCTCTTTGTATGCAAATGGAGATTAAGAAATTGGAGCTCTATATTTGAGTGTTCATCCCCCCTAGGGAAACACATGCATAATTGCCTTTACCTAACAATATGGGAAACTAAACATTTTTTCTATGTAGATGTTTAAACTTTTCTACACAAGTTATTAACTATCTTGACAGCTCCAACATTACTACTTTGTCATTGGGGTAGAAAGGTAGTCTATAAGCCATTCCCATGAAACCTTGGATCCTTAGATAAGTGAATTTCTCAAATTGTATATACCACCTTCCATATTTTGTAACTTCATTCATGGCCTCAGTGGATATTCTAGGGGTTGTGTTTCCTTGCAACATTCTAGTTATGTACATGGTAAAGGCATCATTTACTCTTTTGAGGTGGATGAGGGACTGGGACAGTGTCAGTTGGGTGTATCATTCATAAACTTTGACTTGATGTTGCTCATCATTCCCCACTTCTCCTACCTTTGACAATCATGCATATTCATTCCTCCTTGCCAATGCATACACCACATAAGATGTCCATTTAAAGAATTGTTTGTCTCTGAAATTGCTGAATGTTATCACTATGTATCTAAGCCCAATGTAATTTGGTTCCCTTCATTATCTCCTCAATTACCAAGAACATCCACCCTTTAAAAGTTGATGTTGTGGACTGTCCATATACCCTATTGAGTAAGGTTACCAAATCTCCTATCTCGTCGTGAAAGTCACTTCTGTATAAAACCTAAGGAAGCTTGATTAGAGAAGATCTATTGGTTTTCATCCAATTTTCATTTATATGTTTCTTACAAGTGTCTGAATCTTTCTTGTATGTTGCTCCTGAACCTGTTTTATTAGGCATGGTCATCACTGGGTACCATGGAATCCCAAAGATTTTTGGTAAAGATGGTGGACTCAGGTCTACTAGTACAGCTGCATTGAGAGTTTGTATAGTCCTGGTCATTATGTCATATCTATCTACACATGCAACTATCATCTAGACATTGGGCTGAAGTAGGGAAAGAAGCAACCTCTACAATCCCACTTTCTCTCACTTTCTTAGCCCTTGGGGTTGGATTAGGTTCAAATATTCAAAGTTTGAAATCATCTAAGTCAATGTGACCTAGATTAGTGTCCCTTATGTTTTTCCATCCAATGGTGATCTTGGTTTCAGGAGGGATGCCTTTGAATTTGTACCTCATGGCTTGGGCTCTTGCAGTCATTTAACCTGCATGATTGGACCTTATAAGTCTTGATGCTTTTGAAAGGTTTCTCTAATTCCAAGGTTTAAAATGCATGGTTTCCAAGCTAACTACTACTTCACTAAGTCATGCTATGCTAAATGAGATCAATATCTATCCAACTAAGTGATAAATGTATGCCTATGAAATGTACAAGTCTCAAATTTACCAGTCCTTGTACTTATTACATGATCAAATGATAAAATAATATTACATTCTATACTAATGCATGCAATGAATGCTTAAAAAATCCCATTATTTGAATCAAGAGATGCAAAATAACATAATTCCATTAATGCAACATTCATTTCACTCAAACAGACCATTTATCCTTTGAAATTTCCATCAAAACAATCATTTTGTTGATTTTGCACTAATTTTGTGGTCTACCGACCTGTTAGGAGCAAAGTGCTAGATTGGAGGTCTACCAACCTTGTATGAGATTTGGGGTCATCTGACCTAAGGATTTACTATCATTAAATTACTTGGTCATTTTGGTTTTTAGCATGAACTTTGATGACGTCTGACTTTGAGCAGGATTTGAACATGACCGTCTTAGATAAATCCCGGAGGTCGGTTGAATGGGTTTTCACTACAAGTCAGAGGAGGTAAGTTTTAGTGCTGGGTGATTTCATTATACTTTTGTGTGGGTTTTGAAAGTGTCAGACCTAGCACAACTTTGTATGATGACCGACTAAGTTGGCGAGGAACCTTTTCAGCACTGGGTCAGACGAAGTGGATTTTAGCGCTTAATTGCTTCATAATGTTTTGCACAAGATTTGAGGCTTATGGACTTGGTAGGATTTTTGGAGGTGTCTGACTTTGGTCCAAGGAGGCTAGATCTAGCACTAAGTCAGAAGTCACTACTTTGAGTGCAAAGTAAACCTAAGACCTTGGCGAGGATTGCCACAGTCACTGACCGACTCGAATGAGTTGAAAATGTTTATGTGTCAGTCAAAAACATTTTTAGCACAAACTCAAAGGGTCAAATTTCAACTGTGCAAATTGCCTTTAACAGATTTCTCACTTGATTGTAGGCTTGGTATGATGGATCCAATGTGATTCTCAACATGATTTTATGGACTTAGTTTTGGTCCCTACAAAAAAATGGAAGTTTTGAACAGAGTTGCATCCGAAAGTTAACTTCTTATCTTGCTTTTTAAACTAGGGTTTTATAAAAGTAATCACACAAATCAGAGAAACCCTTATTTTTGTCCATTGAACACTAATCACTCATTGCTAAATGTGTTTGCAGAATCATTTGAAAGAATTGAAACTTGATTTAACGTAGAAAACCTATGTTTTATTGTAAACCCTAGCTTGTAAGAAAAAAACCCTAGGCTGATGTAAAGAGCACTCATGTAGTTTACATAAATGAAATGTGATAGAATCACATAGGTAGTGGTGCTTCCATTTGAATTTGAAATCAATTTTGTAGCAGGTTGAGTCCAAATTAGTTTATAGAGCTCTTTTGATTAATTATGAGATGCAAAATGAGCTCAGAATAAGTTAAAAACATATTTATCCTCCCCCTATTTGATTGCCATAAATGTAGGGAGTACGATGTACTGCAGAATGAGATTTGGGTTTTGTGTGAAAAAGAATTATTATAGACTTTGCATGGTTTTCAAGATCGTCTAACCTTGCGCAGTTTTGGTGAATGACAGACTAAGTCGATTGTATCAAATATTAGCACTTGGTCGGATGAAAGTCTTTTCAACACTTGACATTGATTTAGCACTTATTGGGATTGCACGAGTTTTGAAGGTCACTGACTTAGTTGAACGAGGTTAATTCTAGCACCGAGTTAGATGACTAACATTTTAGCGCTTAGTCGGTGGATGGTGAAAATAGCACTAAGTCAGTTGGTCATGAATCTAGCGCAAAAGGCAGTTGGAAGGGTTTTTAGCACAAAAGGCATTCAGACTTGATTTCAATGAAGATGGACGCTTGGACTTAGTGGATAGGATGACTTAATGACCTTCAATCTCTTTGGCATAGCAAGAAAAAAGAAATTTGACCACTTTTGACACTTAGGAATAGAGGAACTGAACTACGACTCAACCTAAGCTTGAAAAGAGGGGGTCACCATTTCGCGAAATGGGGTGTGTATGCAAGGCACAACACAATCCCGCCTACTCAGAGGACTTTTGAAATAAAAAGGATGTGCACTAGATCAAGAGATACACCATCCCTACCTCCGTAGAGGGCTTTGAATAAAAGGATATGCACAATATCTCACCTCCACAGAGGGCTTAATGATTGTAATCTAGAATAAAGATGTGCACTCATGTGGAGATACAACATCCCGCCTCTACAGAGGGCTTACAAACACACTTCATTAGTACTAAAATCATCAGATAGCTTACCTTAATATGCCTGCACCTTAAGGTGGTTGATATCGTGTATCGATACCAAACACGTTAAGGTAGAGAGAAAACACACAAGGGAACAAGAGCTCTCACAAAGCTCATGCCCCCAAAGGTGACATGTGCTTTACGATCACTGAATGTTCCCACAAACACAATTTCTTTTAATGAAAGTGGTTAGAAACTGCATAATCATGATAAAAGCAATGCATGTAATCATTCACATAAAGAGCCAAGGCTTTACTCCGGGTTTGAAATCCGAGTATAACCATGGGGCTATACTATAGAAATCTCAAAACTGAGTGTAATCAAGGCAAGATTCAAAGATAAGTAAAGTACACAGAGAAGATATATTGTTATGGTTTGTTAGTACGATAAGACAACATGAAAATATCACACGGAATGATTCTACTAGCCAAGCGTCAGATAATATATATCAACCCCATAGTCATGTATGGACTAGGTGCATTTTTCCTTGCTCGTTGAAGGGACACTTGGTCCTTATCAGCATTATTTGTTTTTATCATTTGCCAGCTAGGTAGAACCACTAGAAGAAGGGAAACAATAAATCAAGAGATGAGAACAAGTACCTTAGGGTCGTCATGTAGGAAGGTGCCCCTAGGTCACCAACTACAACGTTATGCCCCTAAGGCATGATACACAACAATAAAAATAGAGGAGAAGCAATATAGAAGAATGATGATACAAATAGAAGGGTCACAACAGAGGTGGTCTCTTGGTATCCTTGACCTTACAAGAGTGTCAAGGGTCATCTTAGGAGGCCTAAACAACACATAACACATCAAGGGGGAACATAACATGAGAGAGAAAGGGTTAGAAATACTTGCCTGATACAACCCAATGTTAAGAACATACATATCTAGGAAGAGGCCACCCTTGAGAGCAACTATAATATTTGCTACAACGAGTGTGTCTTAAAGAGCAAGAAATATTTACCAGATTCTTAGGGATAGCTCTTGGTAGACAATTCTTGTCTATCATCCCAAGATGTTGTTTTGGTCTTGTTGATATTGTATTAACATTAAGTTTAGGACAATGAGAGGCTTTAGTGGGCTTCAAAGATCAGTATCCAATACTAGTTGTATAATTAATTCTAGCAACTTGTAAAGGTACTCTGATTCCTTGTTGATTTACACCACATCCATTACCTACATAGTTGCAGTTGTTATAAAGGATTTTAAATCCATGACCATAGAGGGATGTCATTTATTTACAAGATGGTGAAGCCTTGTATGTCTCATAATCTATAGTATAAGTAAGAGTATTTTCTTTTTATTCTACCAATCTAAGGCTTTTGTTTTCTTGGGTGTTTCAAAAGATTGCTTGGATGAGATCGATGCAACTTTTGATGTCTTAGGGTTATTAAGTTTATATTCCCTACACTGCAAGGATTAAAATCTAATGAACCCCAATCATCACCAAAAAGTGCATTAGATGTTTTAGAGTCTCGTACAACATTATTTGTAAACTTGTTTAGACTCTTATGATTGTCAACTTGTTTTTGCATATCAATATGTAAACAATTATCTAGTTCAGGATCGGCTTCTAGGTGTAGATCTTGTTTTGATAAATAAACTATATTAATTGATGAAGGGTAGATAGAACTGCCCCCATGGCATGAATCCATGGTCTATTGAGAATCATATTATATGAAAGCGAACTGAGAATGACATGAAAAAGGGTAGATAATGTCACGGGTCCAACCTTTATGGGTAAAGTTATGGTACCCATGGATTGTCTACCAACATTATCAAAGCCACGAATGCTAATCCTATCTGGTTTGATTAAAGATGTGTCAATCTTGATTTTGTGTAGTAAGTCTATGCCACAAACATTAAGAGCCAATCCATTGTCAATCATAACTCACTTTATCAAATTTTTATTTACCATGACAAAGATTATAAGAGGATCATATTGGTTTTGGACTTTGGTTGATGGTAATTCATGTGGTTGAAATAGAATATCCATGTTGTCACATGCATACAATCTAATAGGGCT
The DNA here is from genome assembly GCA_027924645.1 of Cunninghamia lanceolata. NCBI lineage: Eukaryota > Viridiplantae > Streptophyta > Pinopsida > Cupressales > Cupressaceae > Cunninghamia > Cunninghamia lanceolata. Next base: position 3,528,913 of record BSBN01000846.1, on the reverse strand, counting down.
GCTACATCATTTAGCTTAATAGCAGGTGGTATGATCACCTTTTGTAGGGCTTCTTGGAGCATTCTATGGTATGTAGGTGATGTTTGTATTAAATCCCAAAAATAAATCTTAGCAGGAGTAGCACGAAGCTGCTTGATAATATTCTTGACTACTTTTATGAGTAATATGAGGTGGTGGAGGAAGCATAGATTGAGAAGCTGGGAGGGAGACATGCACATGTGGTGCTTGCTTACTTTGCTTGTTATTACAGGTGTTGTATGTGTGAGAAATCACATTATGGTGTGGTTGTTGCAACACATTTTGAACACCTTGATTTCTTTGAGTGATTTGTCTTTCATAGTTTAGTATGTAATCTGAGGGTCTAGGTGGTTTTTGATCTTCTTGAATAGTAATCACTGGTTTGAAGCAATAAGGTATATTAGGTACCCCCGTAGAACCATCTTAGAAATATCGCTATATTTATCAAATAAACCCTTAGTGGCTGGAATAAGTCTATTAATGAAGATTGAATTAACATTGTTGTCCTCTTGATTATACCCAACATCTATCCCTAAAGGATTTAATGTGAGAGACCTTTTCTCATCCACTAATGTTTCATCTTGGCTAGGGAGAGAATTAGAATGAAAGAAAGGTAAGGTGTTTTTAGGAAGGTTAGGTGTTGTATCATTAGTAGAGACATCCATAGTCTTCTCATCTAAGGTTCTTGAACATTCAATTATAGGAGAAGTAGGATAAATTATGAAATCATCATCATCATCATCATCATCCTCATATAGTTTAGCTATTAATTCTAAAGCATTAAGAGGACTTTCACACTCATCATTCTTAATGTGTTTTGTTAGATCTTCTATTACCGAAGGGTATGTATTCATAAGAGATGTGAATTTGTCAAAATCAGATACGTAGTCAAGGATTTCAAATGAAGAGCATTTAAATATATCCTTGTGATATATAGCTTGTATATAAGTGAGAACATGAGGATTCATATTAAGAAATTTGAATTTCTCAAACTTTTTTGATATATGGATGTAAAGATACCAAAGATAAATAAGATGAAGATGCCATAATGGAATGTCTTATAACATCAATGTCCAATAAGATCTAATAAGACAAGACATGCAAAGCTATAAGATACTTAACACACCCTCGATGTGTGGCTATTTCACTCCTAAGCACTTGTTTGAAGGAAAGGGCTCAAAGGACACACCAAGTTCACAAAAAACACAATGGATAGGAAGAATAGAGTACAACACAGCAAGACCAAATTGATGATTGTATGTATTTATATTGAATGCAATGAAACAACACAAATTATGCTTGTTTATGCACCTAAAATGTTCACTTTTTCCACAATTTTTCAATGCAAATTACTAAAAGATAAGATGTTGTAAGGAATTGATGAGGGGAAGTGAATAATAACCTTAATATCAATCAATTAATTCAGAAATATCACTCAAAACACACTTATAATGAAGATCTAGATAGATGACAAGGCAAAATCTAGTGAAAATGCAAGGTTTTCAAACCCTAATTGTGAAATTAAGGCATGAAACTATGCAAAATGATATATGAATGAACTATAATCACATTTAGGATGTAAAATGACTCAGCTCAGATCTGAAATTGATGTTAAAATCCTAAAATGATCAATGCAAGTGCAATTTTAGGGAAAAGTAAGTGAATATGCTAGTTTTTTGTTGAAATTGCCTGTGTAAATGCAAAAACACACAATAATGAAAAACTACAAACAAAAATCAGATTTGAATGAGTGCCTGAGATGAGTAGTAAAATTTGAAACCAGATTTTAGCTGCAAACCTTAGTTTTTGAAATCACTAGGTTATAAGAAAAATTCAAAATTTCAAGCAAACCCTAGCAATTTTAATATGAAAAATACAATACAAAAGATTATAATATGATGAATTTATGTAGTTTATATCATATTTAATGCAAAAATTAGAAATTAAATTAAATACAATGAAATTAATACAAACTATGTCAAAATGCAAGCCTAAGATGCCAATTTTTTCAATTTTTTCAAAATTTTCAATTTTTTTTGTAAATTTTCAAATGCAATATGAAAATGATAAATGAAATGAATGAAAATCTGAAGTAAAACACTTAGAAAGGTGCAACATTTAAATAAAACATGGGTTCACCAAAATGTTTAGGGTAAAAAAAATTTAAATAAATGTTTTCAGTTTCAATGAGAGTTTGGGTTAAATCCTCCTTTCACACCTTACATTCAAGGACATAAATTGAGTCAAGCCACAAATCTTGCAAGAGGCCTCTACTACAAATTTACTGCCACTTGGAACAAAGAGGAAACTTGGAATTTTCTAATTAACTAATTAATTAAAGCTTGATTATCCTTAAAACCCTAATTTTGCAAAATCATAAATAAATGGACGAATCCTAACAAATGCTCACAGATAGAGATGGAATATTTAGAATAAATACATATCAGACTTTAGAATTCTAGATATAGAAAAGTTAGGGTCTAAAGAGTAGGCACCCAAGTCCAATGTGGCAGTTTCTTCAGGCACTTCCAGAATTTATTTGCAACTAATCACCACTATCACAGAGGTTTTCTGCTTTGGAGATATGAAGAGCTTCAGAGTGGGTGCCCTAGTCTAGGTCCTAGTTTTCTTCTCATATCTATAATTCTAACACTCTGCTATACCTCCCTACAACTCCACTTCTTCCACTTTTGTACCTATAACCTGCAATTCACAGAAAAGGGGGTTGGGGGTTGTGGTGTCTAGGATCTTGCCTAAGTCAAGCCCCAGAAGGACATTCAAGTCTTCCAAACAATGTTGTCAGTTAAAGAGTGTGTATCCCTGCAGGATGGAGGCAAAACCAATTGATAAATGATTGAAAATACAAATAGATATCACCTCAGAGGTGTAGTTCACATGTAAATGAAAATCCTTCAAACATGAGAAGATGAAGCCAAATCTACATAAAACACACTATAACAAGACAAGTCTGCTCTACAATAATGAATATTTTGAATGCTCTAAAATCATAAGTGTGTCAAAAGTTCATAATAATCTTCTAGTTTACTGTTAGGGTAAAATGTGGATTAATCAATTTAACAATAATAAATCCAAACATCAATAAAATAATGAAACTAAGAAAGATTGAATGAAATGAAGCAATGAATAATATAGTGCAAACCTTCCTTGAATCAAAGCTTCTATTGTTTGCCTATTAAAACCATCCTTATTTGTAATGAAGTTGGGCCCTCAGTGAGTGCACTCCTTTTGCTATGTTGTAGGATGTCGGTAGTAAACAGCTGTGTTGATAGATATTGCTATGAAGAGGAGCTTCAAAGCAAATGGTGATCTCAAGTAGATTGTATTGAGGGTGCCAAAGGCACGCTGGTGGATTTCTGTAGAGTAACAATACAAATAACCTAGATGAATAGAATGGAGGAATGAAGTTCCATTTATAGACTTGGAAAAGAAGAGATCAACGGTTAAGAAGAAATAAGAAGATCAACGATTGAGAAAGGTTGAGGAACGTGCAACGAATCGAAAGAGGACATGTGTCCAAGTTCCATCATGCAACAGGGGAGTTTAATAGAATTGATTGAAGAGTTAACAGAATAGACCAATTAGTTAAGTGAATTGATTGGGGAGTTGACTGAATTGATTGATCAGTTAACTAGGTTGATTGAGGAGTCATCAGAATAGATTGTCCAGTGAACTCAATTGACTAATTAGTTAACATATTTGATTGATGAGTTAACTAATTTTGACTAGAAGATAAATAGGACATGTGGGTGAGGGAATATTAGCTAATTAAATATTTAAAATATTTAATTACATGTGCAACATGGTGAGGTGGCCAAGGTGAGGTGGAAAGATGAGGTAGATTGGTGAGGTGGATTTATGGAATTAGGACTTAGGATAGAGGAATTTATGATTAATTAAATAATGTAGGATTATTTAATTATATGGGACAGAAGAATTTAGGGAATTTAATTAAATAAATTGATTTTATTTAATTATGGGATAATGAACCAATCAAATAAACTTAGAATATTTATTTAATTGATAGAAGAAATAAGAAGGGAATAAATATTAAGAATATTTATTTAGAATGAATCGTGTCATTTTTAGGCGTATACATTTTGCCCCTCTTTGATGCAATGCAGTTTACAGCATTGCTTCAAAGAATAAATAGTATGATAATGATACATGCCCCAATTTGCCCCTGGTACAGGTTTTATGACAGGATGCCCCCTTGGGAGATTGGATGGGAAGGAGGTAGAAGGGATGTGAGACAGACAATCTCATGAAGACGAAGGGAATAATTAGGTTGGGATGAAGAAATTGGTTGGAGAAAGAGTTGAATGATATGCAATGCAAGATAGAATGATACCACACACAAGCAAGTAAGCAAGTATGCACAAATGATACAAGAACAAACAAGGTATTGCCCCTGTCGAGCGGTAAACCAACGATATACTAATAACGATATACGACAGTGTTGTCATGGCAGGGAACGATATATCCCTAGACCAACATGGCAGGCATGTTGTCATGGCGGGGAACAATAGATCCCTAGAGCAACATGAAGGATAGTGTCTGGTTTCAAGAAATGAAGCATGTCGTGTAAGACACATGTGTTGGTTTGATTTCAACAATGCAACATCCTATATAAGACAATTGATTGATTAACTGATTGAGTTGGTTTACAACCAGACAAGAATCAAGACCACTGGTTGTGATTGGATCATTTGACAAGATTGAGTTGACTTGATTGGTATGGAGTAAGGATGGACCTGCATTTGGATCATTGCTCGGGTTGACCAGATTGAGAAGAATTGACCACAACAATAGATAGAATACTGATTTGATAGAAGAATGACTCGATAGAAGGAATCACAAGCTTTTATAAACATTGATACTCTACATTTTGTGGATCTTTTACTGCATGGGATATGGATGTATGGATGTATAAATGGATGTATAATGGATGCTTTGCTTTTGACATCTTGACGGTGCAAGTATTTTGAAATGCTTTATTTCATCATTGGGCTTTTTTGGTACTTTTTCTAAAATGTTGTAAGTTAATACAAGCATCTAGGTATAATTAAACCGAGATGACCTAAGTACTGCTTACATGGATTTCGTTTAGCAAGTTAATACAAGCATCGAGGTACAATTGAACCGAGATGACCTGAGTATTTATTATGTATCAATAGACAAGGATTGCCCCAATTCATGTTAGACCTTTGATGTCCTCGATGATCTTTTGCCGATTATGTCCTTAGACAAGGTGTCACATTACTAAAGTTTAATCCACAAGCAACAGACGAAGAAAATGATTATGCTCCCATCATAGCATCTCTAGCTTTTGGCATCCTTGAGTAGCATAGGAAGACATAATGACAAAAATTGAAGACTGTGTAAGTTAACCTGTTCAAAAAACATTCTTGCATTAGATGTGTCTTTTTGCCATAATTGATATAGAATTAGCTTTGAGTGTTTTGGTATAGTGTTCTGCTTTGTTTTGGATAGGTTAATGTTCTGCGTCATGATTTCTACTTGAAAGGAGTGGGTTTCGCTTATGCTTGCTTGTTTGGTGAGAAGATTCCACAATCCTTATTGGGGAGACGAACCCTAAAGGACTGACCTAATGCCTCGGGGGCTCATTGCTAAATGGCCTTGCCTACGTGACGACGCAGAGGCAATGTAGTTCGGGGTAAACCCTAGCAGACCTAAGACCTAGGCCATAGAAAGTGAGGTGGACTCAGATAAATAGAAAGACTAGACATAGAATGAATAAGAAGGCCTCAGGGGCACATTTGAAAAATGGCCTTGCCTACATGACGACACAGAGGCAACGTAGTTCACGGACTTGGACCTAGGATATGGATCGGATGAGACACGATATGGAACAAATATGGATCGGATAAGACACAATATGGAATAGATATGGATTAGCCAAGACACGATATGGAACAGATGATACCGATGACAAGGAAACACCATGGATAGGTAGATGTACGGGTGATAAAGAATGGAACGGGTAGGTATGAGGATGGGCAATAGTGGATAAAAGGAAACAAGGACGTGATCTCCAAGGACTATGTCGCATAAGAATAACATGCCCCATTGTAGGTAGAATACTTAGGATTTTTCATGGCCATGCTTATGATGATAGGAAGATGAGAGGGTAATGAAGGATTTACATGGTTTGGAGGGATAAGGTACATCAAGAGACATCTAAAACATTTCTCAACATTGTGCCTCCAATCTTTATCAAGACCAAAGAAAATAGAGGAAAGGAAGATTAGGATGGATAGACTGGATAGTATAGGTAGGATAGGATAGGAAATGGTATGGAAGGAAACTGATAGGAGAAGAGTGATAGGTTGATGAGACAAAGTGCCCCCAAGTGTAGGTGACATAGAAGATCAACTTACACATGACGCCTGTTTGCCAGGTTTTCATCATGGTACTTATCCAAGGCGCCTATTTGCCAGATTTTCACCATTGGACGAAGGGATTTTTCTTTACTTTTTTTATTTTTTATTTTGAATAGGAGAAGGTGAATACATAAGGGAGAGACTCAAGTATCTAGTTCTTTGAAAGGGGACAGTCCCACTAGATGGATGTTGTTGTATCAACCATATCAAGTGTCGCTCATAGATATTGGTAGGGGATTGCATGAAAGTGATATGGTGTAGGTAGATAATGGATTATGATGCAGGATACGGAGGGAAGGTTTATGCAAAAGCATGGACCATAGGAATAGGATGAGGAAGATATGTAGGATAATAGTGGAAGGAAGGGGAGATGGAGGTATATGAAAATATTGTGGAATGGAAGGGAATCATGACCAACGGTTGCACATACCATGATAAACATTGAAGCTGGTGATGGGAAAGTAGTGTAGGAAGCAACAAAGACTTTTGCTTATGGATGAATGACTTAGGCATGTAGGGATCCACATAGACTGAGGATTGTCTTGATTTTTGTTCATCATGTGGGATGGAATAATTTGAGACTTATGGATAGAATGGGAGAAAGTGGATGGTTGAGATTCTTGAGAGGTAGATGCCTCATGTAACTTGAGGGCTTTTTGCTTAGGTACCCAAACCATTTTGTTTTTAGATAGTACCTGTGAAGGTATGGGTTTGGGTGTATGCAACTTTTGTGCAGCTTTTGGAGTAATCATTTGTTGGATGCGGACCCACACCTTTTTCAGCTTGGCGTATAGGTGTGTGGGTGTAGGCAGCTCTAGAGAAAGATGTTTCTTTAATTCTTGGCTTTTGTATCCTAGCTCATGAGGACTCTTAGGATTTTTGACTTTATAGGTAGAGGCATCCAAATTTTTATTGTTGAATTCCCGTGGGATGGTGGAAGTGGAGTTGGAGGATGTTCTTTGTTTAGACAACATGTGCATTTGTTGGCCATGATTGGGATTGTTACAAGATTCATAGATGGACGGATAAGGTTTTGGAAGAATTGGTGGTAAAATGCATGGAGGGATATTAGGAGTTGGAAGTAGCAGAGGTAGATTGGATGGGGTAGATGTTCCATACAGGCATCACACAGGCTAATCTGGTGCATTTGAACAATTCCTTGGTGCTTCTGTCCTCTATTTTGGCGCTTATAATCTTACGACGCTTTTAAACACTGTTTCGGTGCTTATGTTCCTTTTCCCGGTGCATATGTTCTTACTGCGCATATATTCATTATTGTTATGCTTTTAAATACTGTTCCGGTGCATATGTTCATTATTGCTGCGCTTTTAAATACTGTTTCGGCGCATATATGTTACTGTACTTCTGTTGACTACTTCTGCGCATTTAGTCACTGAAGCTGCACTTTTGTAGTGGGCAATGATTTTAGGGTTTTTCTAAGAAGATTTGCTAACGCTAACATCTTTGTAGGTATTCTTTGGAGTTGTTTTGCAGGATAGGTTTGGGTTTAGTTTCATATAGCTGCATTTTGATAGCTCACACTTCACTTTCTAAAGGGATAGTAAAACATATACTCATGCAAAATCTCACATAGCTTCTAATTAGGAAGGTGGTAACTATATCATTTGATATCTTGCATTGCAACATTGCTATCTTTTCAAAGTTATTGCTATCTAGTATAAAACTAAACTCATCATTGCTTTCGGGGTTAAAACTGAACCACTGCTATCTCGATTGACCAACATTTCAAAGTTAACAACTCATACTATCATGGTATAAAACTGAACTCATCACTGATATTTGGGTTAAAACTGAACCACTGCTATCTCGATTGACCAACATTTCAAAGTTAACAATTCGTGCTACGTGGATTAAAACTAAACTCACCATTACTTTCTAGTATAAATATTGAACCATTGCTATCTCGCTAAATCACTTCAAAGTTCTGTGCTTGCCCAAGTAAATTAGCCCATTTAGTTTTTCTACTTTTAACTAGGTTGGATTAATTAGTGTCTTTCATGCTTATCGAATAACAACAGGCCTATGCTCTCCCCTTTACTGGGTGACCAAAATGCTAGACTTCTTATTCCATCTGTTTAACCTTTAAGAGGGGCCTGCCCTTGGATGCACACCTGTCTAAGTGGGAATGACCCTGAGTGGAAACATGCTAGATGCCAAGCCCTACCAATCCACTTAAAATAAATGTGCTTGAGGTGAAAACCTCCTGCAACAAGTGCTGCTATGTTACACCAATGGCCAACCTCCCCCAAAACCCTCTAAGGCACAACCCTTTGAGGCTGGGAGACTCCATAATGAAGAGTAGTGCCACCGCATGTGTAACCACTTGAACGGTTGCCCACATTAAACACCTCTTGTTCTAGCAGCCAAAAACCCTTGTAATCCATTTCTATCCTAAGATTTTTGTACTTACTTTTGTTCCTTTTAGTCCAAAATAGAGTCAGAAAAACCACAAAAAAATGAAAAACTATAAAATATTCTTTGTGCTTGCTGTGTTTTCTTGCTATTAATTCATAAAATCAGATCAAGAAGACCTTTTTCCAGCCAAAAATGCCAAAAACAACAGAAAATCCCAAAAATTTGCAAAAACACTGAAGAAAACTAGAGCGGCGCATCCGTCCTTTATTCCTACATGTCTGTGCCGACCTGTTGCGCATCTGTTTAGACTGTTGCTGCACATTCATATTTTACCAGTGTAGCACATATACACCAACTTCCTATGCATCTGTGGATTTCTGTTACACATCTGTTTCGGCACATCTACGACAATGACTACTTGTACTATTTTTGAGAGAAAAATTTTACCTGTTTGGAGTACCCATTTTAGCCTAGTTTCACAATCAGAGATCAAGTTCTACCTTACAGTCAGTCTTCATCCAATTTATCCAAGTATCTCTCTTTCATTAGTCATCTCATTCACCTTCTGTCAAAAAAACCTTTCTTGTCCCAAAGTCAAATTATTCCATATCAGTTCGACATAGGTCCTTTTCCGTATCCTTTGTGAATTCACGTAAGCCTAGTAGGTCACTGAACTTTGCTAGTAGCATTGTTACATGACTAGTCCCTACATAGTAAGATAGGTATCGAGTACCCTTACTAGTGGCTACTATCTTGTGTCAACCGTCTTACTTGAAGTCATTAAGCGAGAAAGTCCTTTGTCGAAGTCTTGTCCTAGGTATCCTATTCACAACAGTCTTAGTCGGCACCTTGCCAAAATTTCTAACCCTAGTCCACTTCATCCTGCATCACCTTACATGGTCCTTACTAGATCTTAGTACAAGAAGCAACTTGAAATGGCTGGCTCATCCAACCACATCATCTCACCTCATGATAGTGACGAAGAAATCTCTTACGAGGATTATCAAGGAAACATCCAAAATTAGAAATTCCAATGCCTAATAGAGAAGGTGCTCCATGAAGACCCCAATAAGTATTTCTATCATCTTGCTAGTCTTGGAATTAAACTCCCCATAGATTTTGATATAAGCTTAATCATGGAAAACATGGAAAATGATCACGAAAAAGAAAAGAATGCCATAGACCAAAATGTAAATGACAGAGGAAAGAGAACCATGGACCAAAATGCTCCTATGGAAGAAATGAGAAAACAACTTGAGAATCTAACACAACAAATCTTGGATCTCAAGACGGGTACCAATGGAAAAAACTACTCCTTGGAAGATATTGCACTGTACCCCTTTGTTAAAATCTTGATCATGAAACCATTTCCATATCAGTTCGAAGTCCCTAAGTTTGACAAATACAAAGGGAAAGGTGACCCTAGAGATCATATCAAGGAATTCAATGCAGCATGCTTGGAAGTAGCTCACAATGAGACCTACTTAATGAGACTATTCCCTAGATCTTTAAGTAGTCAAGCTATGGAGTGGTTCTCATGGCTTCCACTGGGAATCAAGACTTTTGATGAACTAGTCAACAAATTTATCACGCACTTCTCTTACAACATCGAACATAAGGTATTGTTGTGTAGTTACACAACACGCCCCATTTTGACTAGACAAAATAGGGACCCAACTTTTTGCTGCTTTGGCTTGGGTTGTTTTTCTGCTCTTCGGCAGTCTGGTAAAAATAAGTCATGCAGGTGACCCTACATAAGGGAGCTGGGTAAGTCATCATGATGAGGTCAATTTGTCAAAGTTAATATTTCATATCAATAACCTCATGATTGGAAAGAGTACAAAATTTCATGCAGGTTTGCCTTTTGGATCACCCTGATATTCCTTAGGGAATGAAAGTTACGGTGAGTCAAAGTCTTGGTCAAACCTGATATTCCTAGTGGGGGTCATGTTCCTTAACATCAGTCACCTTACGTTAGATCACCCTGATGCCAATTTTATCACCCGATAATCATGTGGTCTGAAACTCCAGACATCAATCTTACGTGATAGTGGTATTTACCCGTCAAACAGCTTCATATATTTTGCGGGGGTTATATTTTGAATATCACCTGATATTTCAAATATCACCCTACCGCAGAATATCACCCTAGAGCCAATATGCTGATGACATCATCCAATCCCGATGAACAAAGAAAATCACCTTGACGGTGACGTCATCATCCTTTTTACCTCGCGGAGGTACGTATCCAACAATCACCGTTTTAAATAACATGATGGTGATGTCATCCTGATCTTTTGAAAGGGGGTCACATTCATTAATATGACTCATCTTCATTAACATGATGATGCTGTCAGCTTATCCCATTTCACAAAGGACCTAATATGATGATGACATCATCAATCAGCTTGACATCTGAAGGTCATCTAATTTCTAACATCCATCATCTTTTCTAATATGACTGATCTTTCCTAGCATGACGGTGATGTCATTCTAACACGATATAAAATGCTCGACATGACCGTGACATCATCTTATTCAGGGGGTGATATTCCTCAATATCAGGGTCACATTTCTTAACATCCTGATTTCCTTCAGTATGACCATGACATCAGCCTTTCACATTTTAACAAAGCCTATCCATGATGATGACATCATCATCATATCCCGATCTATGAAGAGAGTCATATTAGTTAATATCCCTCATATTAACTAATGTGCATACCCAGACCCGATAGTTTCATTCAATGGAATTTAGTGAGCAAAAGTGCATGTATTGCATATGCATGATCTTATGCATGCGATAACTGAAAATGTAAGGCTTGCATATCATATGAAGGGTCACATCACCCTTGGAATATAAAAAGAGCTACTGCAAGGTGAAACCATTTGCAAAAATTCAAAGAAACTCAAAAAATTAGGAAATTTTGATCTTCTCCTTGGAAGGGTCATAACTCCTAGCTATGCTATCGGAATTCAAACTTTTTGGACTCACTGGAAAGATAAACTAGTTATCTAGTTTGAGTTTCTTGGTTATTAAGGCTTAATGCCTAGTAAGCCTCCGAGCCCTAATTCCACTCCTAAGGCCTCCAAAAATGCAATTTACTAAGATGTAGAAAATACCGAAAATCATATTTTTGATATTTTTATCAAAAAACACTCAAATGACCCTAGACCTGATCAGATATTGAAGCCATTTTAGGGCATGATAGCATGTTTTCCAGTCAACGATTGTCGATTGGACCCTCTTGATTACCTATGGACATTTAGATATGCAAAATTTTCACAAATGCTTAATATTCATAACCTGATATATAAAGGTTTGCACATTCATAGCCTGATAAAATATGAATGTTTATTTTCCTGCTAGTTATTAAATGAAGCTGATGCTTGATTCTTGTCTTTTTATTGCAGGATGTTGAAGCTGTTCGGAGTTTGGCTAAAAATTACAAAGTTGCATGCAGAGGTAACATGAACCAGAGCTGAGGAGGATATTGTCAAATATGTTGTTTGCTAGCTGGAGGATCGACTAGGTCAAAGATGCTGGAATATTCTATGCCAGCTGTGTAGTTGCCAACTGGTAGGCACGTGCTATTCATCTGGACTATTGATCTTAATAGATAAATCATGACCGTAGGTCATCTGTAACTGTTCCCTCACCTTATTCTATAAAAGGTGCAGGGATGTGATAATTTGATTATTCGGAAGCTTAATTGAAATTTGACTGCTAAAATATCAGGGCCTATTTCAAAGTTATTGTAAGCATACATATCATTGCATACTTAATGAAAGAGAAGACCATTTGATTACAAATCATCATAAATCCTTTGTAATCAGTGTTTGAATTCTTGATACATGCTTTGATTTGCTACGTCCTTTGGAGTGCTTATCAGTTTGCATGTATTGTCTTCATTCCTTTTCCTTTGAAGTTAGCATCATCTGTATCTAGCTGTGGAACATCCTGGTGAAAATATGGTTTGATTTCTTCTCCTCATGACTGTATCTGGTATGTACGTGGTTCAATAACTAAGATTCACCAAATTTGAAGTATTCTTTTAATTTTCTTTGAATTTTAGAATAATTCCCCATCATAATTGCAAATAACAGATAATCAAAAGCAAATAACATGAAATATGCTGACATCTCATAGATAACTGAATATCATTAGCATATTTGAGCTAAATGCATGTAGTGTTGAAAATATCATGCAAAGAATTACAAATAATAGTAAAAATCATGCAAATATCAACCTGTAGGCACATTATTTGAGTGAATTCATAGTGCAGAGGTAAAATAATTTGGAGATTTATGCAGGGCAGATATAAAGGACAGGATATTTGGGGAAATATTGATGAACTTTGCAGGAAATACTGAAGAACGTAAGGCCCCTGAATGGAAAACAGCAACACACATAAACCATTGAGTAACATCAGTAGTTTATGAACTAATCCACGGAGACTTGGGATCATGAATTCTTTGGATTCATCATATTTTTCAAGATGAGTAAGGTTGTTGTGTAACTTTTATTCTATGTTTGCTTATGACTAACATCATCATCAATAGGTATCTATGCTAGATCTATGCAACACCAAACAAAAGAGTGGTGAGTCATTTGCCACCTTCTTACAACAATGGAGACAACTAGCAAGTAAGTGTTCTTACGATATACCTAAGAAGCAGCTATTGGAGATGTTTGTCCATAACCTCAATACCGACCTTAGCTATCAAATACAGATACAATGCCCTACATCATTCTCAAAAGTCATTGAAATGGGATTGTTCATTGAAAAAGCTATGGTCGCTAAGGGGGCAATCAAGTTATACAAGGATACCCCAACCTCCAATTACACAACGGACAAATCAAAGTTTTGGACCAAGAATAAGAATGTTGTCAATGATGGGGTAGTGGATGCCAAGGTGGCAACTCCCAAGCAACAACCCATATTCACTCTAAAAGGAGAAACAAACAATGTTGTGCCCAACAAACCATTCTCTCGGGAGCCAAGACCTTGGTTCAGTTCAAATCCAAGGTGAAAGTTCACACCATTGGGTGAGTCTCAAGAGTCTGCATTAAGGAAGTTGTTGGCTAACAATGAAATCTCTCTACCACCAACAAGTGACTATGAGCCTATAGTCAAACCTTCCTATTGGAAAGAAACAGACTATTGTGAATATCATAGGGGAAGAGGGCATACAACCAACAATTGTATCCGCCTCAAAAATGTTATCCAAGATGTGCTTGATCAAAATCAAGGAGGAACACAACAACATACCTCCAATGAGACACACGTGGCCTACAGGGATCCGCATCTAAATCATGATAATCTGTACAACAACAATAACAACAACAGCAACAACAACAATAACAACAACAGGCCATACAACAACAACAACAACAATGGCAATAACAACAATCGCAACAGGCCAAATCAGAATAGTGAGAACGGTAATGCCAACTATGCAAGTGTGCCATTTGACTATACCATAAATTGCATTTCCGAGCATGTCCCACGAATCAATGTCATCACGCCCAACCAACAACCAGGACCTAACAGAACTAGTTGTAGTATCATTACCCACAGTGGTAAAGTCACGCTCAATACCACCTCTCTAAGGCCATCACCTTCTCCATCTAACTTCTGCCAGTATAATGTCATAGACAATTACAAAAAACTCCGGCCCACATTTCTATCTTGGAGTTGTTGCGTCTATCCCCGTCCCATAAGGAGATCATCGAGAAAGCCTTAGTGGAAACCACTGTCCCCACTAATTTGGCCCAAGAGAAGTTTTAAACAATGGTAGGTAATCTAACTTCCTCCAACACCATATCATTTACTGAGCAAGATGACCTCTCTATGTCTCAACCCCATAACACCCCTCTACATATCGTCGCCTTCATCCACAAGCACTGCATCAAGAGGGTTCTCATTGATGGGGGTGCCGGTTTAAATATTTGTACATTAAAGCTAGTCCTTGCATTGGGGTTCTCTAAGCAAGCAGTTGATCCAAGGAGGAAAATTACCATCAAAGCATATGACGAGGAAGAAATAACCACAAAGGGAACATTAGTCCTACCCATTCAAGTGGGACCAGTAATAAAAGATGTTGTGTGTCAAGTCCTAGATAGGGAGCTCACTTATAATATTCTTCTAGGGAGACCATGGATTCACGCCATGAAGGCTGTTCCCTCTACTTATCACCAATGCATAAAGTTCCCACACAATGGCAAGCAAGTCACCATTCAAGGTGACCCCGACCCCTATCAACATTGCAACTCTTTCCTTGTAAAACCTGAATGCATCATACCAAATAATAGAGCGTATATATCCCCTATCCTATAGTATGACCATACCGCTGAAGCCCCATGGTGGGTGCCAAAAATGTTAGGGTAAAATGTGGATTAATCAATTTAACAATAATAAACCCAAACATCAATAGAATAATGAAACTAAGAAAGATTGAATGAAATGAAGCAATGAATAATACAGTGCAAACCTTCCTTGAATCAAAGCTTCTATTTAAAACCATCCTTATTTGTAATGAAGTTGGGCCCTCAGTGAATGCACTCCTTTTGCTGTGTTGTAGGATGTCGGTAGTAAACAGCTGTGTTGATAGATATTGCTATGAAGAGGAGCTTCAAAGCAAATGGTGATCTCAAGTAGATTGTATTGAGGGTGCCAAAGGCGTGCTGGTGGATTTCTGTAGAGTAACAATACAAATAACCTGGATGAATAGAATGGAGGAATGAGGTTCCATTTATAGACTTAGAAAAGAAGAGATCAATGGTTAAAAAGAAATAAGAAGATCAATAGTTGAGAAAGGTTGAGGAATGTGCAACGAATCAAAAGAGGACATGTGTCCAAGTTCCATCATGCAATAGGGGAGTTTAACAGAATTGATTGAAGAGTTAACAGAATAGACCAATCAGTTAAGTGAATTGATTGGGGAGTTGACTGAATTGATTAATCAGTTAACTAGGTTGATTGAGGAGTCATCAGAATAGATTGTCCAGTGAACTCAATTGACTAATTAGTTAACAGATTTGATTGATGAGTTAACTAGGTTGATTAAGGAGTCATTAGAATAGATTGTCCAGTGAACTCAATTGACTAATTAGTTAACAGATTTGATTGATGAGTTAACTAATTTTGACTAGAGGATAAATAGGACATGTGGGTGAGGGAATATTAGCTAATTAAATATTTAAAATATTTAATTACATGTGCAACATGGTGAGGCGGCCAAGGTGAGGTGGAAAGATGAGGTGGATTGGTGAGGTGGATTTATGGAATTAGGACTTAGGATAGAGGAATTTATGATTAATTAAATAATGTAGGATTATTTAATTATGTGAGACATTAGAAGAATTTAGGGAATTTAATTAAATAAATTGATTTTATTTAATTATGGGATAATGAACCAATCAAATAAACTTAGAATATTTATTTAATTGATAGAAGAAATAAGAAGGGAATAAATATTAAGAATATTTATTTAGAATGAATCATGTCATTTTTAGGCATATACATTTACGAATGAATCCCTAAACATGCTTATATATGCAACAAAACACATTCCCACTCTAATTTTGTAATTGAAACTTGAGATGTCGGCAATAGACACTTCTAACGGTCACATAATCGACATTTAAAATTTGGGACCCTGCTAAATAGGGTAGGACTAGGGCGCGGGCACCCAAGCCCTCAGATTCATTTTCAAGGCAGGGTCAAGTTCATCACTATCCCCTAGGCCCCATTTAACATGAGTTTTCAGATATTTTCCATTAGGAGTAAAAATGAACATGCATGATTACACCTAAAGGACCTGGGAGCTAAACTTAGGAGGGAAAAAGTCCTAGGGAGACATTTTCTAACGTAACAGATAGAAATACTAGATTTGTGATGGTTTCCTCTTTGTGGCTCTATATTACAGGTTCATTTTAGAGCATGTTGTTGTAAATCTGAGCACACCATTATGTTTAGGAGGTTTGGAGATAGTCAAGATCACCTTTTGTTTCATCTAGATCAAACATCAAAGGCCAAATCTATGAGGGTTTGAAGTTGGGAGGTACATGCAAGATCTAATAGGTACTTGATCTTTCAGAGAAGTTTGGGCAAAATCAGACACCGTGCACTCACGAGGCCCAAAAACCCCAAGAGTGACTATCAATTCATCGAAACTGGACAAAGTTACAGTGAAAGGAATTTTTTTTTACCTAATTCTGCTGTACAGAATCACAATAGAGAATATTCTATGTCTTCCGTAGGCAGAATCTTTGGCTCTTATCCAATGGGTAAAGATTTCATTTGCTGGTTAATATTTTAATTTGCAGTATAAAAGTTTTTTCTCTACAGGTTTCAAGTTTTCTATAGGTCAAATCGTAGGGTACTCATGTACCCTACATAGACCAACATAGTATTAGCACTGACCCTATCGTTGGGCACCACCTGGTGTAACCTGCACCCACCTCCAACCAAATTAGTAGGTAATACACCAAATCCCAGCAGTTTAAAAACCCTCGGTGGACATTTAACCCACAGTTCGTAGTTTACTAGCAGACAACCCATGGACAACACAGCCTACTTGGTAAATTCCCAGTGGGCGTTTAAAATGCCACCATCGAAACCTGCAACGTCCAGTGGTGGTCAATAAAATACTACCACTAGTGGTAAATTTGCCTCTCGGTAGCAACCAAAGCTTTCAGAAGAAGTTTAAATCTAGTCGGCGGCCACATTGATTCCCACCCAACGTCATTCTCGACCAGCCTAGTGATTCCAAAACTCAATGCTGGCAAGTCTCAAATTAACAGCAGCAAAAAAAAAACACATCCCTCAAAACCACTTTGCTAAGTCAATAAGTAGTTTCTAGAGTGCGATAAGTGGTTTTCCACATAGTGCCTAGCAATTTTGGAAAAAAGGTTGGCAGTTTTGGAATATTTGGAGGAATCTCATAATATTCTGACAGTGAATTTTTTTTTACGTTTGTTGATGTCATGTTGATGTCAGCATGATTCAAAAACCTGATGAGGTGACGTCATCATTCCATCAGAGCATACATGTTTTTCGATGACCTTACTCTGTTGACATCATCATTCCATCAGGTGACATTAGCATCCTGGTTACCTTTGCTGACATCATTTTCTGGCAATGTGAAATCAGTATACTGGTGCCATACGAGGAATATTTCGATAATTACTAAGCATATTTTGGTGATTCTTTGTTGACGTCATCACTATGTCAGTAGTGATGTCAGGATTTTTACCCCTCTTGGCCAGACCCCTCTCCAATGAGCTTTTCAATTTGATAGTTAGACTTCAGAGGCTCATAACTGGCTCATTTTTGCTCTATTTTTCTAACAATTATTTTTATTTGGGCAAGGATTTCATAGGCTTCATAGTTGTGGAATCAAATTTTGGTTTTGGTGCCTGGATTGTCTAGAAATTGTAGTTTCTCTCACCTATTGTTGAGTAGTTCCCGTTTTCATAACTTCAAAGGCTTCGTTTGGCCTCATACGGTAACATTTTTTGGTGAATTTTTTTTGAAAGTGCATGATTTTTTAAGTACTTTCCAAATCTGCTCTTAGTTTGATCTAGTTTTTCTTAGAAATTTTACTTTTAGTTCTAGCCTAATCTTTGCTTTTGTATTGTACCAAAATGATGTAGAGCTACCACCACTAAGGGGCCTAATTGAACACTTAGAGAAGAGAATGGAGTGGATGGTAGGGTATAACATGGTTTTTAAGGTCTTCCTAGACCTACTGCTCTACTGATCCTTGACTGTACTTGCATGGACATGACTATCCCCTCACCATACAAGGCTTCAATGAGTAGTAAAGGTAACTTATGATGGTTAAAATCTATAAGACTCATGCCCCACCTTTAAGGCACTTAAGACCACACCAAAATAGTGATCTAAACCTAATCGAACTAACCAAGAATCCAAATCTCTAGTTCTTCTTGTTGTTCATTCAAAATAGACCTGAATTCCTTATAGCCCTGTCAATGAGGTTTCTGGAGCATAACCTGAAGGATTCTTGACAAACCCATGAGAAAAATAGATTTTTGAATACCCATTAAGGATTTGCATCACATAATAGACATGCAAGGTAGATTGTTTTGGAATGTCCACCTTAAAAAGTGACTGTACTTGCTGTCCTAAAGGGCAATTAGCCCACTTTTACAAAGGAAGTGTCCTCTAAACATGCTCCCAAATCAAAATTCCTATGCATAGTCTTTCAACTAGTTCCAAAACCACCAAATCCACAATCTTCCTCAGGAAAAACTATCACAAGATCCCCCAAACCACTAAACCCTCATTTTTAGGCTAAAACTCAAGGGTTTATTGAAAATCCCTATTCCAGGCCTCCTCCATCTTGGCTATTGGTTCAAACACATTCAAATACACCTGCACAAACTCATTCCATCATTATATGACCAATACTTCAGACTTTTGCACAAATCTAACCTCTAACCTACTCAAACTAAGTAAAAATCATGAGGATTCCTCTAGGACAACACTTCAAACAACACAAATAACTTTTCCCTGCTCCTGTAATAGAGATTCAATACAAAATATAGTCTAATAGGATCTATTTCATCTATTCATAAGTTATGATGTTGGTGAAACAGCCAAAAATCCATTGATTTTGTCAAAAAACCCTTAAAACCAGGGTATGGCAGCTACTTTCAAAAAACCGTCTATAAAATGCCTTAAGATCAATGAAATTTCTCCCAATATGACTCAACTAAAATCTAACAACATCTATTGCATGATTCCATACATTTTTTGTTCTTGACAGTATAGTACGGCTCTGTTGGGGATGTGAGAAATTGTAAAAAATAGTAAAATACATAAAATAGGGTAAATTTTCTGTATTTTCTTCCTCCAATATTACCTATTATGCCCTCCTCTAAGTCATGAATGGTATATAATATTTGTTTTCAAAGAGAATCCTCGTTCACTCTCACTTCCATTGTGGGAAAAGCCATTATTAAGGCAAAAAACTAACTGTTGACCATAAAAGGCTGGCGACTCCACTAAATTAAAATGCCTATTCTAAGCCTCCAATACAAGATAATGCCTTTAGAAGGCTTCATTACATTATTTTAAAACTCCATTTTGTCTCTAGCAAACAAAATTTCAAAAATTTGCCTTGAAAACATCCTAGGTGCATTGCACCATACACCCCAACTTTAAAGTTTTCCAAGTCCCTTGGAAAGTTTGTGGTAGCTTGTCCACCTTTGTGCTCTTCACATTTTTGACCTTCATGCTTTCCTTCAACAAGTTCATTGTCCTTGACATATTTGTTTCTTTCTACATTTGTACACTCTACTTTATGGGGTGTTTCTCAACTTTCTTATCAACAAACTCTGCTACCTCACTCTCTTTTACCTCTATCTTCAACCTTCTATCAACTGTTAGCACTTCCCTCTCAGCTTCTTGTATACACCACTGTCTCATGTTCCTTTTGTTTCCATTCTTTTCACTGTCCACTGTACCATTACCTTTTACAACCTTTGTCAAACCTGTAACCAGCTTGTTCACTATCCTAGCAATCTCGTAAACCTCTCTACCAGCTTCAATTGACTGCCTCTTCTCTGTATTCATCATTATAGGGCACATGACTGTCCCTACTAAGATCTCTCTACTTATTTCTTTCCTTTCTATAGGGTTTCCACTCTTACTCTACTTTGTTTCAGACCAAGACACCTTCTCATCCACTTCCTTCTTCCACATGAAGACATTCTTCTTCACAACTATCTGCAAATCATCTTCACTCTTCCTATCCTCTGTCTCAACAACTTTATGCCTTGAAAAGGCTGCATACTCCTTGGTTCCATTCTCCTCAATCCTCACTAGATCCCTACTACCAAACATTATCATCTTTGATGTCCTTGACTGCTCCTTGACTTCTTCTTGCATTGGCATCAGTACAAAAGTCTTCTCATCCTTCCTAATGGTGTAGGTGTTAGCTTTTCCATCATAAATTATAAACCTATCAAACTGCTAGGGTCTTCCAAGTATCATATGACAACAATCCATGGGTAAAATGTCACAAAGTACCATATCCTCATATGCTCCGATCTTGAACTCTACTAATGCTTGTTCAGTTACCAAAATGGATTGATTATCACTTACCCAAGAGACTTTGTAAGGTGTCCCTAGGTACTCTTTACAATTTTAGTTTGTCTACCATTTCACTAGACACCATAGTGTCAGTACACCCTAAATCCACTATCACTTTACATACCTTGTCTTTGCACTTGCAAGTTGTCCTAAATAATGCTTTCCTCTTAATCAGCTCCTTCTCCTTGGAGGTCTTCAATAGTGCTCTTTCTCTCAGCATCAACTTTTCTCCTACCTCACCAACACAACTAGTGGGAGTAGAACCACCACATTCTTCTTCTTGGACTAACTGAGTCCTCCTCTCATTCTACCTTTCATCATTTGTGGAACCTTGCTTCTCAAGACACTTGTATGCTGGGTGCCAAAACTCTTGGCAATTGTAACATTTACCTACAAAGGTGTTTGCACTCCTTCCACCACCAAATCTGCCTCTAGAACCTCTGCCTCTGAAATCTACACTTTGTCCTTGTTTGAAATCTGTACCTTGTCCTTGTGCCTTGCTCAACTCTTCTTGACTCTCATTGACTTGCTTTATGTTTTGAAAGGATCCTCTGCCTCTAGAGGTGCTGCCTCTACCTCTAGCTGTCTTGTCTTGTCTTGTCTTCAGCTTCTCTTCCACTGTTACTACCATCTGATAACATTCTTCAACATTCCTTAGATTTGCCAACACTAGTTCATCCTACATGTTAAACCTCAAACCACCAATATACCTAGCAAATTTTTGCACTTCACTTTCATTTTGACCAAACCTTATACTCAGCTTCTAAAACTCTTCAGTGTATGACTTAACATCCATTTCCTTTTCTCTTAAACCTTGAAGCTTTTTAAACATTTGTACTTCATAATATTTAGGTAAGAACTTACCTTTGATCTTAGCTACCATCTTGTCCCATGAAGCAATCTTTGTGTTTCCTTGTTTTCTCCTCTCTGCTTTCTGATAATCCCACCATAACAAAGCATGACCTGTCAGCTTGGTCTTTGCAATCTTCAGTTTCTACTCCTTAGGAACTTCATCACACTCAAAGTGATTGTCCAATGTTGCAATCCAGTCAAGTAACTCTTCGTCACTAAGGCTTCCTCCATACTTTGGTACATCTATCTTCATCTTGTGCTTCTCTTCTTTTATTTCTTTCAGTAACTTTACCATCCTCTGATCCTCAGGGTCTAGCTCCTCTTCCACATCTTCATATTTAGCTTCCTCTTTGTCCTCAGACTCATTCTCATCACCTAGAGCCATTCCTCTTTTCTGATTTTCTTCTAGAGTAGCCATTGTTTCCTTTAACTCCCTCAACACTCTAGCATCCTTCTCCTTCAGCTCACTCATCTCTTGAGCAATGTTTTTCCCTCTTGCAGGCATCTTGACAAACTATTGTTGATAAATGAGAGGGGGGCTGAATCAGTTATCCTAATTATATCTTCTTTCTGAACTTTCTTATTAATCAATGTAGCATTAATTCAAACAAGCAAACATTACCATGAAATGGAAAAACACATGACATAGTATTTTTGATGTGAAAACCCTATTAAGGGAGAAAACCACAGGATGATTAACCCAAAGATTATTCTCTGTTAGAAGAATAAGGAATTACAAAATGGCACTTGCCAATTAGGGCTCACTGCCTGAGCACACTGCTCACAAAGGAGGCACACTGCCTACAAGGAGACACACTATCTACAAAAGAATGTTATACAATACTTGAACTGATTGGTAGCATCCACATATGCTGGAGTTCAGTTTCGGTTAGGCTCAATACACTGATCTGCTGCACTTCATCTTTCCTCTTCTCTTATGCTGCTTTCCTTTCACATACCGGACCTTTCTTATTACTTCTACTCTGCTATGCTTTTATTCACACATCCTTGATAACAACAACACCCCTCACAACTAAATCCATCATGTATATATATCCACACAAGTAATTTCATCACCTTTCTAGTCGGCACCCGGAACAGTCAATCTTCTCACAAACTTTGTTCTGTCAGCTGAATCCTTGCACATCAAGTAATGTAGATCAAGTATATGTTTGTAGAAATAATTAACCATGTTAGAAAAACATGATTCATGCCTTCATAACCTTTACCACCATTAGTAACACATCCAAAAAGTAGTCTGATATTATGTCAGTCAGTTCTTCCTCTGTTCACACTGTCACTCAAGAATCCGGTACTCAACTATTCATATCTTTTACCTCATCTATCACCAGAGGCTAAAACCTTGGAATCTATCACTGAAGGTAGTATTCTTTACTTTCCCAAATCCGCACTTCACCAAGATACTTCCTCTAAGAGATCCAGACCTGTCTGTCGGATCTTGCCACAAGCTCTATTCTTGTTTACCGGACCTCAACAATCTTCATTCTGACTTCTGGTAGAGACACACCATGTCCTGCGGATGTGTGGGATGAACTTTGTTGCCATCAATGACAACAATCATGAATCCATATAGTGTCTCTTGCCAACAATCTCCCCCTTTGGCATTGATGGCAACACTTAGTGAAAAATGACTAAGTGTTTACACTATGCTCCCCCTTGACTGATGCTCTATTTTTATATACATTTTCTGGAGCTCCCGCTTAGTTGGATTCCTCATTTTTCACTGCTCCTCACTCCCCCTTTGACATCAATGGCAAAGGGTAGGGTCCGCATACCAAAATTTTTAAAATGTTAACTATACTTAGCCGCATAAGTATATATATACAATTTGTACTTACATATACTTAAGTATGTCTGCAAAAGTGTTCTTCAACTGTACAACTTTTGTTGCCCAACTCTGCTTCATCCTGTCCAAAATTGAGCTTTGTCCACTCAACAGGAATGCAAATGCATCTGCCCTTTTTAGATCTACCAGATTAGTGGTCTGGGCTGTAATTTGGGCTTCTTTTATAGCCTCATACATGGCCTCTAGTTTGGGGACAATTAACCCCCTGAGCTCACTCAACCTGCTTATCCTATTTTTTCTTTCCTTCTCCAACTTCTTGATTTCACTCAAGACTACGATAGTCTGACATTCTTGATTTGTTATAGAGGAGGAGAGAGGATCAAAATTCTTTGATAGGTTTGATAGTTTATCCTCCTATTCTTTTATTTTCTTCTCAATGTCTAGTGTTACTTTGGACCAGGAGATACAAAATTTATATATTTCACCGCCATCCTTAAGAGCATTTTCTAAGCTCTTTATCCCAATACTTATATTTCTTCTATCATTAGTGATTAATCCTTGTACCTCTGAGAATCTCTTATCCAAAAACTCCTTCCGGACCTTTTCTTCAGCTGATTTTTCTAGAGAATCAAAATCTGTACTAACACTACTAACTAAGGTTTTGAGATTACCGGAAGAGGAGGCTATGGGATCCTTTTGAAAAGATGGTATGATCTTTTCCAGCACTCCAGATGAATCTTCTATCAACTCACAGTCTTCCATATGAGACTTTAGGAGTTTTTCATTAGCCTTAGCATTTGCAAATGAAGCTATCTTCATTGTCTGTACCAGAGAAAGAGAATCAAAATTGAATGGACCTTGTAGAAGCTCCAATTCATCAATCTCCATTATTTCTTTGCTCAGAAATTCTTGGACAGTTTGTGTAGTGTCTCTTGCTGGAGATAGATGTTTCTTCTCTTTTGCAGTCTTGGAGCTGTCCTTTGGAGTTTTCTCTCCTACATTCCCACCACTAGCAGTTGTGGTTTTCTCTGCTAAAGTCTTCTGTCCCTCTGCACCCTTTGCACTGTCACCTTCTTTTTCCTTCACCTCTGCTTCTTTCTCTTGTAATTTTTCTTCTTCTTTAGATCTGGAGACTGCAGGAGAAACTGGAAGAGAAATGTTAGTTTGTTCAGGGCCCACCTCTTCTGTCATTTTCTCAGAAGTTTCTTCTGCAACACTTGTGGTTGAAGGATCAGTACCCAATTCCTCTACAATAGGAAGATTAAATCTTTTGAAGGCCTTCCAGAGGATCTCTTCTATATCCTTGGCTACCCTGTCAGTCTCACCAAGCATGAGCTGATTCATCCTTGCTTTGCTCCTGAACTCATCCTTGTAGTCTTTGAATACCATGTTCATTGTCTTAGGATCAACTGAACGATATAGCTGAATAGCTATCTGTTCCTGGAGTTCTAGATCTTTTGCTCGAGCATTGTTCTTCCTTGTTTCAAGCCTTTTCTCTAAGCTTCTAGGAATTAGAGAGATAATTTCAATAAAAGCTTTGTTGTAAGTGTTCAAAAACTAAACTGTGGCTTCCTCTAGAATCCTTTTATCTGCTTCATTACATTCATCATAATATTTTGTTAAGGGTTGCAGGTTCCCATCCACTGTGACTGCTTTCACTACAACATCTAAGGATAGAGTGAGTTTTTCAGCAGATTCCTCTTCCTTCTCTTCTTCTCCTTGACTGGTAGAGTGTTCATCGGATGATTTCTTCTTCTTCTTTTTTAGTTGCTTAATTTCCTCATCTGATTCGGTTTCCTCTTCATCTCTTTGACTTGTATAAGCCCTTGTGGCTTTTGTTTTAGACCTTTTCTCTCCTTTTCTGGATAACTGTACTTCTAGTTTTGAGCTTTTAGCAAGGATAGGTGCTAATCTCTTTGATGATCTAGTCTGGGTGGAAGTTTCTACCGAAGTACTTTCCTTACTTTTCTTTTCTGCCTCTTTCTTCTCTTCCTCAGCCTTTTTCCTCTTTTCCTGGTTGGCATCAAGTGCCTCCTTTGAGATGCCAAGGCCTTGGGCAATATGTTCTACTTCTTTTCTCACCTTCCTTTTCGTCTCTGGTTCTCTAAGTTCCACATGAATCTTTATACTCAGCTCCTCAAAGGTTCCAAACCTCTCTGCCTTTGGATCTTTAGGCTGACTTAGCATGTGTTGAACATGCAGCTCCACAATCTGTTCATCAACTTCATACCCCATGGGCATGATCTAGACTATCCTTGGTTCTACTGCCTCCATTAGGCACTGATCAGTCTCTACCATAAAACAGACTGTGTCCTTGTATTTCTCAACAAGAGACTAGGGAATCCTTTCTCTTGATTGCATCATGTTCTGAAAGTTTTTGAAGTATCCCCACATGGCTGTATTTCTTGCTTTAGCATCCCCAAGCCCATGCAAATAGTCTCTGATCTAAACTGCTACTAGTTTGTCATTCTGCCATACCCATCCGTTTGATTCGGGCAACTCATTCATGAAGTAGAAAAATAAACATACTATTAGTGCACCATATTTGAAAGAGTTTTTCATGTCCTTTTTGATCTTTTGTATGTTTTCCATTAACTGGCTCAAAAGAAGTTCACAGAGATCATATTCTACATTTTTTCTCAACATCTCATAGGTAGTATATATTGCAGTTTCAGATACTGAATTCTCCCTACTGGAATGATGTATCTTGTATCCTATTATCATAGATGCATACTTGATATCCGGGTTAGTAATATCTTCAATGGTCATTTCCCTCTTATCAAATTTTGATTTGGTGGCCTCTGTGACAATGTTGTTTTTGACAGATTTAAGGACAGGAATTCCTCCGGAGGAATGTAAACCAGTTACTACCCTAATTGCTTCCTTGGTGATCTTGCAAGGTCTATTCAGCCATAGGAAGTTATCATGCACCCTACTTAAAACATACCGGACCCATTCATCTTCTTAAAAGTAGGGGAAATGAATGAATTGATCAAAATGCTTCTCCTGGATGCCCTTATATTCTGGTTTAAGCTCAAAAGCATCATCTATCAATTGTTTGTGATAGATGTCTCTTAGTTTGAATTCCCCAAACTCTTCAATATTGGCATGTATGTAAACCCTAATGTCTTCTGTGTGTAAAACTCCATGCAGAACACTAAAGAAAGCTCCTAGGGGATCTACCTCCAATGATTTGTATGGATGTTTCTTGAATTCAGGGTGAGGCCTATCAGAGATTTTTACTATATTTAGAGTAGCCATCATCAAGAAATCTTACTAAGAATATCAAGAACGAAAAATACCTTTTCCACAGTTTAGGGCACACGATGAAATCTAGATTGAGTTGTATGAAGAATCGTCTTGATCTTTGGGGCAAGTAGTTGCAGAGCTCCTTTTCCTTCTCTTCCTAAGTGCAAATGTGTAAATGACAACGAATGAACTCTTTTATTCCAAGAAGCCCTAATTTTCTCCCTGCAATAAATGCGCAACCTAATACATTCCAGTTTGCCTTGTTTTCCTTGTTCAAGGAGGAGGAAATTCATCCAGATCATTATGATTCCCTTGTGATCAATGTTAGTGATGAATCATCATATCCACTTGTCCTTCTGATGATCTTATGTATCCGTAGATCAAGCTGTATCAATTTGGATTCATACCAGGCCAATCTTGTGAGAAACCTATTTTACCGGAAGACTTGCTTAACTGGACCAATTCTGAAGGATTTAAGCTTTTAAAATTTTCTTGCAGATCTCCCAAATCTTTACCTGACCTTCTTTAGATGTTTCTCTAGAACCCCTTTAATCTGCAGCTTCTCATGTGCCAATTTCAGGCACTATTTGACTAGCTAGGGGAACAAGGTTTTCTTTGTGTCTCCCCCTGAGCCAGAGCTCACCTTTTAATTTCTGGAAGGAATATCAACACTAGAGTCTGGTGCGGATCCAATCTCTACATTCTCTAAACTTTTCTTCACCAAAATCTTGTTCATCTCATTCCTAACTTCATCCGCATTCACCTTTTGTTTACCCTTATCTTGATTCTGATTATGATATACCAGACCTCTTTTCTCCTGATTCTTACTTCTATAGAATTTTGCAATATGACTGGATCATTTGCAGATTTGGCAAACAACATTTCCTTGTATATTTGATTGATATCCTCTTGATCTGCATTGATTAGCCATATGACCTATTCTATTGTATGTAAAGCATCTACCATTGAATGATTTGTTCATTTGCATGTTTCTGCATTCATGAGATTTGTGACCATACCTTTTGCAGTTAAAACATTGTCTAGAGAAGAATGAATTTGTCAGATTCATTCTCTTTCTACACTGATTAGCTTTGTGACCAAAGTGATTGCAGCTGTGGTAGTATCCATTGAAGGATGGATATCTTTGAGCATTGGGCTATCTCACCGGAGGTCTTCTAGTCCTATTCCTTGGTTTTTCTGATCCAAAATTCTTCTGACTGGATCCGAAGCTTTCTCCTTTCTCATATCCCAAACCACACTTGTCATCTACCTTCTTTTGA
This sequence comes from Cunninghamia lanceolata, assembly GCA_027924645.1. NCBI lineage: Eukaryota > Viridiplantae > Streptophyta > Pinopsida > Cupressales > Cupressaceae > Cunninghamia > Cunninghamia lanceolata. Next base: position 3,500,784 of record BSBN01000846.1, on the reverse strand, counting down.
CTTTCAAGAAGAACTTCAAGTTGAGCAGAACTTATCTTGAATTTCTCTTTATATTCATTTTCTATTTGAAGATCCCTTTTGAGAGAGACAATTTGATCCTCAAGTTTTTCTTCACTATCTTTAGCATCTTCAAGATCAGATTCAAGATGTCTAATAATTCTATCCATCTGGTGGCAATCTTTTGATTTCTCCTTGAGAGATTGTCTTAGATTATCTTTAGTTTTTCTTTTCTCTTCAACTTCTTGGGTAAACTTTATAACTCCTAACTCCATTTCATGTATTACCATAATGATTTCTTTTGATAACTTTTCACATAACTTGGTTTTCTCAGTCATCTCTTCATTTGCATTATTTTCTTCACCTTGTCTTGCCAATTGTTGAAGCAACTCCTTTCTCTTTTCCATAGAGAGAATTAATTTGTCTTTTAGTTCTCTCATGAAATCATTAGCCTGTTTGAGTCTTTCCTTTAATTCATTGACTTCAGAGTTAGACTGTTCAAGATCCTCAAGGGCAGTCTTGAGTTTCTCCCTTAAACCATATGCATCCATTTGGACTCCTAGATCTTCCTCAAGCTGTTAGACTCTGTTAGGAGGAACTTAGCTCTGATACCAATTATTGATAACTGAGAGGGGGGGTGAATCAATTATCCTAATTATATCTTCTTTCTAAACTTTCTTATTAATTAATGTAGCATTAATTCAAACAAGCAAACATTATCATGAAATGGAAAAACACATGACAAAATATTTTTGACGTGGAAACCCTGTTAAGGGAGAAAACCACGGGGTGATTAACCCAAAGATTATTCTCTGTTAGAATAATAAGGAATTACAAAATGGCACTTGCCAATTAGGGCTCACTACCCGAGCACACTGCTCACAAAGGAGGCACACTGCCTACAAGGAGACACACTGTCTACAAAAGAATGTTATACAATACTTGAACTGATTGGTAGCATCCACATATGCTGGTGTTCAGTTCCGGTTAGGCTCAGTACACTGATTTGCTGCACTTCATCTTTCCTCTTCTCTTATGCTGCTTTCATTTCACATACCAGACCTTTCTTATTACTTCTGCTCTGCTCTGCTTTTATTTGCACATCCTTGACAACAACAACACCCCTCACAACAAAATCCATCATGTATATATATCCGCATAAGTAATTTCATCACCTTTCTAGTTGGCACCCGGAACAGTCAATCTTCTCACAAACTTTGTTCTCTTGGCTGAATCCTTGCACATCAAGTAATGTGGATCAAGTATATGTTTGTAGAAATCATTAACCATGTTAGCCAAACATGATTCATGCCTTCATAACCTTTACCACTATTAGTAACACATCCAGAAAGTAGTCTGATATTCTGTCAGTCAGTTCTTCCTCTGTTCACACTGTCACTCAGGAATTCGGTACTCAACTATTCATATCTTTTACCTCATCTATCACCGAAGGCTAAAACCTTGGAATCTATCACTCAAGGTAGTATTCTTTACTTTCCCAAATCCGCACTTCACCAAGATACTTCCTCTAAGAGATCTGGACCTGTCTGTCAGATCTTGCCACAAGCTCTGTTCTTTTTTACTGAACCTCAACAATCTTCATTCTGACTTCTGGTAGAGACACACCATGTCCTGCGGATGTGTGGGATGAACTTTGTTGCCATCAATGACAACAATCATGAATCCATATAGTGTCTCTTTCCAACAACTATCTCTTTAACTTACCACTTCTCAACCACAACAGACCTACTAACTATGCTTTGATACCACTTTGATGTATACCACCACTAAGGGGCCCAACTAAACACTTAGAGAAGAGAATGGAGGGGATGGTAGGATATAATAGGGTTTTTAAGGCCTTCCTATACCTACTGTTCTACTGATCCTTGACTGTACTTGCATGGACATGACTGTCCCCTCACCATACAAGGCTTCAATGAGTAGTAAAGGTAACTTATCATGGTGAAAATGTATAAGACTTATACCCAACCTTTAAGGCACTTAAGACCACACCAAAACGGTGATCTAAACCTAATCAAACTCACCAAGAATCCAAATCTCTATTTCTTCTTGTTGTTCCTTCAAAATAGGCCTAGATTCCTTGTAGCCTTGTCAATGAGGTTTCTGGAGCTTAACCTGAAGGATTCTTGACAAACCCATGAGAAAAAGAGATTTTTGAATACCCATTAAGGATTTGCATCACATATTACACATGCAAGGTAGGTTGTTTTGGAATGTCTACCCTAAAAAGTGACTGTACCTACTATCCTAGAGGGCAATTAGCCCACTTTTACAAAGGAAGTGTCCTCTAAACTTACTCCCAACTCAAAATTCCTATGGACAATATTTGAACTAGTTCCAAAACCACCAAATCCACAATCTTCCTTAGGAAAAACTATCACAAGACCTGCCAAACCACTAAACCCTCATTTTTAGTCTAAAACTCAAGGGTTTATTGAAAATCCCTATTCCAGGCCTCCACCATCTTGGCTATTGGTTCAAACACATTCAAATACACCTACACAAACTCATTCCATCATTATATGACCAATACTTCAGACTTTTGCACAAATCTAGCCTCTAACCTACTCAAACTAAGCAAAAATCATGAGGATTCCTCTAGGACAACACTTCAAACAGCACAAATAACTTTTCCCTGCTCTTGTAATAGAGAATTAATACAAAATATAGTCTAATAGGATCCATTTCATCTATTCAAAATTTATGATGTTGGTGAAACAACCAAAAATCCATCGATTTTGTCAAAAAACCCTTAAAACTAGGGTATGGCAGCTACTTTCAGAAAACCATCTATAAAATGCCTTGAGATTAATGAAATTTCTCGCAATATGACTCAACTGAAATCTAACAACATCTATTGCATGATTCCAAACATTTTTGTTCTTGACAGAATAGTATGGCTCTATGGGGGACGTGAGAAATAACAAAAAATAGTAAAATGCAAAAAATAGGGTAAATTTTCTCTATTTTCTTCCTCCAATCTTACCTATTATGCCCTCCTCTAAGTCATGAATGGTATATAATATGTGTTTTCAAAGCGAATCCTCGTTCACTCCCACTCCCATCATGGGAAAAGCCATTATTAAGGCAAAAAACTGACTGTTGATCATAAAAGTCTAGCTGCCCACAAATAGACTGTCCTATTTTTTTGGAAACTTAAGACTCCACTAATGTAAAATGCCTATTCTAAGCCTCCACTACAAGATAATTCCTTTAGAAGGCTTCATTACATTATTTTAAAACTCCATTTTGTCTTTAACAAACAAAATTTAAAAAAATTGCCTTGAAAACATCCTAGGTGCACTGCACCACAAAATCAAAGACCACTTTATTGTTTTGGCTTGTGGCAATTGTAATTGAACTGAAAATAATGTCCCACAATCATTTTTTGCTAGGGGTGATCTCATTGATTGAGTAAACAGGGGGTTGTACATGTATTTTTTTGTACTCTTTTATCATGGATCCAAACAAACTTCCTCTACTCACACCATATAACTATCATGAGTGGAAAACTAAAATGGAGATTCATTTAAGAAGTTTGAAAATTCATTGAGTAACAATGGGTACAAAAATTGAACCAACTGTAGTTGCAGAAAATAGAAAGTGGTAAAATAGATGTGATCAAGCCTATGGAACACTATGCTTGTCTATCTCTCCTAATCTTCTTTTTCATATTAAATCTTGTAATACACCTAATCAAGTGTGGACTGCCTTAGAGAATCTCTTTGGTAAGAAAGATACTATGAGAGGTTTCAAATTGGAGGATGAATTAATTGGTTTGAATCCAACCGACTTTACAAGCATCCAAGACTTCTTCACATTTGAGTTAAAGTCACTTAGATTGCAGCTCAAAAAATGTGGACTTGAGAAAGAGGACACTTAATTGATTCTTTCAATCCTTACCAAGCTTGGTCCTGACTATTTAGTTTTTGTTTCTACCTTTTATGCTACTATGGATGCACTTGGTAAATCTTTCACAATGCCTTCACTCGATGAGTTTTCCACATCACTCACAAGGGAGAAACCTAAATTAGTACACATGGGCACATTGAAGTCTCTTAGACCTAAAGCACTTCTTTCTAATCAAGGTACAAAAGATCAAAAGGCTTAAACTATTGAAGACAATAAATAGAAAAATAAGGATTTCAAGAACTGTGAGCAAGCAAAGGAATCAAATAATTGACTTATGCCCTCATCCTCTTCCAAGGAGGAATCATCGAAGAAGGAGATACCAAATTTTTCATATTGGAAGAAACTAGGTCATGATGAGCATAAGTGTTATGAGAATAAAATTGATAAGTTGACTCACATTATTCAAAAGTACAATATCAACTTGCCATCATCTATGTCATCTAGTCCATCCTCTTCTTCAACACCATCATCATCTACACAGAAAAGGATAGCAAGTATTGCTAATGGGACAAACAAGGGAAAAGGACAAGCACCCTTTGCTTCTACCAGTCTTCAGTCATAGAGAGGACTTCTTGATTCTAGAGATTCTCATCATATGGCTTCTTCACAAGGGATGTGCTCTTCATTTGAGTCATGTACTTTGCCACCTATTTTTATGGGTAACAATTCACACATGCATGCAACTGGTAAAGGGACTATTGAAATTGGTGAGGCCACCTTCAATAATGTGTTGTGTGTACCTTCCTTGTCAACCAATCTCCTTTCTATCTACAAGATTACTCATTATGGTGCAAGGAAGACAATTGAGTTCACTCTTGATTTAGTGATCATATGAGACTTGGAGAGTAGAGATATCATTGTTGTTGGGATGGCTGATCATGCATCTCACTTGTATACATCTCCCATTTTTCTTCTTCTGATGTTGTAGATCCATTGATTGATATTCAAACTTGACAAAGTTCATTGTACCTTGGCATTTAATCATGTTTTATGTGTCAAATCTAGGGCTATGTCCTTGGCTATTTGCAATAAGTAACCTAATAATAAACAGTCCTTAACTGATCTACTGAATTGAACTTCCCTACTTAATCAAACCAATGTTGCTAATTATCTACTTTAAAGGAAAATCTGATCTAAGGACTAAAATAGTAAATTATTGAAAGGATCTATCTAATTCACACAAAAGATGAAACTTGCATTAAATAGAAACAAGACTGCTTTAACAATAATCTATCTATCTTATCAAAACAGGAAAACTATACTTCAATGAAAAACTGCAATAAGACAATAAAGCAGAGATACTAGCCTCCTATCTATTGGTGGGAGTGGACCCTTGCTCCACACCTTTAGAATTGAAGGCTAAATAAGAAAATAAAAAAAAAGTATAACAACACTGTTGTTATGGAGTAAAAAGTTTCCCTATGCCTTTTTACCTCCTAGTTTAGCTCCTAGGTCCCCATGTAAACACTTTGCAAGTTAAATACTCATCCTGGAGAAATTTACCCTGAAACCCATGTCAAATGGGACTAAGGGGCCCATTCTAAATCCTTAAGCATGACCAAAAAGGGCCTTGGGACTTGGGCATGGGCTTGATTTTCTAAGATAAAAATTAATGCATGCCAGCTTGGGCCCTCTAAAAAAGTTTCCCTTTGTTAGCTCTCTTGATTTAATTTACGAATGTTAGAGGGAAAGCATATTTAAATAGGTTCATGTCTTCATTTTAAGTTAGGAGGGATAACACAAACTTGTGGTATTAAGAAAAGAGCATTAAAAGCCTTCATTATGTTTCAAAGAAGAATTTATGTTGTTATTGTGTCTTTTTTTACAAATTTGGCTTCATCAATCCATCTCCTCATGATGTGAAAGATCTTCATCTCTGTGAGGGCTTCACCTCTAAGGTGACATAAATTTGTGTTTCAATCATTTCATTTCATCATTAGATTTGGCCTCTTCCCTCCTTCAACACACACTCTATCTAACAAAGGTGTTGGAAGACTTGAATGTCCTTCTGGGGCTTGACCGAGGCAAGCTCCTAAACACCACAACCCCCAAACCCCTTTTCTTTATGTGTGCAGATTCACAAGTGTGGCAGATGGAAAACTATAGGTGTAAAGAAGCAGTTTGAAGGATAAGGTTTTAGGATCCAAAGGAATCTTATGAATATTCTTCCGTAGCAAACTAAGGCATGGGCCTGTACACTCAAAATCATGACGTCAATGGCTTGGGGCTATTGAGTCAGATTTTGGAGTGCAAACAGATTCTTCCCTCTTTGCCACGAGGTGAACCGCCATGTCACTCTTGCTGTTGTGGAAATAGCCAGTCGAGAGGAGCTGAGACACAGGGGTGGTCTAGCTCATTAGAGAGCTGGACTTCACAGAGAGGGGTCGACAAGTCCTAGGGCCTATGTTTTTGTGTGCTTGTGTAGATACGGTGTTCTATGACCATGGTTGTAAAGATAACTATATGACCTAAAGGGTCACTAGTCACTATTCTCCTTTTAGGGTTTGATATTCTACCTTTGCATGGGTAAGTTGTTCTCTTTGATTGCCTATTCATGTTGGCATTGTCTTTCAATCTATTGTATGGTTTCTTGTTGTACTAAGAACTTTCTAAACATTTCTTGTTGTTGGATGACTAGTGGGTCTTATTGTGGTCTTGGGTGGATTTCCTCTATCTCATCAAGGATTGCCCTCACCTACTCACCTCTTAATCCAGGGTACATTTGTGAGACGAGACAAGGGATAGGCAATTACAAGCTAACCTTGACTTGACCTAGGATTTGACTTAGGGTTTGTTTGACCTAAGGTTTGACTATGCATTGACTATGGTTGACCTTGTGATTGAATCAAGGGTTTTGACCAATGTTTGACTGTAGTTGACCTTGTGATGGAATCAAGGGTTTGTGGATTTCTAAGTCTCTAATGTTTTTGTTCTTTTTTGGGTTTTTATGAATGCAAGTCTAAATGAATGCAAAACTTCTTTTTGTGCTTTATTAATGTTTTTGGAATTGAAGATGCTTCTTCCTAATCCAGGAATTGAAAAATGTATGCAAGCTATAATGAATTTACCTAATGCAATGTAAACTATGTTTTTGGGGTTTTATGAATATTTGGAACAAATTAATCTAAGAAAAGGGAAATTTCTTTTAAATGAATTAATCTATGAACTTGGAAAGCAAATTACTCTAAGAATGCAAGATCTATCTATCCTATCAAGGAAAAAGCAACAAGATTATTGATTCCAAGAGCAATTTTGGTTGTCTAATTACTACAATTTAAAATAAAGCATAAAGGAATCTAGAGATGCATGAGCCTCCTCTATCCTCAGAAATTCTTGTGATGGCAACCTCGTATCCTCTTGTAGTAGCAAGGAATCCTCTTAGCGACAAGATGAAAATGGAAGCAAAAGAATCTTTGAAGCTTTGCAAAAAGAGCTCAAAGACAACTTTGTTGAGCACTATGGCTTACTATGAGTAGCATATGGACACATGATGAGATTTATATGAAATCTAGATGAAGCAACAAACAAAACAAAAGGCTCCTATGTCCTGTATGAGCATGAGAATTCTTGATGTGGAGAGCAATAACTTACAAGAGTTGTGTGCACAAATGAAATTGCCTCCCTTTGTGCTTGAGGGAGGGGGTATTTATAGGTTAGAAAAAGGGATGGGAGGTGAAGAGGAAGGAGAGTTAACTCAATTTGATTGGGGAGTTAATCACAGAGGATTCAAGAGTGATCTAGGCTAAAATTAGAGTGATCTACCCAGTAAACTCTTATCACTCAAGAAGAAGTGAAGAAGAAGGAGTGCATGGGGATGCATGAGAATGTATGAGTTATTAATTAAAGATAAAATAGAGGTAATTATGCATGTGTAGGTGCATGAAATAGTTAACTCTATATTAGGCATGAAAATCCATGCAAATAGAAAGAAAAATGGGCAAAATGGAGCCTTTTTGAGTTAGAAACTTTAGTTTTTCCATGGCTAGAAACATGATAGGGTCACCCCTTTCACCATTCAGGTCGCTCGAGGATGACCCATGGGTGACCCATAGAGGAGGTCACCTGGGTTGAAGTGTATGATGAGATATGGAAGAAGGGGAGAAAAAAAGGGATCTACCTCTGGAAATAGGTCAGTCATGTGTGAAAATCCAAATATCCACTTGCAAAGTAGGATCTCCTGAGGGGAGATCTAGAAATAATAGGGGGAAATTCGGATTGGTTGAGTGAAATTGAAAACCAAAAGTGGGAAATGGCTAGGGGGACCTCTATAAGGCTTCTAGGGGGTGGAGAAGATGAAAAATAATGAGGAAAGGTGAAAACTCACCTACAAGATGCATACAAGGCTTAGGAATAGGGTCGCAAGCTCAGAAAACATAAATAGACAAGTGTCGCAAAAGTGTCAACAACAAAAAGAGATAGAAAATGACAAAGGGGAAACAACACAAGACAAAAGAAAAGACACGTCACCAAGAGAATTGCTATTGAGAGGATGTTATTTCATGCTTACATGTACATGACAAGGATTATGACTTGTGATAGGGGTCCTCGTGGAGGCTATGCATGATTTTGGTGTATACAGGGCCCCGTAGTCTTTCTGACAAAACAAGTTCTGGAGCTAGCATCAGGAGATTGTCTGCATTATTTTCTCTGTTCTAAGTTTTGGGAATTTGTACCTTCTTTGACTAGGGTGCCCGCCCTAGTGTCCTCCAAGTTTTCAATCTCAGGAATCCAACTTCTGGTATTCTTCTATCCTCCCTGAGTACTTTCTCGTCTGGTTTTCAGTAGCATTCTTCCTGTTTGTACCTAATTGCACTATAATTAGGGTTTGAGACCTATTTGATCTAGGATTTGGTAAATCTCTCAATCTAATTTATTCTTTCCATATCATTCTTGATTACAAAATCAGTAGCTGAGTCCTCATCCATCTTGTAGCGACTTGGCTCAGTTTTCTCCTCAAATGTTATTGTGAAAGGAGGGTTTGATTTGATACACTTTCACACCATTCATCCTCTCTTCTGATTTTCACATTTAACAACTACTTCCTTTAATCTAGTCTATCAAAGTATATTGTATTCAAAAGTATATGTTTCTGCTCTAAAATAAAATTACATAAACAACAACTACAAAATCCTAATTAATTATTTTTTTGTTCACATCCAAATATATATATCAGTCTGAGTGACATAATATTACTGGAGTTAACTACTTTTCCTAATAGTTCAACATGAGATATATAAACAATCTTTTATTCTTAAAACTAAAACATGCAGCTGTCTATCTAGAGTATAATCATGCAAAGTCTTAAAAAGGACTTTAGTGATATTGGAGGAACCACTAAATCTAGAGTTTAACGTATAAAAATAATAGCCTGCAAGGCCCCGATAAAAAGGAACTTGATTTCCTAAAATAGATGACTATAAGAGATCCTTTGATCTCATGCAAAAATAATGAAAGTGTATTATGTCCTCGTGGACAATTGGAGTCATTTGCTAGGACACTTAGGCCTGAATAAGCAGACTCCATAGCTCTGCAAACACCCCAGAGATCTAGTAATCAATTGCACTAGAGACTCTATGTAGCTCCAAAGATTTTATGTTGTTGCCAGCAATTCCAAAGATGATTCCAAAACCTGCTAAGACATAGCTCTGAAGATTACCATCTTTTCTACTCTATTGCATCACTCCAAAGATTCTCCAACAAGCTAGAAAATGTTGGAGTATCATGTATTGTCCTTCATGCATGGCTCTAGAGATAATTAGGATTACCTCCAATGTTCCTCAAAACTACCTTTCACCTATGCAACAGATACCTATAAAACCAAAAAGAGATAATTCTACACAATTTTGTCAGTTTCACTGCAACATAAGTCTTTTCATCATAACAATAATTGTTAGTATTTGATCTCTTATTAGCATAATTAAAACAAGACTTCACAGTTCCTATAGTGCAATTACTAGGACAAGCAACATGAAAAGATGGGAAAAAGGAAGTAAAAAGGCATGTTTGGATGAGCGCTACTTGACACTCATCATTCCCCCCAAGCTTAAGAGTTTGTAGGTCCTCCTTTTCCTTCATAACCTAGATTTGTTGAGGTTGTATAATTTATCTATGAGATTGTACTCCATTTCAAAGGTTGACCAAGTTGTGAAGTTTGTGTTACCATTCCCCCTAAACTATTCAACCTGTTTCACCTACTCTTGGAATCTATCATCCTCCATTTGCTCATCCCACATGGGCAAGGGCTCAATAATGAGGGGTGGCCTAAAGCATACCCCTACCCAATTTTACTGATATTTATCCATTAACTTGGATATTTCTCTTGCCTTTTTCATAAACCACTTAAGGTTGCTTGGAGATGCCATATCTCTCATCTTCTGGTCTTGGGTGAGGGTGTGCCACCTCTTTTTACAAATGGCCATGATCTAATTAGATGAGTTATGCATGAATAAACCAAATTCAATGGCACATTTCTATAGATGTTACTGATGGCTAAGTGCAAGAAGATGAGTACACTTTTTGGCCAAAAAGAGGAAGTGTTTTTCCTATTTTTCAAAATTTGTCATACTTGGAGTGACAATTTGAAGCACTTGCACACAAAATATTAAGATAATGTAAAAATAAGGAATGTAGGATTTTGTTTCTAGTTTTCAAATATGTAATTTTTTCCAATACCCAGATGATGAAAGTTGATTTTTTATTAGATGTACAAAAAGTGGATTTTTAAAAGTGCCTTGTTTTTGGCCAAAGCATGCATGTGTACGGGTAACATAATTTGACCTAAATTAATGTATTTTTCTAATTCCTTTTGTGGAAAGATGCACAGGATGTTGAATTTTGGTCAGGATAATTTTTGTAATTTTTTGATAAATATATGTTTTTTTATTAATTCTTTAATGGGCCTAGTTAGTGCTTTTTAAAACCCCTCATGTATAGCTAGCATAATTTGAGCTTAACTAATCAATTCAATTGTGAGGCCTACTTTTACCTCACCTATATTATTTTTCTTATAGTACTCTTTCGATGGATGTATGATGGTCTTGTGGATTTTGGGGACTGTTGATCCCGCACATGGACCTTATTACCTTATCTTATACTTGATTAGATAGATGGTTTATGCTTTATGGATGGTTAGATGCCTTGTTAGATTTCCATTTGATAATATGATGTTTGATGCTATGATGTCATTCATGCTATAGATATGCGCATAGATGTTGAGACTGATGTTAGATCCTACTTATGTGACCCTGATTATACTTGTGAGTGATGGATGGTGTGAGAGACATTATATTATCATGTGATTATAATGATGTTGTACGTGATGTTGCAATCATGTGTGTGATGCATGTTTTTCATTTTCTTCAGCTATTTTGTCATGTGCTATTAATGGGTTTGTGGAAGTGTGCAGGTTACTTTCCATACCCATGGAAAATCAGAGGTTGGACAATAACCATATGTTATTCCCTGTTTAGCTGACCTAGTCCTAAGTAGGACTAAGGTCACATGTGTTGGATAATGTTGACCCTTTTTGTAATTTGATTTATGACATTTTGTATGGTTTCAACCTTTTCAATTTATCTTTTGATGTGTTGTAAAAAGTGTAATGTAGAGTTTGCACAATTTTTAAGTGCTAAATGTTTGAAGCCACTTTTAAGTGATTTTATGTGTTTCTAAGTGATACTAATGGTCAAATATTGACCCTAGGTCATACCCCTAGGGTCTAGGACCATTTATAGCTTGTTTAAACTTGATTTGGACCTTGTATGGTCACCCAAACTTGACCTTGAGGTCAAGTGACGAGTTTGGGAAGTGTGAGGGTGGTTGGAAGGTCACCATCTCACTTAACCTTAACCTCACCCACTTGGGTAAGGTTACCCATGCTTCTCATGCTTTAGAAGCTTCCCACATGTGTGAACCTCTTCCCTATGCTCTCACACATGTGTGAGAGCACTTGTGGAGAAGAGCGTAACTTAGATGAATGAGAAGGTGACAAGTGTCACCTCCTCAGTCATAATAATTTTACCTTTGTGTCCTCACATTCCCCTATGCTCTCACACATGTGTGATAGCACTTGTGGGAGAATGTGTAGCTTTGTGTAATGGGGAGGTGACAAGTGTCACCTCCACATTCTTGTGGGCTTGTGAGGAGGGTTATGTGGATGGAGGAGAGGGTGAAAAGTGTCACCTTCTCATCCATTAGGGTTTGAGAGCCTTGTCTTTATATCTCTCTTATTTTGAGGAGAGGAGGGTTCTTCTTTTCATTTCTCTTGGGAAATTTTATACTTGTGTGGGGAGAGTGAAGGACTTGGAGATTTTTGGTAGAACTTGTGGAAGCTATTCACTAAAACTCACTCCATCCTAGAAGTTTGTAAGGTATTTCTCAAATTTCAACCTCTTGTTTATGGTTTTTACTTATGAAATGTGTTTATGGATGTTTTGAGTTATGTTATTTTAGTTTTTGTGTTGTGGGTCTTATGGGTTGTTTGGGTGAGCTCTCCTTGTGAGAGAGCTCACCTTGGTATTGGGTGATAGAGGATGAGAACCTCCTCAGTTTCCCCTCTTTGTTATGGTATTTGATTTGTGGCCAAGGGACTTATTTTGGAGTTTTGAGGAATTTGGGTTATGGCATGAGTGCCATGGTTTTGTGATATGAGAAGTATGGCAAGAGGCCAAGTGATTTAAGAGTATATTTGTGTTTAAGAGTGTGGGTCGCCTTGACTAGAGTGAGTCCACTCTCTCACCCTTCAAATCCATTCCTATGATGGATTAGTTTTGTGTTAAGCCTTGGGTTGGGTGTTGTTGTGCTTGCTATGAGTGTTTGATTATGTTGTGGTGTGAAACTTGGTTGTTGGAAGGCCTCCTAGCTTGGGGGCGGCCTATTTTAGGCATAGGATGGGAGGTGAGCTTCTGATGGGTATGGCTACCTTGTTTGTATATTTTTGGAGGTTCCTATGGAGGCTTTGGAGGAGTTTGGTTTTGTGAAGAAAACTTGAGAGTAGTGTGTTTAAGTATTCTTGAAAAAGAGAAGACATTGAGATGCCTATACCCTATTTAGGGCTTGTAATTTGTGTATACTACTCTTTGGAAATGTAAATCATGATTTTTATATTTCTACCTTTGGAAAACATTGTTGAAGTATAAATAAATGAATATTAGCCTTACATCAATATCCTCTTGTTGAAATAAAAATAAAACTCTCTCTTGCTCTCTCTCTCCTTTTACTTATATGATTTGCTCATGAAGTGTTCATAAGAATAGTGACAATATGCCTACCTTGTATTGAATACAATGCTACTTTGAACTAATAAAAGAAAATGAGTCTTAGTATAATAGTAATAGTATTGAGTTTCATTTTGCTCTTTTATAAAGTTTTATAGAAGTCTGAAGAAGCTTAAAAGTGTGTGTGTGTATATATATAATTCATGTTAGTGCCTGAATTGACTGGCAGTTTTTTGAGCAATTTTCATGCAGGCACTCTCCCTAAGTATCCAAAAAATGTTCTAAGTGTTGGACCTCCTCAGTATTTTTTAGCTGCAGCATCATATTTTCTTTGAGGAGGAGGTCATCATCATCATATTTTCTTCGATGGTGGTCAGCATCATCATGTTCTCTGTCGATCGGTTTCTCATCAGGATCATCATATTTCACTATCGGGTGATGTTTGGATATCATCCTGATCGTGCTGATGAGCTACAGTGCGCCCTAATTTGCTTGCGGGGGTGATTTCTCAAGTATCCGGTGATCTTCCAATTATCACCTTGCCCAGACATGATGATGATGTTGCCCCGATATTCTGAAGGGGTTATTCTTTGAGTTGTTCGACCTGACTTGTTCTTTCTTAAGGGTCGTCATCATCATCATCATATTTCCAGTTATCACCGTGTTGCTTGCGGGGGTCATCATATTTTCTGCCTTCATGATATTTCGCCGGGGTGATATTTTTATCATCGGGTGATCTTGGTTATGATCATCCTGATGATGTTGTTGAAGAGTTCTAAGTGTGACCCGATATTCACTGGGGTCATCATATTTTGAACGTCAGGATGATCTTAGTCAATATCATCCTGATGATGTTGTATCACTTCATGTTCGTTGTTTTATCATCCTGATGATGCTGACGTCATTCTTATGTCAGGGTGATATCTATTTCTCTGCCTATCTGCATCATGATATTTCCGAAGGAGGGGGTGATATTTTCATTTTTGAATATCACCCGGATGTATATTTGTTCCAACGTCATGATGATGCTGATATCAAGGAGATATCCGCCTGCCGGCTTCGTGCATTATCTAGTGGGGGGTGATCTTTTCAAGCATCATCATATTCATCTATCGCCCTGATCTTATAGTGGAGCTACAGTGCAACATGATGTTTGTGCATCAGGATGATATTTCCAAATATCCGGTTATCTTCTGAATATCATCCTGATGTCGATATGATGATGACGTCATCAAGGTCCGGGGGGGTCATATTTCTAACACTGATCATCTTGTGGAGATCCCCCGATATTTGCAAATATGATGATGACGTCATCCGGATATGAGGAGGTGCGCAGTAGGCAGATCTGATGATGACGTCAGCAGGATATGACGATGACGTCATCAGGATGTTCATCGGCCAGACTTTTGGTATAGGCTCAGCAGGAGGATGTTCTTCCGATGGATCAGGTTGTGCGGATGAAGGCAATTATCATGCAGGTTATATTGCGATATGATGCTGACGTCAGGGTGATATTTCAAGCAACAGGATATCATGCTGCTGGAGGATGATGATGATGGAGTCTTATACTGGCGTCGTCAGGAGCAAAAGCACTGACATCATATATGCTCATGACCTAGTATATAAAGTGTTAATGAGGTTGCTGCGGGGTGCATGTGGGATAATTGATATCCTGCATATTCGAAATATCATGATGATGAATCTCAGCGGGAAATGGTTGCGATGCAGAATTGACGTTTTCCCGAGGCCGCGGGTTGGTGCGCCATTAATGGCGAAGGTTGCAGAGGTATGGGTGGATCTGGTACCCGATTGAAGGTGTACATCAGCGGACAGTGGCGCAGGGCTCGAGATATCTTCCTGTCTCCTCCCCTACCTGCTGCATTCATGTTTGGGTGCCAATCTGGTAATGCGTTGAGCGCCATTTTCCTGATACTGTGTATCTGGCGGGATTTTTGGTCAACCATGTGATTAATTGCTGTGGTACACTACCTGGCTGTTATAAGCAGGAAGTGTGACTCATTTTTGGTTGTTGAAAGTTGAAGATTTTTGGCTCTGTAATTCATAACAAGCTGATCTGGTTGCTCTATACAGCTTAACCTGTGAGTTTATGTATCTCTTGTTGTATGTTTTTGGCATGAACCCACTGATTTCATGATTAGTCTTATATGAGAAATGCTATCTTAGCATGTGTTGTGTTAATTCTGTCTCCAGTATTGCATGTATTCTTCTTCTGAATCTGGATATTTGGGTAATGTTTAGATTCTAGAGCATAGAATTCCTGTGTTGAATGTCTAATCTTTTAACTTCTGCTCAAGGGGTAGATTAAACTGTTTTCAGGTTGAACATTGGGAAGGGTATACTGCAGTAGGGATGCCATAAGTAGAGATAACTTAACACTCTTTATTGGGAGATATCTGTAAGGCAGATATCATGTATATCCCCCTGAAATCCAGTTTTAGCTGTTCATGCTGATCATTCACAGGTGTATGTCTACTGACTCCAGGCCCTGGATAGGCACCAATCTTGCTTTGTGTTTGTGTTACAACCATGTCCAGCTTTGCATCCAAAATTCAAACTAAACCATTTCATACTTCCACCTGTTAGTTGTAGGAGTAGGATTAGGAACCCCCTGCATGCTCTCATACCCAACCAGACATCATGTCCAAGAATGTTGCCAGCCTTGTGATCTATCATACAGATCTTGGTCCATACATGAGAGTATTCTGCTTGTTGTTGTCAAGTTAGATCTTTCTATCTTTGAGCTAGTCAAGGTTACATCTTGAGTTATAGGGATACCCCCCTTGGTGCGGCAGAACCAGAAGTGAAGGGGAGGCAGCTCACGCAACCTCCTGTATTTAGTTGGCTGAATCTGCCTGTGCATTAGAAGTGGCAAACCCTAATGCTGATTCAAAAAAAAAAACCAACACATGTTTTAAATGGAACTTTTCCTATTTTATTATCACTGTATTCTTTTTAAGTCTCTATTTTTTTTGGGACTATGATATTTTCTTATCCAACATAAACACACACACACACACATAAACAAAGAGTTATTAAAATTTTAAGTGCCATTGAAAGTTATTTTATGAGATCAGTAGGAAAAAAATAAAATAAAAGAATTTAAATCACCGTGTTGTGTTTTGCCACTAGTGGATTAGGGCTTAGAGACCCTGCGCAGGCGTTAAAACCTGCACAAGGATCCCACAATTGTCTTTCCTTCTTGTGCATAGAGCAGGGGATTGGGGACCCCGCCCCCCCCCCCCCCCCACCACAGAGCTTAAAGCTCTATGGGGAGGTGGAGTCCCCACCCCCCACTTTCCTTTTTGCTACCCGTGAGTGGCTAAGGCCATGACTGTGTATCAGCCCTTTGGCCATTTAAAGTCTGCTCCAATTTTTGTTCGGTCTTTGGTTTTAACCTGTTATGTGTTTTTTGATTTACCTTTTTTTTAAATTGCTCTATGATGATAATAGTATATATTTATACTACTCTGTGTGAAATATTGCCACTGATTTTTTCTTTATTTTATTATTGAATCATATATCATTTCAACTGTATATTTATGAATATATATATATATATATATATATCTTACTGCCACAAATTTTATATTTCTTTGTGAAAATTAATTTTCCTTTTCAAATAAACCAGAGAGCCTATATTAAGGAAAACTTAGAAAATATTTATTAGAGCTTCTAGAAAACATAGGAAAGCATATTCTTAATGTTAGTAAACATGGATATTTTAGATTCCTGTGCATGATGAAAATGGAGAATAGAAAATAAACTTAGTAAACCAAAATAAATATGTTAGAGCAACCTATAGAGAATCAATGTTAGAAAACCCAATAAGAAAACATTTAAACTATTCCTTGGGGAGGTACCATCCACCCTCTTGCTCCACTTTGGAAAACCTGCACATCAAATCAAAGCATTTTCGACTTGTTGTGAGCAAATGAGATCATTTGGGGTATTTCTAAATTCCAATCTAGGGTTTGTTGCCCTAATCCCTTGGGATGATTATTGAATTTATTAAACCCGATTTATTTGTGCAAACCCCACTTTGTGAGTGGAGGACAAATTTATCTTATGTGAAGTGTGAGAGCATTATTATTAATTCTTTTATGCTTTCAATGGAATTACTTTTCCTAGTGTACATATTCTTGTTGTGAATAGGATTAAATTTATCCCTTGTTATGCATGTATTAAATTGATCTTAATTTCCAATTACAAGATGTTATTTTACTATATTGTGGGCTTTGTAATTAGTTGTATGTTTAAACTATAGAGATAGTTAGATTGATTTATCTATTTTATTTCAGAATGTATGGGAGGGAATTAGGAAATTTATGCATTTTATTTATCTAAATTTGAAAGGGGTTAAACTAGGAAATTTGTTTTAATTTTATTTTTTGCATCCTCCTATAGTTGATGAGGTGGCATTATGCCACTGAAATCACCATAGGAGTTATCCTATTTTATTCCATAATGCTCCATTATGCTGCCAAAATTATTCCAGAATTATTTGTGTTAAATTGCTATTATTAGATCATTTAATTTATTTTGTTTCTTTTTAAATGTTAGATTAATGTCTTAGTGAGGTCGTGAGTGGACCTATGGATAGATTTCATTACACATAGTAACCCTAGGGTTAGGTTTTCAAAAATGGAATCTAACCCTCTTAGTGTCGCTCTTGCAACATACACCCCCCTTAGTGGCCTACACGATTTAGGGATGGCATTGTCCGTATCACACCATCCTGTGAGATTGACCTTCCCTACCTCTGGGTGATGTACATGTCATTAGTTTCTAAACCAACTATGTTGTGTATGAGTGTCACGGAGCATGCATGTAGCATGAGAGGGGGTTTGTAGAGTCGGGAGGGAAAACTTTTGGTAAATCATGTCATGACCACATGGCAAATGTAGACATGACATGTGGTTCTTGTGTTATAACCACATGGCAAATATGGGCATGACATTTGGTATCAGAGCCCATGTTTAAACACTGGACATTGAGGGTACATTACTTTATTCTGCATTTTTTTGTTAAATTTTGTGTTAATTTTTAGGCACATGTTCATGTAGGATGCCACCTAGATCTAAGAGAGGGCGCCCACATGCCTATGGGTCTGGAGGAGCTAGCTCGGGAGCTATTCCACCACTAGAGAACCCATATCAAGAACTACCACCTACACCCAAATTGGGTCCCCAAATCCTTCAAGTCCTTCAGGCAGTGTTAGCACGATTGCCTCCGATTGTGGACCGGCCGCACGTAGAGATTCTAGCCACTATAGCCGAGGACAACTCATCAGCTCATCAGGAGTGCAATAGGAGTCCACTATGCCATGAGGAGCATGATGTGAGGATTGGGGTGGAGCATATTCCACCAGATCCTTTTGTTTATGTACCCCAAGATGAGGTGGATGCACCCGTTTGAGGTCATTGAGACTGCAGAGACCCTATTCAAGATTTGCTTAGGCTTAATCCACCTACTTTCATGGGTATGTCAGAGGGAGCTAAGGCTGAGGCTTGGCTCATTAGCCTTGAATGGTGCTTTGCGTTGCATCCCTATGGGAGCAAGACAAATGCATGTGTAGCAGTGCATCTTTTGTGAGATGTGGTAATGACATGGTGGTGCACGGAGGAACACAAACACCATCTTTCTTTAGACACTCTTTCATGGGACACTTTACTAGAGCGCTATAATGTGCGTTACCTATCAAAGCATTATAAACAATGCTACATTAATGAGTTCCACAATTTGCAGCAAAGAGGTTCCATAGTTGCACAATATGAGTACAAATTTGTGGAGTTATCCTGTTATGCCAAGTATTTTCAAGATGAGAAGCTACTTGTGAGCCATTTGATCAGAGGATTAAATCCTCACATAGTAGGACCGGTTCGCATGGCAGACCCACAGACTATGACCGAGGCCACCATACTCATCATAGAGGAGGTGCATGGATGGGGCCAGGGGTCACGTCTATAGTTTCAGGACCGCAGCCATCAATAGGATCAGGGTTTTCGCAAACCCCAGACACCTCATAGGGGCGGTTTTAGATCTGCATCTTTACCACCTAGATCTCCATAGTAGTAGCAGTAGTATTAGTAGAGGTCATGGCCACAACAAAGGGGATAGGGTGGTCTTAATCAAGGATGGAAGTCGTAGGGTCCGCGGAGAGACCAGCAACAACAAGCACTAGCAACAAAACCTACTAGATCACAGCAGTCCTTTAGAGGATCTCAGGGCAACACAATATGACCTAGAGCACAGCAGTCCAGTCGGACTCAGTTAGTTCAGGTTCAGATGTCTGGACCTTGTTATGTTTGTGGTGGCATTGGGCACTTGGCCAGAGAGTACCCACATAGATTCATAGCTAGAGGATAATGCGGTAGTGGTTTTAAGGCTACAGTTGGAGATATGGGATGATCTCATCAAGTCTTTGCAGTGGTTGATAACTGCCAGGCCGACTTCCAAGCTTCCGTGATAGAGACACTAGGTACTATTGCTGATATACCCATTACTATATTGTTTGACTCAGGAGCCACAGACTCCTTTATTTCTCCATTGTTATTGGAGCATTGTAGGCTGGTGGCCTCTAAGAAGGATGTTAGGTTTGAGGTTAAGTTAGCTACATGGGCCAAGATGGTCATAGATGCAGTGGTTAGAGATTATGAGATAGCACTTGGTGCCTTCAGGATAGTTGTGGATCTTAGGGTTATACCCTTAGGGTCTTACGACATGGTGTTAGGCATGAATTAGCTTGTGGCTCATAGAACCAAGCTATATTGTCACTGAAAGGTGATAGGTTTCCTTGATGATCAAAGCATAGCAGTAGAGATAGTTGGTGTTTAGAAGTTCACAACAGTTCACATGATATCTGCTAAATAGCTTAAGTGTTGTCAAATGTTCATGATCATAGTCAGTGACAGATCAGAGGATGAGTCAGAGGCTATGCTTGACGATCACCCCATCATTAGGGAGTTCATGGATGTGTTTCATCTTGAGCTTCCAAGGATGCCACCTTGCAGAGAGGTTGACTTTCATATAGACCTTGTACCAGGAGCTGAGCCAGTGTCTCGTGCACCTTACAGGATGACCACACATGAGCTCATGGAGCTCAAGCTTCAGGTAGAGGAGTTGCTAGAAAAGGGGCACATTTGACCTAGTGTCTCTCCATGGGGCACACCAGTCATCTTCGTGAAGAAGAAGGATGTGTCTCTTCAGCTATGCATGGACTATAGGAAGTTGAATAAGGTGACGGTGAAGAACTGTTATCCTCTGCCTAGGATTGACAACTTCTTTGACCAGATGCAGGGAGCCAGGGTGTTCTCTAAGATTGACCCAAAGTCTAGATACCATTAGTTACACATCACAAAGGCAGATATCCATAAGACCACATTTCAGACTTGTTATGGTCACTATGAGTTCACCGTGGTGCCCTTCGGATTGACGAACACCCCTGTTGTATTCATGAGTCTCATGAATGGGGTGTTTCACACCTTCCTTAATCAATTTGTGATTATATTCCTTGATGACATTTTGATTTACTCACAGATTAAGGAGGAGCACAAGGAGCACTTACGCTAGGTACTACAGTGTTTGAGAGAACAACAGCTATATGGCAACCTAGAAAAGTGTGCCTTCTTTAGATCAAAGGTTCAGTATTTGGGGCACATTCTATCTAGCGATGGTATCTCAGTAGATCCATCAAAGATTAGAGCTATCAAGGATTGGCCAGTACCTTCTAGTGTCACAAAGGTTTGGAGCTTCATGGGGCTAGCAGAATATTACTACAAATTTGTTGAGGGCTTTTCCAGGATAGCACACCTCATCACTTCCATTCAATAGAAAGGGAAGAGTTTCTTGTGCATAGATCAGTGTGAGAGGGCCTTTGAGGTCCTCAAGGAGTGTCTCACTAGTGCTCCTATCTTAGCAGTACCTGATCAGAAAGTAGACTTCATGGTTTGCACTGATGCATCATTAGAGGGCTTAGGAGCAGTATTGATGCAGGATGGTCGAGCGATCGCGTATGAGTCACAAAAGCTCAAGACCCATGAGTTTAACTACCTAACACATGATTTGGAGTTAGCGACAGTAGTTCATGCTCTTATTCGATGGAGATACTTCCTCTTAGGACATCATTTTGTGTTACACTCTGACCATCATAGTCTACAGTACATCTTCACGTAGCCAAATCTAAATGCCCACCAACGACGTTGGATGGAGTTTCTTTGTGAGTATGAATTTGATATGCATTAAATTAAAGGGAAGGAGAATGTGGTTGGTGATGCCTTGAGTTGGAGGTGTCATGAGATCTTAACCTTGACATTGAGTGTTGACTTGAGAGGGCGCATCTTGTAGTACCTACCAGAGGATGAGTAGTTTCTAGAGGTTCAGTAGGAGTTGTAGTCATAGAGGGCCCTTAAGGAAAAGTTTTTAGGGTATTCTCTTAAGACAGATGGCCTTCTTTGACATCATTAGCGCATCTATGTTCCCCTTACAGGTGATCTTAGATCATTGGTTTTATTAGAGGCTCATAGAGCACCATATACAGCACATCCTAGGGTGAAGAAGATGCATGCCAATTTGAGACAATTGTACCATTGGGTAGGTATGAAGCATGATATTGTAGAGTTTATTGGTCATTTCCTTGAGTTTTAGAGGGTGAAGGCTGAGCATCAGCATCTAGCAGGTTTACTTTACCCTCTCAAGATACCTGAGTGGAAATGGCATACGATTTCTGTTGATTTCATTGTTGGTCTGCCTTTGTCAGCTCGCTGCCATGATACCATTATGGTGACGTTGACAAGTTGACCAAGTAGCCCACTTTTCACCTATATGCATGATGTACAATGCACCAACAGTGGCGAGGGTTTTCTTGGATGACATTGTGAGACTACACAGGGTGCCTCGTCGCATCATATCTGACAGAGATTTAGTGTTCACTTTAGCCTTTTGGAGGGAATTACAGTAGACGTTGGGCATTCAGCTCAACTTTAGTTTAGCTTATCACCCTGAGATAGATGGGCAGATAGAGAGGGTGAATCACGTGTTAGAGGACATGCTTCGCATGTATGTTATGGATCACCAGTCTAGATGGGAGGACTACCTATATCTGGTTGAGTTTGCCTACAATAATGGGCATCACAGCTTGTTAGGTATGCCTCCCTATGAGACCTTGTATGGCAGGCCATGCAGGACTCCCTTGAGTTGGGACCATATAGAGGACACAGTGGCTATTGGACTAGAGTTAGTATAGGATATGCAACAGTAGGTCACTTTGATTAGGCAGAGATTGTAGGAGGTATAGGATTGCCAGAAGAAGTATTCTGATGCCAAGAGGTTGGATCAGAGCTTCTCCGTGGGTGACAAGGTGTTCTTGAGAGTGTGGCAGTATAAGAGTCCAATCTGTTATGGAAAGGGCTCTAAACTTGCACCTCATTTTGTTGGACCTTTTAAGATCTTGGAGTGGATATGACCCATAGCTTACCATCTTGCATTGCCACCTAGTCTATCATGCATCCACGATGTGTTTCACATTTCTATACTGAGACATTATATATCTAACATGACTCATGTTTTGGACTAGGATGCCTTACAGGTAGAGTTGGACAGACATCTGGCTTTGGAGCCAATTCACATCTTGGTTCATCAGACGTTGGGCCTTCAAGGCTGAGAACTGGACAAGGTCAAAGTTTAATGGGACCGTTATGATGAGGTCTTTGCTACATGGGAGGACATAGCTAGTTTGACGGCACTCTATCGCCACCTCTTTTATGACTTCCAAGAGGAAGTATAGTCTTAAGGGGGGAGGATGTGAGGCCTACTTTTACCTCACCTATATTATTTTGCTTATAGTACTCTTTCGATGGATTTATGATGGTCTTGTGGATTTTCAGGACTATTGATCCCACACTTGGACCTTATTATTAGATAGATGGCTTATGCTTTATGGATGGTTAGATGGCAGGTTAGATTTCCATTTGATGATATGATGTTAGATGCTATGATGTCATTGATGCTATTGATATGTGCATATATTTTGATACTAATGTTAGATCCTTCTTATGTGACCCTGATTATACTTGTGAGTGATGGATGATGTCAGAGACATTATATTATCATGTGATTATTATGATGTTGTACGTGATATTGCGATCATGTGTGTGTGATGCATGTTGTTCATTTGCTTTGGCTATTTTATCATGTGCTATTAATGGGTTTGTGGAAGTGTACAGGTTACTTTCCATACCCGTGGAAAATCAGAGGTCAGACAACAACCATAGGTTATTCCCTATTCAATTGACCTAGTCCTAAGTAGGACTAAGGTCACATGTGTTGGAAAATGTTGACCTTTGTTGTCATTTGATTTATGACATTTTGTATGGTTTAAAACTTTGCAATTTATCTTTTGATGTGTTGTAAAAAGTGTAATGTTGAGTTTGCATAATTTTTAAGTGCTAAATATTTGAAGCCACTTTTAAGTGATTTTATGTGTTTCTAAGTGATGTTAATGGTCAAATATTGACCCTAGGTCATACCCCTAGGGTCTAGGACCATTTATAGCTTGTTTAAACTTGATTTGGATGTTGTATGGTCACCCAAACTTGACCCTAAGGTCAAGTGACGAGTTTGGGAAGTGTGAGGGTGGTTGGAAGGTCACCATCTCACTTAACCTTAACTTCACCCACTTGGGTAAGGTTACCCATGCTTCTCAAGCTTTAGAAGCTTCCCACATGTGTGAACCTCTTCCCTATGCTCTCATACGTGTGAGAGCACTTGTGGGGAAGAGTGTAGCTTAGATGAATGAGAAGGTGACAAGTGTCACCTACTCATTCATAAGAAGCTTCCCTTTGTTTGCTCACATTCCCCTATGCTCTCACATGTGTGAGAGCACTTGTGGGAGAATGTGTAGCTTTGTGGAATGGGGAGGTGACAAGTGTCACCTCCACATTCTTGTGGGGTTGTGAGGAGGGTTATGTGGATGGAGGAGAGGGTGACAAGTGTCACCTTCTCATCCATTAGGGTTTGAGATCCTTGTATTTATATCTCTCTCATTTTGAGGAGAGGAGGGTTCTTCTTTTCATTTCTTTTGGGAAATTTTATACTTGTGTGGGGACAGTGAAGGACTTGGAGATTTTTGGGAGAACTTGTGGAAGCTCTTCACCAAAATTCACTCCATCCTTGAAGTTTGTAAGGTGTTTCTCAATTTTCAACCTCTTGCTTATGGTTTTTACTTATGCAATGTGTTTATGCATGTTTTGAGTTATGTTATTATAGTTTTTGTGTTGTGGGTCTTATGGGTTGTTTGGGTGAGATCTCCTTGTGATAGAGATCACCTTGGTATTGGGTGAGAGAGGATGAGAACCTCCTTAGTTTTCCTTCTTTGTTATGGTATTTTATTTGTGGCCAAGGGAATTATTTTGGAGTTTTGAGGAGTTTGGGTTATGGCATGAGTGCCATGGTTTTGTGATATGAGAAGTATGGCAAGAGGCCAAGTGATTCAAGAGTATATTTGTGTTTAAGAATGTGGGTTACCTTGACTAGAGTGAGTCCACTCTCTCACCCTTCAAATCCATTCTTAAGATGGATTAGTTTTGTGTTAAGCCTTGGGATGGGTGTTGTTGTGCTTTCTATGAGTGTTTGATTATGTTGTGGTGTGAAACTTGGTTGTTGAAAGGCCTCCTAGCTTGGGGGCGGCCTATTTTAGGCATAGGATGGGAGGTGAGCTTCTAATGGGTATGGCTAACTTGTTTGTATATTTTTTTGTAGGTTTCTATGGAGTCTTTGGAGGAGTTTGGTTTTGTGAAGAAAACGTGAGAGTAGTGGGTTTAAGTATTGTTGAAAAATAGAAGACATTGATGCCTATACCCAATTTAGGGCTTGTAATTTGAGTATACTACTCTTTGGAAATGTAAATCATGATTGTTATATTCCCACCTTTGGGAAACATTGTTGAAGTATAAATAAATGAGTATTAGCCTTACATCAATATCCTCTTGTTGAAATAAAAATAAAACTCTCTCTCTCTCTCTCTCTCTCTCTCTCTCTCTCTCTCTCTCTCTCTCTCTCTCTCTCTCTCTCTCTCTCTCTCTCTCTCTCTCTCTCTCTCCCTCCTTTTACTTATATGATTTGCTCATGAAGTGTTCATAAGAATAGTGACAATATGCCTACCTTGTATTGAATACAATGCTACTTTGAAATATATATATATATATATATATATATATATATATATATATATATATGTTTTAAATGGAACTTTGCCTATTTTATTATCACTATATTTTTTTAAGTCTCTATTTTTTTTGGGACTGTGATATTTTCTTACCTGACATAAACATACACACACACACACACACATACATACATACATACATACATACATACATATATATAAAGCCTTATTAACATTTTAAGTGGCATTGAAAGCTATTTTATGAGATCGGAAGGAAAAGAATTAAATAAAAGAATTTAAATCACCGTGTTGTGTTTTGCCACTAGGGGATTAGGGCTTAGAGACCCTACGTAGGCATTAAAACCTATGTAGGGATCCTGCAGCCACCGTTCCTTCTTGTGCATAGTGTAGGGGGGAGGGGACCCTGCCCCCCTCCACCCCCAAGAGCTTAAAGCTATGTGGGGAGGTAGATCCCCTGCCCCCCACTTTCCTTTTTGCTACCCACGAGTGGCTAAGGCCGCGACTGTGTATCGGCCCTTCGGCCATTTAAAATCTGCTCTAATTTTTGTTCAGTCTTTGGTTTCAACCTGTTCTGTGTTGTTCAATTTACCTTTATATATATACAATAAAACTACTCTCTGTGAAATATTGCCACTATTTTTTTTCTTTATTATATTATTGCATCATATATCATTTCAGCTATACATTTATGAGTATATATATCTTACTGTCACATATTTTATATTTCTCTGTGAAACTTAATTTTCCTTTTCAAATAAACTAGAGAGCCTATCTTATGGAAAACCTAGAAAAGATTTATTAGAGCTTCTAGAAAACATAGGAAAGCATATTGTTAATGTTAGTAAACCTGGATATTTTAGATTCTTGTGCATGATAAAAATGGAGAATAGAAAATAAAATTAGTAAACCAAAATAAATATGTTAGAGAAACCTATAGAAAATCAACCTTAGAAAACCCAATAAGAAAACATTTAAACTATTCCTTTCTTTGGGATGTTACCTCCCACTTGGGGAGGTACCATCCACCCTCTTGCTCCACTTTGGAAAACCTACACATCAAATCAAAGCATTTTCAACCAAGTGTTGTGAGAAAATGAGATCATTTGGGGTATTTATAAATTCCAACCTAGGGTCTGGTGCTCTAATCCCTTGGGATGATTATTGACTTTATTAAACCTGATTTATTTTTGCAAACCCCAGTTTGTGAGTGGAGGACAAATTTATCTTATGTGAAGTGTGACAACATTGTTATTAATTCTTTTATGCTTTCAATGGAATTACTTTTCCTAGTGTACATATTCTTGTTGTGAATAGGATTAAATTTATCCCTTGTTATGCATGTATTAAATTGATCTTTCTTTCCAATTACAAGATGTTATTAAACTATATTGTGGGCTTTTTAATTAGTTGTATGTTTAAACTATAGAGATAGTTAGATTGATTTATCTATTTTATTTCAAAATGTATGGGAGGGAATTAGGAAATTTATGCATTTTATTTATCTAAATTTGAAAGTGGTTAAACTAGGAAATTTATTTTATTTTATTTTTTGCATCCTCCTATAGTTGATGAGGTGGTGTTATGCTGCCGAAATCACTATAGGAGTTATCCTATTTTATTCCATAATGCCTCATTATGCTGCTGCAATTATTCCATAATTATTTGCATTAAATTGTTATTATTATATCATTTAATTTATTTTGTTTCTTTTAAAATATTAGATTAATGTATTAGTGAGGTCGTAAGTGGACCTATGGATAGATTTTATTACACATAGTAACCCTAGGGTTAGGTTTTAAAAAATGGAATCTAACCATCTCAGTGTCACTCTTGTGACATACACCCCCTTAGTGGCCTACATGATTTAGGGATGGCATTGTGCATGTCACACCATCCTGTGAGATTGACCTTCCCCACCTCCGAGTGATGTACATGTCATTAGTTGTTAAACCAACTACGTTGTGTGTGAGTGTCACTAAGCGCACATGTAGCACACGAGGGGGTTTGTGGAGTTGGGAGGGAAAATTTTTGGTAATTAGTGTCATGACCACATGGCAAATGTGGACATGACATGTGGTTATCATGTCATAACCACATGGTGAATGTGGGCATGACATCAATAATTTTTTTTTCATCATATAGAGAATGATGTCTAGATTGGTCAGACAATTTGTTTCAAGAAACTTTCAAAATCAAAAGTTATTAAAAAAATAGTAACATATGTTATTTAAAGTTTATGAGTCATTTTGTTTAGAAAATAATTAATAAATAGAAAATTATATTCAATAGTAGAAAAAATACATATTTGAAAACTAGACTTTTAGATCTACAATTGGTTTTAATTTCGTTAAAATATTTTGAAAAAAAAAATCGCCAGCCATAGTGGTGAAACTAGTTTTTTCTCTCATTGTTTTCATGGTCTCCTAGTTACAAGTTAGTTGTAGGTCCAAGGCTTAGGCTTGGGTTTCCAAGCCTTTACCAAGCCTAAAACCAATGTAAATTGGTGGGTTTCAAGTTTGAAATAATAAGAAATGGGTACCTGTTTTAAAATGGGTACCCATTTTAAAATGGGCACCCGTTTTGTATTTAGCCGTTATTTTTTTTCATAAATTTATAGTACAAAAAATACTCTGCAACATTCTTTTTTACCAGTACGGCTAACAGTCACAAATTCTATGACTTTTTTATATGCAAAGTGTCAATTCGAGCTCTCAACAAGACATATTTTATGCAATTTTTATAAGGATTTAATCATAAGGAGCATTTTCAGATGGAATGAAGTAGAAAATCCATTTTTTTACAAGGATTCACTTTCTTGGAGAGACATTCCTTTTTATCAATATGACCGATAGTGATGAATTTTGTGACTTTTTTATATGCAAAGTGTCAATTCGAGCTCTCAATGGGACATATTTTATACAATTTTTACAAGGATTCAATCATAAGGAGCATTTTCAGATGGAATGAAGTAGAAAATCTATTTTTAGAAGGATTCAATTTCTTGGAGAGATCAAACAAATATCAAGAAAATATCATATTGAACAAAGGGTCTATTGGAAGTAATTAATCTTCCATCAGTGCATTTATTTCTACCTACCCCCGTGTCAGTTTGGAGATCTCCAAAATTTGCCCCAGCACCATTTGCTCCTGCCAGAATTTATTGAGGTAGGTAAGTTTGAATTTAAAATGTGGTTGAGCGCCAATTTTTGGTATGAGACAAAAAGAGAGGGAGAGAGAGTTGACTACAGAGAAGAGAGAATGCCAGAGTTATCTTGCAGCAATAGAAGTGTAAGGGAATGTTCAAATAGAGAACAACAGAAGGAGAACATAGCAGAGGACAGAAGTCTCTATGTGCAGTAGCATAGGTGATGCATAGATAGCTACGGTGTTCCTACAGGTAGTTCCAGAAAAATAGTTTACAGCTCCAGTGATTGGAGCATAATAAGAAAACAGAGCAGCAGCTCTGAATGGAGTTTGTAAGAAGTTTGAATGTAATTTTAGGAAAGAGGAAAATATAATATATATATATATATTGTTGTCTCTTGTGCTTTGTCTCTCTTCTCCATTTGTTTCTGTGTGTTTGTTTTATGTTGCCCATACATTGTTGTAGCATTTGTTTTCTTGGACAGTAGTCTACCTCCCCTGCTCTTCCCCTATTGCCAACAATTGGTATCAAAGCCCTATTTTTCTGGGCAATTAGTTTTATTTGGGTGTTCTATATAAGCCCTAGTTTGTCTAGGTGTTATCAGCTTTCTCAGATTTGAGAAGCATGGCAGGTGGGGACAGCAAAGGATGGCAGCAACCACCTACATTTGATGGGCAGAATTATGACATCTAGGCTAAGAAGATGAAGACTACTCTGGTTGCTAATGACCTATGGGATTTGGTCACTAATGGGTTCACAAACACCATAGACCCAGCAGCCTATGTAGCCCTATCTAATACTCAAAGAAACTAGTTGAAGGAAACAAGAATGAAGGATGCAAAAGCCCTTAGTCTAATTGAGGCAGCCTTGACAGAGGCCATTTTCCCCCGCATTACAGCAGCAAACTACTCAAAATAGGCATGGAAAATATTACAGAACAACTATAAGGGAACTGACAAGGTGAGATCAGTCAAGCTCCAACTATTTAGAAGAGATTTTGAGACCCTTCAAATGAACGAGAGTGATTCTATTTCAGACTTTCACACTAGAGTTTCTACCATGCTAAATTAGCTAAGGATAAATGGAGAAACCATGGATGATCAAAGGATTGTTGAGAAAATCCTAAGGAGTCTACCTTCTAGATTTGACCATATTTTCATAACTATTGAGGAGACTAAGGATTTGTCCAAGATGACAGTGGATGAGTTGATGGGCTCTCTACAAAGCCATGAGCAGTGGCTGAATAGATCCACTCCTTCCCTTGAGCAAGCCTTCAAGGCTCAAACTAATGCAAGAGGTAGGGGAAGAGGAAGAAATAGTAGAAGTAGAGGTTAAAGAGGTAGAGGAAGAAGGAACTCTGGACGAGGAGTTTCAAACAGCCAAGAAGAGGCAAGCAACTCATATCCAAGCTATCAAGAAAAGAAGAAGAACAACAATTCTAATCAGAGGTATGACAAAAGCAATGTTCAATGCTATTACTGTCATAAGTTTGGTCATTATGCTAGTGAGTGTAGAAAGAAACAACAAGATCATGGAGGCCAAAATGCTAGTGTAGCAAATGAGAACAGGCTAAAAATGAAAATCAGTCTAAGGTGTTTATTGTGTGTAACCTTACTGAGAAGAGCAACCTTGAAGTTTGATATTTGGATAATGGGTGTAGAAACCACATGAGTGGTAATGCAAATTTGTTTGTCTCCATTGATAGAAATGTCAAGTCTGAGATCATGATGGGGAACAGTCAAAAGGTTCCTATCAGAGGAAGAGGCATCATCATAGTCCTTAGCAAGCAAGGTGAGAAAATGCAGATCCAGGATGTTTATTATGCCCCTAGCATAAAACATAACCTATTGAGCATTGGACAGATGCTCCAAAATGGTTATAGAATCTTGATGGAAAATGGAGAGTGCACAATATTTGATAAAGGAGGCAGTAAGAAAGTCATTGCAGTAGTGCAGATGATGAGGAACAAAATGTTTCCTCTTAGGATACACATAGAGTCTCTAGCACCATCTCTGGTGCTATCTATGGCGCACTTCCCAGCACTATCTCTAGTGCTCACAGTAGTGGGACAACAAACAACCTTTAGGACAGTCATCAAAGACCCATCCAAATTGTGGCATTTGAGGTATGTGCACTTAAGTTTTTCTGGTTTAAGTTTATTGTCCAAGAAAGGCATGGTTAGAGGGCTACCAAACATTGTAGAGCCCGATGGAAAATGTGAAGCCTGCATTTTAGGGAAGCAACATAGACAACCCTTTCAATCAGGGTATTCTAGGAGAGCAAGAGCACCATTGGAGTTGGTACATTCATATTTGTGTGGCCCTATGAAGACCCCCACACTAGGTGGGAATGTATATTTCATGACCTTCATAGATGATTACAATAGAAAAATCTAGAATTATTTTTTGAAAAACAAATCAGAAGCCTTTGAGAAGTTTAAGGAGTTTAAGGCATCGACTGAAAAGCAAAGCAGCCACTATATCAAATCCCTAAGAATAGATAGAGGTGGAGAGTATATCTCTAAACAATTTTTGAATTTCTACAGGAATGAAGGCATACATAAACATTTCACAACAAGGTATACTCCATAGCAAAATGGAGTAGTTGAAAGGAAAAATAGAACCATCATAGAGATGGCAGCAAGCATGCTGAAAGCAAAGGGACTATCAAATGATTATTGGGGTGAGGCTATAGCAACAACGGTTTACCTATTGAACAGGTATCCTACAAAGGCCATTTGTGATAGGATTCCACAAAAGGCATGGACAAATAGCAAATGGAGTGTTGAACACCTAAGAATCTTTGGGTGTGTAGCATATGCATTTGTACCTAAAGAGAAGAGGCAGAAATTTGATGATAGAGGTGAAAAATATATCTTCACAGGCTATAGTGAAGAGTCAAAAGCCTATAGACTATATAATCCCCTCACCAAAAAGGTTGTGATCAATAGGGATGTTGAGTTCATTGAGAATGAAGCATGGGATGGAACGGTGGATAGCACCATGGGTATTTCAGTTACAATACCCCTTGAAGATGAAGAAGCTCCGGAGGACAGTAACTCTGGAGGAACTACAGAGAGTAGCAGCTCGAGGACAAACTACCGTAGAGCATTAGAGGACAACATCAGCTCCAGAGGTGGACATCAGTATAGCAACTTTGGAGATTAGTAGCTCCAGAGGTCAGCATTGCATTAGCTTTGGAGGTCGATAGAACAGTAGCTCTGGAGATCATTAAAATAGCTCTAGAGGTTGATAGAACAGCAGCTCCGGAGGTAATTCAGACCCCACACTCGCATCATTGATTCCATGAAGGACAAAGAGTGTGAAGGAGATTTATGACAGTACAAGGTATGCTACTGATGATGAGAATTTGAATTTTACATTATTTTCTTACAGTGATCCAATCCACTTTAAAGAAGCTATGAAAGAAGAGAAATGGTGTAAGGCCATGGATGAAGAGTTGGATGCCATAGAGAGGAATGACACATGGCAGTTAACTAATTTACCCAAGGGTAAACAAGTGATTGGAGTTAAGTGGGTCTATAAGACCAAGTCTACTGCTGAAGGAAAGATTGAAAGACACAAGGCAAGGCTAGTTGTCAAAGGGTACAAACAACAGCCTGGAAGAGATTATGATGAGACATATGCACCAGTTGCAAGGTTGGAAACAGGTCAGGTAGTCATAGCAATTACAGCCCAACACAAATGGAAGGTGTTTCAAATGGATGTAAAGTCAGTCTTCTTGAATGGAGTACTGAAAGAGGAAGTGTATGTGGAGTAGCCACCTGGCTATGAAGTCCCAAGGCAAGAGGACAAAGTATATAGGCTTCAGAAAGCCCTCTATGGGCTAAAACAAGCACTTAGGGCATGGTACATCAAAATAGACTCATATTTAGTGAGTAATAGCTTTACCAAAAGCAACAGTGAGCCTACTCTTTACATCAAACCGGCTGAAGGTAATATTTTGATTGCTATTTTGTATGTAGATGATCTAATTTTACTGGCAATAGTAATCTTTTCATTGCTGATTTCAAAGAGGCAATGAAGAATGAGTTTGAGATGACAGACTTAGGTCTGCTAAAGTATTTCCTTGGCATTGAGGTCAAGCAAACAGAGTATGGCATATTTATTTCACAAACTAACTATGCCAAACATATTCTAAAGAGATTTAAAATGGAGAATAGTAAACCTGCCCCTACACCAACAGCCACAGGTCTAAAATTGAGTAAAGAGGACAGCAGCAAGGAAGTAAACCCAACCCTCTATAAGAGCATGGTTGGAAGCCTCATGTACTTGACAGCCACTAGGCCTGATTTGATGTATGTTGTAAGCCTAATTTCTAGGTTCATGGAGAAGCCTAAGGACACATTGGCAAGCAAGAAAGAGGATCCTGAGGTATGTGAATGGCACAATAGGTTATGGCATTTTGTATGATGTTTCTAATGAGTTTAAGTTGGCTAGTTTCATGGATAGTGATTGGGCAAGAAATGTAGATGACTGGAAGAGCACATCCAGCTATGTATTTCACATGGGTTTAGGCGTGATATCATGGGCATCTAAAAAGTAGCCCATTGTCTCTCTCTCTATAGCAGAAGCTGAGTATATTGCAGAAAATGTAGTAGCATGTCAGGCTATTTAGTTGAGAAGGATCCTTGCAGACTTGAATGAGCAGCAAGAAGATGGTACAACCATTCATTGTGACAATGTTTCATCAATAGTCCTGATAAAGAATCCAGTCTTCCATGGATGAAGCAAGCATATTGAGATCCGTTATCACTTCATATGGGAGTTGGTGGAATGAGGAGAGATTGAGTTGCAGTATTGCAAATCCGAGCAGTAGCTCGCTAAATTTTTTACAAAGGCATTGCCAAAAGATTCTTTTGAATGCCTAAGAGATAGGCTAGGCATTGTGGATAGCTCTGGAGGTGTGCAATCCTACAAAGAAGGTAGCTCCGAAGGTTCAGATCTAGAAAGACAATAGGAGAGCTCTAGAGATTCAACTTTGGAATGTATGTGCAGCTCCAGAGCTGCTCCAGAGATGCAGAAACAGTGCTCCAGAGATGCTCTAGAGATGTAGAAATAGTGCTTCAAAGATGCAGAGAGCAGCTCTAGAGATGATGCAAAATGATATAAACAGCTCTGGAGATCTACTCCGGAAAGGCAAATGCACAGGTACAACTCTGGAGATCAGTTCCAGAAAGAAAATTGTTGAATGACATCTGACTTCAGATTAAGGGGAGTGTTGGAAGTAATTAATCTTCTGTCAGTACATTTATTTCTGCCTGCCCCCACATCAGTCTGGACATCTCCAAAATCTACCCCAGCACTGTTTGCTCTTGCCAGAATTTATTGACGTAGGTAAGTTTGAATTTAAAATGTGGTTGAGCACCAGTTTTTGGTATGAAACAAAAAGAGACGGAGAGAGAGTTGACTGCAAAGAAGAGAGAATGCCAGAGTTATCCTGCAGCAACAAAAGTGTAAGGGAATGTTCAAATGGAGAACAACAGAAGGAGAACATAGCAGAGGATAGAAGTCTCTGTGTGCAACAGCATAGGTGATGCATAGACAGCTACAGAGTTCCTATAGGTAGCTCCAGAAAAATAGTTTGCAACTCCAGTGATTGGGGTATAACAAGAAAATAGAGCAGCAGCTCTAAATGGAATTTGTAAGAAGTTTGAATGTAATTTTAGGAAAGAGGAAAATATAATATATATATAATATATATATATATATATATATTGTTGTCTCTTGTGCTTTGTCTCTCTTCTCCATTTGTTTCTGTGTGTTTGTTTTATGCTGCCCATACATTGTTGTAGCATTTGTTTTCTTGAACAGTAGTCTGCCTCCCCTACTCTTCCCCTATTGCCAACAGGATATACATCTACTTGTATTTCATAAATTTTTTAAGAAGGGATCCAACACATTTTGGTAATCATGGGATCAAATAAATGTCAACAAAAAAAGAAGAGGAAGGTTATGACAGTTGAAGAAATTGAAGTACATCGAGAGAAAGAAGCAAAACGACAAAGAGATAGGAGAGAGAGGATTAAAAAATGAAGAATGATGTAGCATCCAGTTCGATGACTATTGAAGAGGAGAACATTGAAGAGACCAATATGGATGAAGCGAATGTAGAGTATGTGAATGTGGAAGAGGTCAAGAACATGGAAAATGTAAATATAAGAATGAATCCAAGTATGTCTTCAAATCCGTTGAATGATAATGAGATTAATGATTTAAAGCAAGTTGGATATGACATTGTTGAGATAAATGCTTCGACTAGAAACAAGACAATAAAAAATGAAAATGAAAACCCTTGTATGTGTGAAAATGAAAATATTTTTTTTTAAATTGAAAGTAATGTTTTGAAGGATCTTCGTGGTAAGATATCTTGGAGACAAATTTGAACCCATGCAAATAGATTGTACAAACAATTTTTTTATAGAAAAACTCTTGGATTTCAGTGCCAACTTGTATTACAATTGATGAGAATGTCAAAAATGAGAAAAGTAATGAAAAAATTAGGCATATTTGTAAAACCCAAAAGGTGGATGAATCAATGGAACAAGTTATGTCTAGTGTTGCTAATGCTATTAGTTCTATTGGAAAAAAATAATCAATCTAAGGATAAGAATGCAAAACTTCAAGCAATAACAACTACTTTAGTTAATAAATCAGTTCTGAGCAATAGAATGATAAGTAAGACAAGTGGATATTTAAATGTCCATGCTATAACTTTAAGAAGGGATGAAAAGAGAAGAGTAAGTATTGAAGAGGATCCAGTTAACCAATGTTGGACTTTTAGTGGTAGACTCCCTAGGTCTAACATGAAATTAAATAATGAAATTAGGTCTTTGATTGAAAAATATTGGCATGATAATACAAGGGTTTCATCGAATGCTATAGATATTTTAAAATTAAGGGTGGAGTCAAAAAATTATGATCCTCATCCAAAACATCTTTAAAACATTACTCAAATAGAATTATATAGAAAATTTCTAGATGATTTAGTTATAGAAAAAATTAATATATGTCAAAGATCATTTGAAAAATGTAAACCTTGGTATGTCAAGATTAATAAGCAACAAATTTCTTGTTGTTGTAAAACTCATGTGTAATTTCATTATTATTATGATGTTTTTTGATATATACATTGTACTTTGCATACTAACCAAATTATGTAGGAATGTGGTATTAATATGCCACCTACAACAATTAAGGATTTTATAATAAGTTTACTTTGTGAAACAACTGATGGGCAATTCTTTTTTTCAAAACAATGTGTTTCTGGACAATGCAATAGATGTGGTAACCTTTCATTATTAGGAGAATGCATACATGAAATTAGTTCACATGATTTTGGACAACAATTAGTGGATGTGAAGAGGTTCATCAATGTTCAATATCCATTAAAGGATGGAAAAACTGGAAAGCGTTGTGAGTTAGTCACTGAACAAAGTAGTGTACATACATTCATCACAAAGTTCAAGAATAATATTGTGTATAAATATGTGAAACACTCTCAATATGCTCAGTGGCTTGATGAACAATTCCACAAATGTAAGAACACATTTCCAATTGGAACTATACTTTTAGTGGTTGACTTTGCAGAAAAATATACTCTTGCTCCACAAGAGGAGATTCAGTCACAATATTATAACTCAATACAGGTGGCTATCTTTGTTCATATTGTATACAAACATATAGTTGACAGTACAAAAGATGACAAGAAAATTTTGAGAGAGTACCATTTCTATGTGAGTGATAACCGATTACATTCATCAAAGTTTGTACAGTATTGTTTCAAAGTATTTCATGACAACTTAAAAGAAAGACAAATCCAGATGACACAACATCTCATACAGTCAAACAATTGTACATGATAATTAAAAAATTCTCGAATGCTTTATTGGTTAAGTAGGGCCCATAAAGAAAACAATATCCAACATATGTGGAGTTTCATTGAAGCTGGACATGGTAAAGGAGAACATGATGGAGCTGGAGCATGTGTTAAAAGGGCTCTTTCTAGGGATCAACTAAAATTTCATGATGCAACAAAGTTTCAAGATGCATGTGCAATTGTAGATTGGTATAATGCAAAATTCACTACAAGATCAAGTGAAAACTCTAAAGTTCAACAATTTTTTTGGTTAGTTGAAGAAGAAAACATTCCTCCCCATTATGATTGTGATACAATTAGTGGATAAAAAAATGGCATTCATTTAAGAGTTAAAATGCAAGTACATGGACTATATGAACTAGGGAGCTCGCATGTTTTTGTCAGTTCTGTATCGCAGGTGACTGGGAAGTATGTGAAAATACAGATTGGGTTGAAGAATGGCAGCAAATATCCTTAAAACCTCTACAAACACATGATCAAAATGAGACAACATTTGAGGAGGATAATCATTTGCAACCATCAGATGACTATGATCATATTTCAGACCTTGTACAAGAAGGTACATTGATTCAATATTTCTTTTCAATACATTATTTTGTTTAATTGATATTTAACTGTATATGTATGCATGTATATTTTGTGACTTATTGAATTTGAAAGTTTTTTGCAGGACATGTGTATGCTATCGTTGCACCCGAGGGTAATGGAGAGGAAACAGAGTATTAGTTGGCTCAGTGTGTTAAGGCAAAACAAAAGTTGTTACAGCCTAGAGTAGATGATGATAACTTTGAGTATCCAACATGTTCTATGGTTGTTGTTGGCACTTGGCTACATAAGTATTTGATAAGGATGAATGGTATACCTGCATTTGAAGATTATGAAAGACATAAGAAAATTTTGCACTACTCGCATCTGGTTGTGGCAACAAATATACAATTAGTGAGATATAAAGGGAGACCTATCACAAAAGATTTATGAACACTTTCTATGGAAGAGCATGAGGCAATCATAGGTGCATTACAAAAAAGAGAGGATCTAGATGGTACAATGGAGTAAATTTTTTAAATGGTTAGCAGGTATGTAGAAAATTTTAAACTTTTAATCTTTGTCTAGGATGTGATTTTAGGATTAATATGATTGATAGTTAATTGATTGTATCTCCCCTTAAGCATTCTCTTAACTCCCCTTAAGTCGTCCCCTAGCTATGTTCCATAAGTTAGGTAAACTTAGGATTTAGTTTAATAACTTCAATATATAGTTAATTGATATAACTTAGCACACCCTTACTAAAATAAGAGAGTTTATTCTATCTCCCTTTAAGACATCCTCTTAACTCCCCTTAATCCATCCCCTAGGTATGTTCCATAAGTGAGCTAAACTTAGGATTTAGTTTAAAATAATGTCAATATAGTTAAATGATATAAGTTAGTGCACATGTACCCTTACCAGAATACTAGAGTCAAGATTCCATCTCCCCTTAATCCATCCTCTTAGCTCCCCTTAAGCCATCCCCTAGCTATGTTTCATATGTTAGGTAAGTATGATTTAGTTTAATTAGGTAGTTCTTAGAATGTGAGTTTTGGATTAAGTATATTTATAGGTAATTGATTTACTAGTGTGCATCTCCCCTAATTGATTGCATATCCCCTTAATCCATCCTCTTAACTCCCCTTAAGCCTTCATATTAATATTCCTGATTCTCCTAGATCATGAGACGTTCTAACTTTTTACATTTCATTACATCATGCAGGAGATGTTTTTGCAGTCATAACAAAGTCTAGAAACATAGAAGGTGTAAATTATTATTTAAATTTCACTTACACTTTATCTTAGGTATTCACTAAACCTATACTATTAATTATTTTAATTTATGCTTCAATAGTTCTTTCCTTTCATTATAATTTCAATGGAACTTTTTAACAAATTTTATCTTTAAATAAAATGATCTCTAGGTTATAAATTTTTATTTACATTTCATCATGGCCTGGCCTCTAAATTTGTTTTTGCAATCACATGTAGTGTTGAAAGGATTTCAAGCTATTGTTTCTTGTTGGATGGGTATGATCTCTACACATACTTAATATCTAGAGTCTTCAACTTCTAGGTGTCAAGTATAAAATCTTAGATCTAGACTTAGAGAATAATGTATAAAATCTAGGTGTCTCTAGGTGTCTTGGGTTGTAACTATAATAGGTGTCTCTACCTGTGTCTTAAGTATACTATATGTTAACTAGGTCTAGAGACTAGAAAAATGGTATAATCTAATCTAGGTGTCTTAGGTAGATACTATATATCAACTAGGTCTAGAGACTAGAATAAGGTATAATTTAATCTAGGTGTCTTAGGTAGATACTATATGTCAACTAGGTCTACCATAATAGGTGTCTAGAGGTGTCTTAGGTAGAACTATAATAGCTATCTAGGTGACTTAGGTCTAGACTATGATAAGGTATAAAAATTATGTGTCTTAGGTCTACTATGTCTATAAAATCTAGATACATACTATACAATAGGTGTCTTAGGTGTCCTACGTCTACTAGAATACTTGTGTCTTAGGTCTTAGGTGAGGCCACATGAGCTTCCACCTTCATGTGGTTGGCCTTGCCAATATAGAACATTTATATTTCTTGAAGCTAAGGGAAGCTCTTTTTCTTGTACAGAGAAATTATGAAAACCCAATTAATGCATTGATTAATTTGTTATTATTTGGTGCTCTTGATGAAATTGCATACAAAATGCTAATTTTGTTATATTTTTAAGAATTATAATTTTTAGTTTTTTTTCAAAATTAGAAGCAAATATCAAAAGTTTTAGTAGATAGAACCAAGTATTCATTATCAAATTTATATATAAAAATCTAGAGTAGGTATTTATCTATTTTTCTTTTGATATAATTTAGAGTAGACCTAAATTTCTCTAATTTTCTAAATTTCTTTTGTAAATTTAAAGGGTAGGTCTTTCTCTAATTTTCTTTTTCTATTTGTAAATTTATAGGGTAGGTATTGATCTATGAAATGTTTAATAGATTAAATAAATTGATTAAACATGGTTACTCTTGAAAAATCTAATCAATAAAATTTGCCTAAAGATTTAACTCAATTATAATTTAACAAGTTCTAACATTTGACTCATGTAAATCCAAACAGAACCATAGAAATTACTAGAATAACCTATCTTTCAACAAATAAATATTTTTAAGATTTAGTGCCCATGATCAATTGCCTTCATAGACTTTTCAATTATTTATATTCATTCTAGCTCAAGAAAGTTAAAATTTTTATTTTATTTTGTAAATTTAAAGGGTAGTTATTTCGATACATTTTTCTATAAAGCCCCTATAATGTCTAAACATAAATTATGAAAAGTACTCCTAACCTAACATGTCAAGAACATATTAAGCAAGCAAAGATTAAACCTAGTTAAAGCATAGAGATATACCAAATAATTATTAGTAATTACATGCACTTGTATGATATCTAGCTTTATAAATATCCAACCTAGTATGTATCTAATAAATGTTTAATAAATTAAATCAATTGAAATTTTCATCCTATCTAATTAGAATTAGTAGTTTGCAATTTTACAATTGAACACATGATAATTTGAAGTGTTAAATATGAGATATGAAATTAAAGTTTGAATATAGATGCATATAGTGGACATTAAATAAATAGTAAAATCTAGTCTAGATGAAATAGTCTATGAGATATAAATACTGACATAATAACAATCCATGTAAAAATAGTGAAATAGTCACAATACATATATGTCCAGTCAATACTAAAATAGTCATAGAATCCTCATGAAATAAAAAATCTGATACACATGTGTGCCCTAAGTTTGATCATCATCCATTTCAAGCCGCCTTTTAGTCCCACGTGACTTAGAGGGCGGCTCATGTTGTGTATAGGAAAAAAGAAGCTTCAAATCAATTTTAATGTCAAAACTACATCCAAATTATTTATATCAAATATTTAAAACCAAACCATCAAATTAAATTTTTAAATCTAAACTTGAAAATGTCTAAGCATACCACAATGGGCTCATCATCTCTCTTGTCATGCTCGTGTGCAACAAATGGTACTGATTCTGGCAGAGCAAATGTCTGTGTCGCCAATTCCTATATTTCAATTTAAAACACATGAATTGGGCTAGAGTATAGATAAAAAATGCAAGGTTGAACGATATAAAAGACTTTGAAATGACATAGGATTTAACTATAGGACCTAAAATATGAGAGATGACTCATGCATCTGTGTAGGTTCATCAATGATAGGACTAATTGAGCTTGCACCTATACTAATATCATCCTACATATATATGTGTACATGTATATATAAATTTAACTTTAAAGAAGAATTTAAAATCATGAAATTATAATGGAAATTCAAATTTAAACTAAAAATATACAATTTTAAGATACAAACCATGGAATATGAAGCTAGCTCCTACATAGATGATGGTGCCACTAGTCTTGGATGACTTGGTTGGTTTGACACAAAAGTGCTAGGACCTCCCATCTGCTTTAAATTTAAAAAAAGGTTCGTCACATTTGCATATTATTCTATATTTTTAAAATAGATAATCTAATTAAATAGTCTCTAGAGGTCCTAATTTTTATACCTCGACCATATAAGGTCTACCCATCTCTACTATTGTTGACACTAAATGGTCCAACTATGATGAAGTGGCAGCAATTGATGGAGTCATTTGTACCAATCAACATGTTTAATATATTTAAAATTTATTAAAAAGATTGATCTAATTGATAATTGGATCTATATTAATTTGTATTAAATTTAATTTTATTAAATGTGGCATACATACCAAGTCCATATGAGTGAATAATGTAGCCAAAAAGGACTCCTTCTCTAAAGTAGATGTAGGACCAACACATGGATGATTACAATTCTGACAAAAATGTGGTGTGGACCGCAATGGTATCAATGGTTGTGATGCACTAGAACTAACACCAGATGCTCCTCTAGGATCTATAGGCTCTCAAGGATTGACTTCATCTGCCAAGTGGGTAGCTTGGTCAGTTAAGTTTCCTAAGAGTGATGATAAAACTCCGAGTGCTGAGACGATCGTCCACTGGTGAAAGGGCATAGGAAAAAAGGGTGGAGAAGGGACAATAGGTGTAGGGGGGACATCGATTTGGATTTACATGTGCCCCTAGTCTATGTTGTGGCATTCCACCACCCATGCCTTGAAATGATCTCATATCAAAATAATTGGGCTTTAAGCACATCTCAAACTCTGTCCATAATTTAAAAAAAAATAAAAGGGAACCTCAAAATTAGCATGAGGTGGATGGTCAAAGACCATCCACTATCACTCCCAAAAATTATCATCTATTTGTTGATGTGTGCACCATCTTATTGAAATTCTCTTTTCTTTTGTTGGTATTTGTTGGCCTGTGGAGAGATCAATGAAATATGGGGCAATTGTATTTTTGGTAATATGTAGATCATTGATCTCTTTATACGAGAGACCATCCTCATAAAACTACCTCCTCTCTTCCCACCATGAGCGAAATGTGTCTAGATCAATGTGAATAGCTCTCACTAAATCAATAATAGTTCACATCGTAGATGGAAACTGTGAAATGTTTGGTGGGGTTTGGATTTGGTTTTACAAGAAATTGATTTTTTCTTGCAATGTTTGTATATTTTCATCAATTGTTTCTCA
Source organism: Cunninghamia lanceolata (assembly GCA_027924645.1). Taxonomy (NCBI): domain Eukaryota; kingdom Viridiplantae; phylum Streptophyta; class Pinopsida; order Cupressales; family Cupressaceae; genus Cunninghamia; species Cunninghamia lanceolata. The sequence continues at coordinate 3,458,702 of BSBN01000846.1, read as the reverse complement.
CAATTGAGCCTCATCAGGTGGTGGTGGGGGTGTTGGGGTGGGGGGTTCTTGGGGGTCCTAGGCTAGATCAACCATGTGTACAAATAGGGTCTAGAAGTAGCAATTACAAAAAATAATTAAAATTGAATTAGGAATTGAATATATATATATATATATATATATATATATATATATATATATATATATATATATATAATTGCATGTACAACATATGTTTAAATATGTATACATATAAATTGAAAACTTGGAAATATATAAGTTTGCATGGTTTAAACAATACATTAAAACATTTAATTTTACATAATTTAACATATACATGCATTCAACCACTTGTGACCCTTTCCAAGAAAAATTTAAAAGTTAGAAAATGTAAATCAAAATTTATGTTTAAGAATCATGACATGAATAAAAATTTATGTTTAAGAAGATCATTCCTAAAAGTTTCTTGTATAGCCTAAATGTCATTCCATATAGCCATGTTACCATTTCCTATTTTGTTCCTAATCCATGTTTGTCCTTCCTAAACTATGTTTTATTAAATTATTCAATCTTTGAACCCATGTCCTATGCACTCAACATTATTTTATTTTTTCCATTGTTGTTGTCCCCTTTGTTTTAAGCCTCAAGTTGTCATACATAGATGGATATGCTTTAATTAAAGATTTAAACATAATAAAGTGACTTAGATAGGTTTTAAGTAAAGGTTTAATACATCATTTAGGTTAGGTCTACAAAAAGATATTAGGGTCCTATTATGTCTAATTTGTAGGTTTTTATCTTTGAAAGAAAAGAGTTTTACAAATGGTTAAATTAGGACTCATATGATACTGATTAGGAACATTGAAATCCATGAAGACTAGAAGAATTTATTAGATATAGTGTACATAAATAGTTCAAGGTCTATATATAGACAATTTCAAATAATCTTTTGAAATATCATTCCTAAAAGTTTATTGTATAGACTAAATGTCATAATAAAGTGACTTAGATAGGTTTTAGGTTTAGGTTTAGGTTTAATAAGTCATTTAGGTTAGGTCTACAAAAGATATTAGGGTCATGTAATGTCTAATTTGTAGGTTATTAGCTTTGAATGAAAAGAGTTTTACAAATGGTTAAATTAGGACTATGGGACTCATTAGGAACATTGAAAGCCATGAAGACTAGAAAAATTTAGGCCTATAGTGTATAACTAGTTCAAGGTCTATATAGACAATTTAAAATGATATTTTGAAATATCATTCCTAAAAGTTTATTGTATAGCCTAAATGTCATTCCATCTATCCATGTTACCATTTCCTATTTTGTTCCTAATCCATGTTTATCCTTACTAAATTGTGTTTTATTTTATTCAATCTTTGAATTCATGTCAGGTATGTACTCAACATTATTTTATTTTTTCCATTTTGTTGTCCCCTTTGTTAAGCCTCAAGTTGTCATGTAGATAGATGGATATGTTTTAATTAAATATTTAAACATAATAAAGTGAATTAGATAGGTTCTAAGTTTAGGTTTAATAAGTCATTTAGGTTAGGTCTACAAAAAGATATTAGGGTCCCATCGTGTCTAAGTTGTAGGTTTTTAGATTTGAATGAAAAGAGTTTTACAAATGGTTAAATTAGGACTATGAGACTCATTAGGAACATTGAAAGCCATGAAGACTAGAAGAATTTAGGCCTATAGTGTATAACTAGTTCAAGGACTATATAGACAATTTCAAATGATCTTTTCAAACATCATTCCTAAACATTTATTGTATAGCCTAAATGTCATTCCATCTAGCCATGTTACCATTTCCTATTTTGTTCCTAATCCATGTTTATCCTTCCTAAGTGTTTTATTTTATTCAATCTTTGAACCCATCCTATGTACACTCAACATTATTTTAAATTTTTTCCATTGTTGTTGTCCCCTTTACCCCTTTGTTAAGCCTCAAGTTGTCATAGATAGATGGATATGTTTTAATTAAAGATTTAAACATAATAAAGTGACTTATAGGTTTTAGGTTTAGGTTTAATAAGTCATATAGGTTAGGTCTACAAAAATATATTAGGGTCCTATCGTGTCTAATTTGTAGGTTTTTAGCTTCATGAAAAGAGTTTTACAAATGGTTAAATTAGGACTATGAGACGGATCAGGAACATTCAAAGCCATGAAGACTAGAAGAATAAGCCTATAGTGTATAACTAGTTCAAGGTCTATATAGGGTAAAAGACCCAATAGGTGAGATAGTATATGTGCATTTAAGGCCCAATATTTTTAAAAGTTTAGTACTAGTAGTTGTGACTTTAAGCTTGTTAGTGTTACTATAAGTTCTAATAATTTAATGACTTTAACGAATCATGTGAATCCACATCAGCCCACCAACAAAACATGACTTAATGCACACCTATTGGTCCACCCTCTTTTTTGGGGTTCAACTATTTGACACCTCAACAAAAAGCACATTGATGTGGCATCATATTTGATGATGTGGCCCTGAAACCTTATTTATGAGAAGGGGCCTTGCCAAGTAAGCTACTGTAACATTTTTGGAGTGATTTGAAATTGCCACATATGATAATTTTGAGAGGCGTGAAGTTAGGGTGCTCAACTACTGGGTCCTCTCCCCTAGACAATTTCAAATGATTTTGAAATAACATTCCTAAAGGTTTATTGTTAAGCCTATATAAAAGAAACCCTAGAAGTTCTATCAAACCAGGTAGTTCATGGAGGGATTGTCATGTGGCCATAACTCTTTACAAATATTATATAGATGTCCATATGTTTAAATTAAAGATTTAAACATAATAAAGTGACTTCTAGGTTTTAAGTTTAGGTTTAATAAGTCAGTTAGGTTTTAGAATAGGTTAGTTTAATATATGAAACCCTAGTTTATGAATTAGGGTTTACATTTTATGAATTAGGGTTTATGGTTTATGAATTAGGGTTTAGCACTTGTTTTCAATTTAGGATTTAACATATACAGTTTAACATTGTAAAAACAATAAAAAAACAACAAAAACAAACCAAAAAATAATGAAAAATAACAAAAAATGATGGGCAACCAACCTAGGACAATTGATAGTCGATCTAGAGGAGGCAGGGACATTTTGGAGGTGGGTTGTGGGGTCAGCCGACGTGGGTACCCATTCTTGGCATCGTCCTCTCTGCTTTTATATGCCCTGTAGCTGTTAAAATGAAGTTGCAGGCCTATTTTTTAAAAATATATACTTTTCAAAAATGAGAACCCATTTTAAAATGGGTACTCTTTTCATTTACGAGTGCCCATTCCATAATGGGTGCCTGTTTAGCTTCAAGTGCCCGATTGTAAATGGGAGCCTGTTTCATAATGGGCATCTGTTTTAGCTCGGGTGCCTATTCCTAAATGGGCACCCATTATTTTCAAAATGGGTACCCATTCCAAGCAACATTTTTCATCTACAGGAGACTTCCACAAAATGTATACTCATCTGGAGGCAGCCATTTTTCCAGTTGAGCCACAATAGCCAGAGCTTTTAGACCAACAAGAGGTTATAGAACAACCATTTTTGTCTTGTATATTCTCATCTTGTATATTCTCAGTCAAATCAGAAAGAACTAATGACAACTTCATTTGGAGGACCCTTTCCTATAGGAACATAGCATAGTTACCACCGGGGGGTCTATAGGCAAGGTTCTCTAATGAGAAGGTGGCCACTATCATGACTTTTATTCTAGAGTTTTTTCTTTTTTAGTCATGACAGTGACTGCCCTCTGCAGTTGCAACATCATAGTTGTTCCATCTACCTGCATGCATCTTCTTTCCCAATGGAATAGGGCTCTAGGAATATCTATCTGAAGTGTCCCCAAATAGTCATCTGTCTATGTACCTTGTTCAACAGTAGCAACTGGAACAACTAATTCTTGAAGTAGCTCTACCTGATCATCTATTTTATTATTAGACTTTGTCAGTTCCTAGGCCTGGATTTGCAATTTCTCAATCATGGTTGAGATCAGAGTAATGATGTTATCCTTGGCCCTGATGACATCAGAAATGTTCTATGTCACCTCTATAGTCTTCCTCTTGATCTTAGCCTCACTGGTTTCAATGACCTTTTGTTTCTCCTCTACTTGCTTTTTCAGGTCAATGATTTGTTGATTTATAGTTGTTTCTTTCTCATTCATGACCTTCTTGAGGTTAGTGATAATCAACTACTTAGCCCACAACATTCTTTTCAAATTTTCAATTTACTCCATTAATTGTTGTTTCCTAGGGATTTCTATGTTCTCTTCATTAGAGGGATGTGAATAACTTCATCTTTCTAATCCCTCTATGAACTCTACATCTGGGACCCCCATCTACTCTTATTCTCAAATGTCAGTCTGCTCTTCCTAGTCTTCTACCCTTTCCTTTTGTGCGTCTTCCTCTTCCTCCATTTATTGGTTTTCTACAGAGGCTAAGGCATGTGATGGCCTAACCTACTCTTGAGGAGGAGTCATGGAGGCTATGAATCCCACAAGAACCTTGGGTAGGAGGGAAATATCCCTTTCTACCTAAGTAGGCTACCTTTTTCTCTTGCTTCTCTGGAGTATTGGTTTTGACTGTGACTCCAGTGCTGGTGTACCTCATTCAAAATCTAAGGAGATGGCTTGGGGCTCACTATGTGCCATCTTTGGAGCCTGGGTAGGTTGGGCAATAATGGGCTCTGGAGTGCTTTCCTCAACAACTTGTTCCCTTTTTCTTCTTCTTAATAATGGAGGAGTATCAGCCTTGGCAAATTCTTCCTTCTTAAGTCTATGTGATTTGGGAGCCTCTGGTGACTCCTCTCCCATTTCCTTCCCATCCAACTTCTTCTTATGTTTCTTGGGCTTTAGAGTTTTGATAGACTCCTCTACTTCTTCCTCCTCTATAGTGATAGGACCCCTCATTTTCCCTTCTGGGGTGGACTCTACAACCAGGGTCAACTTCAATTTTGTTGTTTGAGGTGTTCTGAGGTGTTGTTCCTCAGTTGTAGCTCCTGCATGCTAAAATGCAACAAAGGATTCTCCCAAAATCCCTTTCCCCTTTTTCCTCTTCTTAGTAGCTAGGGAAGAGGTAGAGGGTGCTGGCCTCTCTTCTTCTGTCTACTAAGTGGAAGCCTCTCTTCTTCTGTCTGCTAAGTGGAAGAGGGTATCTCCTTATTTGTCTTCTTCTTTTTATTTCTTTTCACAGTAGCTAGGGATTAAGTAGAGGGAGCTAGCCTCTCTTCTTCTATCTCCTGAGTGGAAGAGGGTGCCTCGTCTATAGTTTTCTAGCCCTTCTTATTGGGCCTATGTGTATCATCAAAGAATGAATGTCATAAGGCCTCTCCCCCTCATTTAGAGATAAAGTGGTGTTTAACAATCAACCGAATAAGACCAGGTGTTTCATAAGACCCTTCCCCTATTGATATTTATCTACTAAGGCTACTATTGTAGTATATAGGAAATTTGGTAGGTTTATGTTGTATCCAGGATGGTCATGGCCATGCCTTAGGAAAATCAACATTTTCATGATGGGCCCTAGTACTAGTGAAAATTTCCCATCACAAGTAAAGACTTCATCAGCCACATGACCAAAAATTGCCATGGCTAAGTGAGGTCCTAATAATCCCCTTTAATTCTCCCTTATTTAAATGTAATTGAACTTTAGGATCATTATCTACTGAGAAAATCTTTATCAATTCAGAGTAGAGGGTTTTGAGATGGTAAAACCTCTCACCTTCTTCTAGGAGGCTTGATATGTTGTTGATGATGGTGGTTGAGAGAGAAATTGTCACCCCTCATAATTGCCTCTAGTTGTTCTTCAGATTTGAGAGGAATTCATCCATGATGTCTTCTTTCTAGCCTTCAATGTTTTCTAAAAACTCCAACCATTCGGTAGTTCTCAAAACATCAACTGAGGCCTGATCCTAAAGTAACCCTTCTGATGTCTCAAGCTCATATTTATTTTTGATTCCCATTTTGCACTTAACAATATTTTACCCTCCTTATGTTGCTCATTTTGATTTCAAAACCCTCACTTTTAGGTACTTTCTCTAAGTAGATTCCACCAGAATGATCTTCCCTCTAGAGTTCTTCCTCTAATGTTACAGAATAACCCTAACTTTGGAGCTCCCCTATTTCTGTAGAAAGATATTACTTCTATTTGTTCTATTCTAGATTCTGGAGTTGAAAGCTCTTTGTCTGGTTATGGCTGAAAATGACTGCTTGGTTCAAGAGGAAGCACTTACTTGAATATTTCAAAGCTGAGGGTTAATCATGAATGTAGGAGGGATATGGAACTCTAGAGAAGATGTGTTAGTTGGGTGGTTAAGGTGACATGCATGGACAAAGATAGGAATAATGGTAGAGTCTACATGTCTAAGTGGATTGCACAAAAATAGAAACAAAAAGACCTATCATAATTAACTAATGCAAGAGAAATACCTAGACTACCATTTGTAATGATTAGACAATATGTTTGGGTTGCTGCACCACCACCTTCATCAGGTTGTATGTGATTCCACCTTCATCCAACCTTCTCCTCACTTGCCATGATGTAAGCAATGCACAATCTAGTAGGTTCCTCTAATGATGGATGTGATTGTTGTGTGCCAGTAGATGACATCATCTAATGATGTGGAAATAATGCTGGTAGTTGGATATAATTAATGCTCCACATGGCTTCCCTTTTTGAAAGTGGGGTGTGAGTCATGATGACCTCATCACTCATTTTTTTTATGTTCCCACTTTGACATTTGGAATGGTGGACCCCAGATGTTGGATTTGCCTTTGTCTATTGAAGCACTGAAGGTGCTCTTGGTTTGTTCTAGAGATGCACCTGGTTGGCTTTAGAGAAGCACTTGGTTGGCTCCTAAGAGACTACTGTTGGATTCTTGCATGAAAAAGAGAACCACCATTTGTTGGTTTTCAATTCCCTATGTGAGAAAGACTACCATTTGACTGGTTTTCAATCTTTCTCTTCTTTTTTTTTTTTTGAGAAGGGCTGCCATTTACTAGTTTTCAACCCTTCTTTTATTTCAAAATTTTTCTCTTTTTTTTAATATTGTCTTTTTGAATCTCTTCAATTTGTGGCAGAGGATGTGACCCCTGTCACCAAGCACAAGTCCTTAGTAAACTCTCTTTTGTAGTGGTCTTTGATAGAGATGAATTATATGACCATTTACTAAGAATATGTTTTCTCCTCCATCAATGGGTGCTGGCAAAACTATCCCATTTCATAGACTTCCCTGATTTGGTAAGGTCCCATCCAATGAGTTTGTAGTTTTCCCTTGAACTCTTTGAACTTGGAATCATATAAGAGAACCCAATCTCCTTGTTGAAATGTCCTCTTCTTGTTGTGTTGGTCATGCCATTGTTTCCTTTAATGCTAAATGAGTTATGTCTGTTGTATGGTCTCCATTCTAATTTCATCCAATTCATTGAGTTGAAGAATCCTACTTGTTGTGCTATAGATAATGGCAGTCTAATGTCCAGTGATGTCCTTAGTTTTTGCAACTCAATTTCTATGGATAGTATAGGTTTCTTTGCATAGACAAGTTAATAAGGTGAGAACTTGGTTGTTGACTTCCATGTAGTGTTGTAAGCCCAAACTGCTTCAGGTAACCTACTGGCCCAATCTTCCCTACTCATGGTCACTGTCCTTGTCAAGATATTTTCTAACTTTCTATTTATCACCTCTACCTGCCCATTTTCTTGGGGGTGGTAAGGTGAAGACTTCTTGTGCTTAATCTGGTATAGATCTGTGAAAGCTTGTATCACCTAAGAAGTAAATTGTGGACCTCTATATGAAACTATTGATCTTAGGGCTCCAAACCTTAAGAATATTTTGTTATATAGGAAATCAACAACTTTTTCTTCTCTTAAAAATTATAGTGCTTGGACTTCTACCCATTTGGTTACATAATCTGTGCATACCAAGATATATTCCTTTCCTGAAGATGTTAGAGAAACAAGTCTCACAAAATCTAGGCCCCATTGCTCAAATGGTTCTAAAACCACTTGGGGTTGAAGTGACATTTCCTAGGTGAAAGTTGGTTGACCCATCCTTTGGCATTGATCACACTACTTCACATACCTCTTGGCATCCTTGTGGAGAGATGACCAATAATAACTAGCTACATGGATTTTGTGGATCGTCAATTGTGAGGAGTAATGTCTACTTGAGGGTTCATCATGACATGCCCTTAATACATAAAAAATTTCATCAAATCTCAAGAACCTACATAGCACAAAGTCATGACCACATTTAAATAGCAGACTATCCAACCATTTGTAAGATAAACTTTCTTTTAGCAATCTCTTTTTCTGTTTAGAACTAAAATGGGAAGGAAACAAGTCTGTAGCCAAGAAATTTGCTATATCAACAAACCAAGGTGTAATGGAAGAAACAACAAAGAGATGTTCATCTAGAAACCTATCTTCCACTGGCTGGTTTTCTCCACATGTATGCAACCTTGACAAAAAGTCAGCAACCAAATTGAATTTTCATGGGTTATCTATTATAGTAATGTCAATTTCTTGCAATAGTATCAACCATCTGATTATCCCTGCACCTACTATAGGTTTTTTCATTAAGTATTTAATGACTGCATTATCAGTGTGCACAAAGATTTTATTTCCTGTGATATAATGTCTAAATTTGTTAATATCGTAGATGACTACCATGAATTCTTTTTTAGTTGTTGTGTAGTTCTTTTCAGCAAGGGTAAGGTTTTTACTTATATAGTAGATTGCATGTATGCCTTTCCCTTCTTCTTTTTGTCCTAAGACTACCCCTATTGACTCATTTGAAGCATCTATTTGGATATGAAAAGGAAGACTCTAGCTAGGTCCTCCTAAAATAGGTGTGACTATAAGCTTTTCTTTAATGGTTTCAAATGTTGTTTGGCAGTCTTCTATCCACTAAAATTTAGTATCCTTGGTCAGCAAGGAAAACATAGGGGAAGCTATCTTGCTAAACTTTTCTATGAATCTCCTATAGTATCCTACATGACCTAAGAAGCTTCTAACATCAATTTTGTTCTTAGGTGGGGTTAATTGTTTTATCACATATACCTTGTTTTGATCCACTTTGATTCCTTTTGCTAATATGTGATGTCCAAGGACAATTCCTTCCTCTACCATCATAAAGCATTTCTCATGGCTGAAGGATAATTGATTTTTATCACAACATTGGAGCACTTTATCTAGGTTCTTGAGGGATTCTTCAAAGGTGTCCCCATACATAGTAAAGTCAACCATGTAGACCTCCATACACTCATTGGCTAATTAAGCAAAAATAGCTAAAACAGCCCTCTGAAAGGTAGCTGGAGCATTACATACGCCAAATGGAAGGACTCTATATGCAAAGGTTCCCCATGAACAATTGAAGATAGTTTTATCTCAGTCTTAGATGGTGCTACTTGAATCTGGTTATACCCACTAAACCCATCTAGGAATGAAAAGTACTTTTTCCCTGATAGGTTATCCAACACTTGATCAATGAATGGCAAGGGAAAATAATCCTTCTTTGTGGATTTGTTTAGCCCTCTATAATTAATGCATACTCTCCATTTCCCATTCTTTTTAGGCACTATAACTAAGGGTGAAACCCACTGGTTGCCTGAGATACGATAGATAAATCCTGCCTGTAGCAATTTCTCTATCTCAATTTTGACAATGTCTTTTAGTGCAGGGTTTAGTATTCTCTGGGGTTGTCTAACAGGTTTGACATATTCCATGTATATGTAATGGGTACATATCTCATAAGGGATTCCCTTCATGTCTTGATATTCCCAAGAAAAATCTGTTGAATGGGAGGTAAGGAGATAAAGAAGTGCCCCTTCCTATTGTTCTGTTAGCTAAGTGTTGATGTTCAATGTTTTCCTAGATAAGATCATGACCTATTTTGTAATTTATGTTCCATAGATGTTCCTAACCCATATTCTAGAGTCATAGTTTTAAGAAGGAAAGAATGTGGGAGTAGCATATGAAAAGTTGCTAGGTCTCTTTAGAAGGTTTCCCCACAAGGAATGATATTAGAATGGTTATAATGGACATTAGTAAAAAATTATTTCCTTAAGTCTTGGGCTAAGTCCATTATATCTTTTCCAATGAGAATGTGAGTTATATCTTCAGGCGTGTCATAGTCTATTTCTTCTTCCAACTCACCTAAGTGTTCCTTGATGGTAACCATAGCTACGGAGGCACTATTTTCCATGTTGCTAGTCTCATCTATCCACACTTGTCTTGAATAATGTATAGATGGTTTAGCTGGGGGCTACAAGGTGATTTTCTTCATGTCCAAGCCATTTGAAATGACCATTTCTCTAGTTCTGCAATGAATGGATGATGCTACAGTAGCTAGCCATGGCCTCCCTAAAATTAGAGGATAAGCATTCCTTTGATTTCTAGGCTCCAATATTAGAAAGTTTATTGGGAATTCTTATGATTCCACAATAATTGGGACATTAGTCAACACCCCTTTCAAAATGGCTACTGACTGATCAACCAATTGTAGAATTGTGGATGTGGTCTAAACACCTATAAGGGACAATTTATCTAGGGTGTGAACTATCATTATGTTTATTGCTGCCCCTAGGTCAACTAGAACATTGGATATTTCAACTCCTTAAATGTGGATTGTTATGACAGGGTTCCTAGGATCCCAATATTTTGGGAGGAGCATTTCCTATTGAAATAAGGGTAGACAACTAAGAGGTGGGGGAGGTGAATCAATTGTCACAAAACTTTTATCCTTTGCTACAACTTAAAATTCTTTACCACTTATTAATAGATGAATGAAATAACCATGAAAGCATGAATCAACAATACATGAGAAGAAACAAAATCAACACACATAACACCAAGATTTTTACATGGAAACTAAGTTAAGGGAAAAACTATGGTGGGGGTTAACCCACAAGATTTATTCTCTATTAAAAGAATAGAAAAATGGGAAGGTACTTGCCTTCAGGCGTACTTCCTAGAGCTCACTACTCAAAAGAGGCTCACTGCCTACAGAAATATTTCTAAGTTTATCACAGAAAGATTGAACTAGAAAATAACATCTTCTTCATGCCAAGGTTAGTTCTATTAAGGTGCACAAACACTTTTGCTCTATCTCCTCATTCTTTACTGCTCTTTCTCTTCTCTGCTATGCTCTTCTTCCTTTCTTAGGATCTTATCATTTTCACACGAGGATGCATTTCCACAATTCAACCACACATATTTATATGCTTTATCAACCTTGGAATAAATATCAAGGTCAACACTACAAACATCTGACTTAATGTGAATAACTATACTGTTGGCCAAACATAGCTGGGATCTAAAACTTCCTTGAACAACACGCCACACTTCATAAAATCTCTCTAACACCCCTCTATGAACACCTTAGAGAACAACACATCTATGCTATACAGAATAGGATATTTTTTTTTTAAATGAATAAGATAACAAAGTAATGTTTACCATATCCTTACATATCAATAAACTAAGTAGTATTCTCCAGGATTCCATGACTGCATTACTAACAACCTTTTAACATGATCTACATACATCATGTATTAATTGAAATCAATAGTTCATCACAATTATATTGCATTAAATGGATAAACATATATATTTCCATATCTTAACATCTGATAAGTACTCAACATGATCTTGTATATAGAATTACATGTGCATATATAATTTCCAATACATATGAGTACATCATTTCACTTTACATACTATCATCTCCTGATTACGTTGGAGTACATATACTATGGTTTGAGTGATACACAAGATACATCCTCCTCGCACATGAACATCGGCAAGGGAAAAAACCAATGCAGATAAAGCACATCCACCAAACCATGTGGAACCCTGAGGTCCACCCCCCGTGCTAGGGGATAACATAAGGTCCCACTATAATAGCCAGTCAGATAGACAATAGACTATAAGGACCAAGGACTACACATGACTCCAATAACACAGGTCAATATCACACGTAACTCTACAACACTTCCAGAGGAAACCACAAAGAATGGGGAGAGTATAACTAGGGAGTGCTAGACTGCAGTAGGGAGGAGTGTCACCACATGGCTTGTCATGGGTTGTCCTGGTAAGCCTTCCTAGGACCCAACCCCCATCTTGGGTTGTCCTGGTAGCCTCTCTCGACTCCCAGCCCCTATACAAAACTCATGTGGAATCAACATACCTTTCATGAGGACAAGGTAGTTGATCTTGCCATTCCAGGCCTTCTCATTTCATCTCAAGCCTAAATGAGCACTTGAGCCATGAGTGAGGCATCCACTTATCTTGTTTAATGTGATTAACTACCCTTTCCCCCTAATTCATTTAAGCTTATTAGTTGTTTACCAACTTTCAATGGGTTACCCTGGTAGCCACTTTGGGCACCGACCCCACATTGAAAGCCACTCGCCTACCTGCATCTAGAAACCCTATCCATCAAGCATAACAATTATCATTAAAACAAGTATACATATCAATGCAAGGCATTTACCATCTTGCAAACCAACTTACTCACAAGGACAATTTCACAATACATTGTCCATAGCTTCCAAGTGAAGAAATCCATAAATAACATAATTGTTTTACATTTTCTGATGTCTCCCCATTTACAAAATCCAACACAATACCCAAAGCAAGATGGATAAAAATAAATGAACATCACTACATCCACAAGGAAATTATTACCTCTTCATGATGTATTCACAACTCAGATCATACATCTTTCATAATATCTTTTACCTCATACATAACTGGAGGCAACATGTCTTAGAACATCATAAATCGAAAACACATAACAACACTATACATGGAAACAAATCATTTTATCCTATGCCTCTGGAATGACACCCTAACAACTTGCTGAAGGAATCCCATTAGGACCAATGATCCATCATACGCACAATTTTACTTAATGCAATTGAATTCACAATAAACCCATTTTCTAATAACCAATTACCTATGACTCAAATTCCATTACCATGTTTGTAAACCTAATTCCAAATCTTCTTATCAAATTTCAACTTAACAAAATCATTGCCAATAAATCGTAATAAATTCAATACCAAATTTACATTAAATTTATCAACAATAAATATATAATCATATCAATTTTTATTTAATCGAATTAAACAATTGTATCGATACAATACAGTCTATCTCAACTACATTTTATAATTCAATAATCTAATCAAATATGTTTCCATAATCTAATATAAATAAATCACATATCAGAACTATGATATTTGATTCATTTTGACTTTAATTAATGATTGAATACAACATATACATGTTTATTTACATGAATGTAGGATATTCTTATTCTCAAGGTTAGATTTGGCCAACAAAAACATGGAACAATTATTTACCACTTTCGTTGAAGATGAGGAGTAATATTGCCATCAAAATAATATTAATTATTATTATTATTATTATTATTACCTTGGATCATTGGATAAAAAATATTTCCATCCAAAGACAAGTAAATTTATTATTGTTATTTACATTAGGGCTTGGATTTGATAGTTAACCTTGACTGTCAAATAATTTCTTCTTATGACAGTTATCTATTTAGTAATACCTTTAAAATACTATGACCTACTTTAGTATGAATAAATTATATAAAACCAAATATATAGATCATCATAATCGTATATAAATTTTGACAGTTTGTTCAAAATATCTTCTTTCATATGATACAGTCCTTTTAAAATTTCAATTGTATTTTACAACTAAAATGTCTAATTACAGCTATAAACTATCAAATTCAAGCCCATATTTACTTAATAAATTTTCTATTAAAAGTATATCTTCCTGTAATAGCACTAAAAATTTTATTGACTGGCAAATCTAATTTTTGAACATTTTATATGAGCTATTCATTTGAAAGTGAAAAATAGCCATAAAGATATACTTTACACTCATTTCCTATTGTAAATATAACATTATGGATTATGTGTACCAAGGAATTATGGAATGATAGAAGTGCTGGGTGCGCCCAACTTACAAAGGCAATTCAATTTAAATTGACCAGATTTGTAGATTTTAATGACCACTAAATATAGGAATATAATTTCTTTAGGCATTAATGTGCTTTAACTTTTCTTGAGTAAAACGTATAGATGGAGTGCAATCCTCATTACAGACCTGAGATGTATTGAGTATGTAATTTATGATAAACGCATGACATTAAATGTGCTAAGATAAAGATTATGATAGGCACATGACATGAGTGAAGAACATAGAAGTGAATGAATTTGTTTAAACACTGACAAGCTACATTGCTTAAGTCCAAATCAGTTTTGTTGAAAAGTGGTGTAGGAGCACCAAGACATCAAGGTTTATTTGATCTTCAAGTTGTTTATTTTGTTTAATGAGGTCCTTGAGACCATTAAATGTTGTAATGAGGCTTGAAAGCCATGCTAGTAAATGGACTATGTCCAAATGTCTAAATGAACCTATTGCTATGTTGTAAGTCCTACTTAGGATAGTCATGTTATCTTGGGTAGTTTGTAATAGTCTTTTATGTAAAGCCTTTGTGAGGCATTTAGGACAGTCATTTAAGTCTTAGTGTTTGTAGCCTTTAAAGGCATGCCAAAGGTGTGTAGATGGGTTAGAAAACAAGTGTTTAAAAAAAACATTCTAAACCAAAATAGTTGATGGACAGTCAGTTTCTAAAAATAGTTTAAAAGATAGCAGTTAAAAAATCATGAAAAGCTTGATGATGGGGCAATTATCTTAGACCCCAAATGACTCCAAACAATATAGAAGGCTTATTTGAAGCCAAAGATATTCATTGTAATCAGACTACTCGAGGGATTGGAAAGAAATAACAAAAGAGAACTATTTTTTCTGTATTTGCTGCATTTTATGTATTCTTGTGTATTGTAAGCCATACCATTGTACTGTACGGTCCTGTCAAGGGATGTTGAATGCTTGAAAATGAAGGTTGATGACTAAACTATCCATTAATGTGAGTTTGAGCCTTGAAATTGAAGGATGATAGGATAGGATCTTCAAATACTCAAACTGCTCTTTAAATTGCTGTTACAGTCAAGAAATACACTATTTTCTACAAGAAGCCATACCTGTACAGCCTGGTGGAGGTTGATAATTGTGATGGTTGTTTAGGGTGGAGAGTTACCTACCCATTGCAATTAGTTTGGGCTCTTGACACCCTTGTTTGTCCCTGCATTTCTCCTTTGTGTGAAAGTGGGCTAAAACCCTGATTTAGGTTTTGCTGAGTAGCCCGATGGAGATCTTTCCATTTTATTGATCTTTTTCTATTTCCAGTCAATGGAAGGGGATGTAAAGTAGTTAGTCCATAGCCTTGTGAAGGTTGCAGGGTAGGGGAATGGTGTATGGTGAGTGTGGGCATGTGAGAAACCCCTACAGAATCAGTGTTAGGAGTTCAGAGAAGGACAACAGTCTTAACCAAGAAGGAAAAGGTAAGTGTGGTGAGTTTGTTTGCTTTGTCATGAAGGCATTAGGGAATTAGGCATGTGATTGGTTTGGTATATTGCAAAGAGGTGGAGTTTGTATTGATTGAGAACATTCCAAGGTGGACATGGTGATAGTTTTTTACAATGGTGTAGTGGTGTGGTGACAGTCTAGGAGGCTGCTGTCCTGTAGACCTTGTATAGTGGGTTGAATAGAAGTTTAGATGGAGTCTTGGTTGGAGTTAGAAGTCTTGGTGAGAGGTGTCCTGAAGTCCCTCACCTTGGTGTCAAGAATATGTGTAGTTTTGAGTTGGAACCTTGCCTTAAGTGAAGTTTAATCTCTGTCAAGAAGAAAACAGTGAACTTAGAGAGAATGGTTCCATTGGAGTTTTGAACCATGAAATTGCTGTCCTAGATGCTCTACATCATTTTTGGTATCAGAGATAGCAAAAGCTCTGGGAGGAGATGTTGTATTTGTTCCTATCACTGAAAAGGCAGGTGAAGAACTGAAGGAAAGATTATGTTGGTGACCATTGTTTTTGTTTACTAAGTTGTTTGGTTGCAAGTGCTTGGTCCATCTAACTATAGAAGGATGTTTTCTAAGGTTGTGTGTGTGGGCAGAAAAGATGAGGTCTGTCATGACCATTCTCCAATGGAGATTAGGCTGGATAAGGGTGCAAAGAGAAGCCACTGAGGAGAGAGTGGTAAGGTGCATCACCAAGATCTGCTATTGGGTGAGATGAATGGTTTGGTGGGTTGGTTTGTTGTGAAGTAGTGAGAGAGATGGATACCTAAAGAAGCACTTGATGTTGCAGCCTGGAGAATACTCCACTGATGGGAGTAGAAGGAGCCTGAGGATGCTCTGTGAAGATGGTAGTTTGTTCTATTGGTTGGTTGGTCACCTTTCCTATTAGTCTGAAGATTGGAAGACTGAAGCTGAAGAAGATGAAGAGACAGACAGAGATGCAAGAAAGACTTTTGTTGCAGATACATTTCCAAGGGAATTCAAAATCTTTGTTGGTTGGTTGTATGGTGCAGGAGCACCAAGACATTAGGGTTTATTTGATCTTCAAGTTGTTTGTTTTGTTTAATGAGGTCCTTGAGACCATTAAATGTTGTAATGAGGCTTGAAAGCCATGCTAGTAAATGGACTATGTCCAAATGTCTAAATGAACCTATTGCTATGTTGTAAGTCCTAGTTAGGATAGTCATGTTATCTTAGGTAGTTTGCAATAGTCTTTTATGTAAAGCCTTTGTGAGGCATTTAGGACAGTCATTTAAGTCTTAGTGTTTGTAGCCTTTAAAAGCATGTCAAAGGTGTGTAGATGGGTTAGAAAGCAAGTGTTTAAAAAAAACATTCTAAACCAAAATAGTCGGTGGACAGTCAGTTTCTAAAAATAGTTTAAAAGACAGCAGTTAAAAAATCATGAAAAGCTTGATGATGGGGCAGTTATCTTAGACCCCAAATGACTCCAAGCAATATAGAAGGCTTATTTGAATCCAAAGATATTCATTGTAATCAGACTACTCGAGGGATTGGAAAGAAATAACAAAAGAGAACTATTTTTTCTGTATTTGCTGCATTTTCTGTATTCTTGTGTATTGTAAGCCATACCACTGTACTGTACAGTCCTTTCAAGGGATGTTGAATGCTTGAAAATGAATGTTGATGAATGGACTGTCCATTAATGTGAGTTTGAGCCTTGAAATTGAAGGATGATAGGATAGGATCTTCAAATACTCAAACTGCTCTTTAAATTACTGTTACTGTCAAGAAATACACTATTTTATGCAAGAAGCCATACATGTACGGCCTAGTGGAGGTTGATAATTGTGATGGTTGTTTAGGGTGGAGAGTTACCTACCCATTGCAATTAGTTTGGGCTCTTGACACCCTTGTTTGTCCCTGCATTTCTCCTTTGTGTAAAAGTGGACTAAAACCCTAATTTAGGTTTTGCTGAGTAGCTCGATGGAGATCTTTCCATTTTACTAATCTTTTTTCTATTTCTAGTCAATGGAAGGGGATGTAAAGTAGTCAGTCCACAGCCTTGTGAAGGTTGCAGGGCAGGGGAATGGTGTATGGTGAGTGTGGGCATGTGAGAAACCCCTACAGAATCAGTGTTAGGAGTTCAGAGAAGGACATCAGTCTTAACCAGAAGGAAAAGGTAAGTGTGGTGAGTTTGTTTGCTTTGTCATGAAGGCATTAGGGAGTTAGACATGTGATTGGTTTGGTATATTGCAAAGAGGTGGAGTTTGTATTGATTGAGAACATTCCAAGGTGGACATGGTGACAGTTTTTTACAATGGTGCAGTGGTGTGGTGACAGTCTAGGAGGCTATTGTCCTGCAGACCCTGTATAGTGGGTTGAATAGAAGTTTATATGGAGTCTTGGTTGGAGTTAGGAGTCTTGGTGAGAGGTGTCCTGAAGTCCCTCACCTTGGTGTCAAGAATATGTGTAGTTTTGAGTTGGAACCCTACCTTAAGTGAAGTTTAATCTCTGTCAAGAAGAAAATAGTGAACCTAGAGAGAATGGTTCCATTGGAGTTTTGAACCATGAAATTGATGTCCTAGATGCTCTGCATCAAAAAGGCCTTAGTAACTTTCAAGCATATGCGATTGAGAAAGTATGGTCAGGCACGCAAACTATTTAATAGAATGCCTTAGAGAAATGCCATATCAAGAATTGCAATGATTGTAGAATATGTGTAGAATGGATTTATTGAAGAGGCTTTAGAATGATATAGTCGATGCAATCGGCAGGTGTAAAATAAACTAGATCACACCTTTTCCAGCATCCAAATAGCCAACACGCTATAGTATATTCAATCTTTTTAAGTTGTATATGTCATTGTCTGTTAAACAGGCAATTTATAAGGAAGGCAATTTGATAACTTCTCAAATAAAAATTGATTTGACAACTTATAATACTCAATTATAAGCATTTCTATTACAACTATAAACATTGACGCTTGGTATGTAAAGGCAGCTAGAAACAAATATCAGACAAAAAAACTACGGTTGAGAGCAATTTTGATAGCTTTGTAGCAGGTGGAAGGCACGGTCAAACAGATTTAGTGGCTAAGAGTTGTACATAGATGAATCACATATGAACCCTTATTTGCATTACACCTACAGTTGAACATTATGTGAGCATGGTTGACCTTCTTGGCCACACTGGCCCTCTTGAGGATGCCCTAAACTTTATCATTGAGATACCTGTTAAATCTGGGTTGGTTGTATGGATGTGTTTTCTTTGTGATTGTAGATCACATATAAATATAAGCTTAAGGTAGAAATTACACAAAATGGATTTGATGAAAAGAATTTAGAAACTTTCTAACAAATGCAATTAGTAGGTATAAGCTAAATTTTGCAACCTGTGATCACATACCCCTCTCGTGCATGCAAGATGGAAGTCTGGAACTCATATTTTCTTTAATTGTTTCTTTACTTCTTTATAAGTGTTGATTTATGAAATAACTATCATTGAATGGAAGTGCAATCTAATGATGTATGAGAATACGATAACGGAAAGACCAACTCCTTCGAACACAAAACATGCATAGAAGTTGCTAATGCTATAGCTAAATGGACTACCTATAGCAACCAAAAGTTTCATTTCCTAGTTTATACTAGGTAGAGGTTTTCTTATCCTGAATTGTTTATTAGATATCTCTGATGATTGAGGCCAAATTGTCTATGTAATACCCGCTTGTGAATGTGATTGTGATTGTTGTTCTGTAGAACACCTAACATTCACAGTTGAACAGGTCACTTGAATGGATGATGGTAAACAGCAAGCCTAAATAGTTGGTTTATAGTCCATTTGTATAGGTTTCCTTCTTTCGATGATATTTGATTGAGTGTTGGATTTTCTTCATAATTGCATGTATCTTTTATTTTGTTTAAATCACAGTTCTTCACTAACAAGTTGTTGCTCTCAATGTAATTGATACCTTTGCTTAGTAATTCAAATCACTACACTTAAAATGTAGTTCTTGGAATACGATGTTTGCAGGATATGCACAAAATAAATTTATTACATATATCAAAGACTCAAACATTCAATCGACAGGAAAATCACAAGGAGCAGAGATAAAGATTAATGGAACCTGGTTACAACAATTAACTGGGTTGAGATTCATAGCTGGATTCAAATGCCAGCTACAACCAATCTTCCCAATCTCCAAACGATTCTCCCCAAAACAAAGGATTCAATCCCCCCTTTAGAGAGAGCAATCTCTCCATTTCTTCCATAACATTCCCACCATTTTAGGAAGCATGGCTCATGATCCAAAGCCCCCAACCAAGTGACAACCAAAATTCATTTATACTATTCATTAAAATATTATTTTTATTATTTTAATGCTACCTATAAATTTATTTTATCAAGATTTATAATTGTTTTTAGATATTCATTTATGTATTTTATTTTCATTTTTAATTTTATCAATTTACAACCAATTAAATTATTTATAAAAAACTTGAATTTATTATTTTATTTAATCATTTATTAAATTTAATTACCTTCATGCTAATTTTACCAATTATAAAACAATTAAATTGTTTATAATTAGCAACCAACACATAATTTCTCCTTAAAAATATTTATTTAACTCTAGCTTGAGATTAACATTGTTTTAATGAAGCACTAACCAAGGCTTAAACCAAACATTTGGATAAACCCAACCTACAGAATGATACCTGACCTCTATGCAAGACCATAGGACATGATGACAACAATAGAAACAAACAGTCCAACTGACGGTAAGGAATTGGATGCGATATTGGATATGCATCCTCTTCGAGGATGTTCACTGAGTAGGGAACCTGATGCTAACTCTGATCAACAATTCCATTGGTTAAGACACGCTCAGACCTTCTAATTTAGGTGGAGTCAATGTCTGGTACCTGTAGCCTACTGTAAACAATAGGGTTGAACATATATCTAAACATGCAGTCATGTACACAGTGAACGAAAGTCATAGTGTAGCAGGGTACTCATGTATGAGTAATGCAAAACTATTCCATTCACATAACACATCAAAAAGTAACTACATTACACATATTCTTCTAGTGCTTGTCAACAAGATAAAATAATCAATTACATAACTATCTAATACAACCATTACTAGTAATGCATTATAATCATGATCACATAACACATAGAACTCAAATTAAATTAATCTATAACATCTAATATGTCCATCAAGATGTGAAAGCATAAAATATCAGTAATCAAACATCATCAAATGTCATCATAGCAATAGGTCCATAATAAACTAGCATAATAATAGAAAATCCACCATCTAATAGAATGTCATAGTGTCTAATCCTACTAGGAAAGCTATCAGTCTGATAGAAGGCAAGGTGAGGGGCACTACATCCTCCCCCCTATGATCAGGCTTACTCCTGGAAGCCTGCAACAAATATGGATATAACTCTCTCTTACATAGTCTTTACACATATGATGCCCAATATCGATTGAATGTAAAATATGCATGATAAGAAACCTTTGACAAAGCATGCAAACAAGTCAGAAAAAGTCTCAAGAAATGATTACAAGGTACACACAAAATGGATGAAATGAAATGGATTGAGTTTGGATAGTTTCCACAACCCTGTGCAAATATGGAAGCATAGTCTATGCATGTGATCTATTAACAGAAAAATCTTGATATAATGATTTTACACCTTTAGAAGCATGGAACCACAATTTATCATTTTATAAGTACTATATTCATGATTTAACACACATTCTTCATATGCACACAAATTCACAATATCAGGAATCACATCTGAAGGATACACAAGGGTCCATCTTGACACTGGTATGCAACCTATTAATTCATGACACAAGATCCATGAGCCAAGGGCCAAAGTCTATCACACCTAATCCATACCTCACACTCAGTGGCTTGATGGTGTTAGGCCACACACACATGCTGAGACCATCCAGACAAGTCCACAATGACCTATCTTGTGTTGTATAAGGTGGTTAGCCTCCATGAGATAGTCCTCACATATAGGTGGGTAGTGTGTCCTAGCCTCACATATCCCCATCCTCGAGGTTCCCTGCATCTACTTCCTCGTATACACTCACCAAGTCTGCCTGATACATCCTTGGAGAGGAATCACAATACGACACATAGCTAACATAAAAAAACAATAAGGAGAAATGAGTTTAGCTGCCAAAATCATAAACAAATATCAAATAAAAATTTAATTTCAGCAATAAAGAAAGAAATGCATGCAATTTAACACTAAATCAAATGTAACCACGAGGGTTACGCTCAAATGAAGATCACAAGGTGTGGCTAAACCATCATAATCAAATATAAACAAAGTGCCAGCCTTTTCAATTAATAGAAAATCATCAATAATTATAAAGAAAATACACAATCTTTGAAATTGCATTGTACAACACTGCATGACTAGATACTAGCCACCAAATGAGGAGGGAGGGAACAATGTCAGGCTATCCTCAACATTTTATTCCATACAAAAAGGTGATGCAGGAGCATCCAGAGGTGTAAGGGCAATCTTGTATCACCCAAAAAGAAGTTAACTTCAAAACCATTGTAGTTGTTCTCATTTCTTCCCATAATTAGTGTTTTTGGTTCCATAATATCCAGAATAATAATGTAGGACTTTTAGTTTTTCCAAAACTGTTAAAAATAGTGACCTGCCTATTTAGGAAAGTGTACCTGCTATTTTTAGAAAGTTTGCATTTGGGCATGTAATGAAGCAAAAACTTCCAGAAAGTTACATAATGGAAATTTAAGACCTTTGGCGAAGGAATCAGGTAAAGATCATTTGTGAGTTGAAAAATAATAAAGTTTTTGTTTTCTGAAAAGCCCCTAAAAATTTATGGAACGAGATATGAGGCACTAAAACTTCTCATAACATCTCAAAAAGTTGATGGAAATCTATTTACAAATTTCTAGCGTGATAGTTTACATCGCGATCTTTTCGGTGCTTAAAACGGTTCGTCAATCAGACACCCGGATCAAAAGTTATGCTTCCCAGAAGTTGACCTACTTTTGGAGGGAGTTGCAAAATTCAAAATTTAGCTGGAGGCCACCAAAAATGCTATTTATGACTATTTTGGGAACCCTGGGCGGGGGTAGAGGGAAGGGGGGCCAGTGTAGAGTCAAGAATAGGTGTGAAAACAAAAACCTTATCTAATTTGGGGTTACAGAAGGCTAAAGATTCTAGAGTCTTAAGGTTGGGAAAGCTATAATGTGTTGCAGCTGGTAGAGGATTCATCCTCTGATTGTAATTGAGCTTCTATGATGTAATGAGTTGTCCAGTTCAATAAAAGAAAGTTCTATTTGTTGTATTCAATATCTATTATTGTATGCTTTGTGATTTACCCCCTTCATCAAGTGGTATTAGAGCGAGGGTTCCTGAGTGTGTAGACAGATCACCGACTGTGAGACAGTTTGCACCAGGACCTGAGGTTGTGGGTTTGCTGCGGAGACCAAGATGCCTCCATGAAGAAATTGTGTTGGGAGGAATGCTTTGACAGAAAAGGGTTTTAGAGCCCTACAAAGGCAAATTGATGCATTGCAAGAGGAGCTACGAAGAGGGTTTGAGCTGAGGACAAGAGAAGAAAGTGAAGATGAAGTTGAAGAAGAGCTATCTGAGGAAGAACAAGAAGCTACCGAAGATGCTGCAGAAGTTAGGTTGTTGAGGGCCATTTTGAAGATCAGAAAGAGGCCCAGGATCAAAGTTTCTACATATTCTAGAGATTTGAATCCAGAACAGCTTATTGATTGGATCAATGACATGGAGGAGTATTTTGAGTATGAAGATGTGGAGGACCCAAATCGGGTTAAGTTTGCAAAAATAAAGTTGAAGGGCCATGCCAATATTTGGTGGAAGGAGGTCCAATTAGAGAGGAATAGAAGAGGAAAAGGAAAGATCACCAGATGGGATCAGATGGTGGAGAAACTAAAGAAGCAGTTCATTCTTGTGGACTATGAGATGGAGTTGCTGAAGAAGCTGCAAGGACTGAAGCAAGGTAACAAATCTGTTAAGGAGTATACAAAAGAGTTTTATAAAATTACTATCAAGACAGGCCATGCAGAGCCCAATAAGGAGAAGGTAGCCCATTACATTAATGGGTTGAGGCCAAGTATTCAAGAGGAGTTGAGCCTGGTCAGAATGACCACCATAGAAGATGCATACTAGTTTTCCCTAAAGGTGGAAGAGAAGCTGAACAAAATATTTGATAGCAAGCAAAGGGGAAGAGGTCAAGGTGGAAGGACTGGTGGAAGACCCTATGGAGGCCGTAATGAAGATCAAAAGAAAAGTGAAGAAGCAGGTACCAGTCAAAATCAAAGAGGGAATAATACCTACCGCCCTCGTGACCAGAACAATGGTGAGCAAAGAGGAAAAGGAAGAGGCAAACCTGGGCAAGGACCTGGAAGAGGAGGTTTCAGAGGAACCTATTTCCAATGTGGAGAAGAAGGGCATCGGGCATATGAATGTCTGCAACATCAAGGAAGGATGAATAGAAGACCTAAAGGTAATGCATGAGTTGCACATGTAGATGAAGATGCATAGTCTGAGTATTCTAAAGATGCTGAAAGGGGAGAAACCCTAGTTGTCAGAAGAACTTTGTTGAATGAGGAGAGAGAACCCAATCAGAGGAAGAATTTATTCCGCACAAGGTGCAAATGTGAAGGTAAGTGTTGTGATATTATTATTGACAATGGAGGCACTAATAATCTTGTTTCAGAGGAGATGGTTGACAAGTTGAAGTTGACAAGAAGAAAGCATCCACATCCATATCGGATTGTATGGTTGCAGAAGGACCATAGAGCTTTGGTCAATGAGCAGTGTTTAGTGAAGTTCAAGATTGATGACTACCATGATGAAGTGTTGTGTGATATCATACCGATGGATGCATGTCATATGCTATTAGGGAGGCCGTGGTAGTATGATAGGAGTGCTGTCCATGATGGCTGTGCAAACACATATTCCCTGGAGTTTGTCATAAGTTGAAGCCCTTGAAGGAGGTGGAAGAAAAGGTATGTAGTACTACTAGAATTTGCTTGGTAGATGGTAGGAAATTTTTGGAGGGTATGAAGCATGAGCGTCATTGCTTTGCATTGATTCCTAAGATTAGTCAAGAGAAATGTGAGGATGTACCTGTAGAAGTTTTAGATATGTTGGAAGAGTTCTAGGACATTATCTCTGATAATGTACCAGAAGGTTTACCACCAGTAAGGAAGATAAGTCATCAAATGGATTTGATACTAGGAGCTAGTTTGCCACACAAGGCAGCCCATAGAATGACCCCTACAGAGAATAAAGAGCTGAATAGACAAGTTCAGGAGTTGTTGAGAAAGGGACTGATAAGGGAGAGCCTAAGTCCATGTGTGGTACCTGCAGTACTATCACCAAAGAAGGATGGAGAATGGAGGATGTGTACAGACTCTTGAGCCATCAATAAGATAATGATCAAGTATAGATTTCCATTGCCAAGAATGGATGACATCATGGATTTTTTGAGTGGAACCAAGTACTTCACGAAGATTGACCTAAAGAGTGGGTATCACTAGATCCGTATCAGAGAAGGAGATGAATGGAAGACAACCTTCAAGACAAAGGAAGGTTTGTATGAGTGGTTAGTCATGCCATTTGGGCTAACCAATTTTTGGGAAGTTTTGTTATTGTTTATTTGGATGATATTTTGATTTTCAATAAGACTTGGGATGAGCATCTGATGCATATCAGAAGAGTTCTAGAGAAGTTGAGGGAAGAGAAGTTGCTAATTAATTTGAAGAAATGTAGTTTTGCAAAGGAGTTGGTATACCCAGGATTTGTTGTCTCAGAGGAAGGTCTTAAGATGGACCCAGAAAAAGTAAGGGCTATCATTGAATGGCCTACGCCAAGGAGTGCAATGGAGATAAGATCTTTTCATGGTTTGGCAAGTTTTTACAGAAAGTTTATCAGGAAGTTTAGTAGCATTTGTGCACCCCTAACTAAGACAATGAGAGGGGATAGAAAAGAGTTTAGATGGACTAAAGGAGCAGACAAGAGCTTCGACACATTGAAGCAAAAAGTCGTAGAACAACCTGTTTTGGCACTTCTAGATTTTAATAAGGTATTTTAGGTAGATTGTGATGCTAGCGGTAGTGGTATAGGAGCTGTTTTGAGCCAAGAAGGTAAGCCCATTGCCTATTTTAGTGAGAATCTTAATGATGCCAAGAAAAAGTATTCTATTTATGATTAGGAATTTTATGCAATAGTTCAGGCTTTAAAGAAATGGAGACATTATTTGTTGCCAAAAGAGTTTGTTTTATATACTGATCATCAGGCTTTGCAGTATATTAATAGTCAAGGGAAGTTGAACCAAAGGCACTTAAAATGGGTTGATTTTTTGCAGAGTTATACCTTTGTTTTGAAGCATAGGAATGGGAATCCAACAGAGTTGTAGATGCCTTGAATAGAAGGCAAAATTTGTTGACAGAAATGAAGATAAAGGTTGTTGGGTTCGATGAGCTCAAAAGTTTGTATCCTGAAGATCCAAATTTTGCAGAGGCTTGGAAAGCTTGTCTGGAGCCTATTACTTTGGACAGGACAAAATGGTTGGATTTCATAATCCAAGACGGCATGTTGTTTAGAGGAAGCCAATTGTGCATTCTGAAGAGTTCCATGAGAGAGAACCTAATTAAAGAGAAGCATAGTGGAGGACTGGCTGGACACTTTGGTCGAGATAAGACCATTTCTATTGTTGGTGAAAATTATTACTGGCCACAATTGCAGCAGGATGTGAGAAAGTTTGTGCAGAGTTGTAGAGTATGTCAGATGGCAAAAGGAACAAGTCAAAATATAGGGTTGTATCAACCATTACCTGTACCAGAGAAGCCATGGGATGATATTAGTATGGATTTTGTTCTTGGTTTACCAAGGACACAGAGAGGGCATGATTCTATTTTTGTGGTGGTGGACAGATTCTCAAAGATGGCACATTTTATTCCTTGTAAGAAGACTAATGATGTTGTTCATATTGCAAATTTATTTTTCATGGAAGTGGTGAGACTACATGGTCTACCAAAAAGCATAATTTTAGACCAAGATACCAAATTTGTTGGTTATTTCTAGAGGACATTATGGAAGAAGTTGAACTCAGATTTGAAGTTTAGTTCTGTACA
The DNA here is from genome assembly GCA_027924645.1 of Cunninghamia lanceolata. Taxonomy (NCBI): domain Eukaryota; kingdom Viridiplantae; phylum Streptophyta; class Pinopsida; order Cupressales; family Cupressaceae; genus Cunninghamia; species Cunninghamia lanceolata. Next base: position 3,432,121 of record BSBN01000846.1, on the reverse strand, counting down.
CCATCCACAGACTGATGGACAGACAGAAGTGGTGAATAGGAGTTTGGGTAACCTGCTGCGATGCTTAGTAGGAGATAAGCCCAAGGGATGGGATTTGATTTTACCACAGGCAGAATTTGCCTACAATAATTCTATCAATAGGAGTACTGGTAAATCACCATTCTAGATTGTATATGGTAATAGCCCGAAAAATGCTTCTGAGTTAAGGAAGCTGGACAATGGAGAAAAGACAAGTGCTAAAGCCAACAACTTTGTAGAACATTTGAAGAAATTGCATGAAGAAGTGAGAAAGCACATTAAGAAGATGAATATTTAGTACAAGGCTAAGGCAGATCAGAAGAGGAGGTATAAAGAGTTCCAAGGGGGAGATGAAGTCATGGTTCACTTAAGAAAAGAAAGGTTCCCAGTTGGAACATACAATAAATTGAAAATGAAGAAATTTGGACCATATAGAATCTTGAAGAAGCATGATTCAGGAAATGCATATGAGCTAGAGCTGCTGAGTGGGATCAATATTTCCCCTATTTTCAACATTGTTGATTTATCAGAATATCATGAAGGTGGAACAGAGGATGGACCAATAGAAGTATAGTGGAGTATTTCGGCATCTACTTCAATGTAGGAGATAGAAGAGATCTTGGATAGCCATGTGGGAAGAAGTACTTAGAACAAGCAATATGAAGAATATCTGGTAAAATGGAAAGGAAGGCTTGTTGAAGATTCTTCTTGGCTGTCTAAGGCAGAGGTTGACTATTTGGGTTTTCCTCACACAAACATCTAAGACGTGACAGGGTCACTTCTCAGATTACCCTGGGTGTCTGATGCAGGAGCATCCAGAGGTGTAAGGGCAATCTTGCATCACCCAAAAAGAAGTTAACTTCAAAACCATTGTAGTTGTTCTCATTTCTTCCCATAATTAGTGTTTTTGGTTCCATAATATCCAGAATAATAATGTAGGACTTTCAGTTTTTCCAAAACTACTAAAAATAGTGACCTGCCTGTTTAGGAAAGTGTACCTGCTATTTTTAGAAAGTTTGCATTTGGGCACATAATGAAGCAAAAACTTCCAGAAAGTTACATAATGGAAATATAAGACCTTTGGCAAAGGAATCAAGTAAAGATCATTTGTGAGCTAAAAAATATTAAAGTTTTTGTTTTCTGAAAAGCCCCTAAAAATTTATGGAACGAGATATGAGGCACTAAAACTTCTCATAACGTCTCAAAAAGTTGACAGAAATCCATTTACAAATTTTTAGCATGATAGTTTACATCGCGAGCTTTCTGGCGCTTAAAATGGTTCGTCAATCGGACACCCGGATCAAAAGTTATGCTTCCCAGAAGTTGACCTACTTTTGGAGGGAGTTGCAAAATTCAAAATTTAGCTGGAGGCTACCAAAAGTGCTATTTATGACTATTTTGGGAACCCTGGGTGGGGGTAGAGGGAAGGGGGGCTAGTGTAGAGTCAAGAATAGGTGGGAAAACAGAAACCCTAGCTGATTTGGGGTTACAAAAGGCTGAAGATTCTAGAGTCTTGAGGTTGGGAAAGCTGTAATGTGTTGCAGCCAGTAGAGGATTCATCCTCTGATTGTAATTGAGCTTCTGTGATGTAATGAGTTGCCTAGTTCAATAAAAGAAAGTTCTATTTGATGTGTTCAATATCTGTTATTGTGTGCTTTGTGATTTACCCCTTCATCAAAAGAACTCTACATAAGCACCAAGAATTACTAAATGCATCCAAGAAATCATACTCAATAAGAGGATGCACAAAGCATTTAATCCTCCACCTGACAACTCCTCTAACTATAACCAAAGCTCCTCAAACTCTTGAGTGGTCATCCAATATGGATCTCTCGATATAGGTTCTTCTCTAGGAACAAGGTCTATCTTGAAATCAATGTCACGCTTAGGTGTCATTCTCAGAATCTCACTAGGAAAGACATCTACAAACTCCTTAAAGATAGGATAATCATCAAGGGACACCTCTCAACTTTCCCCTAACTCTAAATCGTTAACCTTCACAAAAAACAATTGGCATCCTTGACGCATACATCTCTTCAACTACATGGCAAAAATCATATGCAAGGAGATGGATCTCTAAATGCCAACTACCTCAACCTTGAACTCTAGGCATCTACCTATGTAGACAACATCAAGGGACAATGTTAGATTGTTAAGTGAGGATGACAAAAGAGAAAACATACTCTACAGAATCTAAGCAACTAGGACAACATAATAGGCTTATACACACCTAGAGTACACAATGTTTAAACCCTACTCTAATACTAGATGTAATGCCCCACCATGAATGCCTTAGAGAAAAACACATCTATGTTATACAGAACAGGATAATTTTTTTTTTAAATGAATAAGATAACAAAGTAATTTTTAACATATCCTTACATATCAATAAACTAAGTATTATTCTCTAGGATTCCATGACTGCATTACTAACTATCTTTTAACATGATCTACATACATCGTGTATTAATTGAAATCAATAGTTCATCCCAATTATATTGCATTAAATGGATAAACATATACATTTCCATCTCTTAACATCAGATAAGTAATAAACATGATCTTGTATACATAATTGCATGTGCATATACAATTTCCAATATATATGAGTACATCATTTCACTTTACATACTATCATCTCCTGATTACGTCAGAGTACATACAATATGGTTTGACTGATACACAAGATACATCATCCTTGTACATGAACATTGGTAAGGGAAAAAACCAATGGAGATAAAGCACATCCACTTGACCATGTGGAACCCTGAGGCCCACCCCCCGTGCTAGGAGATAACATAAGGTCCCACTACAATAGGTAGTCAGGTAGATAGTAGACTATAAGTAATGAGGACTACACATGACTCCAAAAACACAGGTCAATATCACAAGTAACTCTACAACACTTCTAGAGGCAACCACAAATGAATGGGGAGAGTACAATTAGGGAGTGCTAAACTATAGTAGGGAGGAGTGTCATCACATGGCTTGTCATGGGTTGTCCTGGTAAGCCTTCCTAGGCCTCAACCACCATCTTGGGTTGACCTGGCAGCCTCTCCCAACTCTCGGCCCCCATACAAAACTCATGTGGAATCAACATACCTTTCATGAGGACAAGGTAGTTGATCTTGCCATTCTAGGTCTTTTCATCTACTCTCAAGCCTAAATGAGCACTTGAGCCATGAGTGAGGCATCCACTTATCTTGTTTAATGTGATTAACTACCCTTTCCCCCTTATTCATTTTAGGTTATCACTTATTTACCAACTTTCAATGGGTTACCCTGGCAGCCACTTTGGGTACCGGCCCCACATTGAAAGCCACTCCTATACCTACATCTAGAAACCCTATCCATCAAGCATAATAATTATCATTATAACAAGTATACATATCAATGCAAGGCATTTACCATCTTGCAAGCCAACTTAATCACGAGGACAATTTCACAATACATTGTCCATAGCTTCCAAGTGAAGAAATCCATAAATAACATAATTCTTTTACATTTTCTGATGTCTCCCCATTTACAAAATCCAACACAATACCCAAAGCAAGATGGATAAAAATAAATGAACATCACTACATCCACAAGGAAATTATTACCTCCTCATGATGCATTCACAACTCAGATCATACATCCTTCACAATATCTTTTACCTCATACATAACTAGAGGCAACATGTCTTAGAACATCATAAATCCAAAACACATAAAAACACTATACTTGGAAACAAATCATTTTATCCTATGCCTCTGGAATGACACCCTAACAACTTGCTCAAGGAACCCCATTAGGACAAATGATCCATCATACGCACAATTTTCCTTAATGCAATTGAATTCACAATAAACCCATTTTCTAATAACCAATTACCTATAACTCATATTTCCATTACCATGTTTGTAAACCTAATTCCAAATCTTCTTATCAAATTTCAACTTAACAAAGTCATTGCCAATAAATTGTAATAAATTCAATACCAAATTTACATTAAATTTATCAACAATAAATATATAATTATATCGATTTTTATTTAATTGAGTTAAACAATTGTATCAATAATACAGTCTATCTCAACTACATTTTATAATTCAATAATCTAATCATATATGTTTCCATAATCTAATATAAATAAATCACATACCTGAACTATGATATGGATTCATTTTGATTTTAATTAATAATTGAATACAACATATACATGTTTATTTACATGAATGTAGGATATTCTTACTCTCAAGGTTAAATTTGGCCAACAAAAACATGGAACAATTATTTACCACTTTCGTTGAAGATGAGGTGTAATATTGCTATCAAAATAATAATAATAATAATAATAATAATAATAATAATAATAATTACCTTGGATCATTGGATAGCAAATATTTCCATCCAAAGACAAGTAAATTTGTTATTGTTATTTACATTAGGGCTTGGATTTGACAGTCAACCTTCACTGTCAAATAATTTCTTCTTATGCCAGTTATCTATTCAATAATGCCTTTAAAATACTATGACCTACTTTAGTATTAATAAATTATATAAAACCAAATATACAGATCATCATAATCCTATATAAATTTTGATAGTTTGTTCAAAATCTCTTCTTTCATATGATAAAGTCCTTTTAAAATTTCAATTGTATTTTACAGCTAAAATGTCTAATTACAGCTATAAAACTATCGAATTCAAGCCCAAATTTACATAATAAATTTTCTATCAAAAGGATATCTTTCTGTAATAGCACTAAAAATTTTATTGACTGGCAAATCTAATTTTTGAACATTTTATATGAGCTATTCATTTGAAAGTGAAAATAGCCATATAGATATACTTTACACTCATTTCCAACTGGAAATATAACATTATGGATTATGTGCACTGGGGAATTATGGAATGATAGAAGTGATGGGTGCAACTGGAGCATGGGACAGCTGGGTGCGCCTAACGTACAAAGGCAATTCAATTTAAATTGACTAGATTTTTAGATTTTAATGACCACTAAATATAGGAATATAATTTCTTTAGGCATTAATGTGCTTTAACTTTTCTTGAATAAAACCTATAGATGGAGTGCAATCCTCATTATAGACCTGAGATGTATTAAGTATATAATTTATGATAAATGCATGGCATGAAAAGTGCTGAGATAAAGATTATGATAGGTGCCTAACATGAGTGAAGAACATAAAACTAAATGAAATTGTTTAAACACTAACAAGCTACATTGCCTAAGTCCAGATCAGTTTTGTTGAAAAGGCCTTAGTAACTTTCAAGCATATGTGATTGAGAAAGCATGGTTAGGCACGCAAACTATTTAATAGAATACCTTAAAGAAACATCATCTCAAGAATTGCAATGATTGCAGAATACATGTAGAATGGATTTATTGAAGAGGCTTTAGAATGATCCAATAGATACAATCGACAAGTGTAAAATAAACCAGATCGCACCTCTACCAGGATCCAATCAGCCAACATGCTATAGTATATTCAATCTTTTTAAGTTGTAAATGTCATTGTCCATTAAACAAGCAATTTATAAGGAAGGCAGTTTGATAAGTTCTCAAATAAAAATTATTTTGACAGCTTATAATACTCAATTATAAGCATTTCTATTACAACTATAAACATTGACACTTGGTATGTAAAGGTAGCTAGTAACAAATATCAGACAAAAAAACTATGGTTGAGAGCAATTTTGACAACTTTTGTAGCAGGTGGAAGGCGCGGTCAAATAGATTTAGTGGCTAAGAGTTGTGCATACATGAATCACATATGAACCATTATTTGCATCACACCTATAGTTTGACATTATGTGAGCATGTTTGACCTTCTTGGCCATGCTGGCCCTCTTGAGGATGCCCTAAACTTTATCATTGAGATAGCTGTTAAATCTTGGCTGGTTGCATGGATGGATTTTCTTGGTAACTGTAGATCACATATGAATATAAGCTTAAGGAGGAAATCACACAAAATGGATTTGATGAAAAGAATTTAGAAACTTTCTGACAAATGCAATTGGTAGGTATAAGCTAAATTCTACAACCTATGATTGCATACCCCTCCTGTGTGTGCAAGATGGAAGTCTCGAACTCATATTTTCTTTAATTGTTTCTTTACTTCTTTATAAATGCTGATTTATGAAATAATTGTCATTGAATGGAAGTCCAATCTAATGATGTATGAGAATATGATAACGGAAAGACCAACTCCACCAATCATAATATAGGCATATAAGCCACTAATGCTATAGCTAAACAGACTACCTATAGCAACCAAAAGTTTCAATTCCTAGTTAATACTAGGTAGAGGTTTTCTTATCCTAAATTGGTGCATTATATATCTCTGATGATTGACGCTGAATTGTATGTGTAATACCCACTTGTGAATGTGATTGTGATTTCTATTCTACAGAACACCTAACATTCATAGTTGAACAGGTCACTTGAATGGATGATGATGAATAGCAAGCCTAAATAGTTGTTTATAGTCCATTCACATAGGTTTCCATCTTTTGATGATATTTGATTGAGTTTTAGATTTTCTTCATAATTGCATTTATCTTTTGTTTTGTTTAAATCACAGTTCTTCATTAACAAATTGTTGCTTTCAATGTAATCCATAGCTTTGCTTATTAATTCAAATTGCTACACTTAAAATGCAGATCTTGGAATACGATGATTGCAGGATATGCACAAAATAAATTTACTACATACATGAAAGACTCAGCCATTCAATCGATAGGAAAATCACAAGGAGCAGAGATAAAGATTAATGGAACAAGGTTACAATGATTAACTAGGCTAAGATTTGTAGCTGGATTCAAATACTAGCTGCAACCAATCTTCCCAATCTTCAAATGATTCTCCCCAAAACAAAGGATTCAATCCCCCCTTTAGAGAGAGCAATCTCTCCATTTCTTTGAGAACCTTCCCACCATTTTAGGATGCATGGCTCATGATCTAAAGCCCCCAACCAAGTTACAACCAAAATTCATTTATACTTTTCATTAAAATATTATTTTTATTATTTTAATGCTACCTCTAAATTTATTTTATCAAGATTTATAATTGTTTATATATTTTCATTTTTAATTTTATCAATTTACAACCAATTAAATTGTTTATAAACAACTCGAATTTATTATTTTATTTAATCATTTATTAAATTTATTTACCTTGATGTTAATTTTACCAATTATAAAACAATTAAATTGTTTATAATTAGCAACCAACACATAATTTCCCCTTAAAAATATTTATTTAACTCTAGCTTGAGATTAACATTGTTTTAATGAAGCACTAACCAAGGCTTAAACCAAACATTTCTAATTGGATAAACACAACCTATAGAATGATACATGACCTCTATGCAAGACCTTAGGACATGATGACAACAACGGAAACAAACAGTCCAATTGACGGTAAGGATTTGGATGTGATACTGTATATGCATCCTCTTTGAGGATGTTGACTGAGTAGGGAACCTTATGCTAACTCCAATCAACAACTCCATTGGTTAAGGCACACTCAGACCTACTAGTTTAGGTGGAGTCGATGTCTGGTACCTGCAGCCTGTAGCAAACAACAGGGTTGAACATATATATATATATATATATATATATATATATATATATATATATATATATATATATAAACATGCAGTCATGTACACAGTGAATGGAAGTCACAGTGTAGTAGGGTACTCATGTATGAGTAATGTGACATTGTTCTATTATATATATATATTCATGTACACAGCGAATAGAAGTCACAGTGTAGTAGGGTACTCACGTATGAGTAATGTAACATTGTTCCATTCACATAACACATCAACAAGTAACTACATTACACATAATCTTCCAGTGCTTGTCAACAAGATAAAATTATATATATATATATATATATATATATATATATATATATATATATATATATATATATACATACATACATACATACATACATAAACATGCAGTCATGTACATAGGGAATGGAAGTCGCAGTGTAGCAAGGTACTCACGTATGAGTAATGCGACACTATTCCATTTACATAACACATCAACAAGTAATTACATTACACATAATCTTCTAGTGCTTGTCAACAAGATAAAATAATCAATTACATAACGATCAAATACAACCATTACCAGTAATGCATTATAATCATGATCAGATAACACATAGAACTCAAATTAAATTAATCTATAATATCTAATATGTCCATCAAGTTGTGAAAGCATAAAATATCAGTAATCAAACATCATCAAACATCATTATAGCAATAGGTCCATAATCAACTAGCATAATAATAGAAAATTCACCATCCAACAGAATGTCATAGTGTCTAATCCTACTAGGAAATCTATCAGTCTGATAGAAGGCAAGGTGAGGGGGACTACAATCTCTCTTAGATCATACGCAATATGTACAAAGCATCCGGTCGACCAAGACTAAAAAGAATAGTAGTACCCAAGGACAAATAATCAATCATGAGCTCAATCCTCAATGAGGACCACCAACACAGTAGGCACGCAATCCAGAGACCACCACAAGCACAATGAAATCAGCAGGAACAACCGCACTACCTCACTTCACTAGAAAAACTTGCATCTTCATCCAAGAACTTAAGAACTCTCACTATCATGATTGCCACACTAGAAAGATTGCTTATAGACCTCCAAACCACAAACCACTTGATTTGGGGATACACACTGATATCCCAAACACACCTCTAGATCCACAGATCATAATATTTTAATGTGGATCAATCCAGACCATACTCCTGTCACTCTGTCACCTTTGAACACTGCAAAAAACTTAGTTCTACTAAGATGGCCATAACTTCATCAATACTTCATGCAGACCTCTCCAATCATAACTAGAGCACCTTCATACAATCCTCTATAAACCCTTTAATCCGCAGACTCTGACCTTCATCTCACTGGGAATACTGATCAATCTATTGCACTGTCTTCACTGTCTCTTACAGAGAGATATGTAACTCACTTGTTTCTTTCGAAGAGGCTAATTTTTTTAATATCCTCAACATACAAGTCTTCTAGAATGGCATACAAGTGACACCAATGACAACAAGGATATGTTGACATTAATGACAACATCGATTAGGCACATATTTGCAACAATCACCCCCTTTGTCATTGATGGCAACATATAATGTGAAAAACTATTTCAACCATCAAGACAAAAACTTATGCCCCTTTCTCTTATCACACCTGCATCCATTTTCTTTACTACTCCCCCTATCACCATCAACTACTTACTTCCAAGTTTTTCACATGACTTCTCTCCCCCTTTGATATTAATGGTAAAGGGCACATATTTCCAATCATCTTTTCCTCTTTTTGTTTCTTAATCTAGAATTAGCATACTGACTACTCCCCCTGAGTAGAAACTCCTTAGTTACACCAATCTGGATCACAAAATATGACTGTGAATTCCACCAGACTGATGCACGTTAGTGCACCTTAGTTTTGAATAGGAGGGGTAATAACCCCTAGCATCACTCTGAGATATGCAAAAGTATCCTTAGGTAGAGTCTTAGTGAAGATATCCACAATCTGATCCTTTGAAGAGATAAACTCAAATCTGACTTCATTCTCATTTACCTTCTCTCTCAAAAAGTGAAACTTTATGGACATGTGCTTTGTCTTTGAATGCAACACCAGATTTTTTGAAATGTTTATTGCACTTGAATTATCACAGAAGATCGTAACAGGTTCTTCAAACACAACTCTGATATCCTTCAACATTTGCTTCATCCACAAAACTTGAGTACAATTACTTGCTATTGCTATGTACTCTGCCTCTACAATAGACAGAGATATTGCCTCCTATTTTTTACTCAACCAAGAAACCAATCTCTTTCTCAAGAAAAATGCACCTCCACTAGTACTCTTCCTATCATCAACAACTCCTGCCCAATCATCATCTGTATAAGCATGGAGAGTAAAATCATCACTCTTAGGATACCATAAGCTATAGTCAGATGTTCCCTTTAGATATCTAAAAATTCTTTTGACTGATACAACATGAGATTCTTTAGGATCAGCTTGAAATCTAGCAACAAGGCCAACTGCATTCATAATATCATGTCTGGTATGAGTCAGATAAAGTAGTTCTCCAATCATTGATCTATATCTTTTCTAATTTACCTTAGGGAAATCATCATCTTTACTCAACTTGCATCCAGTTACCATAGGAGTACCCACTAGTTTTGAATCCTCCATTCCAAACTTTTTCAACAACTCTTTCACATACTTAGACAAAGATATGAAGATGCCTTTTTCTGACTAAATGATTTGCAGATCTAAGAAGAAATTCATTTCACCAAGCATGGATATCTCAAATTCACTTTGCATCTGATCAGCAAATTTTTTACACATACTCTCATTTCCACCAAAGATGATGTCATCAACAAATACCTCAACAATCAAGATGTGTTCATGATCAATTTTGAAATAAAGATTATTGTCAGCAGTGCCTTTGTTAAAACCTAACTTCAGTAGATACTTATCTAATCTTACATACCAGGCTCTTGGGGCTTGTTTAAGTCCATATAATGCTTTCTTCAGTCTGCAAACCTTATCTTCTTGATCAGACAATTGGAATCCTTCCGGTTGCTCAATGTAGACCTCTTCTTCCAACTCTGCATTCAGGAATGCTGACTTGACATCCATCTAGTAGACTTTGAAATCTTTGTAAGTAGCAAAGGCAAGAAATAATATGATTGCTTCAATTCTTTCCACCGAAGTAAAAGTTTCTTCAAAATCAATTCCCTCTACTTGAGAGTAAACTTTGCACACCAATCTTCCTTTGTTTCTCACAACTTCACCATCTTCATTCAATTTGTTCCAAAAGACCCATTTAGTTCCAATTACATTTTTATTTTTAGGTCTAGGAACAAGATCCCAAGTATGATTCTTTTCAATTTGCATTAATTATTCTTCGAGTGCTTTTATCCAACTTTCATCATTACAAGCTTCATTCACTGATTTTGGTTCAATCTTTGAAATCAGACAATACTCCTCTTTTTCTTTAGCAATTCTTCTTCTAGTTTGAACACCTTTATTTTTATCTCCTATGATCTGATTTTTAGAATGATTCAATCTTACATACCTGGGGGTTTTGGGAATTTCTTAAGCTTCTGATTCTTGAACTTGTTCCTCAACATCTGCATTAACTTCTTGAGTCACTAGGTTCACCAGAGTAAACTGAGCTTGCTTTCCTTCATTTGGACTTTCATTTTGATCATCTGATTCATATCCACAAAACCTTGAAGGTCTCTCCTTGCTTTCATCAACCTTGACATTATCACTTTCAACAATCTTTTTCAATCTCTTGTTAAAGCACCAGTATGGCTTGCTTTGATTAGAATAACCAAGAAATATTCCTTCATCACATCTTGCATCAAACTTGCCTAGATCTTCATCTCTTTTGATATAGCATTTACTACCAAAAACTCTGAAATATTTCACAGAAGGAGCATTACCAAACCACAGTTCATAAGGTGTTTTACCAAAATTACCTTTGATCTGCACCTAGTTAAGAGTGTAGATAGCAGTAATCATAGCCTCTCTCCAATAGACATGTGGAACATTTCCTTCTATCATCATGGTTCTAGCAGCCTCTTGAATAGTCCGGTTCTTCCTTTTCACAACTCTATTCTACTGAGGAGTCCTAGGAGCAGACAACTATCTTCTTATTCCATGCTTTTCACAAAATGCATTAAACTCACCAGAGGTAAACTCTCCACCTCTATCAGATCTCAGCCATTTTATCTTCACACCAATATCATTCTCCACCCTAGCCTTAAACACTTTAAATTTGTCAAGGGCCTTTGATTTCTCTCTCAATAAAGTGACCCACATCATCTAGGAGTGATCATCAATCAACAACATAAAGTATATGTCTCCTTGCAAACTCCTAACCTTGGCAGGACCACACAAATTAGTGTGCACAAGTTCCAACAATCCACTTGAAGATTGTTCTTTACTCTTGAATGTAGTTCTATTCTGTTTGCCCAACTCGCATTCCTTACACATGCTATTAATAGGTTTTACAAGCTTTGGAAGATCTCTCATAGCCTAAGTAACACTTATCTTGATAATGTTGTCAAAGTTTACATGACACATTCTCCTATGCCATAACCAACTCTGATCAATCTGAGCAATCAAACAAATTTTACCAGTACCACTTAAATGAAAGATGTTACCTCTAGTCTGTGTACCTGATGTAATCTCATTTTTGGATCTTTCCAAAATTCTGTATTTTCCATCCTTGAATCGAAGATCATATCCCTTGTCAACCAACTATCTGACACTGAGAAGATTATGCTTCAACCCTTCTACATACAAAACATCATTAGTGTTATTCTTACCATCAAGAGAGATGGATCCTCTACCATGGATTCTACTAGCTGAATTATCTCCAAACTTCACTGTAACGTCAAAAAATGTCCCCTTGGGGGCTTTTCCCTCATAAGGTTTAGCTCTCGGGTCTTTTACATGCATTTAGGACATCTTACTTTATAATTTGGCATCCCAATGGAATGAACCCTAGGTATCTTGGAAAATAGGGCCTAGGGGGACCCTTTGAGCTTAACCCTACCTAAAATAGGGGAGGAGGACTTGGATGCCCATGCCCTAGTCCTACCTTATTTTGGGTCAGGGCCAAATTTCTAGTGTCAGTTTATGACCGTTATTTGGTCCCTAGGCCGATATGGTAAGTTTGAATTTCTAAAATCTTGGAAGGAGTGTTTGTAGTTGTATATAAAAGCATGATTAGGCATTCATTTAGAAACTAGATGATTATTAGCAAGCTATTGCATTCTCAAGGTGATTCAAGGCTTTCATTGTGTTGCAAGAGCAGATTTGTGTAGTTTATGTGTTTGTATTTGCAGATTTGGGCATCCATTTCCTCATGGAATGAAGAGCATCTTCCTCCAACAAGATCTTCATTGCAAGGTGACATTATATTGTGTTTTCATCATCATTTCCTTTGGTTTTTCCCTCTGCCTCACAAGGGCACGCACTCTCTATCTAATAATAGTGTTCAGAGACTTAAGTGTCCTCTAGGGCTTGACTGAGGCAAGCCTCTAAACACCACAACCCCCTCCCAAAGTTTTCATGGTTGCAAGTTAAAGGTTGAGGAGATGGACAAAGTGAAGTTGTAGGAAGACATCTTGGAGTGTTAGAATTGCAGAAGAGGAAGAAAATCTACCCCCTAGACTTAGGTACCCGCTCATTAGTCCTCCAAGTTCTGTGATGGGAAAATCTCTGGAACAGCAGGAAAGAGTTGCAGACTGAGTTCTTATATCTAGACAAAAATATAGGCCTTGGACTTGGGCATCCACTCCTGTCCCCCTAACTTTTTTGCCTCAGAACCCTGAAAATAGGTACTCTGTGATTTGATATTTTACATCCCTCTGCAAGAGCTTTTTTCTATAATTCATTTATTTATTGTTGTATTTGCAAAATTAGGGTTTTAATGGTTAATTGAACATAGGAGAAGAAAAATTGACAATTAAATTTCCTAATCCAAGTTTCTCTACATCTCATAGGGACCTAGGGTATGATAGTGCATTGCCACTCGACCCTAGGTCCTTGAATGTTAAGGGTGAAAGGAGGATTCAAACATCTAAACACTAAACATAAACAATCCAAATTTTACACTAAACATTTTGGTGAACCCATGTTTTTAGACTTAATTTCAACTTTTTGAGTGTGTGTCTTCAGATTTGGATTGATTCCATTCATTCATATAGTTATTCATATTATTGCATTGGGAAAATTTTTTAAAAAAATAAAAATTTTAAAAAATTAAAAAAAATTGCATTGTTAGGCTTACTAATTTGCATCAATTCTTTCTGATTTTACCTAATTTATGATTTTTTCATCATATCAGATATAAAATATAGAAAAATTTAAAAATTCAATAGTTTTCATTGCATTTTCATCATATAATTGCTAGGGTTTTGTAGAAATTTTGACAATTTTCATTAAACCTAGTAATTCCAAAATCTAGGGTTAGTAGGAAAAATATTCTTTCAGATTTTTCTACTGATTTTAGAGGCTCATTCAAATTAAAATTTGCATTTAGATTTAGAATATTTGCATTTTTACATAGAAAATTTCAATAAAAAACTAGCAATTTTCATGTATTTTGATTAGATTTGCATTGGCATTTTGCATATTAGGGCTTGGAATACATTTTCAGATCTGATATTATTTCATTTCCATCATAAATCAGACCTCAAAGCATTCATATAGCATTTTTTGTCAAGATCTCAAACCTAGGGCTTGAAAAACATCGATTTTCACTAAATTTGGCCTTATCGACTTTCTAAACTTGCACCATAGGCATGTTGTGAAGGATATTTTTGCACTAATTGGTTTTTATTAGGGTAATTATTTTCTACCCCTCCTAAAAAGCTTCACAACACCTTTTGATTGGCCTCTTGTATTAAAATTTTGGTGGAAAAACTACACATTTTTTTGCTATTTTTGCCTTAGGGTTTGGCCTAGTTTGCACTCCATGTGTGTTGTGAAAAATTTTATGGATTGAGGTGACTTATATCCTTGATTTTATTTTCTTAACCTCCTAAAATTGATTACAACACCCCCTTTGCTAGGTGTGGGAGTTGAAAAACCGTGAAAAATAGCCTATTTTAACTATATTTTCACTAGGGTTTGACCTTAAGTGGCACTAAAAGTGTGTTGTGTTGGGTATTTTGACATTAAGAGGCTATTATTATTGATATAAATTTTTTTACATCATCATTTTCCTCACAACACCCTTTGTTATGCTCTTTTGCATTGAGTTTTGGTGAAAAAAGTGCCTATTTTGACATATTTTCACTATATTTTGACTTGGCATTATCTTGGATTTGCATCAAGAGTGTGTTGTGAAGGATCCTATTGTTGTTTTGGACTGATATCAAACATATAATTTTCTACCCTTGACTCAAATCCTTACAACACCCTTTTCTTTTATTCATTTGCATTGAAAAAGTACAAAAAATCAAGCATTTTAAGTCATTTTCATACATTCTTTTGCACTTGTCTTTTGCTTCAAATTTGAAAATCTTTTAAAATCTGATTTTACATTGAAAATAATGCAGTGGCACCTTCATGTCATTTTTCTATGGTATCTCTACATGCATTTATCAAAGATCTTGATTTGGACAAATTCCTAATTCTCATGAGTGAACTGTTATCAGTGGGAATTGCACCCGTATGCAAGGTTGGTTAAAGCACTACAATTCCGTGTAACATGGGACTAATTTAAGGCTATGGGTGCACTATGATGAAACTAGACCTCTAGATTGTGGACTGGTTCCCTTCAAATATTCTATTGAGATGTATAGTTTTACTTTTTGGGAAAAGGGAAGAATGAAACTAATTGAATATAAAAGATAAAATAGTGATGCACCTAATTTGGGTAGAAATAATGCAATCTATCCACAATGTTTGCTTAGAAAACTAAAATTTACACATTCCAGACTTGGCAAAAATACCACAAAAGTGATTCTAAGGAAGGTTTGAAAATAGGTTTTATGAAGGAAATAGTTTTTTCACAGCATAAAAAGACTATTTCTGGTTAACACAACCTAAGACATGTGATGAATATATGCTTTAATGCTGCAAACAAGGAGGTGAGACAATAATTTTGAAGTTTAATAATAAAACACAACAAATTTTCATCAAATCACTTCAACATTCAACACAAAAAGGAAAGGTAATTCAACTGATCTGAAACAAACAAAGGAAAGCTTTGCAAATAAGACAAAAAGATAACCTGTAACCTGTCGATCTCTCAATAAAACTATAAAAGTGAGCTACAAGAGTTCTCCAATCTATCTGAATCAGAAAGAGAATCAAGAACTAACTCCATAATGGATGAAGTTTTACAATATATAGAATAGATAGATCAAAAGTTGACCTAAAGACAACTGGAAAAAAAAACCTCAGTTATCTCAAAAGCACATGCATAAAATGATCACTGATTCCCATGCAAGTCCTAAAATCATGCAAAAAATATCTTCAAATTGATGGAAAAATAGATACAAGGTGTCAAAACTACCTCTGATCCATTCACAAGTCCAATAAAGTGTTTAACTCAAGGTAAATTGCTCATATAACTCCTCAATTTGCTCCTCAAACTACCTCTAACTAAAAGCTCAAACTGATGACTTAGCTCCCATTATTGCTCCATGCACAAGTCAAAAAAGATAACTTACTTTTAAAATAATTCATTAAAGGTATTATTAGTAACAATTGATGTAATTGTTCTAATAATATCTTTCATAAATTATTTACTATTTTAAAATCTAAGTAAAAAAGAAACCTTATATCTCCCTTTGACTTTATATCTTGACATGTAATAAGTCAAAACTACCCTTATTACTGCATGCACAAAATAGTATGCAAAAAACCCTTATGACTCCCCTTTGATGCCGTAGTGCACACATGTATATTATTACATTTTTAAGCCTCCTTATATCTCCATATGCAACCTGAATTCAAGAAAGGAAAAAATGAAATCAACTCCATGTCTCCATCACTACACATCATACTTCCATCATGCATAATTGCTTACCTTTGGATGATTTGAATAAAGACAAGGAACCTTGGCATGTGTATTTTTTCCCATGCACTACCTAACCACCAAGGAAACCTTTAAAAGTTTATAAGGCATTGAAGCCTTTCCCTTCATCATATCGACCCTCTTGACTTAATAAAAATCAAGTCTAAAAAAAAAGATTGTTGGCCACTCCATGTTATGATGACTAAGGACTTTCAAGACCAAAGTCTTGACCACGACATCTCTTGGATGAGGTAATTATTTGTTTTTGTAAGTAAAAAAAAACACTTGAGAGAAAATAAACTTCAAACAAAACAAAGAGTCAACCCTAAAAAGTTGCTCATTCTTCATTTGGTCTTCTTCATGATGCTTTTCATCTTTGCTCCACTAACCTGGGGTTTGAAATTCATTCATCATGGCTTTGGTTTTTCACTCCTCTCAATGAGATCTTTGGTTGCATCTTGGAAATGCATCATTAATAAAGAAGGTAACACTATTTTCTGCTCTATATGAGGCATTTACTCATCTCTGTGGCTTTATTTTTTCATGGTTGCAGCCTCCTTTCCTCTTTTATGGCTCTCTCTTTGTCTTTATGCATTCTTTAACACCTTTTCTCTTGTCTGTATCTTTTTTCTTGCAACCTTCACCTATTTTTGAAAGCTTTAAGGCCATTATGAGGCCGTGGGTAGACCCTTCTTCCTATGGGCAAAATGAGGTAAGCTCTTGTCATTTTTCATCCTCTATAGCTTCTTTTGTCTCTTTTCACAGTTTGAAAAAAATGGCAAGGGTTGTTTGAGGTTATGGGTGTTACATTTTTTGGCAAAACATGGTTAATCACTTTCAGCCATGACTGTATATATCTCCTTTTGGCTTTGACTTATCTGTAGATGCAAAAAAACCTAAGGGTTTGAGTTGCTGAGCTAAGGGTTTTCTATCTTATTGCACTTATAAGGCCTCCACCTATCATGGCCATGCTTCATCTGTATACAGGCACAACTATGTAAACTGTTGAGGGTTTGGAAGTTTTGAAACTAGGGTTTCAACCCTCCTTGCACAAAAATTCCTTCACACTGCCATGGCCATCTTCTTTCAATGTTATCTCTTTCTGCTTATGACTGTAAATGAAGAAAAAAAATAAGGTTTTGAACTTCCTGTCAAGGGTTTTCTCTTTCTATACTTTCAAGGCTTCAAACTATTATGGCTACTCTCTTATATTTTTTACTACTCTTTCTTTTTACTTGTAAGTGTAAAAGAAACCTGAGGGTTTGAGATCTTGAAAAACCTTGTTCATTCTATAGATGGGTATATATTTTATCATGAAAATGCTACTCTTCTGTAATGGTTATGACTGTGTTTCTCTTTTATTTGACTCTTCTTGACTGTGGGTGCAAAAATTAGCACTAGGGTTTGATTTTCTGTCAAATGGGTATATATTTTAGCATGAGCAATCTTGTTCTTCTATATAGCACCTCCTTGACTGTACCTTTCCTGTAGACAAAAAGCATTAAGGCTTAAAGTTCTTTTCTTTACACAGTACCTTCTCCTCCTACTCCTTGTGACTGTCATGTTATTAATGATGATACATTTTATCTCTTCTATCTCCCACTGTAAGATGATGGATTGTTGTCATGTGTGATGATCTCCTAAACTTAATAATTGTCTTTGCCTACATTTGGATTCTTCCATGGCATAGATATCATTTATCTTCTCTTGAATGTCATATGTATTTGGATTCTTCTATGCTCTAGACATCATGTATTTTTATCCTTGTTGTCTATGGCATTCTTAAGGTATACTTGTAGCATAGATAAACATGTTCATATCTCCTTGGTTGTTATGCATTCCTTAAATAAACCTATATCTGTTCTTGTGCATATTGATTGCCTATCTCATGATTTGGATGTTATGTATCATGCATATCAAGTATTTCTCTTCTTGGTTGTCCATTTACTATGACTGCATCATAATAGAACAAAAAGGCATATAAGAAAGAGACTGCCTACCTTGTGAATTGATAATGACCTATCACTGTAGCACTTGGCATAAGTCTACCCTTCCTCTGCTATCCTTCCTTCATCATTGATCTACTCCTATAGATGGATATGGCAACTATGATTTATTCTGACTGTATCTGCGTGTATTAGTCACTTCTTTGATCATTGTCCTATTTGTCCATAGTGAAGATGACTACACTTTATCCTTGTTCTTGCAATGTAACTTTCCTTAAGGCATGGCACCTTCTTGACTATACCATGGCATCACTGTAGCTCAAATGTGTATGAGATAAGGTTTGTTTGGTAAAACAATGATGAGGTGTATGGAAACCACCTTGTTATCTTTGGGCTGTGGCATTCTTAATACTCCATTGTGCTTAGTTTATTTGGATCCTTCTTTTCTGGACATGACAGTCTCTTTCTTTTGACTTTGTATCTGATTGTCATGTCAGTGATGATAAATGAATGCTGTTCCATAGCTTATTCTTCTTATAAGATCTTTGATACTAAGTGACAGTCTTTATTTTTTGATGAAATGTGATCATGCTATATGTATCTATTATTTGCATGTTTAGCCTTTAGCATGTGGAAGTTACCCTTCTCATATATATTGTGAAGCTTACTTTATGACAGTTAAGTTAGCATTATGTGAATATGATTGTCTTGCCTTCCACTGTTTCATTTGTTGTTCTGTGTGGCATTTACTTGACTGTCTTTATGAGATACTTACAACTTGAATATGATATGACTGTTAACCTTTGAACATCTCTAACAGTATGAGAACAATAAGAGGAATACCTGGTGTAGAATGTTGTCTCATTTTTTAAGTTATACTTGTATTCTTTATTGCATAGAAGGCATCGAATGGTATCTCTGCTTTTGATGTATTTCATATGGACCTAAGCTCTTGATAACATAGCATAAGGAAGCAACATATGATGTCATTTGTCCATTACTCTTGATATCTTTCTTGACTAAGTAAGAAAGAAGAATGTTGGGCTCAACCCTTGTGGGAGCCACATTTAATCCACATGCTTATTTTGTCTTCAAATCAACATCAAAACTTGTCCTATACCTGCACAGTGAACAAACAAGTTAGCATAAAAAGTACCTGATAGCATTAATTGATTTTCTTCATGATTTCCTTCTGATTTGTGGCATTATCTAATCTAATTTCTTATCTAAATGCATGATGTGATAAGTAGATGTCTCTGTTTGATAAAAGCATGTGATAATTGTAAACATCTGGAGCACTAACAAGGTTGTCCCCAAAATTCTGTAGGTTCAAATGATGATGGCTTGGAGTGAAGACTGATGACTAAAGACTTGAAGGCCAGCTTCAACATCAATCTCCATCATCAGGCAATGATGGATGTTTAGATTTATCAGATGTTCATTTCTTTTTCTTTTATCAAACAGATACATAGCTTGCATGTCTACAATTACTCAGTCTAGTTACTCCCATGGCTAGTGTGGGACACATTTGAACACTTCTTTTTAAACATGATCAGTTAATTTCTCTTATGCATAAGATGTATATGTATTTCCTTTTTCAATCAATGCATGAGAAAAAGTAATAGATACCTGAATGTATGTTCAAAACATGACATGAAATAATAGTGCAATACAAATATCTTTCTTTCTTTCATTCAAAACTGATTAACTAAACAATCAATTTAACTTATAACTCCTGAAAGATCAAACTGTGTAGAACAACTATATCTCCTTGAATGTTTGATTTCTTGATAATCAATTCTTTTGTCATGATAACTTATCAGTCCTGATTGGACTGATGGGTTATCCTAATAACTAGATTTTCTTTTCTACTCTGTCAAGGCATCAATCATTCAATGAATGCATAACTTTGAAGTTTTCTTTTATTCCTTTTGAACAACTACACTTAGGTCCAACTAATTTTTTAAGTGTGAAAAAAAATTAGTAACATTTCTGGCGACCTCTTAGGGGTGTGTGCGTGGTAAATAGTTTAGAACTAGTAGCCTTGCCTTCTCATTGGGCATAGAGTCATTTCTGCCCTGAACCTAGAGAAATTTTGCAACTCACACTAACTGAAAACAATAAAAGCAACTAACTGAAAACTGAAACTAAAATTGATTTTCTTAAAACAAAACCAGCTACATGTACAAAAGCACTTCTTGGAAACAAAACAACAAAACTAAAACTAACTATGCAAAAGCACTTATTTGCAGCATAAGGCTGCCTTACTTAATAGCATAACTTGAGGTGAATCCCATTAACTGGGATTGGCAACACCTCACCATCTAACTTAGCAAGCTAAAATGCATTGTGTTGCTTGCATTCTGTGATTATATATGGTCCATCCCACATTGCATCAAACTTTGTATGTTGTCCTGGTCTACTTTTCAATTCATTCCACTTGAAAACTAGATCTCCTTCTTTATAAATTCTTGGTATTGCTCTTTTATCAAAAGTCCTTTTCATTTGGGCCTGGTGTACTTCTAATGTTTTTAAGGCCTCTTTTCTGATCTCTTCAAGTTCAATTAGTTGTATAAGCCTGATTTCCATTAGCTATTCTTCAAGTAACTCTAGCTCTTTTATATAGCTAAGTGTTGGCAACTCCACTGTTATTGGTAACTTGGTGAAATACTTGTTGATCTTTTAGATGTAATCCTATCAACCCACAATGCTAACTTTAACTTATCATGCCAAGATCTTTGATTCTCATCAACTGTTTTCTTTATAATCTTAATCAGATTTTTGTTAGTTGATTCATCCTGTCCATTACCTTGAGGGTAATAATTTGATGAATTATTCAAGAATATGTTGTTTTTGATAGACCAATCAGATATTCTTAATCCAATAAATGCTGAAACATTATTTGAAATAATTGAGTCAGGAGTTCCAAACTTGGACACTAGATCTTGGTAAGAATTCAGGACTGATGTTTCATTAGCATCTTTCAAAGCAACTGCTTCAGTACACTTAGTGAAATAATCAGTAGCAATCAAAATCCACTTGTGTCCTTGGCTTGAAGGTGTGTTGATAGGACCAATGAAGTCCAATCCCCACTTGCCAAATGGTTGTTCCACTTGAATTGGATGCAAGGGCATTCCTGCCAGCCTTTCTTTACCTTCAAAAACTAGACATTTTAGACATTTCTTTACCCATTCATGAGCATCCTTGAACATGTCAGGACAATAGTAACCAACTCTCATAATTTTTAGAGCTATTGTTCTAGATGTAAAATGACCTCCAGCAGGTCCATCATGAAATTCTTCTAGAATCCTTTGAGTCTGATCTAGCTGTACACATCTTAGTAAAACATTGTTAAAATCTCTCTTGTACAAAATTCCATCAATTATAGCATAAAGGATTGCCTGTAATCTGTAATATCTTCTTTTAGATTTGTCCAGGCCTTGTGGACAATCACCAGTGTGTAGATAATGAATCATATCATGCACCCAACTTGTAGGGGTTCTGGAACAACAGTTGTTTCATTGTTTTGAAGCATTGTCTCAGCCTCTCCTTCAAGTTCCTTGTTGTATCCTTCATTTTCTGCAAGTTGTTCGCACAGTCCTTTGCCTCAGACCAGCTTGTTTACCTTAATTTGTATGTCATATTCCATGACCTTTTTTATCCACCCTACTCTCTTATCATTTAAATCTTTACTAAGAAAAAATTCTTTCATTATTGGGTGAGAAACCATTAACTGAATTCTATTATTTGAAAGCATATGTTTGAATTTCTTTAAGCTCCTGATAATAGCTAATACATGCTTTTCAACAAAAGAATATCTTACCTCATAGTCATGTAGAACTTGGCTGAAAAATGCCACAGGTTGTTCCATTCCTTCATTGTTTTGCTGACAAAGCATAGCTGATATAGTATCCACACTACCAAATGCATATAGAATGAAGTCTTTATCAAAATTTGGATTTATCAGTTGGAGTAGCAACAAGTGCTTCCTTTATCTCTTCAAAACTCTGCTTTCCTTCTTTGGTCTAGCTGAAGGGAATATTCTTCTTCAGCATTGCTGTAAGACATTGTAAAAGTGCTACTATGTTTGGAATAAACCTTCTTACAAAGTTAATTCTTCCTAGAAAGCTTCGTAAGCCTTTCTTATGTGCAGGAAGAGGTAATACCAATATTGCAGTAATTCTTTCAGGATCAATTGATATTCCATCCTTAGACACAATATGTCCCAACAGTTTGGCCTCATGAATAGAGAAAATACTCTTCTTTGGGTTTAATGATACCCCAAATTCTCTACATCTTTCAAAGATTAGTCTTAAATGATGAAAATGATCTTCAACTTTTTTAGAAAAAATAGTCACATCATCTAAGTATACAAGTATAATTTTATTAATCAGGCCTTGAAAAGCCATGTCCATTGCTCTTTGAAATGCTGCACCTGCATTTGATAAGCCAAATGGCATCTTTTTGTATGCTAGTGTGTCCCACTTTGTGGTAAAAGTTGTCTTGTATTGATCTTCCTCTTTTACAAGAATTTGTTTATAATCTGAATAACCATCCAATAAAGAAAATCTGTCTGATCCAGAAACAACCTGTAATATCTGTTCCATAGATGGTAAAGGACAATGGTCCTTTGAAGATGCTCTATTTAAATCACAGAAATCAACACGTAATCTGATTTCTCCATTTTTCTTTCTGACAGGAACCAAGTTAGAAACCTATTAAGTATGTTTGATTGGAAAAATGATATTACCTTCAATGATTTTATTGAGTTCTATCTTCATGAGCACTTCTAGTTTGGGATTCAATGGCCTTTGCTTCTGTCTGACAGGTTTACCTTTGGGTTCTAGATCTATTGTGTGTTGAGCTAACTCAGGGTTGAAACCTTTCAGATCTCCATATTCCTATGCAATAATGTCACTAAACTCTTGACAAAGCTGGATGAATGCTTGTTGTTCTTATTTTGTACATATCTTTCTCAACTTGAGCAACTTTCCTTTAAAGATCTCAATAGGTTCATAATGTTCTTTCTTAATTAACAAGCTGGCCTTGTCTTTTCTTACTTGGTCATCAGTATTAAAGATAGATTCCAAGGTCACTAAGCCCTTGGGTAGCTTATTTGATCTTAACTGAAGTATTTGATCATTATATTGCTGTGCAAATTTTTGTTGATTTCCTGCAGAAAATTTAGCTTCTTTCATTAAGATATTTACAATTTGTTCATCACTGTCAAACACTTGCGAACTGACATTATTATCTAGAACAGATGGTCTAACAACAACTTTAACACATAAAGGAGAGTGAATATTCTTAATCTCAACAGGAATATTATACTCAGCTCCTATAGCAGCTAGTTTGTTAGCTTGCTTATTATCAATTCTAGGTACAGATATTAGATTAAATGCATCAAACTCTTCTATCATGTCCCAAACTCTATGTTTGTATAATTTTAGTAAGTCATTTTTTGTAGTAGCAAGGTTTTTGACTTGTTTAACCACTAACTCACTGTCTCCAAAAAATTTTAAACATCTAATTTTGCTTTTCCTTGCCCATTCTAGTCCATGAACTAAAGCCTCATATTCAATTGAGTTGTTAGAATAGTTGAAAGAAAATCTAAAAGATGAATAATATTTCTCACCTGTGGGAGAAACTAAAACACCACCTCCTTCAGCTCCTACTTTGCTTCTAGAACCATGAAAATATAGTTCCCAAACGTTATTTTCAGACTCTACAGTTTGTTGTTTTTCCTCTTTAATTAGATTTGGAATGATTGTATTATTTTCTTGAATCATGTACACACCAAGGCCAATCTCATCCATTTGCTCAAATGGATCTGTTTCATGATTTTCTACTGCCCATTGGTCTAAAACCATATCTAGAATTCCTTCTAAAGGTGTGTTTGGATCTTGGACAGGAATTAGATTCTCTTGATAAAAAATGGGAAGATTTGCATTTATAGAACTAGGTGTGGAAGGTTCCAAATGATCTTTTTCTAGTGGTTCAGACTTGATTGTAACCTTGGTTCCATATCTAGTTCTAAAGAATAAATGTGTTCAGTCAGATGATAAATACCCTCCTAACATTGCTGTAAAATCTCTAGATAAGCAATTGGCAAAGGTAGGTGGCAAATCAATGACATAAATGTCCTGGTATATTACAAAGTTTGGACAAGCATGTAAAGTAAGGCCCAAATTTTTGAACATTCCAACTGTACTCACTTTAGTTCCATCCATTTGTACAACACCTCTAACAACATGTTCATACTTCATACCTAACTTATCAGCTAGTTGTTTTGGCATAACTGAGCTGATGGCTCTTGAATCTATCATGCAATTATGTACTAAATAGTCACCTACAATCAAAGTGACATAAAATGGTGGAGGTTTGCCTACTAGTTTAGGTTGTTCTATTCTTTTTTCTATCTCATTTGCAATCATAATCTAAGGTTGATGTGATTTTTGTACTTCATTTGACAAAGGTAACTGAGATAAAGTATTTTGTAACAAATCCTTTTGTCTTGGAATGTGTAAAGCATCTAAAATAGACATGCTTACTATTGTCTTTTTCATATGATCCAAAATATTAAAAATAGGGCCACTAACCTTTTGTTGTACTTTCGGGACAGCAACCTCTGGTTGGTCCTTTTGCTGGCTGTTTATTTTCTGTAGTTAGCTGTCTTGACAAAATGTGTAAATCCTTTGATGTAGAGGCTTGATTCTGTTCATTCTGAGCTGTAGAAACTGTATTTTTTCCTTTATCAACTTGCTATGATACATTCCCAGCTTGCTTTTTACAGTTTTAGCTTGCTGATTTGTATTTCTGGACTATTGTTGCAAGTCAACAGCTCTCTTTTTCGATCTTGTGTTTGCTGCAATATTAATAAAAGATTGCTTTTGACCTGGCAACTGATTTACACCACAAAATTCATTAGCCTGCCAATCATTAAAGCTACATTAGGATTAACATACTGAGTCTAAATGTCCAGCTGGTTGTTTACATCACTTGCTGGATTTTCAGCAGCAGCATAGTTATTCTGTACCATCAAAGCTTGATTTACTATTCCATTTGGGTAAGTGGCCCGATTGTGAGGTTGATTACAGGGATAACACCATGCATAGTCTTGAACCATGTTGTTCTGTATAGGTACTATTTCTTTTGATGTACTGGCAACATTTGGATTATACTGCTGATTTGGTCTATTGTTGTAATTTCTCCTTTGACCCTGATAATCTACCTGATAACCAAGTCTATTTGCTTGGTAAGGGGCTACTTGGTAAGGTCTATTATTCTAGTTTGTTTAGTTTTTTAGACTCACTAGGTCATTGCTCATAGTTTGTAGTATTTTTCTATGCTTTGCTAGCTTTCTTTGAACTCTCAAAATTCAGAATGGATGGGATCTGTACTATTTTGTGTATTTGCTGAATAACCAAAAGATGGTATTGCTGAAATATGTGGGGCTAAAATTGGTATTAAAGGTTGTATATCTAGAAAGATTGGCATTGGGGGCCTAGGTGCTATCTTACCAGCTTGTATTAAATTGTTTTCTGCTCTAATTGCAATATTAAAAGCAACTAGTAAAGTTACCCCTCCCATGGATTGTATCATAACAATAATATCATAATTTAATGCCCTTAAATAATACAAAAAAGCATGCTCTAGTGACGGTTTCACTGCTTCAAGGATTCTATTCCATGTTTTCTGAAATCTAAAATTAAAATCTATCATTTGCTCTTGTGGAGCCCTCTTAATGGCAGTCATTTGTTCAACTAATGATAAATGATCAGATTTGTCCTGAAATTAACTATTCAAAGCAGCACCTAATTCATCCCAAGATCTAATTGAATTGACTCTTAAGCCTCTAAACCATTGAAGAGCTTTACCTTTTAGTGATGCTGCCAGGAACCTAATTGTAATGTCCTCTTTAGTGATGTGGTGAACAACACATAAAGAAGCCACATCTCTGATATGTTTAATGGGTGTAGTCCCATCTTCTCCTATAAAACTTGGTAAATTTTTCAACGTAGCTATCGGTATGTCATCATGTTGATTCAGATTCAAAGGGCTACCTCCATTAAATGACAAAAAAGGCTAATTTCAAGGTAGTGGTGGATTTCTTCCACCTCCTCCACCACCTCTGGGTGGTGGTAACACTCCTCCACCTCCTCCACCAGGAGGTGGTAATACTCCTCCTCATCCTCCTAGTAAAGACATTGCAGTGGGTAGAACTTGAGCTAGTGTTTGGACTGAAACTACTTAGAAAATTTCTTGTAACACAGGTTCTTCCTTTGTAAACTCAAGAAGAAGAGGTTTCTCTTGAAAAACAAGAATATACTCTCTTGGGCTTGCTGGTGGAGAACTAAAAATTTCTGATGATGTACTTGCAAATAATACATTCTGATGTGAAGTAAACTCAGGATATGTACTAGGCAGATATATAACAACTGATAAATATGTTGTATTAGACTCTTTATCTGCTTTTATTCTCCTCTTTGGTGGAGATAACTGATTATGCTTCTTCTCAAAAATTTTACTTGACCTTGTTTGGTATTTTTTCATACGCTGCAAGATCTAATTTGAAAAAACCAAAGTATTAGAGTCACTAGGTACTTAATAGTGAACCTCTAAAAGGCTAAAATTCTACTGCTCATACTAAAAACAACAAAAAGAAATAAGTCCTTTTGAACTGAAAATCAGTTCAAAGTCTCACCGGGTGTGCCAAAAACTGTTATCACTAGGAATTGCACCTGTATGTAAGGCTGGTTAAAGCACTGCAATTCTGTGTAACATGGGACTAATTTTAGGTTGTAGGTGCCCTATGATGAAACTAGACCTCCAGACTGTGGGTTGGTTCCCTTCAAATGTTCTATTGAGATGTATATTTTTACTTTTTGGGAAAAAGGAAGAAAGAAACTAATTGAATATAAAAGATAAAATGGTGATGCACCTAATTTGGGTAGAAATAATGTAATCTATCCACAATGTTTGTTTAGAAAACTGACTTTTACACAATCCAGACTTGGCATAAATACCACAAAAGTGATTCTAAGGAAGGTTTGAAAATAGGTTTTATGAAG
Source organism: Cunninghamia lanceolata (assembly GCA_027924645.1). NCBI lineage: Eukaryota > Viridiplantae > Streptophyta > Pinopsida > Cupressales > Cupressaceae > Cunninghamia > Cunninghamia lanceolata. The sequence continues at coordinate 3,404,477 of BSBN01000846.1, read as the reverse complement.
GAAATGGTTTTTTCATAGCATAAAAAGACTATTTCTGGTTAACACAACCTAAGACCTGTGATGAATATATGCTTTAATGCTGCAAACAAAGAGGTGAGACAATAATTTTGAAGGTTTAATAATAAAACACAACAAAATTTCATCAAATCACTTCAACATTCAGCACAAAAAGGATGGGTAATTCAACTGATCTAAAACAAACAAAGGAAAGCCTTGCAAATAAGATAAAAAGATGACCTATAACTTGTCGATCTCTCAATAAAATTGTAAAAGTGAGCTACAAGAATTCTCCAATCTATCTGAATCAGAATGAGAATCAAGAACTAACTCCATAATGGATAAAGTTTTACAATATATAGAATAGATAGATCAAAAGATTGACCTAAAGACAACTGGAAAAAAAAACCTCAGTTATCTCAAAAGCACATGCATAAAATGATCACTGATTCCCGTGCAAGTCCTAAAATCATGCAAAAAATATCTTCAAACTAATGGAAAAATAGATACAAGGTGTCAAAACTACCTCTGATCCATGCACAAGTTCAATAAAGTGTTTAACTCAAGGTAAACTACTCATATAACTCTTCAATCTACTCCTCAAATTGCCTCTAACTAAAAGCTCAAACTGATGACTTAGCTCCCCCTATTGCTCCATGCATAAGTCAAAAAAGATAACTTACTTTTAAAATAATTCATTAAAGGTATTATTAGTAACAATTGATGTAATTGTTCTAATAATATCTTTCATAAATTATTTACAATTTTAAAAGTTAAGTAAAAAAGAAACCATATATCTCCCTTTGACTTTATATCTTGACATGCAATAAGTCAAAACTACCCTTATTACTCCATGCACAAAATAGTATGCAAAAAACCATTATGACTCCCCTTTGATGCCTTAGTGCACACATGTATATTATTACATTTTTTAGGCCACCTTATATCTCCATATGCAACCTAAAGTCAAGAAAGGAAAAAATCAAATCAACTCCATGACTTCATCACTGCATATCATACTTCCATCATGCATAATCGCTTACCTTTGGATGCTTTGAATAAAGACAAGGAACCTTGGCATGTTTATTTTTGCCCATGCATTACCCGACCACCAAGGAAACCTTTAAAAGTTTATAAGGCATTGAAGCCTTTCCCTTCATCATATCGGCCCTCTTGACTTAATAAAATCAAGTCTAAAAAAAATATTGTCGACCACTCCATGTTATGATGACTAGGGACTTTCAAGACCAAAGTCTTGACCACGACATCTCTTAGATGAGGTAATTATTTGTTTTTGTAAGTAAAAAAATACTTGAGAGAAAAGAAACTTTGAACAAAACAAAGAGTCAACCCTAAAAAGTTGCTCATTGTTCATTTGGACTTCTTCATGATGCTTTGCAACTTTACTCCACTAACCTAGGCTTTGAAATTCATTCATCATGGCTCTAGTTATTCACTCCTCTCAACGGGATCTTTGGTTTCATCTTGGAACTGCATCATTAATAAAGAAGGTGACACTATTTTTTGCTCTATATGAGGCATTTACTCATCTCTGTGGCTTTATTTTTTCATGGCTACAACCTCCTTTCCTCTTTTATGGCTCTCTCGTTGTCTTTATGCATTCTTTAACACCTTTTCTCTTCTCTGTATCTTTTTGCTTGCAACCTTCACCTATTTTTGAAAGCTTTAAGGCCACTGTGAGGCCGTGGGTAGACCCTTCTTCCTGTGGGCAAAATGAGGTAAGCTCTTGTCATTTTTCATCCTCTGTAGCTTATTTTGTCTCTTTTCACAATTTGAAAAAAATGGCAAGGGTTGTTTGAGGTATGGGTATTGCATTTTTTGGTAAAAAATGGTTTATCACTTTCGGCCATGACTGTATATCTCTCCTTTTCACTTTGACTTGTCTGTAGATACAGAAAAACCTGAGGGTTTTAGTTCTTGAGATGAGGGTTTTCTATCTTCTTGCACTTATAAGGCCTCCACTTGTCACAACCAGGCTTCATCTGTATACAGGCACAACTGTGTAAACTGTTGAGGGTTTCAAAGTTTTGAAACTAGGGTTTCAACCCGCCTTGCACAAAAATTCCTTCACACTGCCATGGCCATCTTTTTTCATTGTTATCTCTTTCTACTTATGACTATAAATGAAGAAAAGAAACAAGGTTTTGAACTTCCTATCAAGGGTTTGCTCTTTCTATACTTTCAAGGCTTCAAACTATTATGGCTACTCTCCTGTATTTTTTTTACTGCTCTTTCTTTTTACTTGTAAATGTAAAAGAAACCTAAGGGTTTGAGATCTTGAAAGACCTTGTTCATTCTGTAGATGGGTATATATTTTATCATGAAAAATGCTACTCTTCTGTAATGGATATGACTGTATTTCTCTTTTATTTGACTCTTCTTGACCGTGGGTGGAAAAATTAGCACTAGGGTTTGGTTTTCTGTGAAATGGGTATATATTTTAGAATGAGCAATCTGGATCTTCTGTATAGCACATCCTTGACTGTACCTTTCCTATAGACAAAAAGCATTAAGGGTTGAAGTTCTTTACTTTACACAGTACCTTCTCCTCCTACTCCTTGTGACTGTCATGCTATTAATGATGACACATTTTATCTCTTCTGTCCCTCACTGCAAGATGATGGAGTGTTGTCATGTGTGATGAATCTCCTAAACTATATAACTATCTTTTCCTACATATGGAGTCTTCCATGGCATAGATATCATTTATCTTCTCTTGATTGTCATATGTATTTGGATTCTTTTGTGCTCTAGACATCATGTATTTTTCTCCTTGTTGTCTGTGGCATTCTTAAGGGATACTTGTAGCATAGATAAACATGTTCATATCTCCTTGGATGTTATGCATTCCTTAAATACACCTGTAGCTATACTTGTGCATATTGACTACCTATCTCATGGTTTGGATGTTATGTATCATGCATATCAAGTATTTCTCTTCTTGGTTGTCTGTTTACTATGACTATAGCATAATAGAACAAAAGGCATATAAGAAAGAGATTGCCTACCTTGTGAATTGTTAATGACCTATCACTATAGCATTTAGCATAAGTCTGCCCTTCCTCTCCTGTCCTTCCTTTATCATTGATCTACTCCTGTAGATGGATATGGCAACTATGATTTATTCTGACTGTATCTGCTTGTATTAGTCACTTCTTTGATCACTATCATGTTTGTCCACAATGAAGATGAATGCACTTTATCCTTGTTCTTGCAATCTACCTTTCCTTAAGACATGGCACCTTCTTGACTATACCATGGCATCACTTTAGCTCCAATGTGTATGAGATAAGGTTTGTTTGGTCAAACAATGATTAGGTGTATGGAAACCACCTTGTTATCTTTGGGTTGTGGCATTCTTAATACTCCATTGTGCTTACTGTATTTGGATCCTTCTTTTCTGGACATGACAGTCTCTTTCTTTTGACTTTGTATCTGACTGGCATGTCAGTGATTATAAATGAATGCTACTCCATAGCTTATTCTTCTTATAAGATCTCTGGTACTAAGTGTCAGTCTTTATCTTTTGATGAAATGTGATCATGTTGTATGTATCTGTTATTTGCATCTTTAGCCTTTAGCATGTGGAAGTTACACTTCTCATATATCTTGTGAAGCTTACTTTATGATAGTCAAGTTGGCATTATGTGAATATGATTGTCTTGCCTTCCACTATTTCATCTGCTGTTCCATGTGGCATTTACTTGACTCTCTTTATGAGATACTTACAACTTGAATATGATATGATTGTTAACCTTTGAAGACCTCTAACAGTATGAGAACAATAAGAGGAATATACTTGTATTCTTTATTGCATAGAAGGCATTGAATGGTATCTCTTCTTTTAATGTATTTCATATGGACCTAAGCTCTTGATAACATAGCATAAGGAAGCAACATATGATGTCATTTGTCCATTACTCTTGATATCTTTCTTGACTAAGTAAGAAACAAGTGCACTGGACTCAACCCTTGTGGGGGTCACATTTAATCCACATGCTTATTTTGTCTTCAAATCAGCATCAAAACTTGTCCTATACCTACACAGTGAACAAACAATTTAGCATAAAAAGTACCTGATAGCATTGATTGATTTTCTTCATGATTTCCTCCTGATTTGTGTCATTATGTGATCTGATTTCCCTTCTAAATGCATGATGTGATAAGTATATGTCTCTATTTGATAAAAGCATGTGATAATTGTAAACATCCAGAGCACTAACAAGGCTATCCCCAAAATTTTGCAGGTTCAAATGATGATGTCTTGGAGTGAAGACTGATGACTAAAGACTTGAAGGCTAGTTTCAATAGCAATCTCCATCATAATGCAATGATGGATGTTTAGATTTATCAGATGGTCATTTCTTTTTCTTTTATCAAATAGATACATAGCTTGCATGTCTATAATTGCTCAGTCTAGTTACTCCCATGGCTTGTGTGGGACACATTTGAACACTTCTTTTTAAACATGATCAGTTAATTTCTCTTATGCATAAGATGTATATGTATTTCCTTTTTCAATCAATGCATGAGAAAAAGTAATAGATACCAGAATGTATGTTCAAAACATGACATGAAATAACATTATAATACAAATATCTTTCTTTCTTTCATTCAAAACTGATTAACTAAATAATCAATTTAACTTATAACTCCTAAAAGATCAAACTGTGTAGAACAATTGTATCTCCTTGAATGTTTGATTTCTTGATAATCAATTCTTTTGTCATGATAACTTATCAGTCTTGATTGGATTGATGGGTTATCCTAAGAACTGGATTTTCTTTTCTACTATGTCAAGGCATCAATCATTCAATTAATGCATAACTTTGAAGTTTTCTTTTATTCCTTCTGAACAACTACACTTAGGTCCAACTAATTTTTTAAGTGTGAACAAAAAATTAGTAACATGAACATCCATTGATATTAGAAGATTTAACCAAATTCATCTCTAGGAACACTCATGAGAAAGATGAGAGTGAAAAACCTTTTTCTGCCATAGAGTATGATGATGATGATGTACCTTCCTCTCATCCCATTGCTCTCACTGGCCAAGATGTAGCATTAGTGGATGAGAAAAGGTTGTTGCAAGTATGAGGTGAGCCAGTGTTGTCATTGATGTCAACATACTCATATTGCATTGACAAGAAGGATTGGATGAGCTGTGTGCTGAGGATATTGAGAAAATTAGCCTCAGTCAGGAATAGTGAAGAACCGTGATGAGAAGAAGGCAAATGTATTGTATAGGTTGAGAACCGGAGGATGCGGATTAAAGGGTTTGTAGATATGAGTCTTGAGATGCTTCAGTTAAGATTTTAGAGGTCCGTATAAAGATCTGAAGGAGTTGTGGCTGTCGGTGTAGAACCGGTTCTGGCAAGTATTCAGAGGTGACAGAAGATCACAAAAAGGTCCGGTGAGGTCCGGAACTGTATAATCTTAATCTGCGGATTGGAAGGAGTCTTTGGGATGTCCTTGTGATGTGCCATCTCAAGTTGTGTATGATTTGGAGGTTCGGAAGTACCTCTTGCATTATGACAGTGGCGACAGACAGTGTTCTTGAAGTTCCGGATAAGGAAGAGAAGAGATTCCAGTAAGTAAAGAAAGTGCGGATGTACCTGGTCATTCAGGCAGGCTTGTGAAGGTTCTTGGATCATGTTGAGGTTGTGTTGTTGGTCCGCATTGATAGTAGAGCCCGGAATTGAAGTTATTCTTCCGGATGAAGTTCTTGCTCTGTTTAGCCGACCGGATGAGTTGTTCATCCTGCGAATGTTCTTGTGGTGGCTGACCGGATGTGTTATTCATCTTGCGGATACTCTTATGGTTGTTTGCCGACTTAGATGTTTGTTCCTAAGTCGATGTCTTGTATAAATAACGGTTTGTGAGTTCATTTCGAAGTGTGGATTGTGTGGATGAGTGTGGCATAGCGAAGAGAAGTGCGAAAGGCAGAGCAGAGGTTTTTGGGCTTAAATGGAACTGATCTGGACATGGTAGAGATGTCATTCTCCAGTTCAAGATTGTGATTCTTATCACTTTGTAGATAGTGTGTCTCCTTGTAGGCAGTGGGCCTCTTTGTGAGCAGTGTGCTCAGGCAGTGAGCCCTAATTGGCAAGTGCCATTCTTTTTCTTATTCTTCTAACAGAGAATAATCCTTGGGTTAATCACCCCATGGTTTTTCCCTTAACCAGGTTTTCCACGTCAAAATCTTGGTGTTCAGTGTGTTGATGTTTATCTGCTCTTGTGTTTATATATTATGCTTTCATAGATGATTAATTGATATGCTGTTAACTAACAACGAAGAATCAAGTGTTTGAAAGAACAAGAAGTTTTATACAATTGATTCACCCCCCCTCTCAGTTGTATGCCTTAAATCCAACAATTGGTATCAGAGCCAAGTTCCTCTGAAAGGAGCTTAACCACTTGAGGAGATCCAGGATGTCGTCATACAAGAAGGATAGTCCGAAGTTTAATGGAACCAACTTCACTCTCTGGAAAGGTCGCATGAAGTGTCACTTGGAATGTATGGGAAAAGCATACTTGGCTATGGTCTCAAAACCATATGTACCTCCACAAGGTGGTCCGACAACTCTGAATGAAATCACAGATGCTGAAAATAATCTGCGGACCAAGGAAGCCCGACTAAGCGCATTGAATGATTCAGATCTCTCAAATGTTATTGACCTACCAACTGCATATGAGATCCTGACAAAACTGGAACTTCTGTATGAAGGAGATGAGTTTGTCAAAAGTGCAAGGTTGCAAAGTCTGAAAGGGAAATTTGAAAGATTGAAGATGAGAGATGATGAAAACATCACTACCTTTATTCCAAGAGTGAATGAGCTGGTATGTGGAATTAGAAATGCTGGTGGAACTCTAGATGAAAATGAGATTGTCTGCAAAATCCTAAGATCCCTTCCTGCTGCCTACAAAATCAAGGTTGCTGCCATTGATGAATTCAGAGCCCACACAACTGTCACAAGAGAACAACTAGCTGGCAAACTAGCTGCATTTGAAATGACCGAGTTTGGAGATGATCCTCCCAAGACTGAATCTGCTTTCAAAGCCAATGCCTATGTGAAAGGCAAACAGAGATTTGATCCGGGAGAAAACTCATCAAGGAAGATGTCATGGTATGATCAAGCAAGAAGAGACATGGAAGAAGAAGAAGCAGAAACAGCTCAACTTGAAGCCCTCATTGCAAAGAGACTACCAAGAGGATCCGGTAAGTATGAAGGAAAACTACCCTTTAAGTGTTTCAACTGCAATAAGATTGGTCATTTTGCTTCAAGATGTCTGGAAAGATCTGCAAGGTCTAATACTAACAGACAAAGGTTTCAAAAGAACTGCTATTATGTTCATGAAGAAGATGACAATGAAGGTGTAACAGATGATGAATTAGAACTAGAAAGCAAATCCAGAAATGAATGGGTGTTTATTGCCATTAAGGAAGAAGATTCAATATCCTCTGAATCTGTCAATCACAAGGTTGTGGAAAGAGCTTTGGCTGCTCAAGTGGAAGAAAAGGATGATTGGGTTATTGATAGTGGATGTTCTCACCATATGACTGGTGACAAGAATAAGTTCTTAGATTTGGAAAGGTATGAAGGAGGAATGGTAAAGTTTGGTGACAATTCTGCTGGCAGAATCAGAGGTAGGGGAACTATTTCCTTTGATGGAAAGAGCAAAACAGGTAATGTACTATATGTTGAAGGATTGAAGCACAATCTTCTCAGTGTTGGTCAGTTAGTGGACAAAGGCTATGATCTCTGATTCAAGAATGGAAAATGCAGAATCTTTACAAGCTCCGGAACTAAAATTGCATCTGATGCTTAAACAAAAGGTAATATCTTTCATCTGGTTGGTTCAAACAAAAGTTGTCTGTTTGCTCAAGTTGATCAGAGTTGGTTATGGCATAGAAGAATGTGTCATGTGAATTTTGATAACATCATCAAAATAAGTAATATTCAGGCTGTAAGAGACCTTCCAAAATTGGTGAAACCTACAAATAGTTTGTGCAAAGAATGTTAGCTAGGTAAACAGAGCAGAATCTCTTTCAAAAGCAAAGATCAGTCTTCTACTGGATTGTTGGAATTAGTACATACTGATCTCTGTGGTCCGACAAGAATCAAGAGTCTGCAAGGTGATAGATATTTCATGTTGTTAATTGATGATCATTCCCGGATGATGTGGGTTACCTTTCTAAAAGAAAAATCAGAAGCCTTTGAGAAGTTCAAAATCTTCAAAGCTATGGTAGAGAATCAAACCGGATTGAAACTAAGGTGTCTAAGGTCTGATAGAGGTGGTGAATTTACATCTGGTGAGTTCATTGACTTTTGTGAGAAGTAGGGTATAAGGAGACAATTGTCTGCTCCTAGGACTCCACAGCAGAATGGAGTAGTTGAAAGAAAGAACCGGACCATCCAGGAAGCTGCCAGGACAATGATGTTGGAAGAAAATGTTCCTCAGATGTTTTGGAAAGAAGCTATTAGCACTGCAGTCTACACTCTCAATCGAGTTCAAATCGGAAACAACACTGGTAAGACCCCCTATGAACTCTGGTTTGGCATCACTCCTACTGTGAAATATTTCAGAGTATTTGGTAGCAAGTGTTATATTAAAAGAGATGAAGATCTAGGAAAGTTTGATGCTAGAAGTGATGAAGGAATTTTCTTGGGCTACTCCACTCAAAGCAAAGCATACCGGTGTTACAATAAGAGATTGAGGAAGATGATAGAAAGCACCAATGTGAAAGTTGATGAAGGAATTGAGAAGCCTTCAAGATTTTATGAGTTTGATGAAGATGATCAAGATGGTGTTCAGGTTCAAGGGACTCAATCCCCTCCGATAAGTCAAAATCAACTTGATCCAGTAAATCAGGAAGAAGAAATAGGTCAGAATGAACCTGATCAAGGAGCAACAGTGCAGGATATTCCCAAAATTCCAAGGTATGTAAGACTAAACCACTCTGAAGATCAGATCATAGGTGACAGAAGCAAAGGTGTGCAAACTAGAAGGAATGTTGCTCAAAATCAGGATGAATGTTGTCTGATTTCAAAGATTGAACCTAAAACAGTAAAAGAAGCCTGCAATGATGAAAACTGGACTAAAGCAATGAAAGATGAATTAATGCAAATTGAGAAAAATCATACTTGGGATCTTGTTCCCAGACCTAGAGACAGGAATGTGATTGGAACCAAATGGGTCTTCCGAAACAAACTGAATGAAGCTGGTGAAGTTATCAGAAACAAAGCTAGATTAGTCTGCAAAGGCTACTCTCAAATAGAAGGAATTGACTTTGAAGAGACCTTTGCTCCGGTGGCAAGAATTGAAGCAGTCAGATTATTTCTTGCATTTGCTGCCTTCAAAGACTTCAAGGTATATCAGATGGATGTCAAGTCTGCTTTCCTAAATGGTGATCTGGAAGAAGAAGTTTACATTGAACAACCGGATGGATTTCAATTGTCTGATAATGATGATATGGTCTGCAAGTTGAAGAAAGCATTGTATGGACTAAAGCAAGCCCCAAGAGCATGGTATGAAAGTTTGGATAAGCATCTTGTGCAGATTGGATTCAACAAAGGTACTGCTGACAGTAACTTATATTTCAAAATTGTTCATGAAAACATTTTGATTGTTGAAGTGTTTGTTGATGATATCATTTTTGGAGGAAGAGATAGTATGTGCAAAACTTTTGCAAATCAGATGAAAAGTGAGTTTGAAATGTCTATGCTTGGTGAAATGAATTTCTTCTTGGGTCTGCAAATTACTCAAACAAAGAAAGGAATCTTCATTTCTCAGACTAAATATGTGAAAGAATTGTTAAGGAAATATGGTATGGAAGATTCAAAACCAATGAACACTCCCATGGCAACCGGATGTAAGTTGAGCAAAGATGATGACTCCCCAAAGGCAGATCAGACAAAGTATAGATCAATGATTGGTGGATTGTTGTATCTCACTCAGACTAGACCAGATATAATGCAGGCTGTTGGTCTTGTGGCAAGATTCCAGGTTGATCCTAGAGAATCTCATGTTATGGCAATCAAAAGAATTTTTAGGTACCTGAAAGGAACAGTTGAGTATGGTCTATGGTACCCTAGAGATCCAGATTTCTCTCTTCATGCTTACACAGATGCAGATTGGGCAGGAGATGTGGATGACTGGAAGAGCACTAGTGGTGGAGCATTCTTTTTGGGGAAGAGATTGGTTTCTTGGCTAAGCAAGAAACAAGATGCAATATCTCTATCTACAACTGAAGCAGAATACATTACAGCAGCAGGTAGTTGCACTCAAATCTTATGGATGAAGCAGATGCTAAGAGACATTAAAGTTGAATATGAGGAGCCTATCACAATTTTCTGTGATAATTCAAGTGCAATTAATATTTCTAAGAATCCAGTATTGCATTCTAAGACTAAGCACATATCTATCAAGTTTCACTTTTTGAGAGAACAAGTGAACAAGGAAGAAGTCAGATTGGAGTATGTTCCCTCAAAGGATCAGATTGCAGATATCTTTACTAAACCTCTTCCCAAGGACTCTTTTGAATATCTCCGGGAGAAGTTAGGGGTCATGGCCCCTCTGGTGATGAACTAGGATGCACTGATGTGCATCAGTCCGGTGGATATCACAGTCATATCTTGTGATCCGGATTGATGATGGGGAGCTGCAACTAAGGGGGAGCAGCTGGTATGATCCTGATGTATGAGAATTGCAAGTATGAGCCCTTTGCCATTGATGTCAAAGGGGGAGAGAAGACATGTGAAAAACAAGTGGTTGATGATCAAAGGGGGAGCAGTAAAGGAAGAGAAGACATGTGAAAAGTTGTTGTTGATAGGGGGAGCTATGACAGAAAGGAGAAGTTCTTGTCTTGATGGTTTTTCACATCATATGTTGCCATCAATGACAAAGGGGGAGATTGTTGCAAGTATGAGGTGAGCCAGTGTTGTCATTGATGTCAACATACTCATATTGCATTGACAAGAAGGATTGGATGAGCTGTGTGCTGAGGATATTGAGAAAATTAGCCTCAGTCAGGAACAGTGAAGAACCGTGATGAGAAGAAGGCAAATGTATTGTATAGGTTGAGAACCGGAGGATGCGGATTAAAGGGTTTGTAGATATGAGTCTTGAGATGCTTCAGTTAAGATTTCAGAGGTCCGCATGAAGATCTAAAGGAGTTGTGGCTGTCGGTGTAGAACCGGTTCTGGCAAGTATTCAGAGGTGACAGAGGATCACAAAAAGGTCTGGTGAGGTCCGGAACTGTATAATCTTAATCTGCGGATTGGAAGGAGTCTTTGGGATGTCCTTGTGATGTGCCATCTCAAGTTGTGTATGATTTGGAGGTCCAGAAGTACCTCTTGCATTATGACAGTGGCGACAGACAGTGTTCTTGAAGTTCCGGATAAGGAAGAGAAGAGATTCCAGTAAGTAAAGAAAGTGCGGATGTACCTGGTCATTCAGGTAGGCTTGTGAAGGTTCTTGGATCATGTTGAGGTTGTGTTGTTGGTCCGCATTGATAGTAGAGCTCAGAATTGAAGTTATTCTTCCGGATGAAGTTCTTGCTCTATTTAGCTGACCGGATGAGTTGTTCATCCTGCGAATGTTCTTGTGGTGGCCGACCGGATGTGTTATTCATCTTGCGGATACTCTTATGGTTGTTTGCCGACTTAGATGTTTGTTCCTAAGTCGATGTCTTGTATAAATAACGGTTTGTGAGTTCATTTCGAAGTGTGGATTCTGTGGATGAGTGTGGCATAGCGAAGAGAAGTGCGAAAGGCAGAGCAGAGGTTTTTGGGCTTAAATGGAACTGATCCGGACATGGTAGAGATGTCATTCTCCAGTTCAAGATTGTGATTCTTATCACTTTGTAGATAGTGTGTCTCCTTGTAGGTAGTGGGCCTCTTTGTGAGCAGTGTGCTCGGGCAGTGAGCCCTAATTGGCAAGTGTCATTCTTTTTCTTATTCTTCTAACAGAGAATAATCCTTGGGTTAATCACCCCATGGTTTTTCCCTTAACCGGGTTTTCCACATCAAAATCTTGGTGTTCAGTGTGTTGATGTTTATCTGCTCTTGTGTTTATATATTATGCTTTCATGGATGATTAATTGATATGCTGTTAACTAACAACGAAGAATCAAGTGTTTGAAAGAACAAGAAGTTTTATACAACTGATTCACCCCCCCTCTCAGTTGTATGCCTTAAATCCAACAAAGGTCTCTCACATTAAATACTTTAGGGATGGATGTTGGGTGCAATCAAGAGGGAAATAATGTTAATTCTATGCTTATTAATAGATTTAGTAGCACTATTCCTAAGATGGTTGTGCGGGGGTCACCTAATGCACCTTCTTGCTTAAAGTCGGTGATTACAGTTCAAGGTGTTCAAGATGTGTTACAGCAACTACACCACAATCTGATTGCTCACACATACAACACCTGTAATAATAAGCAAAGTAATTGATGCTGGAGCATCCAGGGTGTAAGAGCAATCTTGTATCAACCAAAAAAAAATGTTGTTTCTCTTCAATAAGGGCTAAATTTGGTAGGGTTACTATTTTTTAGTAAGTTTGCATTTGTGCATGGTTGGATACAAAATCTTACACAGACCTCTAGAATGGTGAATTGAAGCTAATGGTGAAGAAATCACTTCAATATCATTTGTCATTTGTGAGATATTAAAAATTCAAATTCCAAAAAACCTATTGAAATATTCAAAGGCAAATTTGAGGCACTTAGAGGCTCCAAGTGGGCCCAAAATTTGGTGGGAAACCTGAGCAATCTACCTTTAGGTACTGTTTGTGTACAACTGTCTTTTCGAGAGCTTTTTGAAAAGCTATTATAATTGAAAATCTAATAGTCGGATCGAAAGTTATGGCCTCGCAAAGTTGACCTATTTTTGGAGGGAGGTGCAAATTTTGAAATTAAGTTGGTGGCCACTAAAAAGGGCTATATATGACCATTTTGGGAACCCTTGGGGTAGTGGAAGTTAAGGGGGAAAGTGTAGAGTCAAGAATAGGTGGGAAAATAGAAACCCTAGCTAATTTGGGGTTACAGAAGGCAGATGATTCTAGAGTCTTGAGAGAGGGAGCTGTAATGTGTTGCAGTCTATAGGGGATTCATCCTCTAATTGTATTTGAGCTTTTGTAATGTAATGTTTTGCCCTTATTAATAAAATTTCATTCCATTTTCTATGTGCAATTTCTATTATTGTGTGTTTTATGATTTACCCCTTTCATCAATAACCAAGCACCGCATGTGCCTATCTCTCTTCCATGTTCTCAACCTATGCTCCCTCCACCACCTCATCTTGCTCATAAAAGTGGTCAAGAGTATGATCTTGTCAAATAGCTTCGTGCTACTCCGGCTAAGATCTCTCTTTGGGATTTAATACAAACATTGCCTACATACCATAGAATACTCCAAGAAGCTTTGCAAAAGGTGATTGTCCCACCTACTGCTAAGCCTAATGATGTAGCAGTCGTATTGGATAGTATGCATGTGACAAAAATGGATATTATCTTTCAACCACAGGAATTACTGTCAATTGAAGTTCAAAACCAATATGATCCTCTTATAATCTTTGTCACAATATACAAAACATTGGTAAAATGAGTTATGATTGACAATGGATTGGCTCTTAATGTTTGTAGCATTGACCTACTACACAAAATCAAGGTTGACACATCACAAATCACACCAAATGGCATTAGCATTCATGGCTTTGATAATGTTGGATGACAATCCATGGGCACTATAACTTTACCTATACAAGTAGGATATGTGCTCATGCCTACCTTGATTCATGTCATGCCTTGTTCTTTATCTTACAACATGATTCTTGGTAGACCTTGGATTCATGCATTAGGGGCAGTCCCTGTTGATAACTGAGAGGGGGGGTGAATCAATTATCCTAAACTTTCTTTCAACTCAAAACAATCAGATCCACTGTGTTATTTATTAGCATAGCAATTTAACCATTCATGAAAGCATAAAGCATAAACATCAAAGCAGATAAACATCAACACATTAGACACCAAGATTTTGATGTGGAAAACGCAGTTAAGGAAAAAACCACAGGGTGATTAACCCAAGGATTATTCTCTGTTAGAAGAAAAAGAAAAAGATGGCACCTGCCAATTAGGGCTCACTACCCGAGCACACTACTCACAAAGAGGCACATTGCCTACAAGAGACACACTACCTACAAGAGACACACTATCTACAAAGTGATAAGAATCACAATCTTGAACTAGAGAATGACATCTTTACCATGTCCGGATCAGTTCCATTTAAGCCCAGAACACTTGCTCTACCTTTCACACTTCTCTTCGCTATGCCACACTCATCCACACCACACACACTTCAAACTAAATTCACAAACCCTTATTTATACAAGGCATCAACTTAGGAACAATCATCTAAGTCAGCAAACATCTACAAGATCATCCGTAAGGTGTGTAATACATCCGGTCGGCCTGTCTCCGGAAGAACACCAATCACGGTGGTCATTACATCAAATCCAAACTCTAACTTCAATGCGGACCACCAACATGAATTGGACATGATCCAACGATCATCACAACCTTCCCTGAATCATCAAGAACATTTGCACTTCATCAGCTTACTAGAATTCTTCTCTTCATCATTTGGAACTTCAAGAACACAGACTACCGCCACTGTCATAAAGTAAAAGGTACTTTCAGACCTCCAAACCATTCACACATCAAGATGACACATCACAAGGACATCCCAAACACTCCTTCCAATCTGCAGAATAGGAAGATACAATTCTGGATCACACCAGACCTTTTTGTGACCTTCTATCACCACTTAACACCTGCTGGAACCGGTTCCACACAAACAGCCATAAGTTCTTTAGATCTTTATGTGGACCTCTGAAATCATAACTGGAACATCTCAAGACTCATATCTACAAACCCTTTAATCCGCATCCTTTGATACTCAACCTATTGTCTTCTTCTCATCACTGTTCCGGATGGAGACTGATTTCCTCAATAACAACAGCACACAACTCATCCAATCCTTCTTACTAATGCAATATGAGTATGTTGACATCAATGACAACACTGGTTAACCTCATACTTGCAACAATCTCCCTCTTTGTCATTGATGGCAACATATGATGTGAAAAACCATTAAGACAAGAACTTCTCTTTTCTACCACAGCTCCCCCTATCAACAACAACTCTTCACATGTCTTCTCTTCCTTTACTACTCCCCCTTTGATCATCAACCACTTGTTTTTCACATGTCTTGTCTCCCCCTTTGACATCAATGGCAAAGGGCTCATACTTGTAATTACAACACATCAGAATCATACCAGTTGTTCCCCCTTAGTAGTAGTTCCACATCATCAATCTGGATCACAAGATATGACTGTGATATCCACTAGACTGATGCACAACAGTGCATCCTAATGCATCACTGGAGGGGCCATGACCCCTAACTTCTCCCTGAGATACTCAAAAGAGTCCTTGGGAAGAGGTTTAGTAAAAATATCTACAAGCTGATCCTTGGAGGGCACAAACTCCAATCTAACTTCACCTTTGTTCACTTGTTCTCTCAGAAAATGAAATTTCATAGATATATGCTTGGTCTTAGAATGTAATACCGGATTCTTAGAAATATTTATTGCACATGAATTATCACAGAAATTTGTGATAGGTTCCTCATATTCTACTTGAATATCTCTTAACATTTGCTTCATCCACAAGAGTTTAGTGCAACTACCTACTGTTGCAATGTATTCTGCTTCTATTGTAGACAGAGATATTGCATCTTGTTTCTTGCTTAGCCAAGAAACCAACCTTTTTCCCAAAAAGAAAGCTCCTCCACTTGTACTCTTCCTATCATCCACATCTCCTGCCCAATCTGCATCTGTATATGCATGAAGAGAAAAGTCATGATCTCTGGGATACCATAGACCATACTCAACTGTTCCTTTCAAGTACCTAAAAATTCTTTTGATTGCCATAACATGAGATTCTCTAGGATCAGCCTGGAATCTTGCCACAAGACCAACTGCCTGCATTATATCCAGTCTAGTCTGAGTGAGATACAATAATCCACCAATCATTGATCTGTACTTTGTCTGATCTGTCTTAGGAGAGTCATCATCTTTACTCAACTTACATCCGGTAGCCATAGGAGTGTTCATTGGCTTTGAATCTTCCATTCCAAATTTCTTCAATAGTTCTTTCACATACTTGGTCTGAGAGATAAAGATTCCTTTCTTTGTCTAAGTGATTTGTAGACCCAAGAAGAAATTCATTGCACCGAGCATTGACATTTCAAACTCACTTTTCATTTGGTTTGCAAAAGTTTTACACATACTGTCTCTTCCCCCAAAAATGATATCATCTACAAATACTTCAACAATCAAGATGTTTTCATGATCAATTTTGAAATATAGATTACTATCAACAGTACCTTTATTGAAACCAATCTTTAAAAGATGTTTGTCCAGCCTTTCATAACATGCTCTTGGAGCTTGCTTTAGACCATATAGTGCCTTCTTCAGTTTGCAGACCATATCACCATGCTCAGATAATTGAAATCCATCCGGTTGTTCAATGTACACCTCTTCTTCTAGATCACCATTCAGAAAAGTAGATTTGATATCCATCTGATACACTTTGAAATCTTTGAAGGCAACAAATGCAAGAAATAGTCTGACTGCTTCAATTCTTGCCACCGGAGCAAAAGTTTCATCAAAATCAATCCCTTCTATTTGAGAGTAGCCTTTGCAAACTAATCTAGCTTTATTTCTGATTACTTCACCATCTTCATTTAGTTTGTTCTGGAAGACCCATTTGGTTCCAATCACATTCTTGTTACTAGGTCTGGAAACAAGATCCCAAGTGTGATTTTTCTCAATTTGCATCAACTCTTCTTCCATAGCTCTGGTCCAATTTTCATCATTGCAGGCTTCATTTATTGTCTTAGGTTCAATCTTTGAAATCAGACAACATTCATCTAGATTTTGAGCAACATTCCTCCTAGTTTGCACACCTTTGCTTCTATCACCTATGATCTGATCTTCAGAGTGGTTCAGTCTTACATACCTTGGAATTTTGGGAGTATCTTGCACTGTTGCTTCTTGATCATGCTCAATCAGACCTATTTCTTCTTCCTGATTAACCAGATCAGTCTGACTCTGACTTACCGAAGAGGATTGAGCTCCTTGAACTTGAACATCATCTTGATCATCTTCATCAAACTCATAAAATCTTGAGGGCTTCTCAATTTCTTCATCAACTTTCACATTAGTACTTTCTATCATCTTTCTCAACCTCTTATTGTAACACTGGTATGCTTTGCTTTGAGCAGAGTAACCCAAGAAAATTCCTTCATCACTTCTAGCATCAAACTTTCCTAGATCTTCATCTCTTTTAATATAACACTTGTTACCAAATACTCTGAAATATCTCACAGTAGGAGTGATGCCAAACCAAAGTTCATAGGGGGTCTTACCGGTATTGTTTTTGATTTGAACTCGATTGAGAGTGTAGACTGCAGTGCTGATAGCTTCTCTCTAAAACATTTGAGGAACATTTGCTTCCAACATCATTGTCTTGGCAACTTCCTGGATGGTCTGGTTCTTTCTCTCAACTACTCCATTCTGCTGTGGAGTCCTAGGAGTAGACAACTGTCTCTTTATGCCATGCTTCTCACAAAAGTCTATGAACTCACCAGAAGTGGATTCACCACCTCTATCAGACCACAGACACTTTAGTTTTAATCCGGTTTGATTCTCTACCATAGCTTTGAAGATTTTGAACTTTTCAAAGGCTTCTGACTTCTCTTTCAAAAAGGTGACCCTCATTATCTGGGAATAATCATCAATTAGTAACATGAAGTATCTATCACCTTGCATACTCTTGACTCTTGTCGGACCACATAAATCAGTATGAACTAGTTCCAATAATCTGGTAGAGGAATGATCTTTGCTTTTGAATGAAACTCTGCTCTGTTTACCTAGCTGACATTCTTTGCACAAACCATTTGTAGGTTTTACCAATTTTGGAAGATCTCTAACAGCCTAAGTATTGCTTATTTTGATAATGTTATCAAAATTTACATGACACATCCTTCTATGCCATAACCAACTCTGATCCACTTGAACAAACAGACAACTTTTATTAGAACCAACCAGATGGAAGATATTACCTTTTGTTTGAGTACCAGATGCAATCTCAGTTCTAGAGCTTTCAAAGATCCTGCATCTTCCATTTTTGAACCGAAGATCATAACCTTTGTCTACTAACTGTCCAACACTGAGAAGATTGTGCTTCAATCCTTCAACATACAGTACATAACCAATTTTGCTCTTTCAATCAAAAGAAATAGTTCCCCTACCTCTGATTTTACCAGCTGAATTATCACCAAACTTTACCACTCCTCCTTCATATCTTTCCAACTCTAAGAACTTGTTCTTGTCACCAGTCATATGGTGAGAGCATCCACTGTCAATAACCCAATCATCCTTTTCTTGGACTTGGGCAACCAAAGCTCTTTCTTCAACCTTATGATTGATAGATATTGGATCTTCTTCCTTGATATCAATAAGCACCCATTCATTTCCAGATTTGTCTCCTATCTCTGATTCATCATCTATTACTCCTTCATTATTAGCTTCTTCACGAACATAATAACAATTCTTTTGAAACCTTTGTCTATTAGAATCTGACCTTGTAGATCTTTCCAGACATCTTGAGGCAAAGTGACCAATCTTATTGCAGTTGAAGCATTTAAAAGGTAATTTTCCTTCATACTTGCCGGATCCTCTTGGCAGTCTTTTTGCAATTAGGACTTCAAGTTGAGCTGTTTTTGCTTCTTCCTCTTCCATATCTTTCCTTGCTTGTTCATACCATGACAGCTTCCTTGAAGAGTTCTCTCCCAGATCAAATCTCTATTTGCCTTTCATATAGGCACTAGCTTTGAATGTAGATTCAGTCTTGGGGTGATCATCTCCAAACTTGGTCATTTCAAAAGCAGCCAGTTTGCTAGCCAATTGCTCTCTTGTGATAGTTGTATGGGCTCTGAATTCATCAATGGCAGCAACCTTGATTTTGTAGGCAGCAGGAAGAGATCTTAGAATTTTGCAAACAATCTCATTTTCATCCAAAGTTCCACCAGCATTCCTGATTCCACACACCAGCTCATTTACCCTTGGCATAAAGGTAGTGATATTTTCATCATCTCTCATCTTCAATCTTTCAAATTTCTCTTTGAGACTTTGCAATCTTGCACTCTTAACAAACTCATCTCCTTCATGCAGAAGTTCCAGTTTAACCAAGATCTCATATGCAGTTGGTAGGTCAATAACATTTGAGAGTTCAGAGTCAGTCAAGGCGCTTAGAAGAGCTTCTCTGGTCTGCAGATTATTTTCAGTATCTATGATTTCATTCAGAGTTGTCAGACCACCCTGCGGAGGTACATAGGGTTTTGTGACCATGCATAAGTACGCCTTTCCCATACACTCCAAGTGACATTTCATGTGGCCTTTCCAGAGAGTGAAGTTGGTTCCATCAAACTTTGGACTGTCCTTCTTATATGATGACATCCTAGATCTCCTCAAGTGGTTAAGCTCTCTTCAGAGGAACTTGGCTCTGATACTAATTGTTGATAACTGAGAGGGGGGGTGAATCAGTTATCCTAAACTTTCTTTCAACTCAAAACAATCAGATCCACTGTGTTATTTATTAGCATAGCAATTTAACCATTCATGAAAGCATAAAGCATAAACATCAACACATGAGACACCAAGATTTTGATGTGGAAAACTCGATTAAGGGAAAAACCATGGGGTGATTAACCCAAGGATTATTCTCTATTAGAAGAATAATAAAAAGATGGCACCTACCAATTAGGGCTCACTGCCCGAGCACACTGCTCACAAAGAGGCACACTACCTATAAGAGACACACTATCTACAAAGTGATAAGAATCACAATCTTGAACTAGAGAATGACATCTTTACCATGTCCAGATCAGTTCCATTTAAGCCCAAAACACTTGCTCTACCTTTTGCACTTTTCTTCACTATGCCACACTCATCCACACCACACACACTTCAAACTAAATTCACAAACCCTTATTTATACAAGGCATCAACTTAGGAACAATCATCTAAGTTGGCAAACATCTACAAGATCATCTGCAAGGCGTGTAATACATCCGGTCGGCCTATCTTCGGAAGAACACCAACCACGGTGGTCATTACATCAAATCCAAACTCTAACTTCAATGCGGACTGCCAACATGAACTAGACATGATCCAATGATCATCACAACCTTCCCTAAATCATCAAGAACATCCGCACTTCATCAGCTTACCGGAATTCTTCTCTTCATCATTCGGAACTTCAAGAACACAGACTACCGCCATTGTCATAAAGTAAAAGGTACTTCTAGACCTCCAAACCATTCACACATCAAGATGACACATCACAAGGACATCCCAAACACTCCTTCCAATCCGCAGAATAGGAAGATACAATTCTGGATCACACCAGACCTTTTTGTGACCCTCTATCACCACTGAACACCTACCGGAACTGGTTCCACACAAATAGCCATGACTTCTTCAGATCTTTATGCGGACCTTTGATATCATAACTGGAACATCTCAAGACTCATATCTACAAACCCTTTAATCTACATCCTTTGATACTCAACCTATTGTCTTCTTCTCATCACTGTTCTTCACTGTTCCGAATGGAGACTGATTTCCTCAATAACAACAACACACAACTCATCCAATCCTTCTTACCAATGCAATATGAGTATGTTGACATCAATGACAACACTGGTTAACCTCATACTTGCACTCTACATTGTTCAATCAAATTTATATTCAAAGGTAAACTTCATACTATTCATGTTGATCCTGAACTAGATAACTATTTACATATTGAATGCAAAAACTAGTTTACAATCATATGAGCTTAAACAATTTACAAGCTAATTCATCAATGCCTCTAGCCATGAATAATGTTACGAAAGATTCTATACCATTGAATGCACTCTTTGGTGATGATTGGGGCTCATTAGATTTTAATCATTGCAGTATAGGGGAATATAAAATTAATAGCCTTGACACATCAAATGTAGCATCGATCTCACCTAAGTAGTCCTTTGAAGCACCTAAGAAACCTAAAGTCCCCTTAGTCAAAAATAAAAATAATACTCTCACTTATACCACAAATTATGAGACCTATGAGGCTTCACCATCTTCTAAGGACATGACATCCCTTTATGGTCGTGATTTAAAATCCTTTATAACAATTGTGAATATGTAGGTAAGGGATGTGGTGTAAATCAACAAGGGATTTGAGTACCTATAGAATCTGCTTCAACATATTACTCAAGTGGCATTGGATATAATCCTTTTAAAGAAAAGAAAGCTTCCTGTCTTCCTAAACTTAATGTTAATTCAACAAGATCAAAACAACATGATAGATATTCCAGATATGTATGTTCTTAATGATGGTCCTATAGGTAAGTATCTCTAACCCTTTATCTCTCTTGTGATGTGCTTCCCCCGTGACGTGTTATGTATTGTTTAGGCCTCCTAGGATGACCCTTGATTCTCTTGTAAGGTCCGGGAATACCAAGAGACTGCCTCTATTGTGACCTTCTATTTGTATCATCATTCTTCTATATTGCCTCTCTCTCTGATTTCATCATTGTGTGTTGTGTCTTACGGACATAGCGTTGTGGTTGGTGACTTGGTACACCCACCTACATGACTATCCCTAAGACACTTGTTTCTCCTCTCTAATTTATTGTTTCCCTTCCTCTATTGTTTCTATCTAGTGGGTGGATGATGAAAAACATTTATACTGATGCGAACCTAGTGTCCATTTCGGAAGCAATCAAAAAATGGACTTAGTTCCTAATATGATGATGGGGTTGTAATAAATTATCCAACACTTGGCTAATAGAAGCACTTGTGCTTTTTGCGTACTAATTTTGATGGTATGGTATCTCATTTACAAACCTTAACAATACTACTGCTCTTTGCACCTTTGTTTGTCTTTGAATCTGGCCTTGGTGGTACTCGATTTGGAGAACTTCATGATATAGCCCCATGGTTATCCTTGAACTCCAAATTCATTGTATAACCTTGGCTCTTTGTGTGGTTAATAATATGTATTGATGTTGTTGTTTTGTAGACACTAACATGTTTCTTGTAGGGATGTGTTTGTGGGAACATTTGGCAATCGTGAAGTACATGTCACCTCCGGGGAGCATGGGCTTTGCGAGAGCTTGTGTTCCCTTGTGTGTTTTCTTCCTATCTTAATGTGCTTGATATTGATACCTGATACCAACCAACTTAAGGTGGGGGCATATATAAGGTAAGCTATCTGTTCTAGATGCTAGTAAAGTGTGTTTGAACAATCTTAGAATCTATTGCGTATACCTCCTTTTCACCATAAGGTGTCTCCGTGATGCGGGTGGGGTTGTATACTTTTGAGCTTGTACCTCCTTTTCACCATAAGGCATCTCCATGATGCAAGTCGGGTGGTATACAAGGCTTCCTTTTCATTGTAAGGCATCTCCATGATGTGGGTGGGGTTGCATTTTCAAAAGTCCTCTGTAGAGGCGGGGAGTGGTTCTGTGAATAACTCAACCCTTAAGCGTGTTTTCGGTGATTGTTGTGGTGAAACCTAATCATCAGTGTGTGTCTATAATGTGCCTGAGATGGTGATGAACCTAGAAATAGGAACACTCCATCGCTTGTCTACCGTGTTTTCTTTGTATCTTCAAAGTGTGTGTGTTTGGCGTGCTTGCTTTGTTTGGTGTGTCTATTGCCCCATATGCAGTCTACATTTTGGGAGGTTTTGCATGTCTTGTGTGTGTGTTGCCCCATATATATAGTATAAAGGCTTGTGTGATGAGTACATCCTATTTTATGGGAGGTTTGTTTACTTTCCAGTACTTGCATCTATATTTCATATATATGAGAAAAAGAAAAGAAAAGATATCATTTCTGTCTTCCATGCATTAATGTATCTTCTATGCATTTACTATCTTCTCCATGTTTTGTGTGACTATAACTGTCTTCTTCATGTTTTGCATGCCTTTTACTAGCTTCTATGTGATTGGCGTGTCTTCTCCATTCTTGGCATGTTTTTTGTGTTTGTGATCATACTTTAATGCATGTATTGGCCTTGTGTTTATACACACATTAAAGTGGGGGCTAAATATAATGTCAAAAAATTTCCCCTTGGGGGCTTTTCCCTCATAAGGTTTAGCTCCCAGGTCTTTTGCATGCATTTAGGACATCTTACTTACAAACTTATTCTTATCACCTATCATATGATGAGAGCATCCACTATCAATTACCCATTCATCCTCTTCTTCAACCTAAGCAGCCAAGGCTCTTTCCACATTCACACAGCTAGCTGATTCAATAGGCATCGGATCTTCTTCTTTGATGGCAATGAACACCCATTCATTTTTTGAGGTACTTCCCTTATCAGATTCATCATCAGTGACTCCTTCAATAGCTTCTTGGACATAGTAGCATTTCTTATGAACCTTAGGTCTGTTAGAGTTAGGCTTTGAAACCCTCTCTGGACATCTTGAAGCAAAATGACCAATCTTATTGCAAGCAAAACATTTGAAGGGAAATTTTCCTTCATACTTACCGGATCCTCTTGGTAATCGTTTGGCAAACAAGACTTCAATTTATTCAAACTCTGATTCATCTTCTTCAAGTTCCTTCCTTGCCTTCTCAAATCTGGTTAGTCTTCTAGAAGAGCTTTCACTTGGATCAAATCTTTACTTTCCATAAACACTAGCCTTAAATGTAGATTCAGATTTAGGAAGAGAATCACCAAACTCACTCATTTCAAATGCTGAGAGTTTGACAACCAACTGATTCCTTATAACAGTTGTCACAGTCTTGATTTCCTTAATAGTAGCAACTCTATGCTTGTATGAAGCAGGTAAGGATCTGAGCACTTTGCCAACAATCTCTGATTCTTCCAGTGTTCCACTAGCACACCTGATACTGCACACGAAATTTATTTACTTTCTGCATGTAGGAAGTGATGTTTTCATCTTCACTCATCCTCAAATTTTCATATTTACCCTTCAAGTTCTGTAACTTAGCACATTTGACATTTTCATCACCTTCATATAGAGTTTCCAACTTCCAAACTTCATGAGCAATTTTCAATTCTACTACATTTGTCATTTATGTATCAGTTAGGGCACTCAGCAAAGCTTCTTTAGCTTGAATGTTATTTTTAGCATCTTTGAGTTGATCTAGAGTTGAGGGACCTTTCTTAGAAGGCTTATACTCATCCTTAGTTATTAACCAGTAAGCATCACCCATGCATTGTAAGTGGCACTCCATGCGACTCTTCCAAAGAGAGTAATTTGTTCCATCAAATCTTAGACTATCCTTCTTGTAAGTTGACATCCTGGATCTCCTCAAGCGGTCAAGCTTCTTTCAAAGGAACCGGCTCTGATGCCAATTGTTGAAATAAGGGTAGACAACTGAGAGGTAGGGTGAATCATTTGTCACCAAAAATTTATCCTTTGTTGCAACTTAAACTTCTTTACCACTTATTAACAGATGAATGAAATAACCATGAAAGCATGAATCAACAATACATGAGCAGAAACAAAATCAACACACATAACACTAGGATTTTTATGTGGAAACCCGGTTAAGGGAAAAACCACGGTGGGGGTTAACCCACAAGATTTATTCTCTATTAAAAGAATAGAAAAATGGGAAGGCACTTTCCTTCGGGCACACTGCCCAGAGCTTACTTCTTAAAAGAGGCTCACTGCCTACAGAAATATTCATGTTTATCACAGAAAGATTGAACTAGAAAACAACATCTTCTTCATGCCAAGGTCAGTTCCATTAAGGTGCACAAGCACTTTTGCTCTTCCCCCAAACACTTTTTTGCTATCTCCTCATTCTTTACTACTCTTCCTCTTCTGCTCTTTCTCTTCTCTTCTCTGCTCTTCTTCCTTTCTTAGGATCTTATCATTTTCGCACAAGGATGCATTTCCACAACTCAAGCACACATACTTATATGCTTCATCAACCTTGGAATAAACATCAAGTTTAGCACTACAAACATTTGACTTAATGCGAGTCACTATATTGTTGGCCAAACATAGCTGGGATCCAAATCTTCCTCGAACAACATGCCACACTTCATAGAATCTCTCTTAGATCATCTGCAATATGCACAAAGCATCCGTTCGACTAAGACTAGAAAGAACAATAGCATCCAAGGACAAATCTTCAATCATGAGCTCAATCCTCAATGTGGACCACCAATACAATAGACACATGATTCAAAGACCACCACAAGCACAATGAAATCAACAAGAACAACCGCACCACCTCACTTAACTAGAAACACTTCCATCTTCATCTAGGAACTTAAGAACTCTCACTGTCATGACTGTCACACTAGAAAGATTGCTTGTTGACCTCCAAGCCATGAACCACTAGAGTTGAGGATACACATTGATATCCCAAACACAACTCTAGATTTGCAAATCATAATATTTCAATGCGGTTTAATCTAGACCATACCCCTGTCACTGTCACCTCTGAACACTGCAAAAACTTGGTTCTACTAAGATGGCCATAACTTCATCAATACTTCATGTAGACCTCTCAAATCATAACTAAAGAACCTTTAGACAATCCTCTATAAACCCTTTAATCCATAGACTCTGATCTTCATCTCACTGGGAATGCTGAGTAATCTACTGCACTGTCTTCACTGTCTCTTATAGAGAGATATGTAACTCACTTGTTTCTTCCAAAGAGGGTAATTTTCTCAATATATTCAACATACAAGTCTTCTAGAATGGGATATAGTTGACACCAATGACAACAAGGATATGTTGACATGAATGACAACAACGATTAGGCACATATTTTAAACATTTCCCCCACTGGAAGATCCACTACTTTTCCTTCTTGGCCCGAGTCTTAACACAATGTTGCTTGATGAATTGATTTAGTTCAGGAACATCCCTGATTGCTTAGAGGTGTGGAATTTCAATGTTTAGCTACCTGATTTCTTGTAGAAGTTCTAATTTAAAATGGTAGGTTGGACTTGTTTTTGTAGGATTTTTTTCTAAGGGACATGTTGTTTGAGCCATTCTAGGTATGATGCCTACTTTTTAGTCTCTAAAGTAGCTTCTGAGATGATCTCTAGAGCTATTCCTTTAGGAGGAACTCCAGAGTTACTCAAGGGTTGTTTTTCTGGCACTTTTTCTATAGTAATCTCCTCCTAGGGTTGAGTGGATGGATTTTCAAGTTCCATATCATTGGTTACTTCAACTATGAGCAGAGGAGATGGTCTTGGTAGTGCTTTCCTAGAATGTAGCTTAAGATTATTTAGGTAAATAGCATTTACACCAGTCATCTTTTCTTGCTCTGTCATGTAAACAGATGCTCCTTGCTTATTTCATGGGTTTGTTATAGGTTGAGCTGGTAAGGGTGGTTGACTAATTGGCTCATGTTGAGACTATCCCTGTGTGTTTGGGGGTCTAGTTAGGAGTTCTTGTTGTTCAGGTTGGAAATGTTTAGGTTGTCCTTGGAAGTGTTGATTATAACCTTGCTGAGGACCCCATTGAGGTTGCATGTTTTGTGGTCCATATTGTGATGGGAACTGTTGTGGTTGTTGTTGCTTGCCCCAAGGTTGGTTTTGCCATTGTCGATTTTTCCATTGATGGATTGACTAGTCTTGTGGCACCCATGAAGGAATGTTTTGAGGTACTTGACAAGTTGGATTCCATTGATTATTTCCCTAGTTTAAAGGGCCCCTATAAGAAGCCTAATTTTGGTATTGGTTGTATTGAAATGCACAAGACAACTGAGAGGGTGGGGTGAATCAGTTGTCTCAAAAACTTTAACTACTTATGAATATCAACACTTCAAATGTTCAATCACTATTATTAAGATTTAACCATGAAAGAAAGAAACAAGAAGCTCAACACAATAACACATCCAACACATAAGACACCAGATTTTTTACATGGAAAACCCTAAAAGGGAAAAACCACGGTGGATGTTAACCCACATAAATAAATATGTTATAACAATACCCAAACATAGAGGCTCATTGCCCCAAAATGCTTATTGTAAATGTTGGGGCTTGCTGCCAAGATCGACTCACTGAAAAAGGATGGCTCATTGCCAAGGGTTGGTGAACTGATTTGATAGCATCTACTCCATGCCTGAGTTTAGTTCCATTGAAGTACAATATAAATCCTCTTCTCTGCTGTTCTTACACCTTTTCACTTATCTTCACATTTTCACACAAGGACATCTTTTTCGCAACTTAATTATATGTTTTTATACAATTCATCAACCTTGGAATGTACATCAAGGTCGGCATTACATTCATCAACCATTGGAACAATCTCTAAGGTCAGGATTACAAACATACATAGAAATAGGTTTGGACCTAAACAAAATTAGCTAAGGAAAAGATGTATGTGGATCATGTTATGCCTTAGTTGGGACTTAAATGCAATCTTCCATGCCACAAAATGCTTCCTCAATCTTCAATGAATCTCCACAAGTAGTGGAAACAACTAGGTCGGCTAAGACTGGTGTTAACACTAAGTCTTCCAAGAACAGTCTTCATCCACAATCCAAATTTTTCTTTGCAGACCAATCCAAAGGTAGGAACACAATTAGGAAACATCCACAAGCACATTGAATAACCAGGAATATCTGTACAACCTCTAAACACTTTATCCATAAGATTCTTCAATTAGGAACACTTAAACATAACTATTATCCACTATCATATAGAAAGGATTGTTTGCGGACCACAAAATCATGAGCCATTGGAGTTGAAGGTACTTATCATCATTACAAACTAGATTCCAAAATTGTAGACTGAAATACTTAAATGTGGAGGAATGCGGAGCATAATACATTCTCCCTGTCACCACCAAATATATATAAAAAAGTAGTTTTTACTCTGGTGAACATAACTAACTCAAATCTTCACATCGAAGGCTCAAACTTGGAACATAACAACGTCAGACATGTCTCTAACTAACTTCCAATCTATAAACAAAGATATTCATTCTACAAGAAATGCAGAGTAATCTACTGGACTGTTCTGTTGTTCAAACAAAGATAGTCTTAAATTCATTGTTTCCACTGGATGGGCAAATTTTCTCAAAAGAACTTGGAAATTCAGTGTCAGGAATGCTTATTCATTATCTTCAACATCTAACTCATTACAACCAATCATCAAAACAAGAGCACAATTGACACCAATGACAACACAGATATGTTGACATCAATGACAACACCGGTTAGGCACATACTTGCAACAATCTCCCCCTTTGTCATTGATGGAAACATATGATGTGAAAAACTATAAAGATCATCAAGACAAGATACTCCCCCTTTCATTTTACACATTTGTATTCTTTCTCCCCCTAAGTTTTTCACATGATTTCTCTCCCCCTTTGACATCAATGGAAAAGGGCACATACCTGCACCCTACTGCTCTTATCAAACTGAAATTATTCTTTCATCAACACTGTAACACTTACTGCTCTTGCTCAGGAACTCATGTCAGTAACATCTAGCTACCCCCCCTTGAGAGGTAGCTCTCAAAACATCAATCTAGATAAAAAATGAGGCTTTGGGCACCATTGGACTGATGCATTCCTATACATCTTAGTTCAGAGTAGGAGGGCTAATAGCCCCTAAATTTTCTCTAAGATACATTTCCAATCTGATCCTTTGTGGACACATATTCCATCTTTACTTCATTCTCTATCACCTTTTCTCTCAAAAATTGATATCTTATTGATATATGCTTTGTTCTTGAGTGCATCAATGGATTCTTTGAAATGTTTATAGCACTTGTATTTTCACAAAAGATTGTAATTGGATCTTCATACACAACTCTTATGTCCTTCAAAGTCTGCTTCATCCATAACACTTGAGCGCAACAACATGCTGCTGCAATATACTATGCTTCTGCAGTAGACAAGGCTATTGAATCTTGCTTCTTGGTCAACCATGAAACCAATCTATTACCCAAGAAGAAAGCACCTCCACTTGTACATTTCCTGTCATCAACATCTCCGGCTCAATCTGCATCTGTATAAGCACTGAGAGTGAAATCATTATCTTTTGGATACCATAAGCCATGATCTGATGTGCCTTTCAAATACCTCAAGATTCTCATGACTTCCATCACATGTGACTCTCTAGGATCTTCTTGAAATCTTTCCACAAGATATACTGCATGCATTATATCATGTCTATTTTGAGTTAGATAAAGTAATCCTCTAATCATAGATCTGTACCCTTTCTGATCAGTCTTAGGTGATTCATCAGTTTTTCTTAAATTGTAGCCAATCACCATGGGAGTGCATATTGGTTTGGAGTCCTCCATCCCAAACTTCTTCAACAACTCTTTCACATACTTAGACTAAGAAATGAAGATTCCTTTATCTAATTGCAGACCTAGAAAGAAATTCATTTTGCATTTCTCCTGCAAACTTCATGCACATACCTTCATTTCCTCCAAAGATAATGTCATCAACAAAGACTACAATAATCAGGATTTGATTAGCATTGATTTTGAAATAGAGATTGCTATCAGCAGTGCCTTTACTGAACCCTAATTGCAAAAAATACTTGTCTAACCTTACATACCAGGCTCTGGGGGCTTTCTTCAGTCCATACAAGGTCTTCTTCAATCTGCACACCATTTCATCTTGGACTGATAACTTAAATCCTTCTGGTTGTTCAATGTAGACTTCTTCCAACTCACCATTT
Source organism: Cunninghamia lanceolata (assembly GCA_027924645.1). Taxonomy (NCBI): domain Eukaryota; kingdom Viridiplantae; phylum Streptophyta; class Pinopsida; order Cupressales; family Cupressaceae; genus Cunninghamia; species Cunninghamia lanceolata. Next base: position 3,374,625 of record BSBN01000846.1, on the reverse strand, counting down.
AAGAATGTAGACTTAAAATCCATCAGATACACTTTAAAATATTTGAATGCTGCAAATGCCAAAAACATTCTAATTGCTTCAATTCTTGCCACAGGAGCATAGGTCTCCTCAAAATCTATCCCTTCAACCTGAGAATATCCTTTGCATACTAGACTTACTTTGTTTCTAACTACTCCATTCTCATTCAGCTTATTCCTGAAGACCCATTTAGTTACAATCACATTCTTATCAATAGGTCTAGGAACCAATTCCCAAGTTTGATTCTTCTCTATCTACATCAGCTCTTCTTCCATGGACTTTACCCCATTTTCATCATTGCAAGCTTCATTCACAGTTTTTAGTTCAACTTTTGAAAGCAAATGGTAATTCACTTGTTCTTCTACAACTCTTTTCCTTGTCAATACTCCTTTGCTTTTGTCTGCAATAATTTGATCTTCAAAATGACTGATCCTTACATACCTAGGAGACTTAACTGCATTTTCTAGAGCCTTTTCTTCTTCATCTTGACTATCTTCTTGTTCATCTTTCTTCTCATTTATTGTGACACTAGGTTCATCTGATTCATAGCCACTCAAATCTAATGTTCTTTCCTTGTCTTCATCCACCTTCACATTAGCACTCTCAACGATCTTTTTCATCCTTTTGTTGTAGCACCAGTAGGCCTTACTCTTGGTAGAGTATCCAAGGAAGATTCCTTCATCACACCTAGCATCAAACTTGCCTAGATCTACTTCCCTTCTGATATAGCATTTGCTTCCAAAAACTTTGAAATATTTCACTATAGGAATTCTTCCATACCACAACTCATAAGGAGTTTTAGAGTTGTTGCCTTTGACTTCAACTCTATTTAGGATGTACACAATAGTATGTTGGCTTCTCTCTAGTACACTTCCGGTAGGTCAGCTTCCTTTAATATAGTCCTAGCAGCCTCTTACACTGTCATGTTCTTTATTTCAACAACTCCATTCTACCGAGGAGTCCTAGGTGCAAACAATTGTCTCTTTATCCCTTGTTCTTCATAGAAAATATTGAATTCATTTGATGTGAACTCACCTCCTCTATCAAACCTTAAGCATTTGATCCTGAACTCTAACTCATTCTCAACCATTGCCTTGAAAGCTTTAAACTTGTCTAGGGCTTTAGAGTTTTCTTTTAGAAAAGTGACCCAAGTCATTCTAGAATAATCATCAATAAGCAACATGAAGTATCTATCTCCTTGTAGACTTCTCACCCTTGTAGGACCACACAAGTTTGTATGCACTAGATCCAACAAACCAACAAAAAATTACTCTTTGCTCTTGAAACTTGTTCTTGTTTGCTTCCCCAACTGACATTCCTTACAAATGGTAATGGTTAGTTTCACAAGCTTTGGTAAATCTCTCACAGCTTGACCTGAACTTATCTTCACCAAATTATCAAAGTTAATATGACACATCCTTCTATGCCACATCCAATTCTCATAATCATTAGTTCCTCTTAATTGGTAAATGGTACCTTTGGTCTTCTTACCGGTAGCAATCATTGATCCAAAGCTTTCCATGGTCTTGCACCCATTATCTTTGAATCTCAAATCTTAACCTTTGTCACACATCTAACCAACACTCAAAACATTATTCTTTAAACCCTTCACATACAGAACATCATCAATATTGTGCTTTCCATCAAAAGAAATAGATCCTTTTCCACAAATCTTACCAGATACATTATCTCCAAACCTAACCAATCCTCCATCATATTTTTCCAAACTCACAAACTTACTTTTGTCACAGGTCATGTGATGTGAGCATCCACTGTTAATAATCCATTCATCCTTATCTTTCTCAACCTGAATAGCCAAAAAAATTTCTTCCACCAATTTTTCTTTCTTCACATAGCTAGCAGGATTAGTAGACACAGGTTCTTCTTTAATGGCAATAAACAAGCATTCATTTGCACTAGTACTAGCATCATCAAATTCATCATCTATCACACCTTCATCATCAAGATCTCTAACATAGTAGCATTTCTTTGGAACCCTAGGTCTATTCTCAAATCTTTTTCTATTCCTTTAAATTCTCTCAGGACACCCAGAAGCATAGTGACCAACCTTACCACATGTAAATAATTTGAAAGGTAATTTGCCTTTAAACATACCGAAACCTTTTTGTAGTCTGTTAACAAAGTTGGCTTCAATTTCATCAAGCTCATCATCAGGTTACACCTTGTACTTCTCAGCTCTAGAGATCTTCTCTGAAGTATTGTCTTTGAAAGAAGTCTCAATCTTTGGCAGAGCATCACCAAACTCTCTCATCTCAAAATATGTAAGATTTCCTAGAAAATGATCCTTAGTGACTTCTTGCACAGTCATTACTTCTTCAATTGCAGCTACCTTGTGACTGTAGGACTTAGGTAATGACCTAAGAATTTTCATCACAATTTCCTTCTCATCAATAGTTCCTCCCATACCTTTTATTCCATTGACAATTTCATCAACCTTTTGCATGTAGGCTATTATGTTCTCATCTTGGCTCATCTTTAAACCCTCATATTTCACTTTTAGGCCCTGCAATTTGGTACTCTTTATAGACTCATCTCCTTCATACAAATTTTTGATCTTTTCCTAGACTTCATGAGCAGTTTCCTGATCCATGACCTTTATCAACTCAGTGTTAGACAAGGCACTTAACAGAGCATCTCTAGCTTTTATATTTAACTCATATTCTTTGATTTCATCTTCAGTTGTTAAACCATTCTGAGGCATGGTATACTTTGTCTCTGTTATTTTCCACACTCTATAACCAAGACAAAGGAGATGGATTTTCATTCATACCTTCCAGAGAACATAATTTGTTCCATCAAATTATGGAGCTTCCTTCCTGTAAGACATCTTGGATCCACCTCAAGCTATTAGGCTTACTTCCAAGGAACCTTGCTCTGATTCCAATTGTTGAAATACACAAGACAACTGATAGGGGGGGTGAATCATTTGTCTCAAAAACTTTAACTACTTATGAATATCAACACTTCAAATGTTCAATCACTGTTATTAAGATTTAACCATGAAAACAAGAAACATGAAGCTCAACACAATAACACATCGAACACATGAGACACCAAATTTTTTACGTGGAAAACCCTAAAAGGGAAAAACCACAGTGGGTGTTAGCCCATAGAAATAAATATGCTATAACAATACTGAAAAATAGAGGCTCACTGTCCAAAATGCTCACTGCAAATGTTGGGGCTCACTGCCAAGATCAACTCATTGCCAAGGGATGGCTCACTGCCAAGGGTCGGTAAACTAATTTGATAGCATCTACTCCATACCTGAGTTTAGTTCCATTGAAGCACAATATAACTCCTCTCCTCTACTCTTCTTACACCTTTTCACTTATCTTCACATTTTCACACAAGGACATCTTTTTCACAACTTCATTGCATGTTTTTATACAATTCATCAACCTTGGAATGTACATCAAGGTTGACATTATATTCATCAACCATTGGAACAATCTCCAAGGTCAGGATTACAAATATACATAGAAATGGGTCTAGACCTAAACAAAATTAGCTAAGGAAAATATGTATGTGGATCACGTTATGCCTTAGCTGGGACTCAAATGCAATCTTCCATGTCACAACATGCTTATTCAATCTTCAATGAATTTCTGCAAGTAGTGGGAACAATCAAGTCAGCCAAGACTAGTGTTAACACTAAGTCTTCTAAGAACAATCTTCATCCACGTTCCAAATTTTTCTCTGCAGACCAATCCAAAGGTAGGAACACAATTAGGAGACATCCACAAGCACATTGTAATCACCAAGAATATCCACACAACCTCTAAACAATTTATCCATAAGATTCTTCAATCAGGAACACTTGAACATAACTGTTATCCATTGTCATATAGAAAGGATCATTTGCGGACCACCAAATTATGAGCCATTGGAGTTGAAGGTACTTATCATCATTAAAAACTAGATTCTAGAGAAACAGACTAAAATACTTAAATGTGGAGGAATGCGGAGCATAATACATTCTCCTTGTCACCACCAAATATATAGAAAAATTAGTTTTTACTTTGGTGAACATAACTCACTCAAATCTTCATATCGGAGGCTCAAACTTGGAACATAACAACTTTAGACATGTCTCTAACTAACTTCCAATCCACAGACAAAGATGTTCATTCTACAAGAAATGTGGAGCAATCTATTGGACTGTTCTGTTGTGAACAAAGATACTCTTCAATACACTATTTCCAATGGAGGGGCAGATTTTCTCAAAAGCACTTGGAAATTTAGTGTCAGGAATACTTATTCATTATCTTCAACATCTAGCTCATTACAAGGAATCATCAAAATAAGAGCACAGTTGACACCAATGACAACACAGATATGTTGACATTAATGACAACACCGATTAGGCACATACTTGCAACAGGTTGTATGGGAAATGGCTAATTTTTTCTGTCCTACATAGTTCAACTCCTCTTCTATTATGGTATTCTTTTTAGTCATCCTTTTTAGGGCTTGGAGTTGATCACAATGACTTGTAGGGCGTTCTTTGTAATAGATCTGGTAGATCTCATATTTATCTAGAGGGCACTCTCTAAGGTGTTTGTTCCTGCATCTAGGATAGTATATTGAAACGGGTTCAGTTGTTCTATTTTGTTCAATTATTTTGGTTTTTTCCTGAATCCTATCTAATGTGGTATTTAGTTGAACTAAGATGTATGTTTTTAGGTTTGCAAACTCCTCCATTAAGTGTGCTATATCATTCTTTCCATTTAGAGACCTTGGTGTTCTTACTCCATCTTGTGTTCTAGAGTAGTTTCTATAGATTTCCTCTATAGAAGGCATGTCCATTTTGTTGATATTCCCTCTCCCCATTTGATCTAGTGCCTGATTTAACTCTTTGTCCAACCCTTTTATAAACAAAGTTTTGGCTAAGCTATGAGCTATATGGTTTCCATATCTCCATAGGGCAAAGTTGAATCTATCTAGGTAGTCTTCTAAACTTTCATTCTCCTTCTATTTAGTTATAAACAACTATTTCTTTCTATCACTGATTCTTCAATCGTCATGGTATTTGTCCAGGAACTCAGTTTATATTTGATCTCATGAGTGGATGGAATCTAGGAATAAACCCATGAACCATCTTATTATAGAATCTTTCAGGGTAGATGGGAAAAGTTTGAGTTTTTGGTTATCAGATCTAGTCATATGTCTTGCATGAGACTTTAAACTCAAAAAGAAAATGGTCTGGATCCTCAGAAGCAAGACCCCTGGATGCTAGAAGGTTTGAAGGTGAGATGTTCTTCATAGGGGCATTATCTCTAGTAGAAAGAACAATGGGGTATGAAAAGGTTCTTGTAGTCTCCTGCAGAGGATCTGTTGGTTTATCATGATTATCCCCCATGTCTAATGGTTCTTCTTGTGATGCTTCTTCCTTCCAAGATTTAGTGTGAGTTTTTGGTAAAATGGATCCTCTTAACAGATCTTCCTAGTGTCTCTCCAGTAGTTCTTCAATATACTCAAAGAGTGAAAGGTTTTGAGGACTTGTAGGAATATCTAACGGTGGTGTAATTTCCAAGGTAGGTTCTAAATGTTCTTCCTTTTCAACAAGATCTTGTCTTACCCTACTGCTTTCACCTATAGTTTGCTTCTTGGGTGTTTGTTTAATATATCTATCTTTTAGATCCCTAGGTCTAACCATACAAAATTAATCTAATCTTAAAGAGATTGTTAAGTAGGGTTTACTTATTAACACATATCCTCGACAATGGCACCAAAAATGACAAGGGTTGTTGTACCTTGGAATTTAATCATGTTTTATGTGTCAAATCCAGGGTTGTGTCCTCGGCTATTTGCAATAAGTAACCTAATAATTAGCAGTCCTTAACTGATCTACTGAATTGAAATTCCCTACTTAATCAAACCAATGTTGCTAATTATCTACTTGAAAGGAAAACCTGATCTAAGGACTGAAATAGTAAATTGCTAAAAGGATCTATCTAATTCAAACAAAAGTTGAAACATGCATTAAATGGAAACAAGACTACTTTAACAATAATTAATCTATCTTACCAAAATAGGAAAACTATACTTTAATGAAAAATTACAATAAGACAATCAAGTAGAGATACTAGCCTTCTATCTGTTGATGGGAGTGGGCCCTTGCTCCACACCTTAAAAACTGAAGGCTAAACAAGAAACTTAGAACAAAAGTATAGAAACACTACTTCCTTTAATCCAGTCTATAAAAGTATATTGTATTCAAAAGTATATGTTTCTACTCTGAAATGAAATTACATAAATAACTGCTACAAAATCCTAATTAATTATACCGCTATTCACATCCAAATATATATTAGTTTGAACGACATAATATTACTGGAGTTAAGTACTTTTCCTAATAGTTCAACTTGAGATATAAATAATCTCTTACTATTAAAACTAAAACATGCAACTGTCTATCTAGAGTATAATCATGCAAAGTCTTAAAAAAGACTTTAGTGATACTGGAGGTACCACTAAATCTAGAGTTTAACTTATAAAAATAATATGCTTCAAGGCCTTGATAAACAAACTTAATTTCCTAAAATAGTGGACTATAAGAAATCCTCTAATCTCATGCAAAAACAAATGAAAGTGTATTTGTTATGTATGAAAAGTGGGAAGATGATGGATAGTGCTGAGATCTATCAAATCAAACCCTCCTTTCACACTAACATTCAAAGACAACAACCGAGCCAAGTCACTATAGGTGAATGAGGACTCAGCTACAGGTTGGTGTACTCAAGAATGATATGGAAATATATTTGATTAGATTGAGAGATTTATCAAACCCTAATTTGAGTAAGCCTCAAATCCTAATTATAATGCAATCAGGTATAGACAAACAGAATGCTACCGAAAAATGGATAGAAATGCAGTCAAGAAGGATTAGAAATATACTAGAAGTTGGATTTCTAGAATTGAAGACTTTGTGGACTATGGGATGGGTGCCCAAGTCTGATAGGGCAATTTTTCTATAGATCTAGAGTAGTGAGTAGTGTCAAACTATAACCTATTCCTAAGTTTGGGGAAATCCTTGTCGGGAGTACTATAGGGTGGGAACCCTAGTCCAGTAGGGTAAAATATCAGCAAGTTTCTTCCAGATCTTGAATCCTTATCCTATGAATTGCTTCTCTGTACCTACACTTTCCCAAATCCTACATCTATAACCTACAATCATAAAGAGAGGGGTTTGGAGGTTATGGTGTTTAGGAGCTTGCCTCAGTCAAGCCCTAGAATGACACTGAAGTCTTCCAAAACTATTGTTAGGTAGAGTGTGTGCCCAAGGAGGGTAGGTAGAGGCCAAAACTAATGATGAAATAGAATGTTTTAAACACAAATAGATGTCACCTTAGAGGAGAAGCCCTCATGGAGATGAAGATCCTTCAAATCATGAGGAGATGGATTGATGAAGCTAAATCTGCAACAAACAAACACAATAACAACACAATTCTACTCTGCAACACAATGAAGGCCTTGAAATCCCTTAGCTCAATATCACAAGTTTGCATTATCCATCTAGGTATAAAATGAAGACATAAACTCACTTATATATGCTTTCCTGCTAACATTCGTAATTTAAATTGAAAAGGCCAACAGAGGGAAACCTTTTTAAAGGTCCTATGCCAACACATTAAAATTTGGATCCTAACAAATCGGCCTGGACTTGGGCGCAAGCACCCAAGTCCCAAGGCCATTTTGTGGTCTTGATTAAAGTTTAAGATGGGCCCCTAAGTCTAATTTGACATGGGTTTAGGGGGAAATTTCTCTGGGATAAGTATTAAGCTTGTAAAGTGTAAACACGAGGACTTAGGAGCTAAACTAGGAGGCAAAAAGCATAGGGATACTTTTTACTCCATAACATTTAGGCCCCACTTTAATGTATGTATGATCTTATGATTCCATACATGCATAAAAGTATGGTTGAAGCACATCAAACACACCAAGCACATAGAGCTAAGGCATACCCAAAGGTTGGAGGTCTATTTCTAGCCCCCAATGTCAAGTAAACACTAGAAAACACATGGAAGATAGGAAAGACACAATGAATATAGTAAGAGGCATGCAAAACACAAAGAATACAATGGAAGAACATAATACATGAAGAAGACATGAGAGCAGTCATGCAATACATGAAGAATGCATTGATTTAACAACTAAAATAAATCCTAAACTGGGGGGCAGAGGAAGCTCATCGCTACGTGCCTTTAGACCACACCAGGGGGAAGACACACCAAACAAAAACCCAAGTGTGGAGGGAGCTCATCGCTATGCACCTTTAGACCACACTCGAGGGAAGACATAGCAAACACATAAGGAAGACACATGGAATACATGAGTGTCACATAGTATGCCATAGACACACTATATGTCTTATACATGACAAACACAAGTGATGGGGAGGAGCTTATTGCTAAGTCCCACCATCTAAAACACATTTTAGACACACTTGATAGTTGATCTATGTTACCACAACTGCCAAAGACATGCTTAAGGGTAGATGATTTAAGGTCCAACCCTACCTCGCGATGAGGACTTTGTATAAAAGGATGTGCACTAGCTCAAGAGATACACCATCCCATCTTCCACAAAAGGGCTTTTTATAAAAGGATATGCACTAGCTCAAGAGATACGTCATCCTACCTTGTGATGAGGGATTTTTTTATTTCTTTTTAAAAGGATGTGCACTATCTCAAGAGATACATTATCCTGCCTTGTGGTGAGGGATTTCAAACATGCTTTGTCAATGTAAAATATAATCAAACAGATACCATTATATATGCCCCCACCTTAAGGTGGTTGATACCACTTGCTGGTATCAAGCACATTTAGGTAGAGTGAAAACACGCAAGGGAACAAGAGCTCTTGCAAGGCCCATGCCTTTAAAGGTGACATGTGACATGATCACCGAATGTTCCCACAAACACATTGATATGAATTGCTAAGATAATCAACAAGAGATAAGGTTAGAACATCTTACTCTAAGATAATAACCAAATCAAATCATGAAAGCTATGCATAAATCATATATTAGATCACATCAAGGACCAAGCCTACACTTGTTGGTTTAGAACCGAGTATAGCTATTGGGCTTATACTGCAGATATCTCATAACCGAGTGTGACAATAAGGTGAGATACAAAACCATCCATAGTGCGTAGGAGCAGATGTATTCCAAATGTTTTTTACAATTAAAGATATGACGACATGATAGATCACACAGAGTGATTCTACTAGTCAAGCATTGGATATATATCAACCCCATCTTCATATATGGACTAGGTCCATTTTTTCTTACTTGCTGAAGGGACACACAGTCCTTATCAGTATTTATTTGTTTTCATCATCTGCCGACTAGGTAGGATCATTGAAGAATGTAAACAATAAAAATGAGAGAGGAGAACCAAGTGCCTTAGGAACACCACATAGGAGGATGCCCCCAAGACATCTTCTGCCACACTATGCCCCCAAGGAATGACACAACAATAAAATAGAGGAGAGGAAAGATAGAAGAATGTAGAAACAAATAGAAGAATGGTCACAACAGGGGCAGTCTCTCGATATCCTTGACCATACAAGAGTATCAAGTGTCATCCAAGGAGACCTAAACAACATAAACAACATGAGGGAGCACAACACAACACCTTATTATAACATATATATCTAAGAGGAGTTTAAACTTGTGAGCATCTTAGAGAGGTGCTCTATCAAGTGTGGTAAAAAGTGTGAGTAATTCATACCTGATTGATGTTTATTTCCAGAACAGTCATGCGGTGCTTGTTTCTCAAGTCCCTGTATGTTTAAAATATTTTGTTGCTTACGAGGAGGGGAATCATTGTTATTTCCCACCAATGATAGTCACCTTGAGTCTTTCATGATGAAATGGGATACTTTCCATCGTGACAACATTTTCTTGCTTAATGTTATCCTGTCGAGGTTGCTCAATTTGCGTATCTAGTGCATTTCGATTGTCTCCCAATCCTTGAAGGGATAATGGTGGAGGAACCTCAACATAGATACCTTTCCCACATGGATGAGGTGAGCCTTCAGTCTTTTCCTTATCCACTGCTATCATACCAATTATTTCATCATAGTTGAGGTAGTCATCTTCATGTTCTATTGTATTTTACTCTACCATATTGTTGTCGTTATGTTTATGAAAAGGATTTGTAAATATCTATAAATTCTAATTCAAAGGGGCAACCAAATTATTTCCATTGTCATTCACACCAGTTACCTGTATTATATTAGAATCGATGAGGTCTTGAATTTCATGTTTTAGATGCATACATCATTCAATGCCATGGCCTACTGAGTGGTGATAGTGACAAAAGGCATTAGCATCAAATGAGGGTTCTTGTATCCTATTACTATCAAATGGTTTCACAGGAGGAAGCTTCAAAAGATTGTTTCTTACTACTTGATTCATAATTGATTAAAGAGAGTCGGATAATGGAGTAAACTATCTTTGTTATTTCCTGAATTGAAATGGTGCTGATTTAGGATTACTGAGAGTGGACACTTTTGATTGAAAATTATTCTAATGTTGTCCATTGATCTTGATGAAACTCTTGTTATTCCTCTTAAAGTTGTTTTGAGATGTTCTAGCTGTAGATTGACCAACTAGATCTGATGAGTTTTGATTCTCATACTGACTAGACAAAAGCTGGTAATCGTGAAGAGCTATGCATAGATGTTGAAAAGAGCTATACTTTGTCAAGAGGATTTTATCATGGATGTTAGGTTGTAGATTCGTAATGAATATATTCTAAACATTCTTATCTACAATTAGATATTGTATCTGTGCAAAAAGAGCTTGATAGTGATTGATAAACTTAGATAACTTCTCTTTCTAACCTTGTTTACAATGAACTAAATCAATCAATGATACCAAAAGTCCAATATTTGCTCGGAAATGTTGCAATAATTGATCAAAAAGTTGTGATAAAGAGTGTATTGAATTTAGAGGTAATGAGAAAAACTATTCTAAAGTGGTATCTTTGAGGGATCGTGGAAAGAGTTTTTCTAACAAGTCCTCTTTGAAGAAGAAATCAGTACACATAGCCATGAATTCTGCCACATGAGTATTAGGATCACCTTACCACTGTAATTTTCAAAGCAAGGAGCCTCAAACTTATCAGGCATTTGAGCTCTTAGAATTGAAAAAGATAAAGGACTACGAGCTCATGGTATGTTGGTATACTAGGTTGAGAAGATGCATTGGTCAGATTTATCACTTTCTGTTGTAAGGAGGACATGTTTTGTAAGAGTTGGTTTAAAAGAGCATCATTGGGTGATGTGGTTTGCGGGTTAGAAGAATTGGAAGCTGTAGTCATGAAATTTAGAGGTGATTGGTTGTGAGTGGTAATGAAAGGTGGTTGAGAATAGGTAGAATAGAGAGGTGGTTGACAATGGTTATTCATATAGGAAGACACCTTAGGTGCTAGGTTTTGATAATTGAATCCAACAACCTTGTAATTCTATGAATTAATGCCATTAGATACTCCCATGCTAGTGGTAGCATTACTACAAGCTTGTGCATTAGTAGTGAGGATTGATGATGCGAAAGTGGGCATTTTGGTAGTTAGTATAGGTGTCGATCCCTGTGTATGATTCGGTGATGACACATTATTAATTGTATTCACACAGTCAACCACTAACATAATGTTGTTTCCCACTATATGGTCTATCCCACAGAGTGTATTAACACTATCTTATCCTTCTTTTAATGGCTCTCTTAAACTATGAACCACAGGTACAGCCTCTTTAACTATCCTTTCTTTTTCCACAAATGCTTGACAATCAGCTAGTTCTCTATCAAGTTTATTGATTTGTTCATCAGGTACATGTGTTATCACATCAATTGGATCTTTCAGATCATTAAATGTTTGTTCTTCCATCATGGTAGGAGTTATGATATCTTGCAAAGTTTGTGATTCACCCTTTGTAAAGTAAGCGTTCAATGGATTTTATGATGTTTGCATATCAGTGCTATTCAAAGCACTAGAACCCATTAGTCTATGGCTTCTCCTTACAAGGATGTTTCTATTAGGGAAGCAAGTTATACAACTCATGCAAAGGCATACAACACTCAATGCACAAACTAATAGAACAACCAAAAGGAGTAAGGTAGTTATGCTTGTTGAAATACACAATGTGTAATTGTAAAAGGTGAAAGTTTCAAAGCTAAGATGTAAAAGTATGCACTATGATCCAACACTACACTTCAAAATTAGATTTGAATAAATGTTGAAAAGGAGTAGCAAAATTTGAGAATGACATTTTGACTACAAACCCTAGTTTTTGCAAAGACTAGGTTATATGAAAAATGTAACTTTTTAAGAAAAACCCTAGCAAATGATACTTTTAAATGTAATGTTTGATAAGAATAAATGATGCAAAAATAAGAAAATTAAATCTTTTTATGATATGCAATGCAAAATATGCAAAACTGTGCCTTAATGCAAGCCTAGGATGCTTGTTTTTTTTTCATTTTTTTTCAAATGTATGCAAATGTTTCAATGCAAGATGATTAATATGATATGAATGAATGCAAGGTCTGATTACAACACTTAGAAACATGTGAGTTTAGTAAAAACATGAGTTCACCAAAATTTTAGGTATGAAAAGTGGGAAGATGATGCATAGTGTTGAGATCTATCAAATCAAACCCTCCTTTCACAATAACATTCAAGGACAACAACTGAGCCAAGTCACTACAAGTGAATGAGGACTCAGCTACAGTTTGGTGTACTTAGGAATGATATGGAAGGATTGATTAGATTGAGAGATTTGTCAAACCCTAATTTGAATAAGCCTCAAACCCTAATTATAATGCAATCAGGTACAAACGAACATAATGCTATAGAAAACTAGACAGGAAGGCACTCAGGAAGGATAAAAAATATACCAGAAGTTAGATTTTCAGAATTGAAGACTTTATAGACTATGGGGTGGGTGCCCAAGTTAGATAGGGTAGTTTTTCTGCAGATCTAGAGCAGTGAGCAGTGCTGAACTGTAACTTGTTCCTGAGTTCACGAAAAATCCTGTCAAGAGGACTACGGGGCAGGCGCCCTAGTCCAGTAGGGTAAAATATCAACAAGTTTCTTCCAGATCTTGAATCCTCATCCTCTGAATTACTTCTTTGCACCTACACTTTCCCAAATCCTACACCTATAACCTGCAATCACAAAGAGAGGGGTTTGGGGGTTGTGGTATTTAGGAGCTTGCCTCAATCAAGCCCTAGAATGAGATTCAAGTCTTCCAACACCATTATTATATAGACTGCATGCCCAAGGAGGGTAGAGGCCAAATCTAATGATGAAATAGAATGATTGAAACATAAATAGATGGCACCTTAGAGGTGAAGCCCATACAGAGATGAAGATCCATCAAATCATGAGGAGATGGATTGATGAAGCCAAATATGTAACAAACAAACACAATAACAACACAATTCTGCTCTAAAACACAATGAAGGCCTTGAAATCCCTTACCTCAATATCACAAGTTTGCATTATCCATCTAGGTGTAAAATGAAGACATAAACTCACTTATATGTGTTTTCCATCTAACATTCATAATTTAAATTGAAAAGGTCAACAAAGGGAAACCTTTTTAAAGGTCCTATGCCCACACATTAAACTTTGGGTCCTGGTAAATCATCCTAGACTTGGGCACAGGCACCCAAGTCCCAAGGCTATTTTTTGGTCTTGATTAAAGTTTAAGATGGGCCCCTAAGTCCCATTTGACATGGGTTTTAGGGGAAATTGCTCTGCAATAAGTATTAAACTTGTAAAGTGTAAACATAGGGACCTAGGAACTAAACTAGGAGGAAAAAGGCATAGGGATACTTTTTACTCCATAATAGTATTATGTCCTCCTGGACAACTATATTCATCTCCTAGGACACTCAGGCCTGAATAAGAAAACTCTGTAGCTCTACAAACACCCCAAAGATCTTGGTAATCAACAGCGCTAGAGAATCTGTGTAGCTCTAGAGATTCCGTGTTGTTGCCAATAGCTTCAAAGATCACAATCTTCTCTTCTCTACTCCATCACTCCAGAGATCCTCCAACAAGCTAGAAAATATTGGAGTATCATGCAGTGTCCTTCATGCCTAGCTCCAGAGATAATTAGGATTGCCTCCAGAATTCCTCAAAACTACCTTCCACCTGTGCAATAGATACCTATGAAACCAAAAAGAAATAATTCTACACAATTTTGTCAGTTTCACTGCAACATAAGTTTTTTCATCATAACAATAATCTTCAGCATTTCATCTCTTATTAGCGTAATTAAACCAAGACTTCACAGTTCCTATAGTGTAGTTACTAGGACAAGCAATGTGAAAAGATGGGAAAAATGAAGTAAAAAGTCATGTTTGGATGAGTGCTACCTGACACTCATCAACACTCATGCATCAAGTGTGAATCATGAGGAGAAGTTTGATCACTTGAACCTTAGTGTTCTTTCATCTACTTTAGTTCATGAGACTAGTGTTAAGCTTCCATCTCCTCAAACTCGTACTTCTTTAGAGATTGACATCAACATGGTTTCATCTACTTCAGTTGAGTAGGATCATTCTAGTCTTTCAGACATAGCTTTGTGGTATACTTTCTTGGCAGGTATATTAGACTTGTTTTGTGAGTCTCATATTACAAATTTGGAGGACGCGTGCTTGAGGGGATATCTCTCCGCTTTGATGACAGTCACAACACAACTGTTATCCCATCTACTTCAACTTTGAAGATTGTTCTTCATGAGTCTACTTGGGGTTTTGGATTGGTCACTGGTGCAGGAGCACCTGAGGTGTCATCAAACCCCCATAAGGCACATTTTGAAGTTTTTGTGTTCTAAGAGACCATGGTTGTTAATAAGGTCTTAAAAGACCCTTTCTCATGTTTTTTAATAAGGTCCAATGGACCACTTCCTAAGTGTTTGTAATAAGTTTGGATCCATTTTGTAGGCATTTGTCCAAAATGCCATGTTTTTGTCAATGTTGTCATATTGTTGTCACATGGTGAAAATGTAACCAAGGATGGATCCAATGGATGTAATAAGGTTGTTTGAGTCTCCTTAGGTGTTTCTAGGGTGTTTGTGGCCCTTTGAAGGTAGTTGGGCTCTTGTAGCCTTCAATATTGTCAAAATGTGCAAAGTTGTTTGGCAACTTTTACAAATTGTAAAGCAAATAAAGGGCAAAACTACAAAAAACCAATGGTCACCCTCCTAAAAAGTAGTTGGGGATAGTTGGAACTATAATTACATGCTTAAAATTCCTCCCAAGGGTTGAGGCAAGGTAGTAGTTGGAGTTGCTGATCAAGAAATACAAACAAACACTCTGATTTCCAGAATTTTCTACATTTTTGCTTCTATAATGTTCATAACTTTTCGCATAAAGATGAATAAGAAGGTGAGACTAGACTTTTTATAAATCCCTATGTCTTACCCTTCATTTGAGTCTAGTTAGAGGTCTCCATACACTGTCTATAGGAAGTTATGAGTGTTTTCCCAAAAATGAGTTGCTGAAAATCTACATTTTCTGTGTTTTTTTGTTGTTCTAGGCCGTACTATACACAAGTACGGAACATTCATCTACCCATGGTGTTATTATTTGATATTACATTGAACCATATTTCATTTTATCCTAGTTTGGAGTTGGGACATTAAGTTTGAAGAGAGTTACAAGGGTTTTACTAAAATCAGTCTTTTAAAACCCTCAACAAGGGTTTGGTTGAAACAATGGTCATCTGACCATTCCACTACCCCTCCTCACCATAGGACTAGTGGAATGGATTGTACTACTCTTTTCTTAGATTTTTGGTTCATTTGTAGGGCAAGGAGATTGGTTTCGGAAGAGTTTTGTTGAAGTGGGCTTGATAAACCCATGTATCAATCCATTGAAGGAACCCGTGTGCATGAAGAAAGTACAGTCAACTGTAGGCACTCAAAACCTATGAAAGCCTTGGTTTTAACACTATTTTGACATGTTTCAATAGTTAATAAATTTCTGTGAGTTGATTAGAGGGGGGTCTCTTTGTAAATTAGGGCTAATAGGGGCTCTAGGTCACTAGGAGGGGTTATAGGTTGGACCATACTGTCCAAAACAACCCATACCTATTTTGTAATATGTCATGGGAGATCCAAATGGGTATTTGTAGATTGTCTAAGTTCTTAGTTTGAAGGTCTGTTTAAGAAGTTATTGCTGACTGTTCATGTTTGGAGGGCTACAAGGGATTTGGAGGCTTAAAGAAGGAAGTACTAAACCCATGTTTGTTCTGCCTTTTCCAATGGTTTGGATGGGTCCCATGGCATGCCAAATAAACTTTTCCATGAATATTTTAGGGCCACTAATTGCTTTCCCCACTTTTGCAAATTGATCTTTGAATTTGGGTTTTTTGGGTGTAGTGAAAACCTTGTCTATTTGTGCTATCCTCCAACTATCCTAGTGCCTCTACATCATCGTGGTATCAGAGCAAGGGAGTAGATTCTTGAAAGTTGAGAGAAGAAAGTTTGGATAGTTGAAGGCAAGATGCCTCCAAAAGGTGGATCAATACTTGCTAGGGAGTTGAACCTTAAAGAGCAAGTTGCAACATTGGAAGCTAGAGATAGGAGGAAGAGAGTTGATGAAGGTGAGAGTGAGTTAGAGGAAGAAGGTGGAGAAGAAGTTCCACAAGAGGAAGAATTAGATCCGGAATATGCAAGGATGGAAAAACTTCTTAAGGTAGTTAGAGCAAGTGACCATAAAGCCAAGGCAGATTTACCAATGTATGGAGGGAGAATAGATGGTGAAGAACTTATAGATTGGATTGGGGCTTTGGAAAACTACTTTGAGTGTGAAGAAGTGGAAGAAAATCAAAATGTTAAGGTGGCCAAATCAAGATTGAAAGGCCATGCTTTCTTATGGTGGGATTGTGTGCAGGTTGATAGGTGGAAGAAAGATAAGCCAAAGATCACTTCTTGGAGCAAGATGGTGGAGAAGTTGAAGGCAAAGTTTCTACCCAATGACTACTATGTTCAGTTGTACAAAAGGCTGCAAAATATGAAGCAAAAGGAGAAGGATGTGCAAGTATATACGGAAGAGTTTCCTAAGTTCGATATCAGGACAACACATGAGGAAGATGATGAAGAGAAGGTAGGAAGGTATCTCAATGGGTTGAGATACAATATCCAAGATGAACTCAGTCTCACAACACCAAGGATAGTTGAAGAATGCTACAAGTTGGCTATGAAGACTAAAGAAAAGTTGCAAAGAAGCCAAGAGAGACAAGGAAGAGGTAGAGAAAATACCAATAGAGGACGAGGAACAAGACCAACCCAAGAAGACCAAGGAGACACAAGTAGAGGTAAGGACCAAGTTTCTAATTTTAGAGGGGGATTTAGAGGCACAAGAGGTGGAGGTAGAGGTTCTAATGTTTTCACTGGGAGATGTTATCATTGTAATGGCATTGGTCATACAACATACAAGTGTCCAATGAAACAAAGTTCTACATCCGGTGGTAGTGAAAGGAGGAATGAAAAGAGGGTTCAATATGTGCAAGAAGAGGAGGTAGATGAAAGTGTTAACTCTCCAATTGGGAGTGCAGCCACAGTTCAAGATGGAGAGACATTGATGATGAGAAGAACACCATTGCAAGCATCCAAAAAGCCATTGAATAGGAGAGCTCTTTTCAAAACCACATGTAAGTGTTGATAGTGACTACTTGTCATTGATGTCAAAAATATGTTGAGTTGATGATGATGTAGATATGGCAGGATGTATAGCATGATGTATTCTCATAGTCTTGATGTTTGGTGTTTATGACAGGACTTGTTTTATCAACTTGATCACATCATTTGTTGATGCTCACATAAAGCTTCACATAAAGGTTGTGCTGTTAGGACTTCAAGGTTGGTTTAGGTGATAGTGGTTTACAGTAGTAGAGACAATATAGTGTTTGTAATGCTAACTTGTTAGTGTTGGAGACAATTGTTCTTGTTTGGAGATATTGGTCTTCTCAGGATGTGCTCATCTCATGACATTTGTTGCAATACAGTTGTTAGCATGATATAGAGGCATTGCTTTGATCTCTGATAACTTTATCTTGGATCTGATGTCTTCTTGTTATGACTTATGACATGTGATATCATAGTCTCTTGTAAGTAACATACAATGATATGGTCTACATAGTGACAGTTGTGGCATGGTCTTCATTTGATCTGAGTTGCTTTCAAGTCATGGTTGGTGCAAGAGCACCTAGATATTTAAGTTTTGATTAAATGTTTAGTTGTCTTGTTTTGTTTAATAAGGTCTTGGCGACCATTTTAATGATGTTATGAGGCTTGTAGCCATGCTTGTAGTTGGACTATGTCCCAATGTCGAAAGAATGTTGTAGGTCCTAGTTAGGACAGCCACATGTTGTCTTAGGTAGTTTACAAGAGTCATTAAATTTTAATATTTGTATAGGATAGTCATTTAATATTCTCCATGTTTATTAGCCTATAATGGCATGTCAAGGTTGGAAAGGTGTTTAAAACCTTGTCATAAGTTAAACCTTATGTTTAGAAAGCTTTCTAATCATGAAAAAAAACAATCAGTGGGCAGTTTCAAAACCAAGTTTCTAAAACAGTTTCAGAGGACAGCAGTTACAAATCAGAAAAAAGACAAGGAAGAGAAATCGATGGTTTTAGAATGCAAAACATTTTTCAAGCATTATTGAGGCTTGTATTAAGCCAAGAGAGATTGTATTGTGGAAGATATTTGGAGGTTTAGGAAAAAAGAATAGAAAGAAGACTATTTTTTGTTGTTTTACTGTTTTTCAATATTTTTCCTTCACTGTTTCTCAGAAATCTGTACCTGTACGGAAGAACTTTGGCATGAATTTGGAATGGAATGAAAGGGGACTGAATTACCTTTGATCCAAAGCTTATTGGAGGTCTTAATATCAAATTTGATGGGATGAATCTCTATTTTACCAAAAACTATTTTTTCTACTTTTTTTCTATTTTTTCACTGTTTTTGCTACAGTAACCATGATTATACAGACTTTTATTGCCCAAACTTGTGATGGATGGAAATTAATTTGAATTACCTTTGATTTGAGACTAGTTTGGGATCTTGATGATGATCTGGGTGGGAGATATGGGTGATTTCCCAAAAACTATTTTTTTTCTGAATTGCTGTTCACTTCCTTAGAATTTGTGTTTCTTCCACTTCACCGGGTGGCATCTCTCAAATCTCTAGTGTAAGAAAATCCTTGTGACATGTAATTTCATTTTCCAAAGGGTGCACATCAAATGGTGAAGATTCAAGGTGTGGAAAGTAAAGTTTAGGACTGCATTTTCTGTTAACAGCCTGTTGAGACAGCATTTAGGAACAGTCAAGAGTTGTAGGACTAAGGGTTTGTTAAAATACTAATGGAGAGACACCTTTGATGGATCAATGAGCATGTGTAGACCAGGTTTGAAGTGCTCCTGCACATGCAAGGTGTGAGGAGTTGTGGAGTTTCCCAAACCAATAAGCCTTGTATGCATGCAAGGCCTAAGAGCCCTGATTTGTTCTTTGTCAGTCCATTTTTGGACAGTTTCTTACAAAGCAATATACATTGAGTTTTAGATATGTTTGAAGACTTGGTAAAAGTCATTCAAAGATTCCATCACAATCTTGAGAAAGGTTTGGTAGTAAGAGTTATGCCATGACAGTCCTTTCTATAGGGCTATTAGGACAGTGGCAGCTAGACAGCAAAGCATGAAGAATGAAGATTGCAAACTTGGAAGAGAGATTGGTATGGTTCTGTCTAAGTTGTTGAGAGGGAAGAAGACCTTGTGAAACCTTGTGTAGGTCAAAGATGATGATACTCAGTTTGGTGTCACTGTTTTTGTGAAAGTTTCCTATTGAAGCTTGTAGAGCCTAATGGATTGAAATCCATTTTATGAACTTTGCCTAGTATGAAGTTGTTGGATCTTATCCTCTACATTAATGGTTTATAGGAGCATGTTCTTCATAGTATACAGTGGCTTGGTCTTCTAAATGACAGTGGCTTAATGAGATAGATAGAGATCTACACATGATTTACTCATGGACTTTACTTGATCTACATGCAACATCAAAATATTTGAGAAAGACATCGTATGTTATAAGCATTTAATAAAGTATCAAAAATGTTTAAGTTGGTGAACACAAGTGGAACTTGATCAGTAGTGAAGATTATTTTAGTCCATGGGGTTATAATCTAAAATGCTAAAGCATTCCTAATACCCTAAAAGTCCTAAAAATCCTAGCATAAAACTCTAATCTTAACCATATGCATTTTTGTTCTATTTAAAGGTTGACCGGTGCTTGTAGGTTAAGTCACTTAATGTGACCTTCTAATGGGTTGTTAAAACATTGTAAACCAACCCCTTTCTCCTAGCCATACCGGTGGTCAAGGTAAAGGTCTTTAAAAAGAGCATCGAATGCTTTAGATACTTCATAAAAAAAGTAAATGTTTGGAGTAGTTAATAGTTTGAATTTTTGAAGACTATTAAAAGAGCACCGAATATGTTATTCGAAGAAAAAGCATCTATAAAGCTTTGTAAAGTTTGGGGCACATCTTGTGCATTGATTTTAGAAGTTTTCTTTAAGGAATTTTTTTTAAATTTCTATTTTATTTGCCTTTTAAAAGGCATGAGATTTAGGAGCTTAAGGATGGATATGAGTTTTTTTCAAGGAGCTTTTATAGGAGATGAGTGATGCTTTTAAAAGCAATTTTTTTGGAATTCTTTTTAGAAGATTTCTAAAACAAGTTTTTATTCTATCCTCATAAAAATTGCTAAGAGGAACATTTTTTTTGTTATAATCTTTTTGTGAAAAGGATGAGGACAAAGAATTTGAAGAAAACATTTCCAAAAAGATTTTTTGAGAAGAAGAAGAAGTTCAATGGATTTGAATGTAAAAGCATGTAAGTTTTTTAAGGAGAATTGTGTTTGCAGATCATAGAATATGAAGGGTTATTTTCTTTTTGAAAAGAAATTACAAGAGGATCGGAGAGTCTTTTTAATTTTTCTTGCAGATAAATTGATTGAAGATTGAGAAAACTTGTGTAGAGTGTTTTTGAAGTTGAAAAAGAGTTTTGAAGAACACAAAATATTGAAAATTTTAAGGGAAAAGGAATTTCAAGAGAATTTGAAATGATCTTGCTAATATTGTTGTAGAAAAGAAAATATATATATACATATGATTTTATTTTTGCAGAGATGAAGAAATTGAAGGGATTTGTACAAAGAGGAAGAAAATTGAATTGAATTAATATTGAGTTTTGACTATGCAAATGAAAGAGTATTTTGTTTGCAGGGGATTGATTTTCTTTTGAAGAATATGAAAGGGCTCTAAACTGAACAGAGAGATTGATTTTTTTTAAAGAAAAAAAATTGCAGAGAGAAGGTGAAAAGTTTTTTGTTTGCAAGATCTTCATTGAGAGAAGATGAAAATGAATATATAGAATGTGGGAAGTCATCTCATATTTATTATCTTTGTAGGTGAATTGATTTGTGTGTTGTTGAGTGGATCAGGATACAGGGTTGATTATTTTGAATATCTGAGTTTTGTATATGATTTGGGTTGATGAGAAGAATGGTCATTTGACAGACACATGTGAAAGAAGAAATTTTTTGTATTGAAATAGAGAAACCCTCTGAGTTCTTGTTTTTAATTTGTTCTGTAATAGGGGTTGGTGCTCCTTGAAGTTGGTGCTTCTAAACATTGTAACCAGTGAGGTTTTTTGATAAAGCCAGTAAGGTAGTTTTGGAGTGGTTTTTCTACCCCTGGAGGGTTTTCCACTTGTGTAAATCTTGTGTCATGGTTTATATTGATCTTTTCTATGTGTGTATGATTTACTCATTAGGTTTTATTCTCTTTCTTCATTCTCAGTCATGTGCACATGTGTTTGACAAATCAATGATATCTTTCTCTTTGTGTCTTGAAAGTTAAAGTTTGCAAAAAGATTTGAAAATTTACACAACACTGATTCACCCCCCCTCTCAGTGTCCTAAACTCCTACAATTGGTATAAGAGCCATGTTCCCTTTAGAAGCTTAATCAGCTTGGGTAGATCCTATGAGTGGAGTTCAATGGGTAAGTGCAGAAGAAATAAGAGCAAGAAAATTGTCAAGTCTCAGACTACTCAAAACTCTTCATCTTTATCAAATTCAAAGGTTGATATAGAATTTACTAATATAAATGTTCCTTAAATTGAATATGATATTGTATTAGAAGAAAAAGTTTTAGGAGTTCCTCAGTTTGATGGTTCAGATTTTTTAGTTTGGTATGTTAGAATGCAAATTTATTCATCCTCTTTAGAATATGATATTTTAATGTTAGTTGAGAATGGAAATGACAAAGAAGCCCTTGAATGTAATCATATTGCAAAGAGGGCCATATTGTCTGCTCTATCTAATGATGTTACTTGTAAAGTTATAGATTGTGTTACAGCTCAGGATATGTGGAGGAGATTGAAAATAATTTATCAAGATAATGATAAAGAAGAGGACACTCTGGTGTGTGAAGAAAGTGGGAATGAAAGGAGACTTTCAAATGAAGGAGTTGAAGTTCAAACCCAATCAGATGAAGCTAGCATCATAAGTTATGATGATCAGGAATATGATGAACAAGACTGTGAGATTAATATGGAAGGAGAACTCATATATGCTCTAACTAAACTCAAGAAACATAAGAAGGAGAACCAAAAATTAATGTTGCAATTGCAACAAGAAAGAGATTTAAAAGACAAAGCTCTTACAGATCTTGAAGATGCTAGAAACCTGATTGTACACTTGAAAAATCAAGCAGGTGAATCAAACAAACTGATTGTCAGTTTGAAGACAGAAGTTGAGGAAGCTAAGAGGATAGCAGATGTTTCAATATCTAATCTTGAAGTTAGAAGTATTGAGAATCTAAAACCAAAGGGTGAAATTATCAAACTCAAAAAAGAATATGATGATATCAAAGTTTTATCTAAGAAATATCAAGAGTTTGAAGATAGCTCAAACAAGTTGCATGAGATGTTGGGAAAACAGAAGCATCATAAGGACACTACTGGTTTAGGATTTGAAGAAGGGGAATGTTCCAAAGCTAGAGAGACTCCTAGAAGGAAAATTGATTTAAGTCATCATGTTGCTGCCACAGAAGGTAAAAGGAAGAGTGAAGCTGAACAGAAAACCAGAGATGAATTTGTGCATAATCAAAGAAGGAATTTCAGAAAACCTGCTACTATAAGACAAGAATACATGTACAGGTATAACTATTCATTAAATGGTTATTGTTATACTTGTAATCAATTTGGACAGAAATTAGTTAATTGCAGAAGGAATACTAATATTGTTTGTTACAAGTGCAATAATGTTGGACACATACAAAGAAACTGTAAAATGAATAGAAGGTATGATCCTACTTGGAAGCATAACATAAATACTCAAGGGATGTTAAGAAGGTATTATCAATCATTTGATTATGATTACAGAATAATTTGTTATAATTGCAATTCTCCTAGTCACAAAGCATTTAGTTGCAAAAAAGCATCACCTGATTTGATGGGTTGGAAATGGAAAGCGACAGAAAAGGTCTGGAGGAAGAAAGAACCTGTGAAAGTGTGGAAGCAAAAACAAAGTCAGAACAAGAAGGGTCCTAAACTTGTGCATCTTGCACAAGTTACATCATTAGTTGCATAACTGAGAGGATGAAGTAAGGGGGAGTTATTCATGTTCTATCATTTATTCCCAAGAAGTTTCAGGAGTAGATGGTGATCTTGTCTTGATTCTTGAAATAAAATTTATGATGATATTTCTAACTATGTTGATCTTCGGTGCTTTTTAGTGCTACAGGTGATCTTTAGTTTAGTATGCATACAAGATGTTGAAAGGATGTTCAAAGGTTCAGTTCACAAAGAGTTTGTTAATATTGAATAACTTGGTTTATGAATGATCCTACATTCTCTTCATATCGTTCTTACAGAAGTTGAGTGTTCTTGTTAGTAAGATTGTGACGTTTGAAATCAATTAAGATGTTCTCAAAATGTTCTAATCAGGTATGTTGGCTAAGGAGGTTACAAATGAAAGAAGTCAATTCATAATTCTTGTATCTGCATTTGGTTTTGCAAAGTGTTGTTGCAGGAAGAACTTGTTGTGCAGTCTTGATGGGCTGATTTGATTTACAAGGTTAAAAAGGGATTAGTTCTTATGTTGTGAAAAGTCTCTTGTGTAGAATAGGAGGATGGTATTCATCAAATAGTTTCCATTTATTCAGATGGTCTTCATTCTTTTTCATGTCAAAAAGGGTGTGCAAGAATAGATTGGTTACAGGATGATAGTTCATGTTGGAAGCCATTGGCAAGGACATCTCTTGTGTGATATTCATGTCATCATAGATTGTGATTCATACTGATTGGTGAAAAGTGTAGTCTTTGCATGAAATTCAAGTTCATATCAAAGAGGTCAATTTGATGATCATATCTACTACCTTGTTAAGTTATGTTTTATGGCATATGTTTTTCATAAGTATTGAAGCTTTTAGGAGATTTGGAGATAGTGTTTCACTTGTTTCATTGATGATCTTCCTCACTAATATGTTTCAGATAGAGTTCTTCAAGCTATGACATTGATGGTGTTATCTTGTATTTCATCAAAGGAAGTTAAAGGTATGTCTTGAATCAGCAATAGCAGATGATAATGTTCAACAAGGTTTGCCTTTTACTGGTTTTAGGATTGTTATCATCATAAATCATTCTTGTTGAAAGGTTAACAGGAGTTTATGTCTTCAAGGTGCTCATAATGCAATGTGATTATAATTGTTATGATCATGCTATAACATCTTTTAGTGGAGTTGTCCTCAAGGGGAGTTAATTCAGGCTTTGTCATCAGATGTCAAAAAGGAGGAGAAAGAAACAATGCTTTATGGAGTTTTTCCATCAATGACAAAGGGGGAGATTGATGGTGACTGATTGTCATTGATGTCAAAAAGATGTTGAGTTGATGATGATGTAGATATGGTAGGATGTATAGCAGGATGTATTCTCATAGCCTTGATGTTTGGTGTTTATGACAAGACTTGTTTGATCAACTTGATCACATCATTTGTTGATGCTCACATAAAGCTTCACATAAAGGTTGTGCTGTTACGACTTCAAGGTTGGTTCAGGTCACAATGGTTTATAGTAGCAGAGATAATATATTGTTTGTATGCTAACTTGTTAGTGTTGGAGATAGTTGTTCTTATTTGGAGATATTGATCTTCTCAGGATCTGCTCATCTCATGACATTTGTTGCAATACAATTGTTAGCATGATATAGAGGCATTGCTTTGATCTCTGATAACTTTATCTTGGATTTGATGTCTTCTTGTTATGACTTATGACATGTGATATCATAGTCTCTTGTAAGTAACATACAGTGATATGGTCTTCATAGTGACAGTTGTGGCATGGTCTTCATTTGATCTCAGTTCCTTTCAAGTCATGGTTTATAGTAGCATGTTCTTCATAGTATATAGTGGCTTGGTCTTCTAAATGACAGTGGCTTAATGAGATAGATAGAGATCTACACATGATTTACTCATGGACTTTACTTGATCTACATGCGGCATGAAAAGATTTGAGAAAGACATCATATGTTATAAGTGTTGATAACTGAGAGGGGGGGGTGAATCAGTTATCCTAATTATTTCTTCTTTTGAACTTTCTTATTAATCAAAGCAGCATTGAATCAAACAAACAAACATTACCATAAAATGAGAAACACATGACACAGTATTTTTGACATGGAAACCCGGTTAAGGGAGAAAACCACGGGGTGATTAACCCAAAGATTATTCTCTGTTAGAAGAATAAGGAATTACAAAATGGCACTTGCCAATTAGGGCTCACTACCCGAGCACACTGCTCACAAAGAGGCACACTGCCTACAAGGAGACACACTATCTACAAAAGAATGTTATACAATACTTGAACTGATTGGAAGCATCTACATATGCTGGAGTTCAGTTCCGGTTAGGCTCAGTATACTGATCTGCTGCACTTCATCTTTCCTTTGTTCTTTATTCTGCTATCTTTTCACATACCGGATCTTTCTTACTGCTTCTGCTCTGCTCTGTATTTATTCGCATACACCTTCACATCATCACACTTTTCACAACTAAATCCATCCTCTATATATATCCGCACTAGTGATTTCATTATCTTTCTAGTCAGCACCCGGAATAATCTATCTTCTCACAAACTCTGTTCTGTCGGCTGAATCCTTGCATATCAAGTAATGCAGATCAAGCATATACTTGTAGATATCATTAATCATGTCGGCCAAACATGATTCATGCCTTCACAACCTTTACCATCAACAGTAACACATCCAGAAAATAGTCTGATACTCTGTCAGTCAGTTCTTCCTCTGTTCTCACTGTCTCTTAGGAATCCGGTACTCAACTATTCATATCTTTTTCTTTGTTCATCACCGGAGGCTAAATCCTTGGAATATACTACTCAAGGTAGTCCTCTTGACTTCCCCAAATCCGCACTACACCAAGACACTTCCTCTGAGAGATCCGGACCAATCTGTCAGACCTTGCCACATGCTCTGTTCTTGTTCACTGGACCACAACAATCTTCATTCTGACTTCCGGTAGAGACACACCATGACTTGCGGATATGTGGGATGACCTTTGTTGCCATCAATGACAACAACCATGAGTCCATATAGTGTCTCTTGCCAACAATCTCCCCCTTTGGCATTGATGGCAACACTTAGTGAAAAATGACTAAGTGTTTACACTATGCTCCCCCTTGGCTGATGCTCTATCTTTATATACAATTTTTGGAACTCCCCCTTAGTTGGATTCCTCATTTTTCACTGCTCCTCACTCCCCCTTTGACATCAATGGCAAAGGGTAGGGTCCGCACACCAAAATTTTCAAAAATTTTCTATACATAGCCGCATATTTACATACTCACATATGCTGAAGAATGTCTGCAAAAGATGTCTTCAATTGGATCAGTTCTGTAGCCCAACTTTGCTTCATTCTATCCAAAATTGAAATGTGACCACTCAACAAAAATGCAAATGCATCTGCCCTTTTTAGATCTTTCGGATCACTTGTCTGCGCTGTGATTTGAGCTTCTGCTATGGCCTCATGCATGGCCTCTAGCTTAGGGACAATTAACCCCCTGAGCTCACTCAACCTGCTTATTCTATTTTTCCTTTCCTTCTCCAATTTCTTGATTTCACTCAAGACTGCAATAGTCTGACATTCTTGATTTGTTATAGAGGAAGAAAGAGGATCAAAAATTTGAGACAAGCTGAGTAGTGTGTCCTCTTGCTCTTTTATTTTCTTCTCAATGTCCACTGTTACCTTGGACCAGGAGATACAAAATTTGTATATTTCACCGCCATCCTTAAGAGCATTTTCTAAGCTCTTTATCCCAATGTTCATGTTTCTCCTATCATTAATGATCAAACCCTGAACCTCGGAGAACCTTTTATCCAAAAACTCCTTCCGGACCTTTTCTTTGGCTGATTTTTCTAGAGATTCAAAATGTGTATTAACACTGCTGACTAAGGTTTTGAGATTACCAGAAGAGGAGGCTGTGGGATCCTTTTGAAAAGATGGCATGATCTTTTCCAGCACTCCAGATGCTACCTCCATAAGCTCACAGTCTTCCATGTGAGATTTCAGTAGTTTCTCTTTGACTTTCTCATTTGCAAATAGGCTATTTTCATTGTTTGTACCGGTGACAAAGAGTCAAAATCTAATGGTCCTTTTAGCAGGTCTGGTTCATCAATTTCTATAGTGGCTTTTGTCAAGAATTCTTGAACAGTTTGTGCAGTGTCTCTTGCCAGAGATAGATGTTTCTTCTCTTCTGCAGTTTTGTCCTTTGGAATCTTTTCTCCTTCCTTACTCTTACCACTTTCAGTTGTGGTTTTCTCTATTGGGGTCTTCTCTTTCTCTGCATCCTTGGTGCTGTCAACCTCTTTTTCTTTAACTACTGCTTCTTTCTCTTGTAGTTTCTCTTCTTCTTGGGATCCAGAGACTGTAGGGGAAATGGAGGAGAGATGTTAGTCTGTTCAAGGGCCACTTCTTCCGGAGCAGATGATTCCAAGTCCACAGCTGTTTCTGCACCTAAGTCCTCTACAACAGGAAGATTAAACCTTTTGAAGGTTTTCTGAAGAATCTCTTCAGTGTCCTTGGCTACCTTGTCGGTCTCACCAAGCATAAGCTGATTCATCCTTGCTTTGCTCCTGAATTCATCCTTGCAGTCTTTGAATACCATGTTCATTGTTTTGTGATCAATTGAAGGATATAGCTGAATAGCTATCTGTTCCCTGATCTCAAGGTCTTTTGCCATGGCATTGTTCTTTCTTATCTCTAATTCCATCTCTAGGCTCTTTGGGATTTCAGAGATAATCTCAATAAAAGCTTTATTGTAGATGTTCAAGTACCTTATTATAGCTTCTTGCAGGATCTTTTGATCTGCCTCATTGTAGTCATCATAGAATTCAGCCACCGGTTGAAGGTTCCCATCCACAGTGACTGATTTGACTACACTGTCTAGAGATAGGGTGGGCTTTTCAAAAAATTCTTCTGTCATTTCTTCCTTGTCTCGACCAGTAGAGGGTTTACCGGATCCTTTCCTTTTCTGTTTCTTTATTTCTTTCACTCCCTCATCTGACTCAGTTTCTTCTTCATCCTTTTGGCTTTGATAAGCCCTTGTGGCTTTTGTCTTAGATCTTTTACCGGATGCCTGGACTTCCGGTTTTGAACTTTTGGTTGTGGGAGGTGCAGACCTTTTTGATGATCTGGCCTGGGTGGAAGTTTCAACCGGAGCACTTTTCTTACTTTTCTTTTCTGCCTCTTTCTTTTCTTCCTCAGCCTTTCTCCTCTTTTCCCAGTTGGCATCAAGTGCCTCCTTTGGAATGCCTAGGCCTTGAGCAATATGCTCTACTTCTTTTCTCACCTTCCTCTTTATCTCAGGTTCTCTAAGTTCCACATGAATTTTCACACTCAGTTCCTCAAATGTTCTGAACCTTTCTGCCTTTGGATCTTTAGGCTGACTTAGCATGTGTTGAACATGCAACTCCACTATCTGTTCATCTACTTCATACCCCATGGGCATGATCCACACAGTTCTTGGTTCTACTGCCTCCATTAGACACTGATCTGTTTCTACCATGAAGCATACTGTGTCTTTGTACTTTTCAACAAGGGATTGGGGTATTCTTTCTCTTGCATGCATCATGCTTTGGAAGTTCTTGAAATATCCCCATAGAGCTGTATTTCTTGCTTTAGCATCCCCAAGTCCATGCAAATAGTCTTTGATTTGGATGGCAACCGGTCTGTCATTCTGCCATATCCATCCACTGGATCCGGGAAGCTCATTCATGTAGTAAAAGAAGAGACAAAGGATCAGATTTCCATACTTGAAGGAGTTTTTCTTGTCCTTCTTAATCTTCTGCAGATTTTCAAAAAATTGGTTTACAAGAAGCTCACACAAGTCATAGTCTGCATTCTCCTTTAACATTTGATAAGCTATGTAGATTGCAGTTCCCGGTACTGAATTTTCCCTACTGGAGTGATAGATTTTGTAACCAATTATCATAGATGCAAATTTGACATCCGGTTCAGTGATGTCATCAACTGTCATAGCTCTCTTGTCAAACTTGGATCCGGTTGCATCACTAACTGTCTGATTTTTGACAGACTTGAGAATAGGTAATCCACCAGATGAGTGCAGACCGGTTACAGCCCTAATTGCATCTTTGGTAATCTTGAAGGGCTTGTTCAACCATAGGAAGTTGTCATGTACTCTACTTAGTACATACCGGACCTATTCATCTTCTTCAAAACAGGGGAAATGAATGCATTGTACAAAGTGTTTGTCCCGGATGGCTTTGTACTGAGGTTTGATCTCAAAGGAGTCATCTATCAATTGTTTGTGATAGATATCCATCAGTTTTGATTCTCCAAAGTCTTCAAAATTCGCATGGATGTAAACCCTAATGTCTTCCGTATGCAATACACCATGTGGAACACTAGAGAAGGCTCCTAGTGGATCTACCTCCAAGGATTTGTAAGGATGTTTCTTGAATGTGGGACGAGGTCTATCAGAGATCTTAACTATATTCGGAGTAGCCATTTTTAAAAGATTTGCAGGGAGATATTGAAAACGAAAAATACCTTATGCACCTTCGGTTATTTGGATTGATTTCTATATGTAGTAACTTCTGTAAGTGATCTTCAGTGAACTTGATGAATTTTGTCGCAGAGCTCCGCTTTTCGCTTCTTCTTGGGTGTGGAATGATCAAATGATTATTGAGAAATCCCTTATATCATTTCGCAAACCCTAATATCTATTTGCAATAAATGCTCCACCTATATTATTCCGGTTTGCCTTATCCGGATAGCTTGGAGTATCCCGGATCAGTTCTGATCTATGAACATCATGCGTATCTTTCAATCATGAATAAATCAAGATGACACATTACAAGAACATCCCAAACATTCTGTCCAGTCCGCAGAGCAAAATAATGTACTTCTGGATCTCTCCGGACCCTTTTGTAGTCCTCTGTCATTCCGGAGCATCTCCCGGAATAGGTCTTACTTGATCGATCACAACTTCTTTGCATCTTCATGCGGACCTCTGAAATCTTGTCTGGATCATCTCAGGACTTATATCTTCAAACCCTTTACTCCGCATCTTGTATCACATCCAATACCACTTGATTGGCTGGGGGAACAGGATTTTCTTTGAGTCTCCCCCTGAGCCAGAGCTCACTTTTCAATTTCTGGAAGAAATATCAGCACCAGAGTCTGGTGCGGATCCAACCTCTACATTCTTTGAACTTTTCTTCACCCAAATCTTGTTCATCTGATTCCTAACTTCATCCACATTCATCTTTTGTTTACCCTTGTCTTGATTCTGATTATATACCGGACCTCTTTTGTCCTGATTCTTGCTTTTGCAGACTTTTGCATTATGACCGGACCTATTACAGATTTGGCAAATAACATTTCTTTGCATATTTGACTGATAACCTCTTGATATGCATTGATTAGCCATATGACCTACTCTATTGCATGCAAAGCATCTACCATTGAATGATTTGTTTATTTGCATATTTCTGCATTCATGAGACTTGTGTCCATACCTTTTGTAGTTAAAGCACTGTCTGGAGAAGGATGAATTAGTCTAATTCATTATCTTTCTGCACCGATTAGCTTTGTGACCAAAGTGATTGCAGCTGTGGCAGTATCCATTGAAGGATGGATATCTTTGAGCATTGGGCTGTCTTACCGGAGGTCTTCTAGGCCTATTCCTTGGATTTTCTAATCCAAAATTCTTTTGACCGGATCCAGAGCTTTCTCCTTTCTCATATCGCAAACCATACTTGTCATCTGTCCTCTTTTGACTTCCAAGAAGTACTTCAAGTTGGGCAGAACTTATCTTGAATTTTTCTTTATATTCATTTGCTGTTTGAAGATCTCTTTTGAGAGAGACAATTTGATCCTCAAGTTTTTCTTCATTATCTTTGGCATCTTCAAGATCAGATTCAAGATGTCTGATAATCCTATCCATCTGGTGGCATTCTTCTGATTTCTCTTTAAGACATTGTCTTAGATTGTCTTCAGCTTTTCTTTTTTCTTCAATCTCTTGAGTAAACTTTATAGTTCCTAATTCCATTTCATGTCTTAACATAATGACTTCTTTTGATAACTTTTCACATAACTTGGTTTTCTCAGTCAATTCTTCATCTGTATTGCTTTCTTCACTTTGTCTTGCCAATTGTTGGAGCAGCTCCTTTCTCTTTTTCATAGAGAGACTTGATTTGTCTTTTAGTTCTCTCATGAATTCATCAGCCTGTTTGAGTCTTTCCTTTAATTCATTGACTTCAGAATTTGACTGTTCAAGATCCTCAAGGGCAGTCTTGAGTTGCTCCCTTAAACCATATGCATCCATTTGAACTCCCAGATCTTCCTCAAGTTGTTAGGCTCTATTAGGAGGAACTTGGCTCTGATACCAATTGTTGATAACTGAGAGGGGGGGGGTGAATCAGTTATCCTAATTATTTCTTCTTTTGAACTTTCTTATTAATCAAAGCAGCATTGAATCAAACAAACAAATATTACCATAAAATGAGAAACACATGACACAGTATTTTTGACGTGGAAACCCGGTTAAGGGAGAAAACCACGGGGTGACTAACCCAAAGATTATTCTCTGTTAGAAGAATAAGGAATTACAAAATGGCACTTGCCAATTAGGGCTCACTGCCCGAGCACACTGCTCACAAAGAGGCACACTGCCTACAAGGAGACACACTGTGTACAAAAGAATTGTTGGCAAGAGACACTATATGGATTCATGGTTGTTGTCATTGATGGCAACAAAGGTCATCCCACATATCCGCAAGTCATGGTGTGTTTCTACCGGAAGTCAGAATGAAGATTGTTGTGGTCCGGTGAACAAGAACAGAGCATGTGGCAAGGTCCGACAGATTGGTTCGGATCTCTTAGAGGAAGTGTCTTGGTGTAGTGCGGATTTGGGGAAGTCAAGAGGACTACCTTGAGTAGTATATTCCAAGGATTTAGCCTCCAGTGATGAACAAAGAAAAAGATATGAATAGTTGAGTACCGAATTCCTGAGAGACAGTGAGAACAGAGGAAGAACTGACTGACAGAGTATCAGACTATTTTTCGGATGTGTTACTGTTGATGGTAAAGGTTGTAAAGGCATGAATCATGTTTGGCTGACATGATTAATGATATCTACAAGTATATGCTTGATCCGCATTGCTTGGTGAACAAGGATTCAGCCGACAGAACAGAGTTTGTAAGAAACTAGACTGTTCTAGATGCCGACTAGAAAGGTGATGAAATTACTTGTGCGGATATATATAGAGGATGGATTTAGTTGTGAAGGGGGTAATGGTGTGATGGTGTGTGCGAATAAGTGCAGAACAGAGCAGAAGTAGTAAGAAAGATCCGGTATGTGAAAGGATAGCAGAATAAAGAACAGAGGAAAGATGAAGTGCAGCAGATCAGTGTACTGAGCCTAACTGGAACTAAACTCCAGCATATATAGATGCTTCCAATTAGTTCAAGACTGTGATTCTTATCACTTTGTAGACAGTGTGTCTCCTTGTAGGCAATGGGCCTCTTTGTGAGCAGTGTGCTCGGGCAATGAGCCCTAATTGGCAAGTGCCATTTTGTAATTCCTTATTCTTCTAACAGAGAATAATCTTTGGGTTAATCATCCCGTGGTTTTCTCCCTTAACAGGGTTTCCACGTCAAAAAAACTGTGTCATGTGTTTTTCATTTCATGGTAATGTTTGTTTGTTTGATTCAATGCTGCATTGATTAATAAGAAAGTTCAAAAGAAGAAATAATTAGGATAACTGATTCACCCCCCCCTCTCAGTTATCAACAATTGGTATCAGAGCTAAGTTCCTCCTAATAGAGCCTAATAGCTTGAGGAAGATCTGGGAGTTCAAATGGATGCATATGGTTTAAGGGAGCAACTCAAGACTGCCCTTGAGGATCTTGAACAGTCAAACTCTGAAGTCAATGAATTAAAGGAAAGACTCAAACAGGCTGATGAATTCATGAGAGAATTAAAGGACAAATTAAGTCTATCTATGAAAAAGAGAAAGGAGCTGCTCCAACAATTGGCAAGACAAAGTGAAGAAAGCAATACAAATGAAGAATTGACTGAGAAAACCAAGTTATGTGAAAAGTTATCAAAAGAAGCCATTATGTTAAGACATGAAATGGAATCAGGAACTATAAAGTTTACTCAAGAGATTGAAGAGAAAAGAAAAACTGAAGACAGTCTAAGACAATCTCTTAAGGAGAAATCAGAAGAATGCCTTCAGATGGACAGAATTATAAGACATCTTGAATCTGATCTTGAAGATGCCAAAGATAATGAAGAAAAACTTGAGGATCAAATTGTCTCTCTCAAAAGAGACCTTCAAACAGCAAATGAATATAAAGAGAAATTCAAGATAAGTTCTGCTCAACTTGAAGTTCTTCTTGGTAGTCAAAGGAGGACAGATGACAAGTATGGTTTGGGATATGAGAAAGGAGAAAGCTCCGGATCCGGTCAAAAGAATTTTGGATCAGAAAATCCAAGGAATAGGCCTAGAAGACCTCCAGTAAGACAGCCCAATGCTCAAAGATATCCATCTTTCAATGGATACTACCACAGCTGCAATCACTTTGGTCACAAAGCTAATCAGTGCAGAAAAAGGATGAATCAAACTAATCCATCCTTCTCTGGACAGTGCTTTAACTGCAAAAGGTATGGACACAAGTCTCATGAATGCAGAAATATGCAAGTAAACAAATCATTCAATGGTAGATGTTTTACATGCAATAGAGTAGGTCATATGGCTAATCAATGCAGATCAAGAGGTTATCAGTCAAATATGCAAAGAAATGTTATTTGCTAAATCTTTAATAGGTCCGGTCATAATGCTAAAGTCTGCAGAAGCAAGAATCAGGACAAAAGAGGTCCAGTGTATAATCAAAATCAAGACAAGGGTAAACAAAAGATGAATGCGGATGAAGTTAGGAATCAGATGAACAAGATTTGGGTGAAGAAAAGTTCAGAGAATGTAGAGGTTGGATCCGCACCAGACTCTGGTGCTGATATTTCTTCCAGAAATTAAAAGGTGAGCTCTGGCTTAGGGGGAGACTCAAAGAAAAACGTGTTCCCCCAGCCAATCAAGTGCTGCTGGATGTGACACAAGATGCAGAGTAAAGGGTTTGAAGATACCAGTCCTGAGATGATCCAGACAAGATTTCAGAGGTCCGCATGAAGATATAAAGAAGTTGTGATCGATCAAGTAAAGACCTGTTCCGGGAGATGCTCCGGAATGACAGAGGACTACAAAAGGGTCCGGAGAGATCCGGAAGTACATTATTTTACTCTGCGGACTGGACAGAATGTTTGGGATGTTCTTGTAATGTGTCATCTCGACTTATTCATGATTGAAAGATCTGCATGATGTTCATAGATCAGGACTGATCCGGGATACTCCAAGCTATCCGGACAAGGCAAACTGGAATAATATAGGTGAAGCATTTATTGCAAACAGATATTAGGGTTTGCGAAATGATATAAGGGATTTCTCAACAATCACTTGATCATTCCACATCCAAGAAGAAGCGAAAAGCGGAGCTCTGCAACAAAATTCATCAAGTTCACCGAAGATCTCCTACCGAAGTCATTACATATAGAAATCAATCCAGCTACTCCATGCAACCGAAGACGCAAAAGGTATTTTCCACTTTCGATATCTTGCTACAAATCTGTTGAAGAAATGGCTACTCCAAATATAGTAAAAATCTCAAATAGGCCCCGACCTGAATTTAAGAAACATCCATACAAGTCATTGGAAGTAGATCCCTTAGGAGCATTTTCCAGTGTTCCTCACGGAGTTTTACACACAGAAGACATTAGGGTTTACATACATGCAAGCATTGAGGAATTTGGGGAATTCAAATTGAGAGATCTCTATCACAAACAACTGATAGACAATGCTTTTGAGCTTAAACCAGAGTATAAGGGTATCCAGAAGAAACAATTTGATCAATTCATTCATTTCCCCTGCTTTGAAGAAGATGAATGGGTCCGGTATGTACTGAGCAGGATGCATGACAGCTTCCTATGGTTGGATAGACCCTGCAAGATCACAAAAGAGGCAATTAGAGCAGTAACTGGTCTATACTCTTCTGGAGGGATACCTATCCTCAAATCTATCAAAAATAACATTGTAACTGAGGCCACTGGATCAAAATTTGATAAGAGGGCAATGACCATTGAAGATATTTCTGATCCGGATATCAAGTATGCATCCATGATAATAGGATACAAGATCTATCACTCCAGCAGGGAGAATTCTGTATCCAGAACTGCAGTATATACTGCCTATGAAATGCTAAGGAAGAATGCAGAATATGATCTCTGCGAACTGCTCTTAAGCCAATTAATGGAAAATATACAGAAAATCAAGAAGGACAAGAAGAATTCCTTTAAGTATGGTACTCTTATATTATGTCTATTCTTCTACTTCATGAATGAGCTGCCCGGATCAAGTGGATGGGCATGGCAGAATGACAAACCTGTTGCAGTCCAAATAAGAGACTATCTACATGGGCTTGGGGATGCCAAAGAAAGAAATACAGCCCTATGGGGATACTTCAAAAACTTCCAAAGCATGATGCAAGCAAGAGAAAGAATTCCCCAGTCTCTTGTTGAAAAATACAAAGACTCAGTGTGCTTTATGGTGGACACTGATCAGTGCCTAATGGAGGCAGTGGAGCCAAGGATTGTCTAGATCATGCCCATGGGGTATGAAGTGGATGAACAAATAGTGGAGCTGCATGTTCAACACATGCTAAGTCAACCCAAAGATCCAAAGGCAGAAAGGTTTGGAACCTTTGAGGAGCTGAGTGTAAAGATCCATGTAGAACTCAGGGAACCTAAGATAAAGAGGAAGGTGAGAAAAGAAGTAGAGCATATTGCTCAAGGCCTAGGCATCTCAAAAGAGGCACTTGATGCCAGCCGGGAAAAGAGGAGAAAGGCTGAGGAAGAAAAGAAAAGTAAAGAAAGTGTTCCGGTTGAAACTTCCACTTGGACCAGATCATCAAAAAGATCTGCACCTCCCACAACCAAAAGTTCAAAACCAGAAGTCCAGGGATTCGGTAAAAGATCTAAGACAAAAGCCACAAGGGCTTATGAAAGCCAAAAGGATGAAGAGGAAACTGAGTCAGATGAGGGAGTAAAAGAAATAAAGAAGCAGAAGAAGAAAGGATCTGGTAAACCCTCCACAGGCCAAGACAAGGATGAAATGGCAGAGGTATTTGTTGAAAAGCCCACTCTGTCTCTAGAGAGTGTAATCAAGTCGATTACGGTGGATGGAAACCTTCAACCAATGACTAAATTTTATGATGACTACAATGAGGCTGACCAAAAGATTCTGCAGGAAGCCACAATCAAGTATCTGAACATATACAATAAGGCTTTCATTGAGATCATATCTCTAATTCCTAAAAGCCTAGAAAAGGAATTAGAAATAAGAAAGAATAATGCTCATGCAAAATATCTTGAGATCCGGGAGCAGATAGCTATTCAGCTATATCCTCAAATTGATCCCAAGACAATGAACATAATATTCAAAGATTGCAAAGATGAGTTCAGAAGTAAAGCCAGGATGAATCAACTCATGCTTGGTGAGACTGACAAGGTAGCCAAAGAGACAGAAGAGATCCTCCGGAAGACCTTCAAAAGGTTCAATCTTCCTGTTGTAGAGGACTTAGGTGCAGAAACAGCTGTGGACTTGGAACCCTCTGCTCTAGAAGAAGTGGCCTATGAACAGGCTAGCATCTCTCCTCCGGTTTCCCCTACAGTCTCTGGATCCAAAGAAGAAGAGAAATTACAGGAGAAGGAAGCAGTGGTGAAAGATAAAGAGGTTGACAGTACCAAGGGTGCAGAGAAAGAGAAGACTCCATCAGAGAGACCATGACTGATAGTGGTAAGAATGTGGAAGGAGAGAAAATCCCAAAGGACAGTTCCAAGACTGCAGAAGAAAAGAAACATCTGTCTCCGGCAAGAGACACTGCACAAACTGTTCAACAATTTTTGAGCAAAGAAACAATAGAGATCGATGAACCGGAGCTACTAAAAGGCCCATTCAACTTTGATTCCCTCTCTCCGGTGCAGACAATGAAGATAGCCTCATTTGCAAATGCTAAGGCAAATGAAAAGCTCCTAAAGTCTCATATGGAAGACTGTGAGTTGATAGAGGCTACCTCCGGAGTGCTTGAGAAGATTATGCCATCGGTCCAGATAGATCCGGTAGCCTCCTCTTTCGGTAATCTCAAAACCTTAGTCAGCAGTGTTAGTACACATTTTGAATCTCTAGAAAAATCAGCTGAAGAAAAGGTCCAGAAGGAGTTTTTGGATAAAAGGTTCTCCAAGGTTCAGGGTTTGATCATTAATGATAGGAGAAACATGAACATTGGGATAAAGAGCTTAGAAAATGCTCTTAAGGATGGTGGTGAAATATACAAATTTTGTATCTCCTGGTCCAAGGTAACAGTGGACATTGAGAAGAAAATAAAAGCGCAAGAGGACACACTACTAAGCTTGTCTCAAAGTTTTGATCCTCTTTCTTCCTCTATAACAAATCAAGAATGTTAGACTCTTGCAGTCTTGAGTGAAATCAAGAAACTGGAGAAGGAAAAGAAAAATAGAATAAGCAGGTTGAGTGAGCTCAGGGGGTTAATTGTCCCTAAGCTAGAGTCCATGCATGAGGCCATAGCAGAAGCTCAAATCACAGCCCAGACAAGTGATCTGAAAGATCTAAAAAGGGCAGATGCATTTGCATTTTTGTTGAGTGGTCACATTTCAATTTTGGATAGAATGAAGCAAAGTTGGGCTACAGAACTGATCCAACTGAAGACATCTTTTGCAGACATTCTTCAGTATATGTGAGTATGTAAATATGCAGCTATGTATAGAAAATTTTTGAAAATTTTGGTGTGCGGACCCTACCCTTTGCCATTGATGTCAAAGGGGGAGTGAGGAGCAGTGAAAAATGAGGAATCCAACTAAGGGGGAGTTCCGTAAATTGTATATAAAGACAGAGCATCAACAAAGGGGGAGCATAGTGTAAACACTTCGTCATTTTTCACTAAGTGTTGCCATCAATGCCAAAGGGGGAGATTGTTGGCAAGAGACACTATATGGATTCATGGTTGTTGTCATTGATGGCAACAAAGGTCATCCCACATATCCGCAAGTCATGGTGTGTTTCTATCGGAAGTCAGAATGAAGATTGTTGTGGTCCAGTGAACAAGAACAGAGCATGTGGCAAGGTCTGACAGATTGGTCCGAATCTCTCAGAGGAAGTGTCTTGGTGTAGTGCAGATTTGGGGAAGTCAAGAGGACTACCTTGAGTAGTATATTCCAAGGATTTAGCCTCCGGTGATGAACAAAGAAAAAGATATGAATAGTTGAGTATCGGATTCCTGAGAGACAGTGAGAACAGAGGAAGAACTGACTGACAGAGTATCAGACTATTTTCCGGATGTGTTACTGTTGATGGTAAAGGTTGTAAAGGCATGAATCATGTTTGGCCGACATGATTAATGATATCTACAAGTATATGCTTGATCCGCATTGCTTGGTGAACAAGGATTCAGCCGACAGAACAGAGTTTGTAAGAAACTAGACTGTTCCGGATGCCGACTAGAAAGGTGATGAAATTACTTGTGCGGATATATATAGAGGATGGATTTAGTTGTGAAGGGGGTAATGGTGTGATGGTGTGTGCGAATAAGTGCAGAATAGAGGAGAAGTAGTAAGAAAGATCCGGTATGTGAAAGGATAGCAGAATAAAGAACAGAAGAAAGATGAAGTGCAGCAGATCAGTGTACTGAGCCTAACCGGAACTGAACTCCAGCATATATAGATGCTTCCAATCAGTTCAAGACTGTGAATCTTATCACTTTGTAGACAGTGTGTCTCCTTGTAGGCAGTGGGCCTCTTTGTGAGCAGTGTGCTCAGGCAGTGAGCCCTAATTGGCAAGTGCCATTTTGTAACTCCTTATTCTTCTAACAGAGAATAATCTTTGGGTTAATCACCTCGTGGTTTTCTCCCTTAATAGGGTTTCCATGTCAAAAAAATTGTGTCATGTGTTTTTCATTTCATGGTAATGTTTGTTTGTTTGATTCAATGCTGCATTGATTAATAAGAAAGTTCAAAAGAAGAAATAATTAAGATAACTGATTCACCCCCCCCCTCTCAGTTATCAACAAGAATGTTATACAATACTTGAACTGATTGGAAGCATCTACATATGCTGGAGTTTAGTTCTGGTTAGGCTCAGTATACTGATCTGCTGCACTTCATCTTTCCTCTGTTCTTTATTCTGCTATCTTTTCACATACCGGATCTTTCTTACTGCTTCTGCTCTGCTCTGTATTTATTCGCATACACCTTCACATCATCACACTTTTCACAACTAAATCCATCCTCTATATATATCCGCACTAGTGATTTCATTATCTTTCTAGTCGGCACCCGGAATAATCTATCTTCTCACAAACTCTGTTCTGTCGGCTGAATCCTTGCATATCAAGTAATGCGGATCAAGCATATACTTGTAGATATCATTAATCATGTCGGCCAAACATGATTCATGCCTTCACAACCTTTACCATCAACAGTAACACATCCGGAAAATAGTCTGATACTCTGTCAGTCAATTCTTCCTCTGTTCTCACTGTCTCTCAGGAATCCGGTACTCAACTATTCATATCTTTTTCTTT
The DNA here is from genome assembly GCA_027924645.1 of Cunninghamia lanceolata. NCBI lineage: Eukaryota > Viridiplantae > Streptophyta > Pinopsida > Cupressales > Cupressaceae > Cunninghamia > Cunninghamia lanceolata. The sequence goes on along the minus strand of BSBN01000846.1, from coordinate 3,334,254 downwards.
GTTCATCACTGGAGGCTAAATCCTTGGAATATACTACTCAAGGTAGTCCTTTTGACTTCCCCAAATCCGCACTGCACCAAGACACTTCCTCTGAGAGATCCGGACCAATCTGTCGGACCTTGCCACATGCTCTGTTCTTGTTCACCGGACCACAACAATCTTCATTCTGACTTCCGGTAGAGACACACCATGACTTGCGGATATGTGGGATGACCTTTGTTGCCATCAATGACAACAACCATGAGTCCATATAGTGTCTCTTGCCAACAATAAGCATTTAATAAGGTATCAAAAATGTTTAACTTGGAAAACATAGGTGGAACTTGATCAGTATTGAAGATTATTTTAGTCCATGGGGTTATAATCTAAAATGCTAAAGCATTCCTAATACCCTAAAAGTCTTAAAAATCGTAGCATAAAACTCTAATCTTAACCATATGCATTTTTGTTCTATTTAAAGGTTGACCGGTGCTTGTAGATTAAGTCAGTTAATGTGACCTTCTAATGGGTTGTTAAAACATTGTCAACTGGCCCCTTTCTCCTAGCGCTATCAGTGGTCAAGGTAACGATCTTTAAAAAGAGCATCGAATGCTTTAGACACTTCATAAAAAAAGTAAATGTTTGGAGTGATTTTTAGTTTGAATTTTTGAAGACTATTAAAAGAGCACCAAATATGTTATTTGAAGAAAAAGCATCTATAAAGCTTTGTAAAGTTTGGGGCACATCTTGTGCATTGATTTTAGAAGTTTTCTTTAAGGAATTTTTTTAAAATTTCTATTTTATTTGCCTTTTAAAAGGCATGAGATTTGGGAGCTTAAGGATGGATATGAGTTTTTTTCAAGGAGCTTTTATAGGAAATGAGTGATGTTTTTAAAAGCAATTTTTTTGGAATTCTTTTTAGAAGATTTCTAAAACAAGTTTTTATTCTATCCTCAGAAAAATTGCTAAGAGGAACATTTTTTTTGTTATAATCTTTTTGTGAAAAGGATGAGGACAAAGAATTTGAAGAAAACATTTCCAGAAAGATTTTTTGAGAAGAAGAAGTTCAACCGATTTGAATGTGAAAGCATGGAAGTTTTTTAAGGAGAATTGTTTTTACAGATCATAGAATATGAAGGGTTATTTTCTTTTTGAAAAGAAATTACAAGAGGATCGGAGAGTCTTTTTAATTTTTCTAGCAGATGAATGAGAAAGGTCTTTTGCAGATAAATTGATTGAAGATTGACAAAACTTGTGTAGAGTGTTTCTGAAGTTGAAAAAGATTTTTAAAGAACACAGAATATTGAAAAGTTTTAAGGGAAAAGGAATTTCAAGAGAATTTTAAATGATCTTGCCAATATTGTTGCAGAAAAGAAAATATATATATACATATGATTTTATTTTTGCAGAGATGAAGAAATTGAAGGGATTTGTACAAAGAGGAAGAAAATTGAATTGAATTAATATTGAGTTTTGACTATGCAAATGAAAGAGTATTTTGTTTGTAGGGGATTGATTTTCTTTTGAAGAATATGAAAGGGCTCTAAACTGAATAGAGAGATTGATTTTTTTTTAAAGAAAAAAAATTACAGAGAGAAGGTGAAAAGTTTTTTGTTTGCAGGATCTTCATTGAGAGAAGATGAAAATGAATATACAGAATGTGGGAAGTCATCTCATATTTATTAGCTTTGTAGGTGAATTGATTTGTGTGTTGTTGAGTGGATCGGGATACAGGGTTGATTATTTTGAATATCTAAGTTTTGTATATGATTTGGGTTGATGAGAAGAATGGTCATTTGACAAACACATGTGAAAGAAGAAATATTTTGTATTGAAATAGAGAAACCCTTTGAGTTCTTGTTTTTAATTTATTCTATAATAGGGGTTGGTGCTCCTTGAAGTTGGTGCTTCTAAACATTGTAACTAGTGAGGTTTTTTTATAAAGCCAGTGAAGCAGTTTTGGAGTGGTTTTTCTACCCCTGGAGGGTTTTCCACTTGTGCAAATCTTGTGTCATGATTTATATTGATATTTTCTATGTGTGTATGATTTACTCATGAGGTTTTATTCTCTTTCTTCATTCTCAGTCATGTGCATATGTGTTTGACGAATCAATGATATCTTTCTCTTTGTGTCTTGAAAGTTAAAGTTTGCAAAAAGATCTGAAAATTTACACAACACTGATTCACCCCCCTCTCATTGTTGTCCTGAACTCCTACAAGTGCAAGGACAAGGTATGTAAGGTTATAGTTGATTCATGATCTACTACAAATATGGTTTCAAATGAAATGGTTAATAAGTTGAATTTACAAAGGATTCCTCATGAGTTGCCATATAGGGTGTCATGGTTGAGTGATGATCAAACTCTCTTGGTTAATGAACAAGCTATTGTTGAGTTTTCTATTAGAGGATATAGGGATAAGGTACTTTGTGATGTAGTATCCATGAATTGTTGTCATTTACTTCTTGGTAGACCCTGGCAATATGATAGGGATGTGTGGTATAGTGGCAAGAATAATACAAATACCATACATAGTCAAGGCAAGACATTTACTTTGTTGCCACTCCTTGAGGATGATGAGGACACAGGTCTAAAGAATATAGTGATCATGTGTGGGAAGAAAGAACCCATACCAGTTGACAGAAAGGTTCAAGGTGCTGTCATAAACAAGCTCAAACCAAAGTCTGATGTAAAACATGAATTAGTAATTGATTGGAAGGCTAACATTTTGATTGGAATGGTAGTGTGTCATTTGGTGTAGGATAAGGTTGTTGTACAAGTTAAAAGTGTGGGTACAGTGGTGCAAGATGCTGATACAACAATGAATGTAGTGGTGAATTTGCAAGAGTAGGATATGCCACACAAGGAAGAACCCAAAGAGTCTGCAGTTGCAGTAGAGAGAGAGGCAAGTATGTGGGCTTCTCATCAAGGTGAAAGTATTTGTAAGTGTAGGAAGGTAGGATGGATGTCATTTCCAAGTCTAAGGATAGAAAACAAGTCCTATTCAGATGTGATCCCCAAAGTGCAGACCAACTTGCAAGATGGCAATGTCATGATTCCAATTTGGCAACCCATGTTGCAGTATTTGAGTCCATGGAGCAGACCTAAGGGTGGTCATGCTTTTGGCCAATGTTGTGGAGTTGATTTCAGTCCTTCTTCATGGGACATGAGTTCTTTTGTAGAGGGGGAGTATGATGCAGGAGCACCCGAGGTGTCATCAAACCCCCATAAGGCACATTTTTAAGTTTTGTGTTCTAAGAGACCATGGTTGATAATAAGGTTTTGAAATAAAATTCCTCAAGTTTTGTAATAATGTCCAATGGACCACTTCCTAAGTGTTTGCAATAAGTTTGGATCCATTTTGTAGGCATTTGTCCAAAATGCCATGTTTTTGTCAATGTTGTCATATTGTTATCACATGGTGAAAATGTAACCAAGGATGGATCCAATGAATGTAATAAGGTTGTTTGAGTCTCTTTAGGTGTGTCTAGGGTGTTTGTGGCCCTTTTAAGGTAGTTGGGCTCTTGTAGCCTTCAATATTGTCAAAATGTACAAAGTTGTTTGGCAACTTTTATAAATTGTAAAGCAAATAAAGGGCAAAACTACAAAAAACCAATGGTCACCCTCTTCAAAAGTAGTTGGGGACAGTTGGAACTATAATTAAATACTTAAAATTCCTCCCAAGGGTCAAGGCAAGGTAGTAGTTGGAGTTGGTGATCAAGAAATACAAACAAACACTGTGATTTCTAGAATTTTCTGCATTTTTGCTGCTATAACATTCATAAATTTCGTATACAAATGAATTAGAAGGTGAAGCTGGACTTTTTGGAAATCCTTGTGTCTTACCTTTGATTTGAGTCTAGTTAGAGGTCTCCACACACCGTCTAGAGGAAATTATGAGTGTTTTCCCAAAAATAGGTTGCTAAAAATCTGCATTTTCTGAGTTTCTTTTGCTGTTCCAGGCCATACTGTACACAAGTACGAAACATTCATCTACCCATGGTGTTATTATTTTACATTACATTGAACCACCTTTCATTTGAGCCTATTTTGGAGTTGGGACATTAAGTTTGAAGGGAGTTACAAGGGTTTTACTAAAATCAGTCTTTTAAAACCCTCAACAAGGGTTTGGTTGAAACAATGGTCATCTGACCATTCCACTACCCCTCCTCACTAGAGGACTAGTGGAATGGCTTGTCCTACTCTTTCCTTAGATGTTTGGTTCATTTGCAGGGAAATGAGATTGGTTTTTGAAGAGTTTTGTTGAAGTGGGCTTGATAAACCCATGTATCAAGCCATTGAAGGAACCCATGTGCATGAAGAAAGTACAGTTAGCTATAGGCACTCAAAACCTATGAAATCCTTGGTTTTGGTACTATTTTGACATGCTTCAATAGTTAAGAAATTCCTGTGAGTTGATTGGAGGGGGGTCTCTTTGTAAATTAGGGCTAATAGGGGCTCTAGGTCACTAGGAGGGGTTATAGGTTGGACCATACTGTCCAAAACAACCCATACCCATTTTGTAATATGTCATGGGAGATCCAAATGGGTATTTGTAGATTGTCTAATTTCTAAGTTTACAGGTCTATGTAAGAAGTTATTGCTGACTGTTCATGTTTGGAGGGCTACAAGGGATTTGGAGGCCTAAAGAAGGAAGTACTAAACCCATGTTTGTTCTGCCTTTGCCAATGGTTTGGATGGGTCACAGGGCATGCCAAATCAAATTTTCCATGAAGATTTCAAGGCCATTAACTATTGTTCCCACTTTTGCAAATTGATCTTTGAATTTGGGTTTTTTGGGTGTAGTGAAAACCTTGTCTATTTGTGCTATCCTCCAACTATCCTAGTGCCTCTACATCAGTCACACCTCATTTCATAGTACCATCCTTTGATTCTAACATGTGGACATTTCAGTAGTTTTCAGAGACACCCATCTTAAGATGTCTTCCCTCATATCTATTCTTGGATATGGAGTTTCTTTTACATCAGCATTTGGATTGGGTTCTTCCTAAAGGGACAAATGTTGTTTGTAGGTAAAGGATTCTCTTTAGCATTCGTCTTTAGGCATTCACCATCAACACAAGAGCTACTTCATTGTGGGGGGGACTTCATTGAGCTCTCCTAATGATTTAAAATATTTAATCCATTTAAAAAAATAAAAGATTATTTATTTTGTCAAAAGATACTTTCATTTTGTCAAAAGATGCTTTCTTTTTGTTAAAAGATGCTTTCTTTTACTTTCTAAGAAATCATTCATTTTAACAACCTTGCAAGTTTATGTAAAAAGTTTGGTTAAATGTGAGTTAAATATTTATTTAAATATAATTAATATATTTAAATTTTTATAGCAAGTTAGAGTTGGAGAATGAACTTTCTTTTAAATTTTCTTAAACTTTACTTGAGTTTATTTTTTAATTAATTAATTTATAATAATTATAATAGAAACAAAAAGTAAAAAGTAAAAAGTAAAAAAATTAAAGTAAGTTTAAAATAATACAAGAAAGTTCATTATCCAACTTTTGTTTATTATAAAATAAAACAAATAATATATATTAATATTAAAAAATTAAAAATAATAATTGCAACTTTTTAAGTTTTATTTATGTTTATTATAAAATAATCAAATAAATAAATAATATATATTAATGTATGTGTGTGTATATATAAATATAAAAAATTAAAGAAGTAATTACAAATTTTTTATTTTTATTTATGTTTATTATAAAATAAAATAAATGAATAAATAATATATATTAATATATGTGTGTATATATATTAATATAAAAAAATTGAAGGAGTAATTGCAACTTTTTAATTTTTATTTATTTTTATATGCAAAAATAATATTTATAAAAAGACATAAAAAAATATTTTAATTTATTTTATATGTGGCATTCATATTACCAATAGTAGCTAATAAAAAAATTATTTTAATTTATTTTTATATGCAGCCATGTTAATTTTCATTTATTTATGTGACAAATTTTTTATTATATATAATACAAAATTTAAAAATTTAAAAAATCATCTTCATTGGAATGTTCACAAAAAAATTCATTACAAAATTTTAAAAAAATTAGAAACATTTATTTATATAACTCAACTTAAAAAAATCTAATTCAAAATAAAATAAAATAAAATTTTAGAAACATCTATTTCTATAACTCAACTTCAAAAATCTAATTCAAAATAAACAATAAATTTTAGAAACATCTATTTCTATAAATCAACTTCAAGAAACAAAAAGAATATATAGAAACATTTATTTCATATAACTCAACTTTAAAAATAAATTAACCTGGGTTAGCTTTTGAGTATTTTTAATTATTGTCTTTTTTAATTTTTTAGAGAGAACATGTGCATATTTTAATGAAATATATATATATTTTTAATTTATTTAAATTCTTAATTTAATTTTTTGAAATAGGAGAGATTTTGGGGGTGGAATAACCTTCTGTGAGCATGATCATTCTAGTCTTTCAGACATAGCTTTGTGGGATACTATCTTGGTAGGTATATTAGACTTATTTTGTGAGTCTCATATTATAGATTTGGAGGATGCGTGCTTGAGGGGATATCTCTCCTCTTTGATAACATTCACAGCACAATTGTTATCCCATCTACTTCATCTTTGGAGATTGTTCTTCATGAGTCTACCCAGGATTTTGGATTGGTCACACCTCATTGCATAGTGCCATCATTTGATTCTGACATGTGGACATTTCAGCAGTTTTCAGAGACACCCATCTTAAGACTTCTTCCCTCATATCTCTTCTTGGAGATGGAGTTTCTTCTACATCAGCATTTAGATTGGGTTCTTCCTAAAGGGAGGAATGTTGTTTATAGGTAAAGGATTCTCTTTAGCGTTCGTCTTCAAGAATTCACCATTGGCACAAGAGCTACTTCATTGTGGGGGGGGACTTATAGTCTCACTCTTGCTCTCTTATGGGGGGTATTTGATTATATATATGTGATAGAAGTTGTCCTTGGTGGGTCATGATGAGTCCTCCTACCATCACTTCTTCTTTCACTTTCATGTTATATGCATTCTCACTTTTGGAGAGGAGTTTTGTCCCATGAGGTATTCTCCTTTTCTCCACTTGAGAATTTGTTGTACATAGGTGTTGTGTCATAAAATGTCCCCCTAGGACTTTTACTTCCTGAGTTTAGCTCCCGGGTCCCTTGTTTTTCATCTTGAAAATTAGAATTTACTCCTGAGACAAAATGGCCTAAAACCCATGTCAAATGGGTCTTGAGGGACATCTGTGAGCATAGACCCTAACCCAAAATAGGTCTTGGGGCTTGGGTGCTTGCGCCCTTTCCCTTCCCTATTTTGGTAGGGTCCCAAATTTGAATGTCGGTAAAGTGACCGTTAAAGGCCTTCCTTGTCGACATCTTAAGTTTGAATTATGAAATTTGTAGTGGGATTGCATGTATAAGCATGTTTAGGACTTAATTTTAACTAGAGATGGATAATGTGAACTTGTGATCTTATACTAAGGATATTCAAGGCTTTCATTGTGCTACAAAGCATACTTGTGTTGTTATTGTGTTTTTTGTAGATTTGGCTTCATCAATCCATCTCCTCATGGCATGAAAGAGTTTTCATCTCCGTGAGAGCTACACCTTCGAGGTGATATCTATTTGTGTTTAAATCAATCATTTATCAATTTGTTTTTTCCTTTGTCCTACAAGGACATGCACTCTTTATCTAACAACAGTGTTGGAAGGCTTGAATGCCATTCTGAGGCTTGACCGAGGCAAGCTCCTAAACACTACAACCCCCAACCCCTCTTCTTGTGATTACAGGTGATAAGTATCAAATCACGAAGAGTTGAGTTGTAGGGGACTATTGCAAAGGATAAAGATTCTGGATCTAACAAAAAGAAGTTGAAAAGAGCACATTCAGGGCTTGGGCGCTACTCCCTTTGCCCTTCGGGTTTGTAGAGGCTGATATCTCTGGAACATGCATAATCAATGACGAAAGGAGTCTAGAAACCCCCGAAGAAAACCCTACCTTAGGCTTGGGCATGAATTGCTTTGCCCCCAACATCTCAGGATCCTGAACTTCAAAATTTTGTGTATATCTAATCTTCTTTTACCATCTCTATGTACGAGAATTTGTCAGAATTTATCTGTTTGTTTATGATTTTTACATAATTAGGGTTTTGAGTATAATTGGGCTTAAATTAACACATTAATCATCCATTTCTAAGTTTCCCTATCATTACAAGTGACAATGAACCTATAGGTGAATCCTCTTGCAGAATTTGTGATTCAACTCAGTTAACTATCCTTGAATGTGTGTAGTGAAAGGAGGATCTAGGCATATCATTCATCAAACCCTCATCCCCCATTTTTATACATAACAATTTGGTGAACCCATGTTTTTATTTAATTTTGCACCTTGCTGAGTGTTGTACTTCATATTTACATTCATTCATTTCATTATTATTTTATTGCATTTGAAAATCTACAAAAAAAATAAAAAAAAAATGGCATCCTAGGCTTGCATTTAGACATAGTTTACACTATTTGTATTACATTTCATCTAAATCATTTAAATCTATAATATTTGCATCAGATCTGATATAAATTACAATAATACATCATTCTATAATCATTTGAATAGCATTTCAATATTTCATTTGTTATAATTTGCTTGAAATTGTGCATTTTTCATATAACCTAGTCTTTGCAATAGCTAGGGTTTGTGGTTAAAATCTTGTTTCAGATTTTACTACTCTTTTAAACATTCTTTTAAATCTGATTTTGGACTATAGTGTTATTGCATTGTATGTATTTGCATCTTACTTTTGCATTTTAGAACATTTACATTGAAAAAATAAAAAAATTAAGCATTTTAGGTCATAAACAAGCATAGTTTTGCATCTATTTCCTTGCATAGGTGTTGAAAATATTTCAAAATATGATCTTCCATTCATTTGAAAACATACATACATTGTTCATTTAAAAATTTCACATTATTTTGCACTTTTGCTTGAAAACTTGCATATTTTACATAAAAACAAGGTCATGGATGCATCTTGTTACTCATCTTTAGAATCTTTGTTTGCATACATCATAGATGTTGATAACTTTTACAAATTCATTGATAAATATCCTCAAGTCCTACAACAAATTACACACATCTATGACATTGATATCCCGATGAGTTTTGCATATGAAATTCTATGTTACATATCTGATTTTGAAAGTTTCACCACTCTCATGGGTATCTATCCTTCAATCTTGGAAAACCTCACTGATTTCATCTCTACAAAAGACAACAAAGAAGGCAATGATCAAGACATCCCTCCTTCTCTCCGTACATTTCATGATGACATAATGGACATCATTTTGAGACATGAGGCTGATATAGCCCTAGGTGATTCATCTAATAATCCAAAGACTTCTACCAACATAACCTCATTCGGTGAGGATATTTTGGCACAAGAAGAAGACATCATTGAAACATTCCTTAAGACTACCTTGCCATCCCTTCCTACTCTCCTTGGCTACGATGAGGCATTTTATTGATGTAGATTCTCTATGTGAACAACTTCTTCAACCTATTAACATTGAAAATTCATTAACTAATCTTCAAACACTTCTCAACTACATCTTAAACAAAGAAACAGATCACATACCCCTACCTGACCACTCACATACCTTGGAACCTACCAAAAATATGGAAAACATCAACAAACATATTATTCCTAACAACCAAGGTATCCCAACACCTCACAAACCAGTTGAAATGGGCATTTTCAGGTTCCTTCATTACCTCACTCGACTAAAATGGGTATCTTTCTAGCTCCTACATCACCCCATTTGATTGACATAGAAAACTGTGGCATTCCTTCTACACCATCATTAATAGATACCTTTCCACTAAAAACTCGTACAATTGTACCTTGTTCTCAAAATCAGCTATGCTCGTTTTTGTAGACAACCCCCACAAAACTTGTCCATTTCATGATCTAGACTCTAATTTTGCAAATTGAGACAAGATTCTCTTGATCTCGTGTGAAGTCATTTGACATTCTAAACTGGTTTGCGACATTCCCTTGAATTGGTTTCTCGATATTCATGAAGATCATTTAAGTCATAAACTGATTAAAATGTCAATTTTAGCCATTTTTCAGGTGTTAGTAAATTTTCGAGTTTTGACATGTAAGGTCGGCCAAATTTACCACTCTTACATATCTCTATTTTCATTTGTTGCATATGTAATGGTGGCATTTTTTGCTGCTCTTACATAGGTTTTTTTTGCATACGTAACGATGACATTTTTTGCCGCTCTTACATATTTCCCCAAGGTTTATATGCACTGTCAGCAGAATCCACCGTCTTTGCGTGTTTGTTGACACATGCGGGGTCGGCCGATTTTGCCACCTGAGAAAGATTCTCAGGATCTTGAACACCGCGTACCATTAATGGCCACTCGTGCTACCCATTAAAGATGTGTTTTCAATCTTTTAAATATCTTTTGATTGTTTCTTTTGTCATTTCATTTTTCTTCTTCCTAAGATATCTGCTGGATTTTCCTCGCATCATCCGATTGCACCGATCTAAAGTTCAACTGAATTCATCATCATCAACTCTAGGTTTTCAACCATTTGAACAGGTAAATCTTTTAATCATTTTCATTTCTTTCCTATAGTTTCCGTTAAAATAATGGTTTGAAGGGCTTTTATTTTGTTTGATTTTTGTTGTGAGCCTTTGTCAGATGTTGTTTTTCTATTGTTGTGGTCATTTTTGTCTTTTGATCTTGGTTCATTTTTCGCATTTTCCTGTGTCTTTGAAATAAGATCAAACTTGGCACTCTAAGTTTTACCCATATGGGTGTCGGCGGTTTTACTGCTCAAACCTGTTACAACTTACCAAAGGTGAGGTGTATGAGCGGCGAAATTTGCCGCTCCTACACCGAAACCTTGCAACCCTACCTTAAGTGTATGGACGGTGAAATCTGCCACCCTTACACAAAATTTTTGGAATTTCTATCCTATGTTGTGTCGGCAGTTTTTTCCACTTAAACCTCGATTGCAGTTTCTATCAAATGCAGTAGTGGCAAAAAATACCACTTTAACATAAACTTCACAAAAATCCTGATTACTTGCAATTATCAGGGAAATTCGCCGCTCTGACATTCGTTTCTTACCACATGCAGTGGCGGTGAATTTTTCTGCTGATGCAAATATAAGAAATCCCTCACATGCAAGGGCGGCAAATTTTGCCGCCCATGCATCACCCTCTTCAGAAATTTTCTAACTTTAGACAATTCTCTAAAATCTACCCTGAGCTGACTTTCCTTCATTTTTTTGACCTTCTTGCTCTTTATCTCTTTCAAGCTCACCCCTGTGATCATGATCGTCAACATGCAGTTTCCCAAAATTACCAGTATTTCCCCTAACTGCAAGATCATGACTTTATGTTATGGTTTCTCTTGCAAAGCCGTTGAGGTCATCACGTCATCCGAAGGAGTCTATCTTTCAAATGATTGGCCCATCTCCTAAGAAGGCCAAAGTAGTGAAGCACAAGATAGCAGGGGTCTAATAATAGGAGCATGTACATGATAGTAAAGAAGGATGTTGGATGCCATTACTCATGGAGACAGGTGATTCAATTCATAGTCATGACAATGAGAATGATGTGTTGTGCTACTTGTAGTCAAGGAGGAGCAGTTGTGTTTAGAGATGAGAAATCATGTATGGACAATTCAATAGACATTGGAGAGTGAGTAGTAGTGACAATGGAAGTGGCACACAAAGATGTTGAGTCATCAAACCTGGCAAATTACTCTTGAATTAGGTTCGTGGACCGATCATCATGAAGATGTGTGCAGATTACAGGGAATGGGAGTTGATGAAAGTCATCATGCCTTAGAATATTTTTGTAGTTTCATATGTACTTTTCATTTAGTTTTAGACACTTTTACATGTACTTTTCTCATATGTAAGTACATGTAAAAACATAGGAAGTCCCAAGTCAATAAGGACTCCTATTTTTGAATAAGTCAAAGTAGTTAGGTTTTTCCTAAATTTTCTCAAGGCCTCTCCCTATAAATAAAGAGGGCCTTCATTGTAATTTTTATCTTTAATCTTATGCAACAAAGTGCTGCCCAAATTGAGACTCAACTTTGAGACTTTGTGTTCAAATTGTATGATCAATTCCAATCAATAAAGAAGGTGAGTTTTGATATCAAACTTTGTGTTGAATCAAATTTGTATGAGTGAGGATGTACATATGGCATTTTTGCTGATTTCTCTTGTTGATTGATTGGATAAAGTGGTGCTTGGTTATTACGATTGGAAGACGTTCAAGATAAGTTATATAAACTTTGTGTTATATTATTTCCTTGAATCTATGTGTGTTGAAAGTGTTTCTTGGTGAAGGATTATAAATACTTTGAGCTTGTAGTTGTTCACTTTGTATATGAATCATGTTGAGAACTTGTAGACTTTGTGCTATGATTTTCGATCACATTCACATGAATCAGTGGTATTGTTAGTTGACAGACTTTGTGCTCCAACTGGTGATACGGTTACTTTTAAAATCTTTCTGGGGATAATTTGAAGACTTTGTACTTGAGATTATTCACTTGGTTCGTGAATCTTTTTGTGAAGTAAGTTGAAAGACTTCATGCTTCAACTTCCAAGAATATTGTTGATTATTATTTAACTGTAGAAGCATTATTGAATATTATTGTGAAACATTGTAAACATCTTTTCTGAAAGAAGAGAAAAGGATGAATGTAACACACCCCCAAAGCTAGTATTTAGTGTAAATAAGTTTGTAATAGTTAAAAGGAAACCTCCCCTTGCTGAGAGGAGAGATTTATCTCATCATACTGCAATTGATATAACCATTTTGCCATCAGTGAGTTGATGACAAAATATTCACCCAATAGTTTTTGGTGACTCTACTGGGGATCAAATGCACAACCAAGAGCCTCTCACCTTTGGTTGAAGCATACCGGCCTCATCTTTGTGTAATATATTTTTATTATATCTACTCTATTGTTTGTTAAGAGTATGGCTGTCCCAGGTCCCTGGGGAAATGCATTTGGCCCTTTGAAATTAACTCATCCTCTACATGAACTACCTCAGGGTTCACGTAAGAAGTTTCCCAAGTTCACGAGGATGGTAAACAACATCTGGATGAGCACATTGCAGCTTTCTACATTGCATGTGGTGTTCTTAGAGTTGAGTATGAAGATGTTTCTGTAAGACTGTTTGTAGAAACACTCCAAGGTGTTGCAGCTGATTGGTTCTTTCACCTTGCACCAGGAATTATCACTGGATGGAATACACTTGAACTTAGTTCAAAGCCAAATTCAAGCCAGCAGAAGATGCTTATGCATTATTGGCCCAACTTACTCAAATGAAAAAAGAATCGCATGAGTCCATACGTGAGTTCGTGGTAAAGTTTAATAAGCTAAAGAACAGGATCCCAACTGTTGCTCAACCCACAGCTGAGAACCTAAAATGCTTCTTCATCAATTCACAATTGCTAGAAGTAAGTTTTCTTTTATGAAGAGTAGCACTAGATGCAATTGCTCAAAGTTTGGCAGTTGAAGTGGAGGACGATTTGATCTTGGCGGGAAAGTTGAAGAAGGATTCTATTAGGCCTAGTGGGAAGCTCCCTTTGGCTTTATCTTCTACAAGCACTATGGATCCTACAGTGCAAAAGTTGGTTGATGAGTTGTTAGCTCTGAAAAAATAGATGTCACAGAGTTTGTCCATTCCCCTCTATAAGGACATACCAAGGGGAACTTCTCTAAATGCTTCGAGTTATGAAGGCAATGTTTCAAGGGCTCAGAATCAAAACAAATTTCCTCTACAATGAGGAATACTTTCTTTGGAAGTACTACCTGTGAATGTAGCAATCTTCTATTATGAATCGGAGCAAAACAATCTTCTTCAATTAGAATATGATCAAGGAGAAGATGTTGCTAATCTTTTCATGGAAGGTGAGGAGCAGTTAGCTGGCGACTCTACCACCGGGTTCGTGAACTTGGAAGGTGAAATGAAACAAGAAGAAGATGCTTTTGATGAATTTTATGTCGTTCTTACATGGTCACATAATCAATTTAATCATCAATATGTGGTTGGTGACAACCAAGTAAGTACATCAGATCTTCCTACTTCATCCCTCGTTCCTAAGACCAGTACCCCCAATGAAAAACCTCAAAATGAGAGTTTTTCATCTTCTGTAGCAAATCCATATCATACATCATGGTGAGGAGACAAAGATTCAAATGTCTGAGGCAAGAATACCTATTAAGGGTATTATGCAGAAGGTTCATCCTGAAAGGGAGGCCAAGTACATAGTGACGAAAACTGAAGATCCAAAAGTTTAGATTCTCTTTGAATCTTCCTATATGGGTACTTATTTCTTGATCTCTAATGAAGATCCTGAGTTATTGGATAGTGTTTCAAATGGAGGTCTAGAAACAGAGGGATCATTCTTTTCAAGGGAAGGGATTTTGCAGCTGAAAGGAAATGGCATTTCTAAAGGATTGGTTTCTCCGAAGAAACTTTTTAATGAGTCTAATTGCTTTGTCAAACGGTGATGACAGTTGGGACCAAATTCATCAGCGTCGGTTGGGCAATTCAATCTAGATGCAGAAGAAGATCCTAGAATGACAAAAACTGGGAAGTGTTACTCTTTCAACAATAAAAGAAAAAGAAGTGGAACATGTTTTCTACTACCTCACAACAAACATCATTTGAAGCTTTTCTCAAAGTGAAGTGACAGATAAGTTTTCATATTTTTGTATAATTTTTTGTGTCCTTTTCGTTTTAATCTTTTTGTGTTTTTGATTAGTCTTTTGTGTCTTTTTATTTTTAGTAGCTTGACTATATAGCCCAATGGCATGGATGAAGGCACTTAAAGACTGGATTCTTCTCCCTTCAATCATTTCAAAGATCAATCGAAGGAAGTTCCCCAGTTAGAGCCAGCTGTTGTTCTCAAAATTAGCTATGCTCATTTTTGTAGACAACCCCCACGAAACTTGTCCATTTTGTGATCTACACTCTAAGTTCGCAAATCGAGACAAGATTCTCTTGATCTCGTGTGAAGTCATTTGATATTCTAAACTGGTTTGTGACATTCCCTTGAATTGGTTTCTTGATATTCACGAAGATCATTTAAGTCATAAACTGATTAAAATGTCAATTTTAGCCATTTTTTAGGTGTTAGTAAATTTTTGAGTTTTGACATGTAAGGTCAGCCAAATTTGCCACTCTTACATATCTCTATTTTCATTTGTTGCATATGTAATGGCGGCATTTTTTGCTGCTCTTACATAGGTTTTTTTTGCATATGTAACGATGACATTTTTTGCCGCTCTTACATATTTCCCCAAGGTTTATATGCACTATCGGTAGAATCCACCGCCTTTGCGTGTTTGTTGATGCATGCGGGGTTGGCTGATTTTGTCACTTGAGCAAGATTCTCAGAATCTTGAACACCACGTGCCATTAATGGCCACTCGTGCCACCCATTAAAGATGTGTTTTCAAGCTTTTAAATATCTTTTGATTGTTTCTTTCGTCATTTCATTTTTCTTCTTCCTAAGCTATCCACTGGATTTTCCTTGCATCATCCGATTGCGTCGATCTAAAGTTCAACCAAATTCATCATCATCAACGCTAGGTTTTCAACCATTTAAATAGGTAAATCTTTTAATCATTTTCATTTCTTTCCTACGGTTTTTGTTAAAATAATGGTTTGAAGGGCTTTTATTTTGTTTGATTTTTGTTGTGAGCCTTTGTCGAATGTTGTTTTTCTATTGTTGTGGTCATTTTAGTCTTTTGATCTCGGTTCATTTTTCACATTTTCCTATGTCTTTGAAATAAGATCAAACATGGTGCTCTAAGTTTTACCCATATGGGTGTCAGCAGTTTTACCACTCAAACCTGTTACAACTTATCAAAGGTGAGGTGTATGAGCAGTGAAATTTTCCGCTCCTACACCAAAACCTTGCAACCCTACCTTAATTGTATGGGCGGCGAAATTTGCTGCCCTTACACAAAATTTTTGGAATTTCTATCCTATGTGGTGTCGGCAGTTTTTGCCGCTTAAACCTCGAATGCAGTTTCTATAAAATGCAGTAGCGGCAAAAAATACTGCTTTAACATAAACTTCACAAAATTCCTGATTACTTGCAACTGTCGGGGAAATTCGCCACTCCGACATTCGTTTCTTACCACATGCAGTGGCGGTGAATTTTTCTGCCGATGCAAATATAAGAAATCCCTCACATGCAAGGGCGGCAAATTTTGCCACCCGTGCATCACCCTCTTCAGAAATTTTCTAACTCTGGCGAATTCTTTAAAAGATATCCTGAGCCCGCTTTCCTTCATTTTTTCGACCCACTTGCTCTTTAGCTCTTTCAACCTCACCCCTGTGATCATGATCGTCGACATGCAGTCTTCCAAAATTACCAGTATTTCCCCTAACTGCAAGATCATGACTTTTTGTTATGGTTTCTCCTGTAAAGCTATTGAGGTCATCACATCATTCGAAGGAGTCTATCTTTCAAATGATTGGCCCATCTCCTAAGAAGGCCAAAGTAATGAAGCACAAGATAGCAGGGGTCTAATAATAGGAGCATGTACATGACAGTAAAGAAGGATGTTGGAAGCAATTACTCATGGAGACAGGTGATTCAATTCATAGTCATGACAATGAGAATGATGTGTTGTGCCACTTGTAGTCAAGGAGGAGTAGTTGTGTTTAGAGATGAGCAATCATGTATGGACAATTCAATAGACATTGGAGAGTGAGTAGCAGTGACAATGGAAGTGGCACAAAAAGATGCTGAGTCATCAAACCTGGCAAATTACTCTTGAATTAGGATTGTGGACCGATCATCATGAAGATGTGTGCAGATTACAGGGAATGGGAGTTGATGAAAGCCATCATGCCTTAGAATATTTTTGTAGCTTCATATGTACTTTTCATTTAGTTTTAGACAATTTTACATGTACTTTTCTCATATGTAAGTACATGTAAAAACACAGGAAGTGCCAAGTCAATAAGGACTCCTATTTTTGAATAAGTCAAAGTAGTTAGGTTTTTCCTAAATTTTCTTAAGGCCTCTCCCTATAAATAAAGAGGGCCTTCATTGTAATTTTTATCTTTAATCTTATGCAACAAAGTACTGCCCAAATTGAGACTCAACTTTGAGACTTTGTGTTCAAATTGTATGATCAATTCCAATCAATAAGGAAGGCGAGTTTTGATATCAAACTTTGTGTTGAATCAAATTTGTATGAGTGAGGATGTACATATGGCTTTTTTGCTGATTTCTCTTGTTGATTGATTGGATAAAGTGGTGCTTGGTTATTATGATTGGAAGATGTTCAAGATAAGTTATATAAACTTTGTGTTATATTATTTCCTTGAATCTATGTGTGTTGAAAGTGTTTCTTGGTGAAGGATTATAACGACTTTGAGCTTGTAGTTGTTCACTTTGTATATGAATCGTGTTGAGAACTTGTAGACTTTGTGCTATGATTTTCAATCACATTCACGTGAATCAGTGGTATTGTTAGTGGATAGACTTTGTGCTCCAATTGGTGATACGGTTACTTTTAAAATCTTTCTAGGGATAATTTGAAGACTTTGTACTTGAGATTATTCACTTGGTTTGTGAATCTTTTTGTGAAGTAAGTTGAAAGACTTTGTACTTCAACTTACAAGAATATTGTTGATTATTATTTAAGTTTAGAAGCATTATTGAATATTACTGTGAAACATTGTAAACATCTTTTCTGAAAGAAGAGAAAAGGATGAACGTAACACACTCCCAAAGCTAGTATTTAGTGTAAATAAGTTTGTAATAGTTAAAAGGGAACCTCCCCTTGCTGAGAGGAGAGATTTATCTCATGATACTGTGGTTGATATAACCATTTTGCCGTTAGTGAGTTGACGACAAAATATTCACCCAACATACCTTCACAAACTCAAGAAAATATGGAAGAAAGATGAAGAGATAAATCTTTAATCATTAAGGTAAAGATTAAGATCAAGGACAATAGGTAAGTATTTCTAACCTTGGTGGTGACTTAGTAGCATTATTTTCTCATTTATGTGAACTCCCCTCTTGTACTTTGTCCCTCCCATGATGTGTTATGTGTTGCTTAGGCCTCCTTGGATTACCCTTGATACTCTTGTAAGGTTGAGGATACCAGGAGACCGCCTATATTGTGACCATTCTTCTATTTGTATAATCATTCTTCTATCTTGCTTCTTCTATATTTTATTGTTGTGTGTTGTGCCTTAGGGGCATAGCATTGCAATTGATGACCTGGGGGAATCTTCCTATGTGATTGTTCCTAAGACACTTGTTCTCCTCTCTCATTTTATTGTTTACCTTCTTCTAGTGATTCTATCTAGTCAGTGGATGACGAAAAACAAACATATACTGATACAGACCGCGTGTCCCTTCAACAAGCAAAGCAAAAATGGACCTAGTCCATATATGAAGACAGGGTTGATTTATATATTTGATGCTTGGCTAGTAGAATCACTCCATGTGATATTTAATGTTGTCTTATATTTGCTAACAAATCATAACAATACATCTTCTCTGCGCTCTTTGATTATTTTGGGTGTCTCACCTTGTTGTTACACTCAATTCTAAGATGCCTGTAGTATAAGCCCAATAGCTATACTCAGACTCAAACCCATTTGTGTAGCCTTAGCTTCTTTGTTTTCATGCATAGCTTTCATGTTTTTCTTAGATTAAGATGTGTTTGTGGGAACAATCAGTGATCGTGAGCACATGTCACCTTTGGGGGCATGGGCTTTGCAAAAGCTCTTGTTCCCTTGTGTGTTTTCTCTCTACCTTAATGTGCTTGATATTGGTACACAATACCAACCACCTTAAGGTGGGGGTATATAAGGTAAGTTATCTAATGATTTTGGTACTAACAAAGCGTGTTTGTAAGACCTCTACAGAGGCAGGATGTTGTATTTCTGGCACAAGTGCACATCTTTATTCTATATTGCAATCAAGAATCCCTCTATGGAGGTGGGATATCATGCATATCCTTTTATTCAAAATCTCTTTGTGAAGGCAGGGATGGTGTATCTCTTGAGCTAGTGCACATCCTTTTTATTTCAAAAGTCCTCCGAGTAGGCGGGGTTGGATCTGAGACTATCCTCCCTTAAGCATGTATTTGGCAGTTGTTGTGGCATAAGCCCAACCATCAGGTGTCCCTATAGCATGCTTGATATGGTGGGGGCTTAGCAATAAGTTCCTTCCATCACCTTGTTTGTCATGTTTAAGATGTATAGTATGTCTTTGGCATGCTATATGACACTTGTGTTTTTCGTGTGTCTTCCATATGTTTTTCCCTCATGTGTAGTCTCAAGGGTGTGGCGAAGTGCCCCTCCTACACTCGAGGTTTGTATGGCATGTTTTCTACCAAGCATAATCTCAAGGGTGTGGTGTAATGCCCCTCATATGCTTTAGGTTTTGTATGGCGTGCTTGTTCTCAAGTGTAGTCTCAAGGGTGTGGTGAAATGCCCCTCATACACTTTGAGATTTGTATGGTATGTCTTCTCCCCCATATGTAGTTTCAAGGGTGTGGTTAAATGCCCCTCTTACATTTTGGGGTTGTGTGTTATATTTCTACTTTCCATGTATCTGCATTTATTTATATGTGAAAATGAAAAAGGAAATATCACTGTATTCATCATGTTTTATGTGTCTTCAATGCTATCTTCTCTGTGTCTTGTATGCATGTTACTGTCTTCTCCATGTTTTGCATGCCTGTTACTATCTTCATTGTTTTTGGCGTGTCTGCGATGTGTTTTCTCTAATGTCTACTTAGGACTGGGGGCTAGAAATAGTTCCTTAAATTTTGTGTATACATTAGCTTTAAGTGCCTGGCGTGTTTACTATGTTTTGACTGTACTTTAATGCATGTATGGGTCATAAGATCATACATACATTAAAGTGGGGGCTAAATTTTATGTTGTAAAATGTCCCCTTAGGACTTTTACCTCCTAAGTTTAGCTCCCAAGTCCCTTATTTTTCATCTTACATATTAGAATTTACTCTCAAGACAAAATGGTCCGAGACCCATGTCAAATGGAGCTTGAGGGACATCTATGAACTTAGACCCTAACCCAAAATAGGTCTTGGGACTTGGGCACTCGCGCCCTTGCCCTGCCCTATTTTGGCGGGGTCCCAAATTTGAATGTCGGTAAAGTGACCATTAAAGGCCTTGTCAACATCTTAAGTTTGAATTACAAAATTTGTAGTAGGATTCCATATATAAGCATGTTTAGGACTACATTTTAACTAGAGATGGATAATGCGAACTTGTGATCTTATGCTAAGGATATTCAAGGCTTTCATTGTGCTATAGAGAAAACTTGTGTTGTTATTATGTTTGTTGCAGATTTAGCTTCATCAATCCATCTCCTCATGGCATGAGAAAGTTTTCATCTCTGTGAGAGCTACACCTCCAAGGTCATATCTATTTGTGTTTGAATCAATCATTTATCAATTTGTTTTTTCCTCTATCCTGCAAGGACACACACTCTCTATCTAACAATGGTGTTGGAAGGCTTTAATGTCATTCTGGGGCTTAACCAAGGCAAGCTCCTAAACACCACAACCCCCAACCCCTGTTCTTGTGATTGCAGGTGATAGGTATCAGATTGCAAAGAGTGGAGTTGCATGGAAGTGTTACAAAGGATAAGGATTCTAGATCTGATGAAAAGAAGATGAAAAGAGCACAGTCAGGGCTTGGGCACTAGTCCCTTTGCCCTCTAGGTTTATAGAGGCTGAAATCTCTGGAATAGGCATAATTAGTGATGGAAAGAGTTTGGAAACCCTCGAAGAAAATCCTACCTTGGGCTTGGGCCCAAGTCTCTTTTCCCTGACATCTCAAGATCCTGAACTTCAAAATTTGGTGTGTATTTGATCTTCATTTACTATCTCTGTGTGTGAGTATTTGTCAGAATTCATTTTTTGTTTACGATTTTTACATAATTAGGGTTTTGAGTATAACTGGGCCTAAATTAACACATTAATCATCAATTTTCAAGTTTCCCTATCATTACAAGTGACAACCAACCTATAGGTGAATCCTCTTGTATAAGTTGTGATTCAACTCAATTAACTGTCCTTAAATGTATGTAATGAAAGGAGGATCTAGGCATATCATTCATCAAACCCTCATCCCCCATTTTCATACATAACAATGG
The DNA here is from genome assembly GCA_027924645.1 of Cunninghamia lanceolata. Classification (NCBI taxonomy): domain Eukaryota; kingdom Viridiplantae; phylum Streptophyta; class Pinopsida; order Cupressales; family Cupressaceae; genus Cunninghamia; species Cunninghamia lanceolata. Next base: position 3,313,040 of record BSBN01000846.1, on the reverse strand, counting down.
GAACCTAACATGGCCTAGTAGCTAGGACCCATCCATCATTACATCTTTCTTTAGTTAGCTACTCCCTAAGTTTCACTTAAGGAGGGGTGTTGGTGTGAACATGGTTATTAACTATCTGGTTTGCCCTTATGTGAATAATTCATATTATTTAACTATTTATTAGTTAAATAATATTCACACATCACACAAATTCAAATGTTAAGTTGACTTAGTGAGTCTACTAGATGTTTCTAGTTGTTCTAGTTGTGTCTAGTTGTTGATAGTTCTTGATAGTTGTCATCTTATCCTATAGTTGTCACATATCATAGGATTAAGACACTTGTCACATTACTACAACATCTTGTCTTTCATCCTAGTCTTTATAAGAAAGGCATATCATGTACATTGTGACAATCTTTTTGCATTCATTGATAGAATATAATTATTCTCTCATTTGATCTCTCTTGTGCTTTCATGAATTCCTAGATCCTGGGTGACTCCAATCATAGCCAACTCTAACAAAGGAGAAGGAGAAGGAGAAGGAGAAGGAGGAGGAGAATGAGAAGAAGGAGAAGAATAATAAGGACAAGGGCAAGTAGAATGAGAAGGAGATTAATAAGGAGGAGGAGGAGAGGAAAAAGAAGGAGAAGAAGTCAAACCAATAATATCTTGTCATGTATTATCACTACTTGGAGAAATTTGAAAAGGATTTCTTCCTAAAGGAGATCTTGATCAAGACATTCAATCAATGCTAGGGAACCATCTACCACCATTCACTTTTTATTCAAAGGTATACAAAAAGGTTAGAGAAATGGAAGAACAGATTCAACAATAGTAAGAGGTACCCCTAGTCTCAAGGAGAAGAAGACAAAAGAACAAAACAAAATGAAGATGCAAGTGGATCACTAAAAAATTCTAGTTCACAAATAGTGTTACCTAAGCTAGATGTAGAGGGAAGACCCATCTTGGAGCTTGACTTAATTTTCCATACACTCAAGAAGATGTTGAGGATTGGGACAACCCCAACGTACCTCATTAAATGGAAGTATTTACCAATTGAAGTTACCACATGGGAGATGAAGATTTTATTTAAAAGAATCCATAGTTTGTCAGTGTTGAAGATAAGGCTTGTGTGAAGAGGGGGAATGCTATGCCCTTAATCCTATAATGTTCATAGGCTTATGTGTAGTTAGATTTGTTGATATGTGCCGAACAACTGAGACGGGGTGATGGTGAATCAGTTGTCATAAAAACTTAAACACTTTCTGCAATTAAACATTCATCACTTATCCACAATTATTATGATTTAACAATGAGTGCATGAAATCAGAAACTTAACCAAAGATACAACATCAAACACAAGAGACACCAGATTTACATGGAAAACCCCAAGGTGGGGAAAACAATGGAGATGATTAACTCTTAATATATATTTCAATCTTGAAATAGTGATGTTCAGGCTTGGTCACTCCACGGGCCTAAACATACTGGCTTACTACCGTGAAGAACAACTAGGTCTAGTAGGTTCACTGCCTCAACCCTAAACCTAGCAAGATTACAATAAGGGATGTTAAACCCTGAGGGCTATTAAACCCTACTGGTGGCTTACTGCCAAACTTATTACCACAATCAACACCTTTCTGTATTGTGAATAACACTTTCTTTGCTCTGTTCTTCCTCTTCTTTCCTCTGCCTCTTCTCTGCTCTACTCTTCCTCTTCTTTTCTCTACCTCTTCTCTACTCTGCCTTTGGACCTTTCTTAATATCTTTCTATTTCTGCTCAAGGACACCTTTCCATGACTCAACTACAAGTATTTATATACTACATCAACCTTGCAATGATCATCAAGGTCGGCATCACAATCATCAACCATTGGAACAATCTCCAAGGTCGGTATTACAAACATTTACAAAATAGGTCCTCACATATTTCAATATCATGGAAAGGGAATGAAATGCAGATCATGCCATGGCTTAGCTAGGACTCAAACATAATATTCCATGCCACAACACATTTCCACAATCTTCCAGAGATCCCCGTAATCACTGGGATCAACCAGGTTAGGCAAGACTAGTTACACGCTACATTATCTGGGAACAATCTTCACACAACATATCAATTTTTTAATGCAGACCAAAGTCTAGATAGGAACATGATTAGGAGACATCCACAAGCATGCTATAATAATCAAGAGCAATTGCACAAACCTTAACCACTTTATCTATAGGAATCTTCTCACCGGGAAACATGAACTTCTCTATCTTTAACTGTCATAAAAGAAAGATAGCTTGCAGACCACCAAACCACGAACCATTGCAACTGTAGGCACTTATCATCATCCCATACTTCCCTCTAGAATTTCAAAGAAAAATACTTTATTGTGGAGGAATGCAGAACTAAATACTATGTTTCTTGTCTCAAATGAACTTACAGAAAAAAGTAGGTTTCACTGTGGTGAACACAACTCACTCAGATCTTCATGTGGATGGCTCAGACCCACAATGTAACATCCTTAGACATACCTCTAACTTACTTCCAATCCACAGACCATGATCTTCAAGTAGGAATAAATGCGGAGCAGTTTACCTAATTGGTCTTCAACATACAACTCACTATCTATACTGCACTTCTCTGTAACTGACTTATTTCTTCTGGAGAAGCTAATTTTCTCAATATCCTCAACATACAAGTCTTCTAAACAAGATACAGTTGACTCTAATGACAACAAGAATATGTTGACATCAATGACAACACCGATTAGGCACATACTTGCAACAATCTCCCTCTTTGTCATTGATGGCAACATATGATGTGAAAAATGGCAACAACCATCAAGACAAGATTCTACCCCTTTCTCTTTACACACCTGGACTTTTTCTTTCTCCAAAATTCTCCCCCTTTCTTTTACACATTTGCACTCTAAGTTTTTCACATGACCTCTCTCCCCCTTTGACATCAATGGAAAAGGGCACATACTTGCACTCTTCTGCTCTGATCTAATCTCTCTTCTGAACTCTCTGACTACTCCCCCTGAGAAGCAACCCTAAAAAGCATCAATCTAGACCTCTAAGAACCTCCAGACTGATACACTATTGTACATCTTAGTTTAGAGTAGGTGGGGTGATAACCCCTAACTTTTCTCTGAGATACTCAAAAGTATCCTTAAGCAGAGGCTTGGTAAAAATGTCTACAATCTAATTCTTGGTAGAAACATACTCCAACTTGACTTCATTCTCTATCACTTTTTCTCTCAGGAAATGATACCTAATGGATATGTGCTTGGTCCTTGAATGCATCACTGGGTTCTTTGATATGTTTATGGCACTTGTGTTGTCACAAAAGATTTCAATAGGTTATTCATACACAACTTTGATGTCCTTCAAAGTCTGCTTCATCCATAGCACTTGAGTGCAACTACATGCTGCTGCAATGTATTCTGCCTCTGCAGTAGACATGGATTATGAATCCTATTTCTTGGTCAATCAAGATACTAATCTTTTTCCCAAGAAGAATGCACCACTTATACTTTTTCTGCCATCCACATCTCCAGCACAATTTGCATCAGTATATGCACTAAGAACAAAGTCATTGTCCCTGGGGTACCACAAACCATAATCTATTGTGCCTTTTAAATATCTCAGAATTCTCTTGACTGCCATCACATGTGATTCCTTGGGTTCTGCCTAAAATCTTGCCACAAGACACACTGCATGCATTATGTCAGGTCTCATTTGAGTCAGATAAAGTAATCCTCTAATCATAGATCTATACTTTTTGTGATCTGCCATGGGTGAGTTATCATCTTTTCTCAACTTACAACTAGTTATCATAGGTGTGCATACTAGTTTAGAGTCTTCCATCCCAAATTTCTTTAACAACTCTTTCATATACTTAGACTAAGAAATGAAGATGCCCTTAGCTGATTGACTTATTTGCAGACCTAAAAAGAAGTTCATCTCTCCAAACATAGACATCTCAAATTCACTTTGCATTTCTCCACCAAAAACTTAGCACATACCTTCATTGCCTCTAAAAATAATATCATCAACAAAAACTGCAACGATCAGTGTTTGTTTATCATTGATCTTGAAGTAGAGATTACTATTTGTAGTACCTTTACTGAACCCTATCTGTATCAGGTACCTATCCAGCCATGCATACCATGCCCTGGGACCTTGTTTTAATGCATACAATGCTTTCTTCAATCTACATACCATGTCCCCTTGTCCTGATGACTGAAATCCTTCTGGTTGTTCAATATAGACTTCCCCTTCCAACTCTCCATTTAACAAGGCAGACTTCACATCCATTTGATAAACCTTGAAATATTTGTATGTTGCAAAAGCTAGAAACATCCTTATTTCTTCAATCCTTGCTACTGGAGAAAAATTTTCTTCAAAGTCTATTCCTTCAACCTGAGCATATCCTTTACATACTAACCTTTCTTTGTTTCTTACCACTTCACGATTCTCATTCATTTTGTTTCTGAAGACCCACTTTGTACCAATTACATTCTTGTCTGCTGGTCTAGGAACAAGATCCCAAGTCTGATTCTTCTCTATTTTCATCATTCTTCTTCCATAGCCTTTATCCAATTCTCATCTTTGCAAGCCTCATCCAAAGTTTTAGGTTCAATCTTAGAGATCAGACAGAAATTTACTTGTTCTTCTGTAGCTTTTCTTCTAGTTAAGATCCCTTTTCTCTTATCTCCTATGATTTGATTTTCAGAATGACTGATTCTTACATATCTTGGGGTTTTGGCAGCACTTACTAGAGCTTGTTCTTCTTCATCTATGTTGTCTTCATGTTGTACCACTTCTAAAACATCTGGATCATCTGACTCATATCCTCTTGATTCTGAAGACCTTTCCTTACATTCATCAACTTTAACATTTGCACTTTCAATGATCTTATTTAGCCTCTTATTATAGTACCGGGAGGCCTTACTCTTGGTGGAGTAACCAAGGAAGCTTCCTTCATCACATCTAGCATCAAACTTGCCTAAATCTTCTTCTCTTTTGATACAACATCTGCTACCAAAAACGTTGAAATATTTCAAAGTAGGAACTCTACCATGCCACAATTCATAGGGAGTTCTTGAACTGTTACCTTTCACTTGAACTCTATTTAGGATATATACTATGGTGTGAATTGCCTCTCTCCAATATGCTTCTAGAAGATGAGCTTCCTTCATCATGGTTCTAGCAGCTTCTTGAACTGTTCTAGTTTTCCTTTCAACAACTCCATTTTGTTGTGGAGTTCTGGGCACAGATAGTTGTCTCTTTATTCCATGTTCTTCACACAAGAAATTGAATTCATTTGATGTGAACTCTCCTCCTCTATTAGACCTCAAGCATTTGATTTTCAAATCCATCTCATTTTCAACCATTGCCTTAAATGCCTTGAATTTATCTAGAGCTTCAACTTTCTCTTTCAAAAAGGTGACCCAAGTCATTCTAGAATAATCATCAATGAGAAGCATGAAATACCTGTCTCCTTGCAAACTTCTTACTTTGGTAGGTCCACAAAAATCTGTATGCACTAGCTCAAGTAGTCCTCCAACTAATTGGTCCTTGCTTTTAAAACTTGTTCTTGTCTGTTTCCCAAATTGGCACTACTTGCAAACTGAATTAGTAGGCTTCACAAGCTTGGGTAAATCTCTAACAATCTGTGTAGTACTTATATTCATAATATTATCAAAATTTATGTGACACAACCTTCTGTACCATAACCAACTCTCATCAATTTGAGTCAACAAACAATAGTTCTCAGTTCCTTTCAAGTGATAGATATTACCTCTGGTCTTCATACCAGTTGCAATGACTATTCTAGAGCTTTCCTTGATCTTGCATCCATTGTAATTGAAGCTTAAGTCATAGCCCTTGTCACACATCTGACCTACACTCAGAAGATTGTGCTTTAATCTTTTCACATACAAGACATCTTCAGTATTATGCTTGCCATCAAAAGAAATAGATCCTTTCCCACAAATCCTATCAGTTGTATCATCTCCAAACCTAACCAGTCCACCATCATATTTTTCCAAATTTACAAACTTACTTTTGTCACCAGTCATGTGGTGAGAGAAACCACTATCAATAACCCATTCATCCTTGTCCTTAATGACCTGAGCAGCCAAAGCACTTTCCACTGGTTTCTCTTCCTTCATATAGCTAGAAGAATTAGTAGACACAAGATCTTCCTTAATAGCAATGAGCAAGCATTCATTTACAGAGGGATTAGCATTATCTGGTTCACCATTATCTGATACTCCTTCATCAACATCAAAATCTTCAACATAATAACACTTATTTTGGGTCCCAGGCTTGTTCTCATATCTTCTTTTATTTCTTTCAATTCTTTTAGGACATCTGGAAGAAAAATGACCTACTTTACCATAGGAAAAACATTTGCAAGGTAATTTGCCTTTATACTTACCGGATCCTCTTTGCAGTCTGTCCATAAAGTTGCCTTCAACTTCATCTAACTCATCATTGGATTCTACCTTATACTTTTCTGATCTGGAATTACTTCCAAGAGTACTGGCTTTGAAGGTTGTCTCAACTTTTGACAGAGCATCATCTAACTCCCGCATTTCAAAAGTAGTAAGCTTACCAAGCAACTAATCCTTGTTAACTATTTTTACTTGCATGAATTCTTCAATCATGGCCACCTTGTGACAGTAGGACTTGGGGAGAGATCTAAGTATTTTCATAACAATTTCCTTTTCTTTGAGAGTTTTGCCTATGGCTTTTATCCCTATAACAAGTTCATCAACTCTTTGCATAAAAGATGATATGTTTTCATCATTGTTCATCTTCAAGCTTTAATATTTCACTTTTAGACTTTGTAACTTGGCTTCCTTCATGGAATCATCTCCTTCATATAGATTTTTAAACTTTCCCCATACCTTATTTGTAGTTTCAAGATCCACCACTTTCGTCAATATTGAGTTGGTTAATGAACTTAGTAGAGCATCCTTTTCCTTGATATCTATCTCATATTCTTTGATTTCATCTTCAGTCATCAGACCATTTGGAGTTATGGTGTATTCTATTTTTAGAGCTTTCCAAACTTTGAAACCAAGAGAAAGAAGATGGCTTTTCATCCAAATCTTCTAGAGAACATAATTAGTTCCATCAAAATGTGGTACTTCCTTCTTGTAAGACATTTTGGATCTTCCTCAAACTGTTAGACTTTCTTCAGAGGAACCTGGCTCTAATACCATTTGTTGATATGTGCTGGACAACTGAGAGGGAGGGTGAATCAGTTGTCACAAAAACTTAAACACTTTCTGCAATTAAACATTCATCACTTATCCATAATTTTTATGATTTAACAATGAGTGCATGAAATTAGAAACTTAACCACAGATACAACATCAAACACAAGAGACACTAGATTTATGTGGAAAACCCCAAGGTGAGGAAAAACCACAAAGAGGATTAACTCTTAATATATATTGCAATCTTGAAATAGTAATGTTTAGGTTTGGTCACTCCACGGGCCTAAACATACTGGCTTACTGCCATGAAAAACAACTAGGTCTAGCAGGCTTACTGCCTCAACCCTAAACCTAGCAAGATTGTAATAAGGGTTGTTAAACCCTGAGGGATATTAAACCCTACTGGTGGCTTACTGCCACAATCAACACCTTTCTGTATTGTGAATAACAATTTCTCTGCTCTGCTCTTCCTCTACTCTTCTCTTCCTCTTCTTTCCTCTATCTCTTCTCTGCTCTGCTCTTCCTCTTCTTTCCTCTGCCTCTTCTTTGCTCTGCCTTTGGACCTTTCTTAATATCTTTCCATTTCTACTCAAGGACACCTTTTCCATGACTCAACTACAAGTATTTATACACTACATCAATTACAATCATCAACCATTGAAACAATCTCCAAGGTCAGTATTACAAACATTTACAAAATAGGTCCTAACCTATTGCAATATCATGCAAAGGGAATGAAATGTGGATCATGCCATGCCTTAGCTGGGATTCAAACATGATCTTCCATGCCACAACATGCTTCCACAATCTTCTAGAGATCTCTACAATCACTGGGATCAACGAAGTCAGCCAAGACTCATTACACGCTACATTATCTAGGAACAATCTTCACACACCATCTCAATTTCTTAATGCAGACCAAAGTCCAGATAGGAACATGATTAGGAGACATCCACAAGCATGCTATAATCATCAGGAGAAACCACATGAACCTTAACCACTTTATCTATAGGAATCTTCTCATAGGAACACATGAACTTCACTGTCTTCAACTATCATAAAAGAAAGATAGCTTGTGGACCACCAAAGCACAAACCATTGTAACTATAGGCACTTATTATCATCCCATACTTCCCTCTAGAACCACAGAGAAAAATACTTTATTGTGGAGGAATGCGGAGAATACTATCTTCCTGTCTTAACTAAACTTATAGAAACAAGTAGGTTTCACTCTAGTGAACACAACTCACTTAGATCTTCATGCAGATGGCTTAGACCCACAATGTAGCATCCTTAGACATACCTCTAACCTACTTCCTATCCGTAGACCATGATCTTCAAGAAGGAATAAATGTGGAGTAGTTTACTGGATTGATCTTCAGCATACAACTCACTCTCTGTACTGCACTTCTCTGTAACTCACTTGTTTCTTTCGGAGAGGCTAATTTTCTCAATATCCTCAACATACAAGTCTTCTAAACAAGATACGGTTGACACTAATGACAACAAGAATATGTTGACATCAATGAAAACACCGATTAGGCACATACTTGTAAAAAGCTTGTGGCTTCCTTAACTCTTAATTAATGTATATGATCATTGTTATAGTCTTACTTACATAATTAAGTCATCATAGGTGTTATATTTAGGTGTCTAAGTCATCCTTGGTGGCATCCAAGGAATAAGTATGGTATATATAGGAGATAGTGGTTGTTTTATTCATCATATTGCGAATTGTTTTCTTTTTGGAGATATTTGGAGTTTTCCACCCTCAAAGTGTCTTATTATTCTCAAGTATTATCAAGTATTTGTAGCATATATTTCCTATTATAATCTTCTCTTGTGCAAGTTAGTCCATTGCAAAGTTTTTGTACATCTTATGTAGATTATCCTTTGGTTAGTTGGTTGTCTTTGGAAGCTTTCTTTAGCTTCTAGGTGAACAATTGTTGTATTTTTGTTGTCATTCAATTAATATGAAATCAAGTATTGATGATAGATATTTTCAAATGTAATATGTGGGATAACTAGTTCAAGTGAGGGATTGCGAAGCATGATTTGTAGTTTGATAAATAAGAATATAATTGAGGGCTTGAGCTTTGCAAGACAAAGCTTCATACATCAAGTCTATTTGAAATAGTAGGTTGCATGGGTAGTTTCTATAGTTTGCTAGTTTTATGACTCTACTATACAGGATATAAGGCATCACTTACAATTTTCTCTAATCACTCACTTTACACTTTCAAATTATACCTTGTCTTGTTTCTTTATCCATGATCTAATTAAAGGTACATGGGAAATACTTGCAATGACTTTACTTTGAATATCTATGCTCATGCATTTAAGGATGTTTCATTTTCCATATATTTCAAGATCTCTTTAACATTCTATTATGAGCCAACACATTAAGGACTAGTGACAAACAAGGTCTAACTCTGTGTCATTAAAGTCCTTGTTCATTTATAGACATTCTCAAAATAATTGAGTGACAACTTTTAATTCCTCTAAATCTTTTGAATTATTCTTAATATTAGCTAATTTATTATTCTAAAATGGCTTTATTATCTATTGTATGGCTAGATCAACATTTGTGATTAAAATTGTGTGCACCCCAAAAATCTTGTAGGATCACTCTCCTAACTGTAGTAGAGCTTAAAGCATAGGAGAGAGGGCCTTATCTTGTCATTAGCCCTATTCCTTTAGTAATTTTGATCATATAGGCTTGTCATCTTTCTAAACCTAGCAAGAGGTTATGGATAAAATTCTTTAATCAACCATGTTACATCCCCAACTCATGATTTAGTTTAAACTTGCTTTTGTGTGGTAATCAGGATGATTAATCATAGTTTAATAATGATTTGATGTTTGTGGAAAATATTAGATAGAATCATTGATTATATGAATATTGACTAATATTAGTTAGACATGAGATTACATGTTGACACGATTGTTTAATTATTATGATTTGTGAATCAAATGATGATACACTAATCATGGTTGTATGGTTGTGAGTTTGATCAGGAAAAAAATCTTCCTTCAAGAACAAAGGGAGAGTATCATCCGAGAGGAGGAGATAGATGCGTGGAAAAGTTTAGAATTTGCCATATGAGTGTTGGAATCAGTTTTTGTGGACCCATGCAAGGCAAGGTGAGTTATCATCTTTCCTTTGTTAAGTCGTTTCAATTCAGATGGTGTCGACTTGACAACTTGAGTTATTTCAACATTGTCCATGTTGATTCGACCAGGCAATGTCCTTGGAACGTTAGTTTGGTCGATAACTAATCTTGACGGGTTGTCAAGTATTTCCTTGTTTCCTTATCTTATTCCTTATTAGATTATGTGATTATTGTTGCTTATTTATATAATAATTATAATTATTAAGGCAGTGAGGGGGAGAAACAACTCAACCCCAAGATCAGATTTCATTACTATGTCACCTTATCAATGATGTTAATCATCGATGACACCTTGAATTATTTAATAACCCTTAAACATCATTTAGATGTAGGGAATATATATATAGTGTGTGTGTGTGTTCTAATTATTCCAACCTCCATAGAGGTTGAGCACCCATATTAATTATAATATATATAATGTTTATCCTTGGGGTAGTCGATCAACCACCATCCTTGATAAGTGGAATGAGTGGAGGCAGAGTAGAGCTAATATAAGCTTCAACGACATTGCCCATGTGATAATGGAGTGGGTGGGCTGCAAGAAACCCCTAAGGTGGTAGAACTGTTCCTACCACTAGATCCTTAGTTAGAGGGTGGCAAACTTTGTGGCATGCATAGTAGATGCATGCAAAGCTCTGAAGAAGGTATCTTTTGTGGGATACATGTCTTTTGTTTTGGAAAAGAGAGAAAAACAAGAGGGACAAACAGGAAGTTCAAGCAAGTGATAGTAAGGAGTTTCACTACAGAGATAGCATGTGACTGGTGTGGGTAGCTCATGGAGAGCCACCGAAAGGAACACAAGAACTATCTAACACCATCTCAATTGCACATTTAAAGTACAGGTATGATTCTTGACTGTGATATGAATGTAATCACAAGGTGATACCTCTGATAATAATGGTGTCAATTGTTATTTTAATACACAGTAATGCTTTTCTATGTGAGGTCGATAAGGCCATAGTTGCTAATTCTCTATTGATTTGATATGAGGTCATCAAGGTCATATGTAATACCTTTGTGTTATCTTTTGAAAACAATGTATTAGCACATCATTCAGCCAAAGCTATAAGGCCAAACATTAAACACAACTGTGTTTGCAAGAATCTTGTTCATCGAAAATGGCATGGTCTATAGACCACATATTATACCCTTAATATTGTCTTGGCCATCATTCAAGCCATTGTGCTCAAAATCTGTGTAGTATCGATTAATTACGACTGTATAATGTTTATAAAGACTATTATAAGTAGAGGCCAAGAGCAGTGCTCAAGCCATATTATCTTTAATGATAATCATTTTCTTTGAGCCTCGACTGTGCCTTAGGCACTTAATATGTCAAGCTAGGGTGCTATAGAAGTAGTACTTGACTATTTATAAAAATATTATGATATTTATAGTACAAACCATATGAATAAATGGTATTGTGGAAACAGTGCTCAGTTGTTATGAAAGGTATTGTGATACCTATGGAATATAGAGCAGTATGTTAAAGTCTTATGACTCCTCATGTAGAGGGAAGAATGGTAAACAGTTACTAATAATGTTACCTAAGGTAGTTTTAAATGCATGACAATCCATGATGGTTGGGGAAGAAAACCCCATCGATACTTATTTATATTGAGTATGAACTCTTATGATTAAAGGATATGAAAGTACCCCCTTTTTGAATGACCATACTTCATGAACCAAGTATAGGGTGTCATGAATTCATGTGGAATCATTGAGTTTTGGTCTCTTAATAGAATCAACCTATTAGACTATTACGAAATAAGTCTTGGTTGATATGAATTTGAATATAAACCTAGTGACAAGGTAAACATGATATTTGGACCGGGAAGGGCCATAAGTTTGAAAACTTGATTGTCCTTATGTCATTATGGAAGTACAGGAATAGAGTGATGTTGAGTCATAGATTCCCTATTACAAAAGTAACAAGACATAATTGAATATGCTCCCAAGATAGGAGTCGAATGTCCAAGGAATGGACTAAGATTGTATTGAAATTATTTATCCTACACCGAGAAAGGTCAAATTATGTTTACTATAGGATGAGACAACTTCTAAGTTGAGTCAAGGTGGTGGACATATGACAACATTTATAGTGAAACGTTTATGTATGTAAATCTTTGGCCAAAGTAATGCATCCATCTCTACATGCATTGTCGGTCCACTGTGCTCCAGATGGCATAATGTCTCTAGTAGTGTCATACATAGTTAGAGTGGATCTATAGTTGTGTGACCATGAGACATTATGAAGGACACAACACCAAATACTTATATGGAAAACCTAATGGTTCCTTATATCTATACCTTCCGTGAAGGGTAGGTCCGCTTCCAGGTAGGAAGTTGTGCAGGGGACTATTGGTCTATGGTTAGAGGAAAAGCACTTGAATGGTGCTCTCTTTTCCAAGAAAAAGACAAGCTAAGGCTTATGAAGACAAATGCCAAAGTTCCAGATACAATGCTTTTCTTTATATGACTTGTTAGTCAGTTATTATGTATATTTCTGTATTTGATGCCTTGGGCATAGCTTTATACATGTATAGTGAAGGTTATTCACTATTGAATTATCTTTGGATATTGTAAATCTAAGATTTGTTATGTTTTGGAAATGAATAACATGCTTAATTATTATGGTGATTTCAATTCATTTTTGTTTAACTCTTATTATGTCAATCATGATGTATTCTTACTATTAGTTAAGAAGTTTATTATGGTTATTATTTTGGATCATCTGAGATGACATGTTACATATGGTATCAGAGCTACTGGGTTCATTACATGGACCTATGAGCTCACTAAATAATGATTATATTTATCCAACATTAATGGTTGCTAATGTTTGGATGTTCTTATGCTAGAATGGTAAGAATAAGAACAACACCCAGAAAGAAGGTAACAAGAAATTACCTATGTTACCTTAAGGTCTTGAGGGAGTGAGCCTCAAGAATGAAATGCCTTAAACAAATTGGTTGCTTCATAGGTGCATGGTTGGTTGATGATGAAACCTTCGTTGATGATATTAAATGCATCAAGAAGGAGTTGAGGAAACCAGTTAGGATTTCTGCCCCTAACTCTGAAAATGAATTGACAGAACCCTCTGTACCTAAGGAACCAGTCATGGAAAGTAGTCCTAAGGATCCTAATGTTAATAAGGAGGTTGTGGATGAGTACCTGCGAGTATGGCCACCTCCTAAAACTAAATTGATAAATCTCAAGGATGAGAAATGAACATGGGAAGGTATCCCAATCTGATAATGACTTGCAGTAGCAAGATGTAAACAAAATTTTATAATTTTGGATGGATTATATGTAATCCGTGGAAAACTATAATGTAATTGAAAAATTCTGGCAAATCTTTCCTTTCTTTTTAAAGATTACATGAATGAGAATACATTTATATTATGAATGAATTCATTGCTATGACAAACTAATCAAATGATTAATCTTCAAACTTCAGGATAAGTAGATTACAACAAGGTTTAGATAAGAACTAGGATGGGAGATAGCCAGGATGAAGGGCAACCTTTAGGCCACTCTGAATCTAAACTTAACCATATCCTCACTATGCTTCAAGAGATGAGAGCAAGAGTTGGGAGTCTTGAGAAAAAGGTCAAGGGTCGGCATGGACCCAGGTGAGAAGCCTATTATGGGGGTGATAACGAGGCATGTCATAATGACAACAGCCAAAGTGAGCACAGAGAGAATAACTCTAAGGCTAGATAAGAAGATGATAGAAGAAGCCACTTTGCTTTGGAATTATCTCAGGAAATGAAAAAGGTCATGCCACCCAAATTTGATGAGTCTATAAGTAGAGATGTCGTGGAGGTGTGGCTTACAAAAATGAAAAAGTATTTTGAAATAAGAAATTATACTGAAATCACCAAAGTAGTATGGGGAGCATACCAATTGGTAGGTGAAGCATCCACATCGTGGATGAACAAAATATGGAGTTAGGCTTGAGATCTACAAGTCAAACATACTAAAATCACCAAAGTGGTATGGAGAGCATACCAGTTGGCAAGTGAAGCATCCACATGGTGGATGAACAAAAGATGGAGTTAGGCTTGAGGTCTACAAGTCAAACCTAGGACAGGTTCATGGAACTCTTTAGGAAAAGATGGTTGCCTCAGTTGTTCTATGATCAAAATCTTATAGATTTCCAAAATCTAAAATAGGGTGAATTATTTTTGAACGAGTACTAGGAAAAGTTCACTTGCATACTCAAGTATGTGTCACAATATCAACATGATGAGAGATTTGTTGCAAGTATGTGCCTAATCAGTGTTGTCATTAATGTCAACATATCCTTGTTCTCATTGATGTCAAATTTATCTTATTCTATTACTTGTTTAGAAGACTTGTATGTTGAGGATATTAAGAAAATTAGCCTCTCCAAAAGAAATAAGTGAGTTACAGAGAAGTGCAGTACAGACAATGAGTTGTATGCTGAAGAATAGTTTGGTAAACTGCTCCACATTTATTTCTGCTCGAAGATCATGGTCTATAGATTGGAAGTAAGTTAGAGGTATTACAAAGGATGCTACATTCCAGGTTTGAGCCCTCCGCATGAAGATATAAGTGAGTTGTGTTCACCAGAGTGAAACCTACTTTTTTCTGTAAGTTCAATTGGGACACGAAGAAAGTATTCTGCTCCGTATTCATCCGCAATAAAGTATTTTTCTCTATGGTTCTAGAAGGAAGTTTGGGATGATGATAAGTGCTTACAATTGCAATGGTTCATGGTTTGGTGGTCCGCAAGTTATCTTTCTTTATGATAGTTGAAGACAGTGAAGTTTATGTGTTCCACTGAGAAGATTCCTATGGATAAAGTGGTTAAGGATCATGCAGTTGCTCTTGATGATTATAACATGCTTGTGGATGTCTCCTAATTATGTTCCTATCTAGACTTTGGTCCGCATTAAGAAATTGAGATTGTGTTTGAAGATTGTTCCCAGATAATGTAGTGTGTAACCAGTCTTGGCCGACCTGGTTAATCCCAGTGATTACGGAGATCTCTGGAAGATTGTGGAAGTGTGTTGTGGTGTGGAAGATCATGTTTGAATCCTAGCTAAGGCATGGCATGATCCACATTTCATTTCATTTGCACAATGGTGTAATAGCTTAGGACCTATTTTCTAAATGTCTGTAATACTGACCTTGGAGATTGTTCCAATGGTTGATGATTGTGATTGCAACCTTGATGATCATTCCAAGGTTGATGTAGTGTATAAATACTTGTAGTTGAGTCATGGAAAAAGTGTCCTTGAGCGAAAATGGAAAGATAATAAGAAAGGTACAAAAGGTAGAGTAGAGAAGAGGTAGAGGAAAGAAGAGGAAGAGTAGAATAGAGGCAAAGCAGAGCAGAGGAATTGTTGTACTTCAATCATAGACATAAGAAGGTGTTGATCATGGCAGAGAGCCTGATAGTGAGCCGCCAGTAGGGTTTTGTTGGCAAGAGAAACATTATAGATTCATGATTGTTATCATTGATGGCAACAAAGTTCATCCCAGACATCCACAGGACATGGTGTGCCTATACTAGAAGTCAGATTGAAGAGTGTTTTGGTCCAGTAAGCAAGACTAGAGCATGTGGCAAGGTCTGACAATCAGGTCTGGATCTCTTAGAGGAAGCATCTTTGTAAAGTGTAGACTTGGGGAAGTCAAGAGGAGTACCTTGACTGATAGATTTCAGGAATTGAGCCTCCGGTGATGAAAGAGTAAAAAGATATGAGCATCTAAGTATTGGGGTCCTATTTGGCAGAGCAGACAGAGGAAGAACTGACCGATAGTGCATTAGACTTATTCTGGATGAGTTATTGGTGGTGATCAAGTTTCTTAAAGTATCATTCATGATTGGCCGACATGATTGATGACTTCTATAAGCATCTTGTTAATATGCATCACTTGATAAGTAATGATTCAGCCGACAGATCAGAGTTTGGGAAAATATTGACTATTCTGGATGCCAACTAGAAAGGTGATAAAATCCTTGGTGCAGATATATATACCAAATGGATTTAGATGAGAAAGTGTTTATTGTGTTGGTGTGTGCAAAGAAAAGTAGAAATAACAGTGTGGAAGCAGTAAGGTAGGTCTAGTATGTGAAAGGAAAGCAACACAAAAGAAGAGAAAGGATGAAGTGTAGTAGATCAGTATACTGAGCCTAACTGGAACTGAACTCCAGCATAGGTGGATGCTTCTTATCAGTTCAAGTATCTTGTTACTCTCTTTATAACTTGTAGACAGTGAGTCTCTTGTAGGCAGTGAGCCTCCTATGAGCAGTGTGCTCAGACAATAAGCCCTAATTGGCAAGTGCCATTTTATACTTCTATTCTTCTAATAGAGAATACATTCTTGGGTTAGTCACCCTATGGTTTTTCCCTTAACAGGGTTTTCCATGTCAAAATCATTGTGTTATGTGTATTGACTTTGTTTCTACTTTCATGATTATGGATGCTTATTTGCTTTGATGCTGCACTAATTATTAAAGAAGAATAGAAAGCTAAATTAATTAAGATAACTGATTCACCCCCCCTCTCGGTTATCAACAATTGGTATCAGAGCCAAGTTCCTCCAAACATAGCCTAACAACTTGAGGAAGATCTAGGAATTCAAATGGATGTGTATGGTATGAGGGAACAACTTCAGTCTGCCCTAGATGATCTTGAGCAATCTAACTCTGAAGTCAATGAATTGAAGGAAAGATTCAAACAGGCTGATGATTTCATAAATGAACTAAAAGGGAAACTAAGTATCTCTATAAAAAGGAGAAATGATCCACTTCAGCAATTAGCAAGTCAAGGTGAAGCCAATGATACAAATGAAGATTTGAAGGAGAAAACCAAGTTATGTGAAAAGTTATCAAAAGAGGTCATTATGGTAAGACATGAAATGGAATTAGGAGTTAAGAAATTTACTCAAGAAATTGAAGAGAAAAGTAAAACTGAAGATGATCTAAGACAATCTCTTAAGGAGAAATCAGAAGACTACCATAAAATGGATAGAATAATCAGGCCTCTAGAATTTGATCTTGAAAATGCTAGAGATAATGAAGAAAAACTTGAGGATCAAATAGACACTCTTAAAAAGGATCTTCAAACATCAAATGAATACAAAGAAAAATTCAAGATAAGCTCTGCTCAACTTGAAGTTCTTCTTGAAAGTCAAAAGAGGGTAGATGACAGGCATGGTCTGGGATATGAGAAAGGTGAAAGCTCAGGATCCGGTCAGAAGAATTTTGGATTAGGAAATCAAAGGAACAGGTCTAGAAGACCTCTAGTAAGGCAACCTAATGCTCAAAGATATCCATACTTTAATGGATACTGCCACAAATGTAATAACTTTGGTCATAAAGCAAATTAGTGTAGAAAGAGAATGAATCAGACTAATTCATCCTTCTTCCGGATAGTGTTTCAACTGCAAAAGGTATGGTCACAAATCTCATGAATGTAGAAATATACAAATGAGCAATTCATTCAATGGTAGATGCTTTGCATGCAATAGAATGGGACATATGGCTAATCAATGTAGATCAAGAGGATATCAGTAAAAACTGCAAAGAAATGTTGTTTGCCACAATTGCAATAGATCCGGTTATATTGCCAAATTCTGTAGAAGCAAGAATCAGGATAAAAGGGGTCCGGTGCATCATAATCAGAATCAAGACAAAGGAAAAGGAAAAGTGAATGCGGATGAAGTTTAAAGGGAGATGAACAAGATTTGGGTGAAGAGGAGTACAAAAAATATTGGGGATGGATCCACACCAGAATCTGGTGCTGATATTCCTTCCGAAAATTAAAAAGTGAGTTGTGGCTCAGGGGGAGACACAAGGAAAATCATTTTCCCCCAACCAGTTAATTGGTGCCTAAAATTCGCACAAGGAACGTTGCAGATTAAAGGGTTCACATAGAGTGGGTTTGAATAGGTTAAAAACTAATCCGGTTCAACAGTCATCTGATGAGAAGTTGGTTTTTCACAGTTAGATCTGATATGATTCAAACTGAGGAATATTGATCTGCAGATAGATGAAATGTTTGGGGAAAGGAAGATAGATTGTCAATCATCACTAAGAACAACTCTAAATGCTTCTTAGTGATCTGGAAAAGATTTTTCTTAGAACAAGGAGAACAAGGCAACTGGAATAACTCAAGTTGTGCATTTATTGCAATGTGAAATTAGGGTTTACTCAAAGATAAAAGGGTTCATTTGATCGTCATTTACACATTTGCACTCAAGAAGAAGAGAAAAAGAGTTCTGCAAACAAATTGTCTCAAGCCTCTCAAAGATCAACCATAGAAGACAATTCTACTAGCAATTCGATCAAGCTCATTCCGTGAAACCTAGAAGCATAAAAAGGTATTTTTCACTCTTGATCAAACTTTCTCTGAATCTTTAAGATGGCTACTCTGAATGTTGTAAAGATTTCTAATAGGCCTCGCCCCAAATTTAAGAAACATCCCTGCAAATCCCTGAAGTGGATCCCTTAGGGGCATTTTCTAGCATTTTGCATGGGGTTTTGCATAGTGAAGATGTTAGGGCATATATTCATGCGAACATTGAAGATTTTGGGGAATCCAAGCTGGTAGATATCTATCACAATCAGTTAATAGTTGACTCATTTGAACTCAAACCACAGTATAAGGCTATCTGGGATAAACATTTTGCACAATGCATTCATTTCCCCTATTTTACAGAAGATGAATGGGTCCGGTATGTCCTAAGTAGAATACATGATAGCTTCATATGGTTGACAAGGCCATTCAAGATAACCAAGGATGCCATTAGGGAAGTTACCATATTGCACTCATCTAGTGGGATACCTGCTCTCAAATCTGTCAAGAATCAGATAGTGAGTGAGGCAACCAGATCAAAATTTGACAAGTGAGCTATGACAATTGAAGATATCACTGATCCAGATATCAAATTTGCATCCATGATAATTGGTTACAAGATATATCACTCTAGTAGGGAAAATTCAGTGCCCAAAACTACAATTTATATAGCTTATCAGATGCTAAAAGAAAATGCTGACTATGATCTTTGTGAACTTCTTCTAAGCCAACTATTGGAGAACCTACAAAAGATCAAAAAGGACAAGAAGAACTCATTCAAGTATGGTAGGCTGATATTATGCTTATTCTTCTACTTCATGAATGAGCTTCCTGGATCCAGTGGTTGGGTATGGCAGAATAATAGACCTGTAGCCATTCAAATTAGAGATTATATACACAGGCTTGCTGATGCCAAGGCACAAAATACAACACTCTGGGGCTATTTCAAGAACTTTTAGAGTATGATGCAAGCAAGAGAGAGAATTGCCCAATCTCTAGTTGAAAAGTATAAGGATACAGTATGCTTTATGGTAGAAACTGATCAGTGCCTAATGGAGGCTGTGGAACCAAGGATAGTCTGGATCATGCCAATGGGGTATGAAGTAGATGAGAAAATTGTAGAGCTACATGTTGAGCACGTGCTTAGTCAACCCAAGGACCCCAAGGCAGAAGGTTTGGAACCTTTGAAGAGTTGAGTGTAAAGATTCATGTGGAACTTAGACAACTAGAGATGAAGAGAAAAGTGAGAAAAGAAGTAGAGAATGTTGCTAAAAGATTTGGCATATCAAAAGAGGCACTTGATGCCAATAGAGAGAAGATAGAAAGGGTAGAGAAAGAAGGTGCTCCAGTGGAAATCCCCTCCCGGACTAGATCCTCTAAGAGGTCTGCACCTACCACTGCTAAGAGCTACAAGGCATCAAAACTGGAAGCAAATCATCCGGTAAAGGAGACAAGAGAACTAAACAAAGGCTACAAGGTCTTATGCCAGTCAAAAGGATGATGAAGAGACTGAATATAATGAGGAGATCAAGAAAATGAAGAAGAAAAAGAAAACATCTAGTGAATCCTCTACCAGTGAAGGCAAGGAAGAAAAAGCAGAAGAATTTGTTGAAAAGCCTACTCTCCGCATTGATGATATCATCAAATTAGTCACTGTGGATGCAATTCTAAAACCTATGACTGAGTTCTATGATGAGTATAATGAAACTGACGAGAAAATCTTGCAAGAAGCTACAGTCAGATATTTGAATATCTATAATAAGGCTTTTATTGAAATTATATCTCTGATTCCCAAAAGCCTAGAGAAGGAATTAGAAATAAGAAATTATAATGCTAAGGCAAAAGATCTTGAGATCCAGCAACAGATAGCTATTCAACTCTTTCCTTCAATCACTCTGAAGCAAATGAATATGATCTTCAAAGATTGCAAGGATGAGTTCTGGAGCAAACCTAGAATGAATCAACTTATGCTTGGAGAAACTGACAAAATAGCAAAAGAGATAGAAGAGATCCTCCAGAATGCATACAAAAGATTCAACATTCCCATTGTAGAGGACTTAGATGATGAAAGCTCTATCATGGATGACAAAGAAGAATCCACTGAGACAGTAGTAGAAGAGGCAAAGGAGACGAGTGAAGAAAAATCAAAGGACTTAGATTCCTCTACTCTGAAAGAGGAAGTTCATGCAGAAGAAGACACTTCTCTTCTGGATCCTCCTGCCTTCTCTGAAATTGAAGAAAGAAAAGAAGAGAGCATCAGTCAAGAAGAACAAGTTAAGGGAGGAAAGAAGATCAAATAGAAAAGACCACAGATGACAGTGCTAAGGCTACAGAAGGGGAGAAAACTCTGTCACGGGCAAGAGACACAGCAGAAGTAGTCAAAGATTTCTTGACCAAAGAGATGATGGAATTTGATGAACTGGAGTTGCTTTAAGGTCCATTCAATTTTGATTCCCTCTCTCTGGTGCAAACCATGAAGCTAGCATCCTTCACTCAAGCAAAGGAAAAAGAAAAACATATGAAGTCTCACATGGAAGACTATGAGCTCATAGAAGCTGCATCTGGTGTATTGGAGAAGATTATGCCATCCTTCCAAAATGATTCTTCAGCCTCCACATTCGGTAATCTAAAGTCTCTTGTAAATTTTCTTCATACGCATTTTGAGTCCTTAGAGAAGTCAATAGAAGAAAAGGTCTGGAAGGAGTTTTTAGGAAAGAGATTCTCTAAAGTATAAGGTCTAATAGCCAATGATAGGACAGTTATGGATATTGGAATAAAGACCTTAGAAAATGCACTTAAAAATGGTAGACATATCTATAAATTTTGTTTATTCTGTCCTAAAGTGACCAAGGATATTGAGAAGAAAGTAAAAGAGCAAGAGGATAAACTGTTAAGCTTATCTCAAAGTTTTGATCCTCTCTCCTCCTCCATAATAAATCAAGAGTGTAAGACTATTATAGTCATAGATGAAATAAAGAAGCTTGAGAAGGAGAAGAAAAATAGAATAAACAGGTTGAGTGAACTTAGAGGGATCATCATCCCCAAGTTAGAGGCCGTGCATGAGGCTGTAACTGATGCTCAGGCCATAGCCCGAACCAATGATCCGATAGATCTTAAGAAGGCAGAAGCATTTGCATTCCTGTTGAGTGGTCACATCTCAGTTTTGGATAGGATGAAGTAGAGTTGGGCTACAGAAGTTATACAGTTGAAGAATACGTTTAGAGACATATTTAATTACATGTAAGTACAAGTTGTATATACACTTACATAGATATGTATAGATTATTTTTTTTTAAATTTTGGTGTGCAGACCCTACCCTTTGCCATTGACGTCAAAGGGGGAGTGAGGAATAGTGAAAAATGTGGAATCCAGCTAAGGGGGAGCTCAGGTAAAGTGTACATTAGAACAGAGCATCAACCAAGGGGGAGTATAGTATAACACTTAGTCATTTTTCACTAAGTGTTTGTAAGGCCTACCCTTATCTCATTGGTATGTGCTTATTCATTTTAAAGTTCTAGAGATAATGATAGAATGAGTTGATTAAATTGTGATGCAATTGTATGATGGATATGAACCTAACTAGATTATGTGTCCTCATTGGTCATTATATGTTGCTTCGGCTATGATCTCCATCATTGGATTTGATGTGTTGTCTTGAGTGTGCAGGACATATGTATACATGATATATGTTTCGAATGGGCTATGACCAATGGATGGATGTGGAGGAGGAGACAGGGAACCACTGGACCCCCTCACCTTACCTAGCCAGTGGTCAAGTTATCCACCTTGTTCTCGTGTGGTATGTCAGTCACCTAAACCTCTCTATTTGGTTGTGAGTCGAAGGTTGTACTAGTGTCCACCCTATTGCCTCTAATTTGAATCATTATGATTCAAGATCCTTGTGCGTGAATAGACCCTTGATGTGCGTGTCACCCCTGCGTGTGTGTAGTTCAACAATTGTTCCATTTCATGTTTTTATTTTGGCTCTTCTCTCTGCTACTTTGAAGTGTTGCAATTGAACCGTATGTGTCATTGATGAGATCAATCTAGATTAATAGTCATCCTAGAGTCATCCTAGCTTGGTCCTACATGCTTGATTGGGGTGCCATTTAGAAAGGCATGATGAACTTAAAGGTGTGTTGGCTCTAATGACTTTGGCACAACTATTAATGTCATAGGTACCCTTGCTGTTCTTGGGGCCCTATAGCTTACTTACTTAAGCCAATAATTGAGTTAAAACCAATATTGCTAAGCCCTACCTATGGGGTTTTTGATGGTATGTTTGTTTTGAGGCTAATAAAGGTAATGGCTATTTATTATTGTTGATCACGTTATAGCCTCGATCGATTAGGTTGAGGCATACTATTGTTATTGTATCTAGACTATTGTAGTCACTTGTCAAGGTGTGTGTGTGTCTTGTGATTAACTAATTATTACCTTTACCTTCTTTGCATGTTAGATAAAATTAATCCATACTCAAACCCTATGCTTGGATGGTTGACCCTTCTTGCCAAACAACTTCCATTATATGGCAAATATCTATTCTATAATGCCTGTATAATACATTGACATATCTTACTACGAGAGATATTATAATTAGAATTAAACATATATATCTTAATCTTACTTCGATTAAGGGAGTTTGTCTTGAATCTTATTCTTATGATGTAGAAGGTTTAGAGGTTTGATTGTTTTGGTCTAACCTTTTTAGGTATTTTCGTGATTGGAGTGTATTTGTTCGAACAAGCATTGCTTCTAATTCTTCTTGGGGACAATAGTTTTGGGTTGGGTTAAAAGTGGTTTCTCTTCTTGTTATAAGGGAAAAGACCCATAGGTGGGATAGCTCCTATGGCTGAGATAGTGTTTGTTCATTTAAGGCCATATATATATATATTAAAGTTAAGTACTATTAGTTGTGACCTCAAGGTCGTAAGTGCCTTTTTTTTAGTACTAATAGTGGAATGAAGTGTGCCTTTAATTTGCAACCAATAATGTGATGCCACATCAACCCACCAACAAGACATGACTTAATGCACACCTATTGGTTCACCCTATCATGCTTCTCATCATCACCATCTCCTTGTAACTTATTTGTTTACCATAATGGGAAAGAGGCCATTTATAATGTTAATGGATTGCAATCTAAATTCCTAAAGTAGGTAGCTTATGTTCTTTGTTCTTCCATTACTAATTTATTTTATGATGTAATCCATGGAATTCCTCCACCTTGGTCTTCTCACTTGATTCATCATATCTACAAGTCTAGTGACTTCCTTAACCCTAATTGCAAGGCTATCGTGATCAGGAACACACCGTTCAATCTTTGTGCTACTATTGTAGATGCCACATCTCCTTTATGGATAAATTTAAGGTTCATGTTCCTAATGAAGTTGTATTTAGATGTTGTGTATAGATAATTGATCATTTTTTTTTGTTGGAGTCATTATTAAGGAAACCGTTTGACATTTGGAGAGACATCATATTTGATGATGTGGCCTTGAAAACTTAGTTATAAGAAGGGGTGTTACCAAGTAAACTACTGTAAAAATGTGGAGTGATTCGCAATTGCCACGTATGATTTTTTTTTAGAGATGTGAAGTTAGGATGCTACTCTGCTGGGTCATCTCCCCGAAGGTCTTTTGAAAATATCGATGGAATTTTTACAGCAGACCGATGAAAGTTTGTTCCTTCTCATGTTACGGTCTTTGGAAATGAGACAAGTTCTCTTTTTTCTTTCGGGGGGTGTGGTGAGAAATTCAAAAAAAATGGATGGCAGGGATATTTTGGGGTAGGCGCAGATGGAGTCGGGGTTTGATTTTCGGGCAGGGCGACTACCCTCTCTGGCATCACGCCTGTCTACAAGAAGCGAGGTCAGGTTGGATAGGGATACAACCTGACAGAGGCGGCACTTGCATGGTGGGGGGAAAGGTGCCTTGGACTTGCTAAGCAGCCCATCCCTACGAAGGTGAGAGGGGGAAGGAACGTTGGTTGCAGAACGCCGGGGAAGGAAGATCAATGAGCCAGAGACTAGAGTGCCGCTCCCGTGCAACATTCAACAGAAAATTTTACATCTGAGGACAGTATTTATTTCCCTGGCATCTAAGTTTATTCTTACTCTTTGATCATTTCACCCCTAGCCATACATTAATGGCAACCATGTGATTTTCGAACAATCTAGGCATCAGCCATTCTTATCTAGTCATTCTTAACTATCACCTATTTGTACAGTATTTATAAATTGTAATCTCTCCTTGCATATGATACAGTCACTTGTAAACAATAAATCTCTCTATTGTTATGGTGCAGTTTTCTCCTGTTCAAACAATAGTCACTCTTTTCTTATGGCGCAACCCTTTAAAACAGAAACTCGCCTTTCACTTGATGCAGTTTTAAAATAGTAGAGCGCCCTTATTATGTTGCAGCTTTTACGGCATTAAATCGCTCCTCTAAATGATACAGCCTTCTTAATAGTAGATCGTCCCTCATTACGATGTAGTCGTTCAAAACTCTAAAACGCACCTATCATGTGATGCAGTTTTAGTTCTTCTTTTTGTGTTTATTTTATATCTAATATTTTAAAATATATATATATATATATATCATACTTCTGCCCTCTACTCTGGCACTCTACTCTGGTAGTTCTGTGAGAATGAATGTTATTTAGTTCATGAAATCTAGGCATCAGATTTGGCAATCGATTTTCTTAATCAAACAAGGTTCTATTCAACAGTTGTCCTTTCTGTGGTGTAAACTACTCGGGCATGATCTAGTCCTTAAGTAAGTTAATTATGGGCAAAATGCCTTTTTGTATCCTCTGTTATCTCAACCCCTTATAAATGTTGACAGCCGGTCCAAAACCTCTTGTGTTAAGCTTTAACCCGCTTTTGGGCCGCATTGAATCTCTTTCTAGATTATTTCAATTACTTACTTTTCTCTTGTGATGTGTTGTTAAATTATTTTATTTGTTTTAGGTTGGGAAAACAATAAGTGACCTTCTGGTTATTTTTTTTATAATTCTATGAACAAAATAAGAAAAATAGGAATGTGTTGTTGATTTGAAGGATGTCTTTTCTATTAGATTGAACTCATTTATTTTAATAGGATTAATTAAATAACGAGTTAAATGAACCTACCTTGTGAAGGGTGAATATGGAAGAATCTTTGTGTGATGATATGTGATATGTTGTGCAAGATAGGATCATTATGGTTTCCCTCTTCTTCCTTACCTTAATTCCTTGCATTAATATGCCATTGATTTGTTGTATACATGTCCTCATTTCTTAGGGAGTCTTACCTTGCCACCTTTTTTTTATGAGCTCCTTGTATCTAAGGTAGAGATTAGTGTGTTGTTGGGGAAAATGTATTGCGGTCCGAGTACTTTCTTTTTTTTATCTTAGTTGTACGGAAACAATGATTAGTGTCCTATCAAAGAAATTAGTAGGTTGGAGTGAATTGTATTGATACTCTTGGTTAGCCTCATTTTCCTCCCTTACTAGTTTTGGAGACCTGAGTGTCCTCATGATGAATTGGGTTTTGGAACTATGCCCTGTGTTACATTGTTCACCAAGTTTTTTGCTAGTTTTATTGATTTTCGTGGTGTTGTGTCGATTGTTCGATCACCTCGTGTTGTATATCCTGTTGGACAACCTTAGTGTCTTGCTTAGGTCCTTGTCGTGTGGTTCGGCCATGTTGGCAGTGTTACCCTAATCTCCTCTCTCCGTAGCTCGGGGGTTGCCTAGTGCGCAACAGACATCCATTGTGTTCGACGATGGCAACATAGATGGGAGGTGAGCAACATCCCCCATTGGTTTCCGTGTGGGTGCTCTCTTTACAGACTTGGCGAGACTTTTGTTTTTACCTTTGATGTGCTCTCTTTTGTCCAAGGAATCCGATTGGGGCACTTTGATGGATCTTTGTTGCATGTTGTATTACTTCTAGTCTTGTAATTTAACTCTTGGAACTCGACTCTTCCATGTGTGGGAAGGTGGCTTCCACCTTGTAATTGTATTATATTATTTTGGAATTAAAACACTGACTTCTTCTTATTATAGAAAATTCACTCTTGGTTTATAATCAATTATATATTAATATGTTTTAAACTATGTTGATTTTCCCTGTCATTCTTTAGTTAGACCATGTGGGATCTAAAACTTGTTTTCAATTCTCTTGGCTTGTAATGATATGATTATTTCTTGTCTTAAAGGTTGACATTTTTATCGTAGGAAATTGTATTAAGGAAGATAAATTCTATTTTATCTCTTGTTCATCTATGGTTGACATTTTTATCGTAGGAAATTGTATTAAGGAAGATAAATTCTATTTTATCTCTTGTTCATCTATGGTTGATATTTTATCATAGGAAATTGTATTAAGGAAGATAAATTCTCTTTTATCTCTTGTTCATCTATGGTTGATATGCTTATCATAGGAAATTGCATTCTAGAAAAATAACTTCTATTTGTCTTATCGTCCACCTGTACATCCATGCCCTCATACTCTTACTTAATCCCTTACGGTATGTTTTTAAGTTGGTTATAAATTTTTATGTCTTTTATTCTCCACGTTGTTCCTTCTTGTATGGATAATTTCTTTTATGTGTCTATCTCTTTCTCATTTATGGGCTATTTTAGTCTTAGATGAGTACGGGTGTCTTTACTTACTTACTTCCTTGTGTATTGACTATAAGTTTTCAGAACTTTTTTTTTTTTTGTTATCTTCCTTGGTTTAGTT
Source organism: Cunninghamia lanceolata (assembly GCA_027924645.1). Taxonomy (NCBI): domain Eukaryota; kingdom Viridiplantae; phylum Streptophyta; class Pinopsida; order Cupressales; family Cupressaceae; genus Cunninghamia; species Cunninghamia lanceolata. The sequence continues at coordinate 3,285,598 of BSBN01000846.1, read as the reverse complement.
CATCTAACAAGGCATCCTAGATGTTTCATCCACGCCTTGTCTTCCTTCCCCACCTTATATGATGGGGATTTAGGGTTAAGGGGAAAATTTTTGGTGGTTCATGACATGACCACATGGGTAATGTGGCATGACGTGTTTTCTCGTGTCATGGCCACTCGTAAAAAGTGGGCATGACATTTGGTATCAGAGCCAGGTTTCTACATTGGGAGCTCTGGGGTTTGCGTGTTGATTGGGCCAGCATGGAGTGGGTTGAGTTTGGTTTGACCCTCGTCCTACTCCATGTAGTTGTGTGAGAGTGAGGTTGTGGTTTGTCGACTAGCATTCATGTTGGAGGGATATCCATCCTCTTGTGTTGTCATGATGGTGGCCTTGCCACATGATTTTCAAAGTCTTCCGCTTGTGTTTTGGGGTGGATGTGTTCCTTCTCGTCGATCGTCCTCTCCAGTCAGTTGGTCTAGGTTGTGGGGGTTGTGCTAGGCCCTTCCTCACCCTTGTATATTTTTTTTGTGGAGTGTAGTGACGTCTTAATACTTGTTTGGATTAATTTGTTCTTGTGAACTTGGTGTGTGTTTTATCACGATACTGATGGGCATACTTATTGAATTCCCAACCCTTGTTATCGTAGAAGTTGGCATTACCTCCATTGGATTGATAACTAGAAAAGATTGCATGACATGAATCTCACCTTGACATTTATGAGTGCATATCGTGTGTTTGTGATTTCCTTTTATGCCTTGTATTAATTGTGAAATATTAAGGAGAGAGGTCAAAATGAGTCTTATGCATGGTAAATGTGGAGAAATGAATTATGTTCTCGAAATGATACAAGGGTGCATTGTGTGCTTGGTGACTATTTTTGTAAAGCACTACCATAGTGGGAAATTTACTTTTTTTTTTTTTACCTTGTTCTTATGTGAATTCGATATCAAGTTGCACATACTTGTGTGGAGATAACATTTGGGCATCTTTAGGTAAAATACTAAAGTAAGGACATAAACTTTTACTTAGATTCTTCTTGTGATATACCTCTTCTTGCAAGCTTGTTATCAGATAAGTATAGGCATCATTTGTAAATCATATGTAGTATGTATGGCTTATAGAAAAATCCATGATGTGTGAGGTGTTGTGAGACACTATCTCGTGAGTTGAAATAATGTTTGCCTTGATGCAATTATGGCTTTTATGCAAATGCTAGTATGTTGGTATACTGGTTTGAGGTGTGTGGCCTTGTCTTGAATGCGAAGTTACAGTTAGACTCTTTTACGCCTCATAAAGGTTAATTTTACATGAAGCTTTGTAAATTTCTTATATATCCTTATGGTAAATAATTATGTGACCTGGTGTATGAAAGTTGTTTTTCTTCACTAAGTAATGAATGGTAAAGAAGAATTTTGTTATGTGTTACCTTGTGGATGTAAATACCTATTATGAGCATGCTTGCTATGTGTTGTGATTAACCCGTATATGCTTTTTGTACTCATGAGCTTGCGATACTGAGTATCCATCCATGGGTTGAGTGCATAACTACAAGTATGGTGGAGTCATGCTTGTGTCGCTGCTTGTATGTACACCTGTAAGGTCCAATCTTGGAGTTGGAGACCTTCCATGTGTGGAGTTAAGTAGTGGAGAGGAAGAACTTAGGAAGCTATGGCGATGTGTTGTGGCATGGGTTTGGGATTACCTAACCAACCATACCTTCCTATTCAAGAGTACCCCCTACTTCTCCTTAGTGAATGGACCTTTGAGAGGCCCATAGTGTTATCCTATCATGCTCTGTTTCCTTGACGATACTATTGACATTTGACATGGGATCTTGGTTATGTTTTGGTATGGGCATGTGATTTGTTTGAGGCCATGCTACTTGTGTAGGTTTATTTTTACCTTGGTATCTTATTTGAGTGGATGTGTAGTATCCTAGAGACATTTACATTCTAATGATGACGTGTACCTTTGAGAAGGGCACGATGTACTATATTGATGACGTGTACCTTTGAGAAGGGCACGATGTACTATATTGATGACATGCTACCTTCGAGAAGGGCACGATTCCACGTAAGAGTATGTGAAGGTGCATTGATAATACTTACCTACATGATGTTATTGCATTGGTTGTGTTTGCATAACACATGTAGTGACCGTGTTTCCCTCCTTCCTTATTGGTGACTTAATGTTAGTCACATAGTGATGTAATGTGCACTTTCTTGGATTGCGATTATTTCTTTCGGTTGTTTGGTGATCTTTTTGTATCTTGGTTATGTGGACCAGCCTTGTTATTTTATCTTGTCTGAAAGTAGCTTAGCCACAATCTTTGATTCTTCCTTTTTATGCGTTACTCTTATGGTTACATTGTTTTTAATGTTGAAATTGTGCACATTTATTTATTTATTGTCTTATTTTGGTTTTGGAAACTTCTCCTCTTGACTTTTCTAGAAATCCGTGTTGGCTAAGCTAGGTTCTTTTTGTTTTCTAGTGCTGGTCTTGTGTTGTGATTTTCTTCTCGCCATGTCGATGGAACGACCTCTGGTAGAGTGTATATAAGGAAGTAGACGTGGGAAACTTATGAGGATGGGGGTAGGTGTGGACTAGTATGGGCTGGTCATTATCCACCTACCTTCCTAGTGATTTATGTTAGTATGTTGGCTATCTCTTGGAGGCTAAACCCCTTATACAAACAAGAGGTAGGCCATTGTGGGAATGTATGGATAGGCCCCCAGGCTCGTGGCCTTGAGACCATCATTCCATTGGTTCTTGGATCTTTAGACACTTGGCATTGATATTTGGTTACATGGTTCTATGATGAGACTATGACATCCCTCTAAACCTATATGTGAACCTTGTAAAGTTAATTCCTGTAATGTGGATGAATGAAAATGTTTGTTTGTTAAAGATTTGTATTTGAGGTAATTGTATAAGAATTGATGTTTTCTCTATAGATTGCTAATGCAATTTCTGAAGATTCTCTATACATGTCTGTAGAAGATTGATGATCTTGAGATTAGATGTGCTGAATTTCGATCCATAGAGTGTATTTTGTGAAAATTATTATGCCTTTAAAACATTTAGTCAACATAGTTTATTTTCTTGAGAAGAGTTCTTTATTGCATAGGTTATCTTCTGTAATTACCTTGTCTGGTGCACAAAAGTGCAGGAAAATGCTTATAACCTCCTCTTGATGACTTCTCGGAGTAAGTCATGTCCTAGGGGGGTAGTATGTAAGGCATACCCTTATCTCATTGGTATGTGCTGATTCATTTTAAAGTTCTAGAGATAATGATAGAATGAGTTGATTAAATTGTGATGCAATTATATGATGGATATGAACCTAACTAGATTATGTGTCCTCATTGGTCATTATATGTTGCTTCAGCTATGATCTCCATTGTTGGATTTGATGTGTTGTCTTGAGTGTGCAGGACATATGTATACAGGATATATGTTTCGAATGGGCTATGACCAATGGATGGATGTGGAGGAGGAGACAGGGAACCGCTGGACCCCCTCACCTTACCTAGCCAGTGGTCTAGTTATCCACCTTGTTCTTGTGTGGTATGTCAGTCACCTAAACCTCTCTATTTTGTTGTGAGTCAAAGGTTGTACCAGTGTCCACCCTATTGCCTCTAATTTGAATCGTTATGATTCAAGATCCTTGTGCGTGAATAGACCCTTGATGTGCGTGTCACCCCTGCGTGTGTGTAGTTCAACAATTGTTCCATTTCATGTTTTTATTTTGGCTCTTCTCTCTGCTACTTTGAAGTGTTGCAATTGAACCGTATGTGTCGTTGATGAGATCAATCTAGATTAGTAATCATCCTAGATGGGTCTCGAGTCATCCTAGCTTGGTTCTACATGCTTGATTGGGGTGCCATTTGGAAAGGCATGATGAACTTAAAGGTGTGTTGGCTCTAATGCCTTTGGCACAACTATTATTGTCATAGGTACCCTTGCTGTTCTTGGGGCCCTATAGCTTACTTACTTAAGGCAATAATTGAGTTAAAACCAATATTGCTAAGCCCTACCTTTGGGGTTTTTGATGGTATGTTTGTTTTGAGGCTAATAGAGGTAATGGCTATTTATTATTGTTGATCATGTTATAACCTCGATCGATTAGGTTGAGGCATACTATTGTTATTATATCTAGACTATTGTAGTCACTCGTCAAGGTGTGTGTGTGTCTTGTGAGTAACTAATTATTACCTTTACCTTCTTTGCATGTCAGATAAAATTAATCCATACTCAAACCCTATGCTTGGATGGTCGACCCTTCTTGTCAAACAACTTCCCTTGTATGGCAAATATCTATTCTATAATGCCTGTATAATACATTGACATATCTTACTACGAGAGATATTATAATTAGAATTAAACATATATATCTTAATCTTACTTCGATTAAGGGAGTTTGTCTTGAATCTTATTCTTATGATGTAGAAGGTTTAGAGGTTCGATTGTTTTGGTCTAACCTTTTTAGGTATTTTCGTGATTGGAGTGTATTTGTTCGAACAAGAATTGCTTCTAATTCTTCTTGGGGACAACAGTTTTGGGTTGGGTTAAAAGTGGTTTCTCTTCTTGTTATAAGGGAAAAGACCCATAGGTGGGATAGCTCCTATGGTTGAGATAGTGTTTGTGCATTTAAGGCCATATATATATATATATATATATATATATATATATATATATATATATATATATATATATATATATATATATATATATATATATATATATAAAGTTAAGTACTATTAGTTGTGACCTCAAGGTCGTAAGTGCCTTTTTTTTAGTACTAATAGTGGAATGAAGTGTGCCTTTAATTTGCAACCAATAATGTGATGCCACATTAGCCCACCAGCAAGACATGACTTAATGCACACCTATTGGTTCACCCTATCATGCTTCTCATCATCACCATCTCCTTGTAACTTATTTGTTTACCATAATGGGAAAGAGGCCATTTATAATGTTAATGGATTGCAATCTAAATTCCTAAAGTAGGTAGCTTATGTTCTTTGTTCTTCCATTACTGATTTATTTTATGATGTAATCCATGGAATTCCTCCACCTTGGTCTTCTCACTTGATTCATCATATCTACAAGTCTAGTGACTTCCTTAACCCTAACAATTGCAAGGCTATCGTGATCGGGAACACACCGTTCAATCTTTGTCCTACTATTGTAGATGCCACATCTCCTTTATGGATAAATTTAAGGTTCATGTTCCTAATGAAGTTGTATTTAGATGTTGTGTATAGATAATTGATCATTTTTTTTTTGTTGGAGTCATTATTAAGGAAACTGTTTGACATCTGGCGAGACATCATATTTGATGATGTGGCCTTGAAAACTTAGTTATAAGAAGGGGTGTTACCAAGTAAACTACTGTAAAAATGTGGAGTGATTCGCAATTGCCACGTATGATTTTTTTTGAGAGATGTGAAGTTAGGATGCTACTTTACTGGGTCGTCTCCCTAAAGGTCTTTTAAAAATATCGATGGAATTTTTGCAGCAGACCGATGAAAGTTTGTTCCTTCTCATGTTACGGTCTTTGGAAATGAGACAAGTTCTCTTTTTTCTTTCAGGGGGTGTGGTGAGAAATTCAAAAAAAATGGATGGCAGGGATATTTTGGGGCAGGCACAGATGGAGTCGGGGTTTGATTTTCAGGTAGGGGAACTACCCTCTCTGGCATCACGTCTGTCTAGAAGAAGCAAGGTCAGGTTGGATAGGGATACAACCTGGCAGAGGTGGCACCTGCATGGTGGGGGGAAAGGTGCCTTGGACTTGCTAAGGAGCCCGTCCCTACGAAGGCAAGAGGGGGAAGGAACATTGGTTGCAGAAAGCCAAGGAAGGAAGATCAATGAGCCAGAGATAAGAGTGCCGCTCCCGTGCAACATTCAAAAGAAAATTTTACATCTAAGGATGGTATTTATTTCCCTGGCATCTAAGTTTATTCTTACTCTTTGATCATTTCGCCCCTAGCCATACATTAATGGCAACCACGTGATTTTTGAATAATCTAGGCATCAGCCATTCTTATCTAGTCATTCTTAACTATCACCTATTTGTACAGTGTTTATAAATTGTAATCTCTCCTTGCATATGATACAGTCACTTGTAAACAATAAATCTCTCTATTCTTATGGTGCAGTTTTCTCCCATTCAAACAATAGTCACTCTTTTCTTATGGCGCAACCCTTTAAAATAGTAACTCGCCTTTCACTTGATGCAGTTTTAAAATAGTAGAGCGCCCTTATTATGTTGCAGCTTTTAGGGCATTAAATCGCTCCTCTAAATGATATAGCCTTCTTAACAGTAGATCGTCCCTTTCATGCCCGCATTTCACATGTGGTCACAACATGCATAACACACGTGTCATGTCCAAATGCGACATGCGGTCATGATATGAACTGATAAAAATTTTCCCTACTACCTGGAAAACCCATAAACAAACAGAAAAGCTCAAGAAGACATTGCAAGACTCTTTCAACAACCAAGATACAAACATGCATATCAACATTAGATCACATAAGAGATTAGATTAGTACACCAACCTTCTAGAGACAAATATGGAAGAAAAACTGATGAAGAGCTCCTTTCTCCTTCCTTCTCCAAAACTCTCTTTCCTTCTTCCAAAATCCCTTTCTTTTTCCTCCAAGATTCAACCCACCTTACTCTCCTCCTCTTCTTCCTTTTCAACTAATTTCTCCATTTTCCTAATTTCCCAAGTGGGAATAAACAACTCAACCCCCCCACTTCCTCCATTAACCTAGTGGTCATAAAACAATGTAATCCCACTCAATAGGTTCCCCATTAACAACCCACTTGTAGAATAAAATACAAATGAGAAAACTTAAAATAACATAGAGTGGGTGACACAACACCCTCATAAAAGGGAACCCCACCAAAAGGAGGCACATGGAGACAAGCACTCCATTAATAAGGGGATCATGGAGTGCTCCATGACTTGGAAGTGGGCATGAGTGTGGATTCCACTCATCCCATGTCCCCCAAGCTTCCAATTTCGTCACTTTACCTCACCCCAAAGTTGAGGTGACCCTATGGAAGTTAACCCAAGGTTAACCTAGTCAAAAAGGTCCCTAAACCCAAGGGGTACAACCTAGGGTTGTTTTAAACCTAGTTAAGACTCCCAGAGTCAAATGAAACACCTGAAAAGGGTCAAAAAGAATTAAAATTAAAACAAGATTCAAAACATCAACTTACAACACTCATCATAATAAAAGTAATTCAGATAAAAACCCTTATTCCCTTAACCTCATGCAAAAATAACACATTACAACATTACCACATTTTTCCAAAACAAGAGGTTGATCTCAGTTCCTCATGGAACTAGATCGGTTCACAAGGAAAATAACTTAGGATATGGGAATGGTCTCCTGTATATGTGGTTTCATTAGTAATACCTGCACACTCAAACTTGAAGTCAATAACTCATAGACATATCATAGCCGAAGCAATTCAAATACATGCATAACTAAACATGCTACCTTATAACATACTAAAATCATAATACAGTTCCATATCCATTCATCATTTTCTTTCAAACAACATCTAATATCATTGCACAATTATTTTCTTAAAATCACATAGGTTCAATAATCAAGAATTCGGAAATCAATAGTCTCTTAACATACAAATAATAATAAAAGCACTGCAAATAGTCTCATGAACAGTAGTGTAAAAAGGTAGGCCTCACAGTCCCTCATTACGATGTAGTCGTTCAAAACTCTAAAATGCACCTGTCATGTGATGCAGTTTTATTTCTTTATTTTGTGTTTATTTTATATCTGATATTTTAAAATATAGATATATATATATATATATATATATATATATATCATACTTCTGCCCTCTACTCTGGCACTCTACTCTGGCAGTTCTGTGAGAATGAATGTTATTTAGTTCATGAAATCTAGGCATCAGATTTGGCAATCGATTTTCTTAATCAAACAAGGTTCTATTCGATAGTTGTCCTTTCTATGGTGTAAACTACTCAGGCATGCTCTAGTCCTTAAGTAAGTTAATTATGGGCAAAATGCCTTTTTGTATCTTCTGTTATCTCAACCCCTTATAAATGTTGACAACCAGTCCAAAACCTCTTGTGTTAAGCTCTAACCTGCTTTTGGGCCGCACTAAATCTCTTTCTAGATTATTTCAATTACTTACTTTTCTCTTGTGATGTGTTGTTAAATTATTTTATTTGTTTTAGGTTGGGAAAACAATAAGTGACCTTCTGGTTATTTTTTTTATAATTCTATGAACAAAATAAGAAAAATAGGAATGTGTTGTTGATTTGAAGGATGTCTTTTCTGTTAGATTGAACTCATTTATTTTAATAGGATTAATTAAATAACGAGTTAAATGAACCTACCTTGTGAAGGGTGAATATGGAAGAATCTTTGTGTGATGATATGAGATATGTTGTGCAAGATAGGATCATTATGGTTTCCCTCTTCTTCCTTACCTTAATTCCTTGCATTAATATGCCATTGATTTGTCGTATACATGTCCTCATGTCTTATGGAGTCTTACCTTGCCACCTTTTTTTTATGAGCTCCTTGTATCTAAGGTAGAGATTAGTGTGTGTTGTTGGGGAAAATGTATTGCTGTCCGAGTACTTTCTTTCTTTTATCTTAGTTGTACGGAAACAATGATTAGTGTCCTATCAAAGAAATTAGTAGGTTGGAGTGAAATGTATTGATACTCTTGGTTATCCTCATTTTCCTCCCTTGCTAGTTTTGGAGACCTGAGTGTCCTCATGATGAATTGGGTTTTGAAACTATGCCCTATGTTACATTGTTCACCAAGTTTTCTGCTAGTTTTATTGATTTTCATGGTGTTGTGTCAATTGTTTGATCACCTCGTGTTGTATATCCTGTTGGACGACCTTAGTGTCTTGCTTGGGTCCTTGTCGTGTGGTTCGGCCATGTTGGTAGTGTTACCCTGATCTCCTCTCTTCGCAGCTTGGGGGTTGCCTAGTGCGCAATGGACATCCATTGCATTTGACGATGGCAACATGGATGGGAGGTGAGCAACATCCCCCATTGGTTTCCATGTGGGTGCTCTCTTTGTAGACTTGGCAAGACTTTTGTCTTTACCTTTGATGTGCTCTCTTTTGTCCAAGGAATCCGATTGGGGCACTTTGATGGATCTTTGTTGCATGTTGTATTACTTCTAGTCTTGTAATTTAACTCTTGGAGCTCGACTCTTCCATGTGTGGGAAGGTGGCTTCCACCTTGTAATTGTATTATATTATTTTGGAATTAAAACACTAACTTCTTCTTATTATGGAAAATTCACTCCTGGTTTATAATCATCAATTATGTATTAATGTGTTTCAAACTATGTTGATTTTCCCTGTCGTTCTTTAGTTAGACCATGTGGGATCTAAAACTTGTTTTCAATTCTCTTTCCTTGTAATGATATGGATTATTTCTTGTCTTAAAGGTTGACACTTTTATCATAGGAAATTGTATTAAGGAAGATCAATTCTATTTTATCTCTTGTTCATCTATGGTTGACATTTTTATCGTAGGAAATTGTATTAAGGAAGGTAAATTCTATTTTATCTCTTGTTCATCTACAGTTGATATTTTATCGTAGGAAATTGTATTAAGGAAGATAAATTCTCTTTTATCTCTTGTTCATCTATGGTTGATATGTTTATCATAGGAAATTGCATTCTGGAAAAATAACTTCTATTTGTCTTATCGTCCACCTGTACATCCATGCCCTCATACTCTTACTTAAGCCCTTACGGTATGTTTTTAAGTTGGTTATAAATTTTTATGTCTTGTATTCTCCACGTTGTTCCTTCGTGTATGGATAATTTCTTTTACATGTCTATCTCTTTGTCATTTATGGGCTATTTTAGTCTTAGATGAATATGGGTGTCTTTACTTACTTACTTCCTTGTGTATCGACTGTAAGTTTTCAAAACTTTTTTTTTGTTTTTGTTATCTTCCTTGGTTTAGTTCATCTGACAAGGCATCCTGGATGTTTCATCCATGCCTTGTCTTCCTTCCCCACCTTGTATGATGGGGATTTAGGGTTAAGGGGAAAATTTTTAGTGGTTCATGGCATGACCACATGGGTAATGTGGCATGACATGTGTTCTCTCGTGTCGTGGCTACTCGTAAAAAGTGGGCATGACAGTGTTGCTATCAATGCCAAAGGGGGAGATTGTTGGCAAGAGACACATTATAGCTTCATGATTGTTGTCATCAATGGCAACAAAGTTCATCCCACACATCTGCAGGACATGCTGTGCCTATACCGGAAGTCAAATTGAAGAGTGTTTTGGTCCGGTAAGCAAGAACAGAGCATGTGGCAAGGTCTGACAGTCAAGTCCGAATCTCTTAGAGGAAGCATCTTTGTAAAGTACGGACTTGGGGAAGTCAAGAGGAGTACCTTGACTGATAGGTTCCAGGAATTGAGCCTCCGATGATGAAAGAGTAAAAAGATATGAGCATCTAAATATTGGGGTCCTATTTGGCAGAGTAGACAGAGGAAGAATTGACCGGCAGTGCATCAGACTTATTCTAGATGAGTTATTGGTGGTGATCAAGTTTCTTAAAGTATCATTCATGATTGGCTGACATGATTGATGACTTCTATAAGCATCTCATTAATACGCATCACTTGATAAGTAAGGATTCAGCCGATAGATCAGAGTTTGGGAAAATATTGACTATTCTGGATGCCGACTAGAAAGGTGATGAAATCCTTGGTGCGGATATATATACCAAATGGATTTTGATGAGAAAGTGTGTATTGTGTTGGTGTGTGCAAAGAAAAGAAGAAAGAGCAGTGTGGAAGCAGTAAGGCAGGTCTGGTATGTGAAAGGAAAGTAGCACAAAAGAAGAGAAAGGATGAAGTGCAGTAGATCAGTATACTGAGCCTAACTAGAACTGAAATCCATCATAGGTGGATGCTTCTTATCAGTTCAAGTATCTTGTTACTCTCTTTATAACTTGTAGATAGTGAGTCTCTTGTAGGTAGTGTGCTCGAGTAGTAAGCCCTAATTGGCAAGTGCCATTTTGTACTTCTGTTCTTCTAATAGAGAATACATTCTTGGGTTAGTCGCCCCGTGGTTTTTCCCTTAATAGGGTTTTCCATGTCAAAATCATTGTGTTATGTGTATTGACTTTGTTTCTCCTTTCATGATTATGGATGCTTATTTGCTTTGATGCTGCACTAATTATTAAAGAAGAATAGAAAGCTAAATTAATTAAGATAACTGATTCACCCCCCCTCTCAGTTATCAACAGGTTTAACATCCCTTATTGTAATCTCACTAGGTTTAGGGTTGAGGCAGTGAGCCTCCTAGACCTAGATGTTCTTCATGGCAATGAGCCAGTATGTTTAGGCCCATGGAGTGACTAAGCCTGAACATCATTATTTCAAGATTTCAATATATATTGAGAGCTAATCCTCTATGTGGTTTTTCCCCACCTTGGGGTTTTCCATGTAAAATCTAGTGTCTCTTGTGTTTGATTTTGTATCTGTGGTTAAGTTTTTAATTTCATGCACTCATTGTTAAATCATAATAATTGTGGATAAGTAATGAATGTTTAATTGCAGAAAGTGTTTAAGTTTTTAGGACAACTGATTCAACTCCCCTCTTAGTTGTCTGACGCATATCAACAAGATTTTGCATCCGCAAGTTTATAATGGGATTGAACACCCAAATTGGGGGTGAGGTTGGTGTGCATGGTCCCACTTCAATGTACCAAGTCTATGAGAAGACCATTAAACAGGAACAAAAATTGAAAGCTATATCTACTTACAAGGAAAGGAACTAAACAAGGTATAATTGGTCCCAATCCTCACAATTTTCTAAGAAAATGGGGAAAAAGTAGGATTTTGCTGAGAAAAATGATAAAGAGGCCAAGAATAAGCAATGTGAATCAAAGGGGAGAAGAAGGATAATAATCTCTCCAAGAAAAATGGAGACAATTCTAGGAAAACTCATGAAAGGCGAGGACCTGTGTGAGGGTGCTATACATGTGGTGGAGATTAATATGCCAACCAATGTCCTAGCAAGATGCAGGGAGCACAGGCACGAGGAAACCCTCTTCCCTCTCAACAGATGATGTTCCAACAATGCATTCATGCAACCTTGGACAATAGGCAAGCCGAATACCAGATTACTCCCATTGAAACTTTAGGTATTTTATCTGGTCTCCTAATTTCATTTTTGATTGATATTAGTGCTACTGAATGTTTTGTTTCTCTAAAATATTTAAGAAAATTTTCTAGAAAGGCTAGATACATGGAAAATACTTGGTCAGTTGAATATGCAAATCAAACAAAGGCTCAGATAGAACAATGCTTGTTTGAGGCTAAGGTTGAACTTCCAATTTTCTCCACCGAAGTGAACCTTTATGTAGCGCCACTAGGCTCATACGATGTTATCCTTGGGATAAATTGGTTATGGAGGCATTGAGCCAAAGTAGTATATTATGCCAAAACAATAGAATGTCTAGATGACTTAGGAAAGAAAGTCATTCTACAAGGGAACCTTAGGGAAGTCAAACTAAGACAAATTTCTAGCCTACAAATGAAAAGAGCTCAAAGAAAAGGATGCTAGCTTTTTGCTATCAAAATGGAAAAACTAAACAGTTTTGAGGAAACTAATTTCTAAGATGATTTAATGTTTTATGAATCTCAAAAACTCAATGGGGTTGGGAAGAGGGAGTCCATAGATCAGGAGAGATCAGATATGGACAGGTACCCTTTTCTTAGAGATTTTGAGGACATATTTTGGATGAGCTACCGAGATTACCTCATAAAAGAGCTTTTGATTTTTCTATAGATATAATTCCAAGATCGTAACCTATATCTAAAGCTCCATATAGAATGACCACTACTAAGTTAATGAAGCTAAAGGCTCAACTATAGGAGTTGTTGGATAAAGGGTTGATTAGACCCAGTGTATCACCCTGGGGAGCACTAGTAATATTTGTGAAAAAGAAGGATGGTACTTTGTGGTTATGCATAGACTACCGCATGTTAAATAAGGCAACAATTAAGAATAAATACCTATTACCCTGCATTGATGATCTTTTCGATTAAATGAGGGGAGTAATTGTGTTTTCTAAGATCAATCTTCGGTCTGGATACCATCAATTAAGGTTAAAGGATGAGGATATCTAAAAAATAGCCTTTAGAACAAGGTATAGGCATTATGAGTTCACTATCCAGCCTTTTGGGTTAATAAACACACCTGCCACATTTATGAATTTAAAGAACAGTGTGCTCAGGGACTATTTGGACAAGTTTGTCCTAGTTTTCCTTGATGACATCCTAATCTACTCTAAGAATGAGGAAGAACACCTTCATCATTTAAGGATTGTTCTCTAGAGGTCGAGAGAGCATAAACTATATGGAAAGCTCTCTAAGTGTACCTTCTTTCAAAAAGAAGTGTAGTATTTGGGCCACATAATTTTAGCTAAGGGAATAGCTGTGGACCCAACTAAAATTAAATCCATTTTGGAATGGCCAGTACAAAGGAATGTACATGAGGTCTAAAGTTTCATGGGTCTTGCAGGATACTACAAGAAATTTGTGAAGAACATTTTAAAAATTGCTTATCCTGTAACTTCTTTGTAGAGGAAAGGCAAGAGGTTTGAGTGGTCGGATAAGTGCCAGAAGGCATTTGGCCAACTGAAGGAAAAATTGACTTCAACACCGATCTTGAAAGTACCTCACCCGGAAAGTCAATTTATAGTCATTACCGATGCCTCAGGGAAAGGATTAGGTGGTGTACTAGTCCAGTATTGATAGGTCATTGCATATGAATCCCAGAAATTGAAAACTTATGAACAAAATTATGCCCCTCATGATTTGGAGCTAGCATCAATCATTCATGGACTGCAAATGTGGAGACACTACTTTCTCATAATACCCTTTGAGCTAAAAATAGACCATCAAGGGCTCAAATATATGTTCACTCAACCACATCTAAATGCTTGCCAAAGAAGATGGTTGGAGTTCATCTCGGATTATGATTTCAAGATTAAATATATTCAAGAAAAGAAAAACTAGGTGGCAGATGCCTTGAGTAGGAGAAGAAATATCTCCTCAATGATCTCCATACATTCTAATTTTAAGAATCAGGTTTTACAAAAGTCTACAGGAGATGAGTTTTATGAGCAGGTAAAACAGACCCTTTTGGAAAACCCCCAGAATCCAAAATATGATGGATTTTACCTTTAACCAGATGGGTTATTAAGGTATAAAGGAAGGATGTATGTACCTAACTCTCTGGAGTTAAGGAATATGGTGTGGAAGGAGGTTCATTCTACACCTTGTTTAGGACACCTTGGAGTAACAAAGTTACTTGCCTATGTGAAACCCTTATATTTCTGGAAAGGGATGAAGAGGGATGCTACAATTTTTGTAGCTATGTGTATAGAAAGCTAGAGGGCGAAGGTGGAACACCAACACCCGTTAGGACTTTTATAGCCTCATGAAATTCCAGAATAGAAATGGAAAATCATAAGCATGGACTTTGTCCAAGGACTTCCTATGTCAAGGAACAGGCACAATGCTATTTTGGTTGTGGTGGATCTAGACTCACCAAAGTTGCACATTTCATACCTGGGAACTTGACGGATGGGGCACCCATCATAGCCAAAAAATTTGTTCAAGAATTTTTTAGATTGCATGGTATTCCCGATAAGATTATCTCAGATAGGGATGCTTCAATGACATCAAGGTTTTGGCAAACCTTATTTTCTTCACTTGGAACCTAGTTGAATATAATCTTTGCTTATCATTCTGAAACGGATGGTCAAACTGAAAGGGTAAATCAAGTGCTAGAAGCTTTATTAAGGATGTATTGCATGGATCAACAATACAAATGGGAAGATTATTTTCCTCTGGTGGAATTTAGCTATAATAATTCTTATCATTCTGCTATTAAGATGACTCCATTTGAAGCATTATATGGAAGAAGGTGTCAAACCCCTATAATCTAGGATAAGCTAGAAGATAGGGTTAGTCTTGGACCAGAAATGCTACAAAAAATAGAAGAGAAAGTCCATATGATTAATAAATGGCTAGCGGAAGCCAATGATAGGCAGAAAAGTTATGTAGATGCTAAACACATCGAAAGGCATTTCTCAGTGGGAGAAAAAAGTCCTTCTGAGGGTAAAACCTCAAAAGAGCTGCATTAAATTTGGGAAGACATCTAAACTGGCTCCTAGATACATGGGTCCTCTTGATGGCAGTTTTAGTACATAGCAACGTAGGTGTGATTGTTGGTTTCACGCCTCTCTTGAAAAGTATCCTAACCTAGGTAAGACTACTCCAAGGATAATACAACTAGGTCTTAGCTTGCTTGGAATCTCTTAGTTGGTATGTTCTAGCTATGTCTATAAGCGGTCTTACATGCAATCTATAGATCTTCAATTTTGGGGCAGTAAACACACATAAACCCTTTTATGGTTTTCAGCTGATAAAATAATGTAAAACGCTGCTGGAATTCCTAATCTAACCAAGGTTTTTAAAGAAAATACAAAAGGTATAGGGTTTTAGAGGAATCCTAAATGACATTCACAATGTATGGGTTACTTCGAGTAGACAAATACTCTAAAACTTAACCAATTTTCTGAGTTACCTAACCGAAATGGGTGTTCAGCACTGCAGAAAATGATGCTATCTTCAATGGAAATCGAAAGATTTTTAGATTACATTCATTTGTTAAATACCCAATAAATGGTCCAATTTAACTTGTGAAATCCAATTGTACTTTAGCATAAATGATCAGCCCAGACTAACTTTGATTAGCTATCTACCATCAGCAAATAACTAAAAGTATGGTTAGAGTATTCATCAGATACTTTCAGCAAACCATAAACATTATAAAAGCTCAACTAACTAATTATGGGAGAGCAAGAAGTGAACCATGAAAACCAAGTAAGGAACACAATACACAAATTCTCAGAAAACCTTGAGAAACTTGTTTTGCATTACTTCAAATGGCAGAAAGTCAACAATTCGGCATCAAATTCTCTCTCCCAAATAGTGGAAATGGCAACCCTTTATATAGAAAAGCAGCATACCAAGTTTTCAAATGAATGGTGGAGATTAACTTGACACCAACGGTCCAGATTACATCAATAAATGCAATTACAATAGCTCTCATCAATTCTTGGATTATATTTTGTCTTCTATGAAAAAGACAAAAAATAGCCTCTAGATACATTGAATCTAGTCAATTTGACTATCTAACTCAATATATTAATAGAAAAGAACATTTTAAAAGCATAGAAGAGACAAAATAGACTCACATGTTGCCCTGAATACAACAATTTACAATTATGACGGGATTACATCCTTAAAATATTCAAAATAATATCAGGATTCCTCATCTAAATCAAATATCTCTTTGCCAGCCAGCTTGTTGTAGTAAGTCAACCATGCGTCAAGTGCGGGATTAATCTTTGATGGATATGGATCCTTCAAATGATTGATTCGATGGTTGAACATTTCCAATTCATTACTAAATCTATTGTATATCTTCTCTATCTCTACATCGGCCTTGTGGAATGCTTTGCACTCAGCTCTGAGGTCGTTTACCTTGTCTAACCTATCTTCCATGCTAAGCTCAGTATCTTCAAAAATTACCTTATGCAATTTGTCTTTACACTTATCGATATCATATGGGGCATAGTTGTCATAGGATGCCTCCAGGCAATCCTTCAAAGAATCATTGATATCATATATGATCAATCGTAGCTCCTCATCAACTGGCTTATATGCTTCTTTTATATTTTCAAAAGTTTATTTTCTCAAAAGCAACTATTGGTACCATTCAATGGCCTTGGGAAGCTAGTTCCCAGTTAGAATATTCTCTAAAACTAGAGTTTGGGTGGGCGAATCCCTGATTCTCTTTATCCGAGGATACATGTGTGAGTAATAGTCATCAAAGGAGTCACATTTCTCACGTAGATTTTTCCATTTCTTATGCAGTTCTACCATCTTTTTGTGCACTTCAGCAAAGGCATTGATAGTTTCACATCCCATCTCAAAAAAAATAAATAACTATTTTTCCATACCTTGGGATTTAGATCTTACTTCACCCAGTCTGCCCATTTCATCAATAGACAGGAAAGTGGGCACTATCCTTATATCTCCTCCTACATCTACTAGCTTAACCAAAAACTAAAGGCAAGTTTGGAGCTCTTCATTTTGTTGTTTCAAATCCTTCTTTGACATCTCGTCCATGTCTAGCTGTTCCAAAATTGATGTAACTAATTCTTTAAAATCATCCACTCTTTGAGAACAAGTGGTGGGTCCCAAATCAACTGTAGAGATCACATAATCTTCCACCCTAACTTGTTCCTTTGCTACATCAGTTGGCGGGACTACTATTTCTACAATTCTAGATCCTGATTCATCTTTATAGATCCTAGATTGTATTTTTGCCTTCTTTTGTTTCCTAGGCTTCTGAGCTTGTGACAAAATTGTACTCAAATCACGCTGCATTACTTCCACTTGTGGCTCAAGATATGCCATCCTACTTTGCAGCCATTCAAGTGCTAAAGATTTGTTCAATTCAATGGCTCTATCATTATCAATTACAACCAGTTCTTCAGGGTGGTTTCTATTCTTGCACTGGTTTTTCATCTTTTTCTATATTTATCTCCCCTTCTTTCTCTTCTTCTTGGGCCAAGTTTTCCAGATTTACTACTATGCTTTCTTGAACCAACTTGAAAAATTCCTCCGTTTGACCTTCATCTGGAGGACTGTTAGATACATCAATGACTTCAACATTAGTCAGAGGTTCATGGGAGTCTTCATTGCTTACTTCTGTTAACACATCTTTTCCCTCCTCAAATGCTGCTTTAGGCTCATGCAAACCCAACTTTGCACATACTTTCTCAATCCCAGGTAGTAGTGGTATAGCCAAAGAATTAGCAGGCATTTGTGAAATAGGAACAGCAGAAGATATGGATAGTGAGGGCACATTGACTTGTGTTAGATTAGCTAATACTATCGATAAGGAAGAAGAGATGACAAGAGGTGAAGGAAAAGGTAGTGGAGGTAGAGGAAGAGGAGGTGAAAGGATAGTGGAAATAGGAGGTAATGTTGTGGGGGTAGGTAATTGAGTGGAAGAAGTAGAAGGTGTAAGTGTAGAAATAGTAGAAGGGCATGAAGTGGTGACAGTGGAGGAAATAGGGCTGCTAGGGGCATTGGAAGCAATTGCCAATGAGCAGGAAGTAGTTGCAATGGCATAGGTAAAAGAGGTGGCAGGGGATGTTTATTGAGTGATGGCAGCTGAGGTCGAAGGTGAAGTGGATGCAGTGGTAGAAGAAGTGATAGAGGAAGGAGTGGTAGTAAGAGCTACAAGAGTTGTGGCAGCCATAGGAGACAGGGAGGTTGGAGGACTAGAATCTTTCTTTGTTGCATCATCCTCCTTACTTACCTCTTTTACCTTTGCTTTCTTGGCTTTAGAACCCTCTCCAGGGCCACTTGGCATGTCTCTTTTCTTGAAGGCCCTTGTTCTGGTAGAGGGAGGTTGATGTTTTTTGGGGGGAGGCCTTGCAGATAGCTTCTTAATCTTCTTTGCCTTCTCTACCAAAGATGTATCTTCTATTTCTCAGTTGGCTCTGCCTCATCTGTGACATTGATTGGTTTATCTTCTTCTCCTCTAGAGTCCTTATCTGATTCTAATGCTATATAAGTGAGTTTACTCCTTGTCCTTCCAAAGCAGCCACCTGACCCCTAACCCTGGCCTTACTGAATTTGATGGGCTCTCTCATGATAGTATCCAAGGAGCTTTCTTCTGCATTTGCTCAATTTGGTAATGGAATAGGTTGATGGTACTGAGCTTCCCAAGGTCCTCTGACCATAACATTTTCATCATCCTCTAATTGATCTGGTATTACCATAATGTGGAACTTCTTGATGAAGGCTAGAGGCAACCTTGAGTGTGCTTTCTTCATAATTTCATAATCATCTGGGCAATTGGCCCAAAATATGTATCTTATGGAACAACTTCTTACTCATGAATCTTTCCATCACCTTATTTGGATTGAAATGATCCCTTGCAGTGTAATAGTGTAAGTTGAGGAGTTGGAGCTCATTTTTAGAATGTTCTGCAGATGCTAAAGAAGGGCATTCATAGTTCCCCTTGCCAAACCTGATAGAAAACTGAACATTGGTTCTGTGCAAGTGTTTGAGTTTCTTAGCATAGGGTATCAATTGTCTAGACAACTCTAGAAGCACTATCTTGTCATCAGGATACCTAGGAAGTCTATAATCCATCCCAGTGAAGCCTTGTATTCTTAAATATGTGAATTTCTCAAATTGGATATACCACCTGCCATATTTAGTTATTTCATTCATTGCATCAGTGGAAATCCTCAGGGCTGTGTTACCTTGCAGCAATCTAGCTATATACATTGTGAAAGCATCATTTACCCTTTTAAAATGTATCAAAGATTGAGATGAGGTCAACTATAGGTAACATTTATATACTTTCACTCGAGTTTTCTCATCATTCCCAACTTTTCCAATCTTGGACAACCCAACATAGTGATTTCTCCTTGCTAATGCATAGATGACATAAGATGTCCATCTGAAGTACCTTTTCTCCTTGAAGTTGCTAAAGGCCTCATGAATGTTATCACTCAGGATTTGGGCCTAGTGGAACTTAGTCCCTTTCAATATCTCAATGATGATAACAAACATCCACCCCTCAAAAGTGGAAGCTGTAGGTAATCCATAGATTCTGCTCAAAAAGGTTATCAAATCTCTGATTTCATCATGGAAATCACTTGTATATAGCACTTCTGGGAATTTATTGAGGGCAGACCTTCTATTTTTGGCCCAATTGTCATTCATATGTTTCCTACATCCCTCCACATCTTTGCTATAAGTGCACTCTGATCCTTGTTTGTCTAGCATAGTCATGACTTTGTGCCATGGAATATCAAAGGTCTCAGCTAGAGAGGGTGGACTTAAATCAGCCAGGATATCCCCATTGGTTGTTTGAATTATCCTTGTCATGACATCATATCTATCTGCACAGGTTGCCATCAATTCTACACATTGTACTGAGGTGGGGAAGGCATCAGCTTGTGATATACCATTGTCTCTGAGTATTTTGGCCCTAGGATTTGGGTTTGGACTAAAGATCCTCAATTTGAAGTCATCTAGGTCTATGTGACCTAGGTCTATATCTCCTACATGACTCCACCTGGAGTCAACTTTGGTCTCTGGAGGGATTCCTTGAACTCATACTTCATGGCTTGAGCTCAGGCAGTCATTTAATCTGCAGGACAGAACCTTATAAGTTTGATACCTTGAGCATTCTTTCACATTCCTAAGTTTGAGAGGGTCCTTAATGAATCTGCTAACACTACTGATATACCCTTTTAAAGAATCTCAAATCTAACAGTTATCACCATTACACCTATAACAATTCATCATTAATGCATGCAAAGAACATTTAATGTTGCAAGAAATCTTTTTGAAAGCATGAAAATCATCATTATCCATGCATTACAACATTAACTCTATCATTCCTAACACTTTCCCTTTGAAAATTCTTTAAAACACAGTCATTTTGCACTGTTTGCGCTAGTTTTAGGGTCATCCGACTTACATGTAGAAAAGCACTAAAATTGAGGTCTGCCAACCTTAGTGGGGAAAGGGGGCTTGTCTGACTCAAGGTTTATTACTATTCATTATTTTCTGTCTATTGTGTGGGTTTTTGTAGTTACTGACTTGTGTGGCTTTTGAAGGTCACCGACCTTTCATCAGTTGTTCAGTTAGTCAGTCGTGTTTTAGCGCAAGTCTCTTTAAGATTATCTTCATTACATTTGCATAGGATTTAGCTTTGTCTAACTTGCACAAGTCTTGAAGTTAACCTATCATGCCCACATTTCCCATGCAGTCATGACACGCATCACATGTGTCATGTTCACATTTGTCATGTGGTCATGACACTAAATATAAAAAAAAATTCCACACTTCCCTAAAAACCCCCTCGCAGCGTAAGCATGCTTGGTGGCATTACACTTAAGGCATAAACAATACAGTTGAATGCGGGTTAATGCGTTCACGTGTGCATACCATATATGCAACGAAGGCCAACAAGGGGGTCGAAACAACGTGGTTAACATCGCCAAAAGGGTTAAATTCCACTAACCTAGCTAAACCCTAAATTCTAGAAAAATATGGCAGCATAATGCCTCACGGGCGTGAGTAGGGTTTATTGTACTAAAACTAATTTGATCAAGAGGTTTACTGATTTGGATTAATAAATTACTTACGTCTCACTAGTTGAATTGGTAAATCAGTTGATTAAGATTAATTGAACATTTTTCAACAAAGTTTGATCAATTTGTTCTCCTTCACGTTCTCTATCAATCAGAGTTATCTCTAATTTGTTTATATTATTCCTAATTTCTTGGTAGATCAAATCTCAGAAACGGGTTTACTAACTTCTTTTAAATAGGTTTGCTAGGTTTATGATCTGGGTTTAAATCAACGTCTAATTTAATTTCGTTAATTAAATTGCCTCAACATGATTAAAGGAATATTAAATTTTAATTAATAACATTGTGGTTTACATCATTCTCATGGAGTTAGGTTCCTAAACCCGATTGTTTAAAATAACACCTCCCAATATTTTAATTGTATAAAATTTTGTTAAATCAAATAATTCCCTCTATCATGATCTAAATCCATTATATAACACCCACTAACAAATAAAAATAATAATTCACAATTATAATAAGGATCACCCATTAAATAAAATTATCTCTAAATTCCCTTTATCAATTCCAACTTAAAACAATGAACAAAAACAAAAAAAATAACAAAAGGGAAATTTAAATTTTAAAAAGAATATTTAATTCCTCTTTCCCCTAAATACCTCCTACATTAAAATATTATTTTCTTTATGGGCAAAATGCCCTAACCCTATTTTTCTCATTTTCTCCTCTTTGTTTTTCACTTTTATCTTTCTTTCTCTTTTTCTCATTTCCTCATTCTTTGTTTTCTTGTGTTTTTTTTGGTTGCAGGTTTAATGGCCACATATGAAATGCATATGATGGCTTATATATATACATATATATATATATATATATATATATATATATATATATATATATATATATATATATATATATATATATATATATATATATATTCTATTGTATTTATAAACTGGCTATTTTCTTTTAAAATATATATTTTATTCTTTTTTCTTGTTAAATGCTGAAAACCCCTAGGGTTTTATTTTTCTTTGTTTTGTGGGGCAGCCAGAGGTAGGGCTATTGGAGACCAGCGACAGCGGAGGTGTGTTGAGGAGGCCGCAGGGTGGAGATCTAGCAGAGGGCGGAGGTGACAAGTGGCGGTAGATCTGTTGCAGGGGCCGGTGGTGAGAAGGCCACAGAGAGGGGGCCGCAAAGGAAGGGAAGGTAGACTGCACAGAGGGGGTACAAAGTGCAGAAGTCGCGGGGAGATCCATGGTTATAAAGGTTAAGGGGGAGTGTGGGGAGGGGGATGGAGCCCCCACCGACATCCCATACCATGGGGTGTGGGTGGGGGCTCCATCCCCCTCCCCACACCGATCAAAGATAAGCCACAATGGGTGGTTCGAACCCCCCCCACCACACATATTTCTTATTGTTAACTGTTAACTATATTCTACAACAGTGACTGCTACACGCAGTCTTCTCCATTCGCTCAGCGTTAAATTTTTTATTTTATGTTATTTTATTTTTATTAAGATTCATTTTATATATATATATATATATATTCTATATATATTTAAAATATATTATAAACTTTGATTTATATATATAATTTCTTTTCTCTTTGGCAGAATAAAAAAATACATTCATTCAAATTACCCTATATATATATATAATTAATATTTTCAACTATAATCTTTTTTTCTTTCCTCTACACTTACAAATTTATTCATACATAAATAAGCAAGGATATATATCTATTTTTTTTAATCAAATTTCTACAATACAAGGAACCCATATTTTTTTTAAAATAAAATATATTCATTGCAATATTAATAATCACATTTCTAAAGGAAGGAATAAATACAATTTAGTAAATTCTTCCAATACTTAACATCATCTAATTTTCTCTTTTTCACAATAGCAATATACAATTTTCATGTTTGTCACAAAATAAAAACCACAATTTTACTAATTGATAATTTTAATATAACATAAAAATGCAATAGCTTTAGAAATAAATTTTCTTCCTTCCACATTTGAATAATAAGCATTAAAACCAACAATTTTAAGTTTCTAATTCATATGAAAGTAGCATACACACAAAATAAGAAATTATATTTTTACAACAAAAGAGAGAACCATGTTCTCATCTTTGAAAACTAACAATGAAGCAATCTCCTAAATAGGACAAGCTCTCACTCAAGAGTAAAGGAAAATAAAATATCAACTCCAAGAACAAGGTGTTTCTCCAACTTCACAACTTAGCTCCAATGAACCTGCATATCACAATAAGGGGAAAGAAAACCACACATCTTTCTCTCCTCCCTACCATAGACCCGCAAGAGGGTCACCCCCAAGCTAGGGAGGTCATCCACACACTTGGGAACTCATTCCACTTCACAACAAGGCATTCAAACAGCCAAACACAATTTTTACACCCAAGGATAATACAACACAAGAACTCAACCAAGATGAGTTCAAAGGGGTAGGGAAGTCGACTCACTCAACTCAAGAGTGCCACTCCTACAAATATCCCAAGACAAATACCTCATAAAGCCTCTAGCCAACATATTTAAACATAATTTCCACAAAACTTCTATTTTGGCTCTCAAGCCATTTCTCATATTGCTCAAAATCTCATATATTGCCCTTAAGGCTTAGAACACCACAAAAATAAGGTAATGACCCCAAAGACGTTCACTCCTCCCCTACCCCACACTTATTGAGCATCTTCTCCCAAGTGGGAGAGGCTCTTACAACACCCTACAAATTTTTCCCACAATAACTCAAGAAAATAGATCTCACACATAGCATCAAACAAGCAAACAAAAATACAAAGGAAAGACCTTAGCCTTGAAGCCAACCTTTAAAAGCCCAATTATGGAAGATGGTTAATTTAGAGCTTCTCCAAATCCTCCTCCAACATAAGCCACAAAACTCTCTCTATCTTTTTCCCCAAAGTAAAATTCAAACAATAAAATTATCTAAAAATTCAACAACCCATAACCTTCTCCAAGTGGGATTAAAATAAGCTCAACCCATGAGCTTTGAGGAATGGGGAGGTGACACTTGTCACCTCCTCACTCTTCCTCCCCACTACAAGCAAGGCCCATGGGATGGGTCGGGTGTTAACACATGTCACTCACCCATCACCAAGTCTCTCTCATCCCTCCACTTGTCCTCTCTCCAACATGTGGGAGAGAAAAGCGGAGCTTAAGAGGGAATGGGTGACACATGTGTCCCCTTCCTTTCATCCCAAGAGGGACCACACAACTCCAAGGTACCCTCACCAATTGTGAGAGAGACTTGGAGTCAAGTCCTCCACAATTGGTGGGTATTGGAGACATCTCCAACCTTGGGAAGTGGAAAGGGATGGGGTTGAGTGTTGGGACCACTCATCCTCTCCCTCCCATGCCTCCAATTTCGTCACTTAACTTCAAGGTGAAGTTAAGGTGACCAAATGGAGGTTTACCAAGGGTTACCCAAGTCAAAAAGTTCCCTAGACCCAAGGGGTACAACCCAGGGTCATGTTTAGCCTAGTTTGAGCTCCTAGGGTTGAGTTAAAGCACATGAAAATGGGTCTCCAAAATTTAAAATTTTTAAATAAAATTTAAAGACAAAATTCTTACAACACCAATTAGAATTCAAAATGAATGAGGGGTAGACTTAGTCCGATTGACACAATGCAATTAACATTATAGAATTTCATCGTGCACAGAGTTAATCTTGGTTCCTCGTGGAACTAGATCAGTTTCATAAGGGATTACAACATCGTGTGTGGGATGATATCCAATTTCTGTGGCTTATTAGAAATAGCTGCGCACTCAATTGCAAAGTTAATTTCACACACACACACACACACACACACATATATATAATAGCCGAAGCAATTTAAAGCATACACTCGCATAAAATATCACAAGTTCACATAAACATAAAGGAAGTCACATTACAACTAGATTCTAAATTCTGCATTTCAAACATCCATTCCCAAGATTGAATCACAAAACAATTTTCTATTTAACATCACCCAATTAGTTTTCCCATAACATCATAATATAAGGAATCTATCTAACATCATCAGTAAAGCAATATCCATGTCTAACACATCATAAACATACTAAGCATAACAATCCACATACATCATAAAGTCTAATAGTTCAAGAATTCAGGATCAACAGTCCCACAAGTCTAAATGTATCAGCAACAATAAAGTAAATAGTCAAATGTACGGGAATGAAAAAAGTAGGCCTCACATAACCGACCAAGTTAGTGAAAAAGTGTTAAAGCGTATAGTTAGACGAAATCACTTTTAGTGCAAAGTTGTTTTCTTATTATTAGCGGGACTTTGGGATGTCACCAATTTTGCAGAGATATTCGAGGTGTCCTACCAAGTCAGAGATGAGGTCATTTAGCACAAGGTCGGCACAAGAGGGTTTTAGCTCAAAAATAGATTTTCAAAGCTGGCGGAGCTTTGAGGTCCCACCGATCTAATCAGTTAATCATGACATGACTACATAGGTCAGAGGTCAATGTTTTAACTACTGAAGTGAGTTTCAAAGTGCGGCGCGGGTTTTAGTGGTCACCGACCGACTGGACGAGTTGGAGTGTTTACAGGTTGGTCAGACTCCAGTTTAGCACTAAAATTGAATGTCTTTCTCTATTAACTTTGGCAATGTCTATTTAATTTATCATTCTTCTTCGCTTATGACAATCCATTTGTGTTTTCAAAAGGGAATCTTAACTAGATTTCAAAGGAAAGGCAAATAATTCATGCACAAAACCCTAGCTAGAACCCTAAAGATGTTGCTTTGAAAGAAAATGCTCAACCAAACCCTAACCCCATATAGTGGATGCTCAAAAGAGGAGATTTGGAAACCTTACCTGGTAGGTTGTAGAGAATGTGTCTGGTTCACCCAGGTAGGAAGTGGTCACGGGATCGAAATCAGGTAGACGGTAGCAAAAGCGTTCAATGGATAGAAAAATCGCAAAGGGAGCTTCGAAGTCTTGATCAAATGCAAAAAAATAGCTAAAACAAAGGAGGATATCCCTTTTATTATCCCAGCCAAATCACCATTAATGCTTGATGTACAGTTGATAGATTAGGGTTTTTGCGCGGCTTTTCATGTGCTCGGACTTGGCAGGGAAATTGGACGTGAAGGACTTGGTCGGTGAGAGTTCCTTTTAGCGTTGGGACTACAGGCTCAACTTTATGCAGTTTGCGAGACTTTATGGTCCTTTGGACTTGCGGGAATTTTGGCGTCATCCAACTTAGTCGGTGATCGAATGATATAGTGCAAGTCGGAGGTGATGGATTTTAGTGCAAAGGTCCATCGGGAAGAAAACCAAATTCGAAGTCGGTGGTAAAGGATTTTAATGCCAAGTCAGTTGGGAGGCAAATCAGTACAAAAGTCAATTAGAGAGCAATTTAGCACAAAAGGGCTATTTAAGGCCATCAAAAGGGATATGAAGACCCAACTTAGCAGATTCTTGAAGTGATTTTTTAACATCATCATTCAATCATGATCAAAATACAATTTGACCACTTGACTACTTAGGAGGCGAAAATATCTATTTGACATCCTAAGCCAAATTGAAAGAGGGGGTCCCCATTTTGGAATGGGGCATGTGTACGAGACACAACAAATGGCAACTCTACTAGGAAATGCTCCCAAGCATTTCGATGATAAACTTTCAGTTCGAACCTAGAATCTTTATGTTCCCCACATATTAAATGAAAAAGCAAGATACCCTATCAAAGAATCCAAGATCACCAACTAGTGCAACCATCCTCATCCTGAAAACCTGAGTGTGTGTGATTGTATTCATTCCCATCCTTTGGCAACTAAGTTCATCCAAGATCCTTTACGACAAGCTAGGAAGTTGAGACCATTCTACCACCAAGAAATGCTCAAATATTTGAGATGTGATGAGCCTTGAGAAGAGTAAATGGAAGATAATACTTCTGACACAATGGTATTTGATGATAATTATTTCTAGATAGAGAATTTCCAATTGGTAGTCTCTTTTTGAATTGCACTGTAACGGGTTTGGTGTTGAAAAACACCTTTTATTTTCACCCAATATAAGCTAACAATACTTAGTGTCACCTACCTTCCTTTTTGATTGATAGTGCATGTGGTAGAAGAAGGAGTCAACTTTTTCACTTGACACAAGATCACTCAGACTCGCCTAGCTACTTTAGGAACATTTAAGGTGTGAGAGATATATGGTTAGAAAATACTTCACGTGCACCAACTAATGACTCATTTTCGATGAACAAGCATCATACCTCTTAGCCTAATAGTGGAAACCATGGTGGGATTTAGGCTGAACCTTGGCTTCTCAAGGAAAACTCGAGATTATTCACCCATCAAAGAAGCACTTTGCAGGTCCACACAACTTCCACCACTTCTTAAAACAAAGACCCTGCGCAAAAGCAAGCGCAGCAAGCAAAACCAAAACCAAAAGGACAACTAACCTAAGCAAAGCACCTAACAACTATGAAAGCAAAGGCAAGAAAGAAAGACTAAACTAAAGGCAACCTAAACTAACCAAAGCCAACAAACCCCTAACTATGTACACTAAGATGAGGCATGACTGCCTCTCAAGCTTGAAAGTAGTACTTTAGGAACTGGCCATTGATAGGCAATGAGAGTTCCTCACTAGTAAGGCTCTTGAGTTGATACATGTTATCTCCAAGGATCTCACAGATCTGTTAGGGACCTAACCAAAGTTTATCAAACTTACCATGTTCCCCTTTCTTTTCATGTGCCTTATCCCAATACAGGACCAAATCAGAAATGCAGAAGGCTTTAACCTTGGCTCTTTTGTCAAACCATCATTTTACTACTTCTTGATGTTTATCAAAGTTTTCTAGAGCAGCATCATGTTTCTCTTTAAGGTATAGCAATTGGGCTTACCTAGAGGATAGTTGATCATTAGTTTCAAGGTAGTCTTGCATGAATTGTAGCATAAGAATCCTCAAATGGATGGGAAAGATGGGTTCGATCCCATAGACTAGGTGATAAGGTAACATGCCCAAGGCTACTTTGTGTCAGATTCTATCAGCCCATAAGGTGAATTTAAACTAGGTATGCCAGTCTCTGGGGTTTTTGTCTAATAGTTTCTTAATGACTTCGAGCAGATTTTTGTTCGTTGATTCAGCTACCCCATTCCCTTGTGGATAGTAATTAGATGAGAACTTGAGAGTGATCCCATAATCAAATGCCCAGTTAGAAAAATGTAATGATGAAAAAGTAGGGCCATTATCACAAACTAAAGAAAATGGACAACCGAATCTAGTGATAATATGTTTTTCAACAAATTCAATAACTACCTTTGTGGTGCATTGTTTACAAGCTATTGCTTCAGACCATCAGGTGTAGTAATTAGTAGTAGTCAGAATATACCTATGGCCTGTAGAGGAAGGAAGATTGATCATATTGATAAAGTCAAGGCCCCACTGAGCAAATGGTCGTACCTCCACTACTAGTTGTAAGGGCATGGTAGCATGTCGCTCTCTATGTGTAGCGGTCTGGCATATGTGACAAGTTCGTACATGTGAATATGTGTCTTTGAACAAAGTTGGCCAATAATAACTGGCACAAAGAATATGATTAGCTATTGAGTGAGCTGATCCATGACTTGTCCTAAATTTCTCATGAAAACTGATTAATACTTGATTGACTTTTGACTTATCCAAACACCTCAGATAGATGCCCTCATGATTCTTCTTGTAAAGGACTGATCCCTTTATCACATAACTGTTGCTTTTTAGTCTAAGTGCTCTCCTATGAACTGAATTCAGCTATGGTGGACATAATTGATTAAGTAGATAAAATATGATATCTCCTTACCATTCATCTTTTGAAACATCCTCTAACAGGTACTGCTAGGAGACTAAGCCTGGTCCTGCTTCAACCATTGTTCTAGTTAGAGCTTGACCTCTTACCAATTTCATGGGTTGAATATCTATATCAAACTCTTGTAGGATGGTGACTCATTTTGGTGTCCTTTTTCAACATGGCATTAAGAGGTTGAACAATCTCAGCAAAACCTGTGATAAATTTATGTACAAAATATGACTTAAGCTCTTTTTTGTTGGCTGGGGGAGGTATTTTGAGTATTTCTTGGATCCAGTTAGGGTCGATAGATATTCCTTTCTTAGAGATCCCATGTCCCAGCAACTTCCCCTTAGTTACTCCAAAGATGCATTTCTTAGGATTGAGTGATATACCATAATATTTGCATCGCTGCAACACCTTTCTCAAATCTGCTACGTGATCTTCTCACCTTTTTGAGAATACTGTGAGGTCATCCATGTAGATAATAATACATTTGCCAACTAATCCTTTGAAGGCAACGTCCATTGCATGTTGAAAAGATGCACCAGCATTTATCAAACCAAATGGCATGCGATGATAGGCGTAGATGCCCCATTTACAGGTGAAAGATGTCTTCAGACTATCTTCATATTCCACCATCACCTAGTTATAACCAGAGTACCCGTCCAAGAATGACATCATCTGGGACCCATTAACAATCTATAATACTTCATCCAAGGAAGGCAACAGGTAATTATCCTTTCCAGATGCTCTGTTTAAGTTACAGATGTCAACACAAAGCCTAATTTCTCCATTTTTCTTTCAAACTAGAACTAAATTTGCTACCCATGCATGTCTGACTGGAAATATTATCCTTCCTAATAGAAAATTCTAAACTTCTTTGAAAATTAGTGGTTCTAGTAAGGCATTCACCGGCCATTATCTTTGTCTGAATGGCTTTGCTCCTGGCTTCAACGGGATGGTGTGCATGATGATCAAGGTATCGTATGTCTTTAGATCTTCATAGCTCCATGCTATAACCTCATGGTAATCTCTTAATACATGTATGATTCCTGTCTTTTCTTCTTCAGTACTAGCTTTTCCAATGAGCACATTCTTGACATTTTCTTCTGTTCCCAAGTTAAACGGGTCATACTTTCCCCCTGGAGATTCTCCTTCTTTCCTTTGGGTTCCTAAATTATCTGCATCAAACAATCTTTCCAATTCTACCATGATTCCCCATGGAATCATATTTGTTTTCAGGTTTAGTATTCCTTCTAAATCCATTTCAACAGGCTCCATTTCTTCTTCATCTATTATATGAGCAGTGAAAACATCAGATGAAGTAAGGAAGTTAATTATGTGCTGATCATCTTCAAAAACTTGAAAATTAGTTACATTATCAGGTACAGATGAGGTAGCGACAAATTCAATAGAAAATTTCTTTAATCCTGTCATGGACGTTGGCTCTAATGTACTTGCTGTCTGAGCTAGAGCATTTGCAACATGATTATGTCTCCTCGGGATCAATTGGATGTTAAAACTGTCAAAGCATTCTATCAGATCCCAGACTCTATTCCTATACTGATTCGGCCTCTTATCATTACATGAATATTGCTTTCTTACTTATTTTGCCACTAATTCAAAATCACCAAACACCTAGATAATTTTGACCTTCTGCAGTGCTAGCAACAATCCTTGCACCAATACTTCATACTTAGTTACGTTATTTGTGCATGGAAACTACAGCCTTTGCGATGCCAAATATGAACTTCTAGTAGGGATGATTAATTTGACCCCTGCTCCAGACCCTTGTTTGCATCTTGAGCCATCAAATCTTAAGGTCCATAGACAAAAATCCTTGCTGTTATCATTCTGTTTTGCTGATTTCTTCTTTTCAAGCAGAGGCTCCAGTTCTTCCTTCTTTTCAACAACCAGTACCTTCTTCAGAATTATGGGGATTTTCAATTTCCTTTGCACTTGTGTGACTGCCTCTTGACACAACTGGGAAGTAAATTCAGAATGTGATGTATCATGTATACGGCACTAGTTGGGCAATAATAACTCCTCCATTTGAACCTATTTTCCAATAACAGTTTGATCCTGTGTGAATTTGGCTATGAAATCATGGAATCCTTCAAATATCCCCGGTTCATCCTCTTCTGAAGAATCTCCTGAATCTGATTGAACGTATGCTTCTATACTTTCTAGTTTTTCTATAAGTGGGGGGTTAGGGGATCTTGAGAAACTTAGCATAAGGATTTCCTCTGACTGGTTGACATGGGGAAGATAAACTCCCAAACCAACTTCTGAGAATAGAATCTAGTTAGGTTGATTATATTTTGTAATCATATTTTTCATCTTGGGTTCTCTTTCAATATGTATCTAGTTGGCCAACCCTTTCCATGGCAGCGACATATGAGAAAAGTCAGTTGCCATGTAACCGTTCAAAGTTCTAGACCAGTCTCTACTCAAAAGCATGCCATATTGATCTAGAATGTCCACTACTTGAATATCTATATATTGTTGTACCCTTGGATTAGAAGCTAGCTGCATGTGTATTCTATTCAACTCACTTACTGCATTCACTTCAGTCTTATCTAGTTGTGTCACCTTTCTGGAAGACTTGGTTGTAGTGAGCCTAAGTGCTTTATAGGCTGATAATGCCATTACATTCATGGAAGCACCAGAATCTACTAGACAGTTATGAATGTTTCTATTGAATATCTTGAGTGTTAAGAGGAAAGGAGGACTTTCCCTCTTATCTTTATACAGTGTCATCTTTTGTTCCACATTAGTCACATGTACTCTTTCTTTCCCTTTGTCAACATTATCTTTGGTGACATTTTCTCTCTGTATACAGTCAATTTTGGTCCCAGCACCCATATCTTGGAAGAAAGATGTCCTAACCTCAAGTATTTTAAGTAGATCATATAAGGAAAGACTAACCTTCATCTTCTTGAGTTCCTCAGCAACATATTGTCCCATTTTCACTATGTCAGACCGTCGAGAACCTTCAATAGTAGCCCCCTAATATACTAGTTGATGGGTAACTTTTGGGGGTTTAGGGTTATTAGAAGCTTTTGGGTTTGGTGGGATCTGATAGCTATTTGGAGGAATGGAGGTGGTGAAAGCACCTTTAGGCTTGCTACTTCTCAGGTTGTAAGGAGTCTTATTAGACTACTGATAAGAATTGACTTCTTTAGACTCTTCTTCCTCAGGCTGGTTATCATCTTGAAATGGAAATGTATAACTATCAAGAACTAGGGCAGCGTCATACCTCTGAGAAGGAACAATTTTGTACCCTGTTGGCAGGGTCTCCTGAGTTTTAGCATTTTGAATCTCCATCTGGAAGATATTGGATGCGATCTAAAATTCTAGGCAGTCTAGTTCAGAGTGAGCATTCGTGTTGTACAGTCTGCACTAAGTAGACAAAGTTGCTTCAGCTAACATCACCCAACTAGGAGGTCTGGTATCATTGTTCTGGTTATCCAAGGGCAATGACACCCCACCATTGTTTGGTCTAGTGTTCCAGGATCGGTTTGGCCACTGTTGAAAGTTCTAGTTTTGGTATTGATTATGATTTTGGAACTAATTCTGTCTCCTTTGCTCTAGATAGGCATTCTGATTCTTGAGGTGGGTAACCTCGGCAGTAAGCTTCTTCATTTTCTCTACCAGTTCTTTGATGTCATCTCTGTCCTCTTTTGCTTTGGCTGCTTCTGAAGACTGTAAGAAGGGCATTTGTGCTAGAGGCATTTCAGCTACTGGGTTACCTAGTTGGATTACTAAAGCTTGTGTTGCAGCTGGTTTTGGAATCAGATTCATCACAAGAGTATGATTGGTCAATGTGTGATTTATCATAGGTATTTGGTTAGGCATGGCTATAGGTCCCATATGGTTTAGTGGGCCAGAGGTTGTCTGTCCTAGTTGGGTACTTACAGTGATAGATGTAGAATATGCTTGAGCCAAAGTAGCAGGGATTGGGTTAGCTCTCCTTGCGAACATGGAGGTAAGTTTGTCTAGGGTAGCATAGTAAATAGGCAGGGCAGTGGCCTATCGTATAGCATAAGGATCTTGTAAATGACTGAAAGCTTTCTGAAATCTGTTGTTAAAGCTACTTATCAATTCTCCTTCACCTCGATGGATTTCTACAAAAGACCGATAAAGATTAGCTGGGGTGGTAGGCATTTGAAACCTATCCAGAAATGTGTTCTTTAGGTTCAACCATGAATTTATGGATGCTGTAGGGAGGTTTGTACCAATAATAAGCTTCATCCTATAGGGAATAAGGGAACAACTTGCATATCACATCCTCATACTGTACTTGTAACATGAACATGTTAGCCTCAAAGATCTTAATAAGCTCATCTGCAGTCCTATCTAGATCGTTTACTCTGAACTTTGAACATAACTTGTCTGGGTTCTTTGGCATATCATGGTAAGCATTGAACAGAAAATGAGACTGGTTATTTCCTGCAAAGAAAGCCATGTTAGGAGGATTAAAAGGAGCTACAGCTATGTTCCTTGGGGCTGACTGAGCTCTTGGGGCTCTTGGTATCCCTTGATCCCTTCTTGTTCATCTAAATTTTGTCAGAGACAGCAACTCTTCTCCAGCTGTGCTAGATCTAGTATGTCTTTGTCTAGTCCCTAGACTTGCTAATTTTTAAGTAGAGGGAAAATAGTTCTTGGCCCTCCTTCTAGCGCCAATTCTTTTGATGGTGGTTTTAGCACGTAGGTGTGATTGTTGGTTTCACACCTCTCTTGAAAAGTATCCTACCCTAGGTAAGACTACTCCAAGGATAATATAGCTAGGTCTTAGCTTGCTTGGAATCTCTCAGTTGGTATGTTTTAGTTGTGTCTGTAAGGGGTCTTACATGCAATCTGCAGATCTTCAAGTTTGGGGCAGCAAACACACATAAACCCTTTTATGGTTTTTAGCTGATAAAACAATGTAAAACACTGCTAGAATTCCTAATCTAACCAAGGTTTTTGAAGAAAATACAAAAGGTATAGGGTTTCAGAGGAATCCTAAATTACATTCACAATGTATGGGTTACTTCGAGTAGACAAATACTCTAAAACTTAACCAATTTTCTGAGTTACCAAACAGAAATGGGTGTTACAGCACTGCAGATAATGATGCTATCTTCAATGGAAATTGAAAGATTTTCATATTACATTCATTTGTTAAATACCCAATAAATGGTGCAATTTAACTTGTGAAATGCAATTGAACTTTAGCATAAATGATCAGCCCAAACTAACTTTGCACAGCTATCTACCATCAGCAAATAACTAAAAGTATGGACTTAGAGTATTCATCAGATACTTTCAGCAAACCATAAACATTATAAAAGCACAACTAACTAATTATGGGAGAGCAAGAAGCGAACCATGAAAACTAAGTAAGGAACACTATACATAAATTCT
This sequence comes from Cunninghamia lanceolata, assembly GCA_027924645.1. Taxonomy (NCBI): domain Eukaryota; kingdom Viridiplantae; phylum Streptophyta; class Pinopsida; order Cupressales; family Cupressaceae; genus Cunninghamia; species Cunninghamia lanceolata. The sequence continues at coordinate 3,251,111 of BSBN01000846.1, read as the reverse complement.
TAGAAAACCTGCAGAAACTTGCTTTGCATTACTTCAAATGGCAGAAAGTCAACAATTTGGCATCAAATTCTCTCTCCCAAATAGTGGAAATGGCAGCCCTTTATATAGAAAAGCAGCATACCAAGTTTTCAAATGAACAGTGGAGATTAACTCGACACTAATGGTCTAGATTACATCAATAAATGCAATTACAACATCTCTCATCAATTCTCAGATTACTTTTTGTCTTCTATGAAAAAGATGAAAAACAGCCTCCAGATACATTGAATCTAGTCAATTTGACTAGCTAACTCAATATATTAATAGAAAAGAACATTTTAAAAGCATAAAAGAGACAAAATAGAGTCACATGCTACCCCCACATACAACAATTTATAATTATGACGGGATTAAATCCTTAAAATATTCAAAATAATATCAGGATTCCTCATCTAAATCAATTTTGTCTTCGCCAGCCAGCTTGTTGTGGTAAGTCAACCATGCATCAAGTGCGGGATTAATCTCTGATGTATCTAGATACTTCAAATGATTGATCCGATAGTTGAACATTTCTAGTTCCTGACTAAATCTACTATATATCTTCTCTATCTCTGCACCGGCCTTGTGGAATGCTTTGAACTCGGCTTTGAGGTCGCTTACCTTGTCTAACCTGTCTTCCATGCTAAGCTCAGTATCTTCAAAAATTACCTTATGCAATTTATCTTTACACTTATCAATATCATATGGGGCATAGTCGTCATAGGATGCCTCCAGGCAATCCTTCAAAGAATCATTGATATCATATATGATCGATCGTAGCTCCTCATCGGCTAGCTTATATGCTTCTTTTATATTTTCAAAAGTTTCTTTTCTCAAAAGCAGTTGTTGGTACCATTCAATGGCCTTGGGTAGTTGGTTCCCAATAAGAATATTCTCTACAACTAGAGTCTGGGTTGGCAAATCCTTGATGCTCTTTATCTAAGGATACATGTGTGAGTAATACTCATCAAAGGAGTCACATTCCTCATGTAGATTTTTCCATTTCTTATAGAGTTCTACAACCTTTTGTGCGCTTGAGTAGAGGCATTGATAGTTTCACATCCCATCTCAAAAACTTTAAATAAGCATTTTTCCATACCTTGGGATTTAGATCTTACCTCGCCCAGTCTAGCCATTTCATCAGTAGATAGGAAAGTGGGCACTATCCTTATATCTCCTCCTGCATCTGCTAGCTTAACCAAAAATTGAAGGCAAGTGCAGAGCTCTTCATTTTGATGTTTCAAATCCTTCTTGGACATATCGTCCTTGTCTAACTGTTCCAAAATTGATGTAACTAATTCCTTAAAATCATCCACTCTTTGAGCATGCGTGGCGGGTCCCAAATCAATTGTAGAGATCACATTATCTTCTGCCCTGACTTGTTCCTTTGCTGCATTAGTTGGTGGGATTGCTATTTCTGCAATTCTAGATCCTGATTCATCTTTATAGATCCTAGATTGTATTTTTGCCTTCTTTTGTTTCCTAGGCTTCTGAGCTTGTGACAAAATTGTACTCAAATCAAGCTACATTCTTTCCACTTGTGGCTCAAGATAAGCCATCCTGCTTTGCAGCCATTCAATTGCTAAAGATCCGTTCAATTCAGTGGCTCTGTCATTATCAATTACAACCAGTTCTTCAAGTGGTTTCTGTTCTCGCTCTAGTTTTTCATCTTTTTCTATATTTATCTCCTCTTCTTTCTCTTCTTCTTGGGCCAAGTTTTCCAGATTTACTACTATACTTTCTTGAACCAACTTGAAAACTTCCTCCGTTTGACCTTCATCTAGAGGACTGTCAAATACATGAATGACTTCAACATTAGTCAGAGGTTCATGAGAGTCTTCATTTCTTACTTGTGTTAACACGTCTTTTCCCTCCTCAAATGTTTCTTCAGGCTCATGCAAACCCAACTCTACACATACTTTCTCAATCCCAAGCAGCAGTGGTACAGCCAAAGAATCTACCAGCATTTGTGAAATAGAAACAGTAGAAGATATGCATAGTGAGGGCACATTGACTTGTGCTAGATTAGCTAATACTACTGATAAGGAAGAAGAGATGACAAGAGGTGAAGGAAAAGGTAGTGGAGGTAGAGGAAGATGAGGTAAAAGGATGGTGGAAATAGGAGGTAATGTTGTGGGGGTAGGTAATTGAGTGGAAGAAGTAGAAGGTGTAAGTGTAGAAATAGTAGAAAGGCATGAAGTGGTGACAGTGGGGGAAATAAGGTTGCTAGGGGCATTGGAAGCAATTGCCAATGAGTAGGAAGTAGCTGCAGTGGCAGAGGTAAAAAAGTTGGCAAGGGATGTTTTTTGAGTGATGGCAACTAAGGTCAAAGGTGAAGTGGATGCAGCGGTAGAAGAAGTGATAGAGGAAGGAGTGGCAGTAGGAGCTGCAAGAGTTGTGGCAGCCATAGGAGACAGGGAGGTTGGAGGACTAGAATGTTTCTTTGTTGCATCATCCTCCTTACTTACCTCTTTTACCTTTGCTTTCATGGATTTAGAACCCTCTCTAGGGCCACTTGGCATGTCTCTTTTCTTGGAGGCCCTTTTTCTGGTAGAGGGAGGTTGATCTTTCTTTGGGGGAGGCCTTACAGATAGCTTCTTAATCTTCTTTGTCTTCTCTGCCAAAGATGTATGTTCTGCACTGTCTGATTTCTATTTCTCAGTTGGCTCTGCCTCATCTGTGACATTGATTGGTTCATCTTCTTCTCCTCCAGAGTCCTCATCTGATTCTAATTTTGTATAAGTGAGTTGTACTCCTTGTCCTTCCAAAGCAGCCACCTAACCCCTAACCCAGGCATTTCTTAATCTGATGGGCTCTCTCATGATAATATCCAAGGAGCTTTCTTTTGCATTTGCCCAATTTGGTAATGGAATAGGTTGATGGTACTGAGCTTCCCAAGGTCCTCTAACCATAGCATTTCATCATCCTCTAATTGATTTGGTATTTCCATAATGTGGAACTTCTTGATGAAGGCTAGAGGCGGCCTTGAGTGTGCTTTCTTCATAATTTCATAATCATCCAGGCAATTGGCCCAAAAGTCTTCAATATGTATTTTATGGAACAACTTCTTACTCATGAATCTTTCCATCACCTTATTTGGATTGAAATGATACCTTGCAGCGTAATAGTGTAAGTTGAGGAGTTGGAGCTCTTTGTTAGAATGTTCTGCAGATGCTAAAGAAGGGCATGCATAGTTCCCCTTACCAAACCTGATAGGAAACTAAACATTGGTTCTATGCAAGTGTTTGAGTTTCTCAGCATAGGGTATGAACTATCTAGACAACTCTAGAAGCACTATCTTGTCATCAGGATACTTGGGAATTCTGTAAGCCATCCCAGTGAAGCCTTGTATTCTTAAATATGTGAATTTCTCAAATTGGATATACCACCTACCATATTTAGTTATTTCATTCATTATTTCAGTGGAAATCCTCAGGGCTATGTTACCTTGCAGCAATCTGGCTATATACATTGTGAAAGCATCATTTACCCTTTTAACATGTATCAAAGATTGAGATGAGGTCAGTTGCGGGTAACACTCATATGCTTTCACTTGAATTTGCTCATCATTCCCAACTTCTCCAATCTTGGACAACTCAACATAGTGATTTCTCCTTGCTAATGCATAGATGACATAAGATGTCCATCTGAAGTACCTTTTCTCCTTGAAGTTGCTAAAGGCCTCATGAATGTTATCACTTCGGATTTGGGCCCAGTCGAACTTAGTCCCTTTCAATATCTGAATGATGATAACAAACATCCACCCCTCAAAAGTGGAAGTTGTAGTTAATCCATAGATTCTGCTCAGAAAAGTTACCAAATCTCTGATTTCATCATGGAAATCACTTCTATATAGCACTTGGGGGAATTTACTGAGGGCAGACCTTCTATTTTTGGCCCAATTGTCATTCATATGTTTCCTGCATCCTTGCACATCTTTGCTATAAGCCCCCTCTAATCCTTGTTTGTCTAGCATAGTCATGACTTTGTGCCATGGAATATCAAAGGTCTCAGCTAGAGAGGGTGGACTTAAATCATCTAGGATATCCCCATTGGTTGTTTGAATTGTCCTTGTCATGACATCATATCTATCTGCATAGGTTGCCATCAATTCTGCACATTGTACAGAGGTGGGGAAGGCAGCAGCTTGTGATATACCACTGTCTTTGAGTATTTTGGCCCTAGGAGTTGGGTTTGGACTGAAGATCCTCAATCTGAAGTCATCTAGGTCTATGTGACCTAGGTTTGTATCTCCTACATCACTCCACCCAGAGTGAACTTTGGTCTCTAGAGGGATTCCTTTGAACTCGTACTTCATGGCTTGAGCTCAGGCAGTCATTTAATCTGCAAGACCAAACCTTATAAGTTTGATACCTTGAGAATTATTTCACATTCCTAAGTTTGAGAGGGTCCTTAATGAATCTACTAACACTACTAATATACCCTTTTAAAGAATCTCAAATCTAATAGTTATCACCATTACACCTATAACAATTCATCATTAATGCATGCAAAAAACATTTAATGTTGCAAGAAATCTTATTGAAAGCATGAAAATCATCATTATCCATGCATTACAACATTAACTCTATCATTCCTGACACTTTCCCTTTGAAAATTCTTTAAAACACAATCATTTTGCACTATTTGCGCTAGTTTTAGGGTTATCCGACTTGCAAGTAGAAAAGCACTAAAATTGAGTTCTGCCATCCTCAGTGGGGAAAAGGGGCTTTTCTGACTCAAGGTTTTGTTACTATTCATTCTTTTCTGTCTTTTGCGCGGGTTTTGGTAGTTACTGACTTGCGTGGCTTTTGAAGGTCACCAACCTTTCATCAGTTGTTCAGTTAGTTGGTCGTGTTTTAGCGCAAGTCTCTTTGAGATTATCTTCATTACATTTGCGCAGGATTTAGTTTTGTCTGAGTTGTGCAAGTCTTGAGGTTAACCTACCAAGTCGGTGAAAGAGTGTTAAAGCGTAGCGTCAGATGGAATCACTTTTAGCACAAAGTTATTTTTTTATTGTTAGCAAGACTTTGGGATGTCACTAATTTTACAGAGATATTCGAGGTGCCCTACCAAGTCAGAGACAAGGTCATTTAACACAAGGTCGGCACAAGAGGTTTTTAGCGCAAAAATAGCTTTTCAAGGCTTGCGGGGCTTTGAGGTCCTGCCGATCTAATCAATTAATCATGACACGGCTACATAGGTCAGAGGTCAATCTTTTAAGCGCTGAAGTGAGTTTCAAAGTGCGGCGTGGGTTTTAGCAGTCACTGACCGACTGGATGAGTTGGAGTATTTACAGGTTGGTCGGACTCCAGTTTAGTGCTAAAATTGAATGTATTTCTAGTTTAACTTTGAAAATGTCTGTTTAAGTTATCATTCTTCTTTGCTCATGACAATCTATTCGTGTTTTCAAAAGGGAATCTTAACTAGGTTTCAAAGGAAAGACAAATAGTTCATGGACAAAACCCTAGATAGAACCCTAAAGACACTGCTTTGAAAGAAAATGCTCAATCAAACCCTAACTGCATACAATGGATGCTCAAAAGAGGAGATTTGGAAACCTTACCTGGTAGGTTGTAGAAAATGTGTCAGGTTTGCCCAGGTAGGAAGTGGTCGCGGGATCAAACTCAGGCAAACAGCAGCAAAAGATTTCAACAGATAGCAAAATTGCAAAGGGAGCTCCAAAGTCTTGATCAAATGCAAAAAAATAGCTAAAACAAAGGAGGATATCCCTTTTATTATCCTGTCCAAATTGTCATTAATGCTCAATGTATAGTTGATAGATTAGGGTTTTTGCACGGCTTTTCATGTGCTTGGACTTGGTCGGTGAGAGTTCCTTTTAGCGTTGGGACTACAGGCTCAACTTTATGTAGTTTGCAGGACTTTATGGTCCTTCAGACTTGCTAGAATTTTGGCCTCATCTGACTTAGTCAGTGATCAAACGATATAGCACAAGTCAGAGGCAATGGATTTTAGCGCAAAGGTCCGTCGGGAAGAAAACCAATGACGAAGTCAGTGGTAAAGGATTTTAACACTAGGTCGGTTGGGAGGCAAATCAGCGCAAAAGTTAGTTAGAGAGCAATTTAGTGCAAAAGGGCTATTCAAAGCCATCAAAAGGGATATGAAGACCCAAATTAGCAGATTCTTGAAGTGACTTTTTAACATCATCATTCAATCATGATCAAAATGCAATTTGACCACTTGACCACTTAGGAGGTGGAAAGATCTATTTGACATCCTAAGCCAACTTGAAAGAGGGGGTCCCCATTTTGGAATGGGGCGTGTGTGCAAGGCACAACAAGTGCCTTCAAAGTTCTTGAAGAGGTCAACCCAGTCGCATACAAAATTGCTCTACCGCCAGCCCTTGCCATGATGCATAATGTTTTTCATGTTTCCTATTTGAAAAAGTTTATTTCTGGAGATAATCATATCCCTATTCTTGATTAGAATGCTATATAGGTGAAGGACCCAGTGGTGGTAGTGATGAAGCCCATCAAGGTGCTTGAAACGTGTAAGCTATGCTTACGTAATAAAGAGATAACTCAATGCAAGGTCTAGTGGGACCAATATGTAGAGGAAAATGCCACCTGGGAAAACTATGAAGATATTGATGCAAGAATTCCCCATCTCTTTTGAAAAAAGAACTTTTTATTATGCTCACATAACACTTTTCTTATTATGTTGGTTGATTCTGAAGACATTTAAATCATCGGGGATGATTATTCTTATGGGGGGAGATATGTTACATCCCCAACTCATGATTTAGTTTAAACTTGCTTTTGTGTGGTAATCAGGATGATTAATCATAGTTTAATGGTTTGATGTTTGTGGAAAATATCAAATAGAATCATTGATTATATGAATATTGACTAGTATTAGTTAGACATGAGATTACATGTTGATACGATTGTTTAATTATTATGATTTGCAAATCAAATGATGATACACTAATCATGGTTATATGGTTGTGAGTTTGATTAGGAAAAGAATCTTCCTTCAAGAATGCAAGGAGAGTATCATCTGAGAGGAGGAGATAAATGTGTGGAAAAGTTTAGAATTTGCCATCTGAGTGTCAGAATCAGTTTGTGTGGACCCATGCAAGGCGGGGTGAGTTATCATCTTTCCTTTGTTAAGTCATTTTAGTTCAGACGGTGTCGACTTAGCAATTTGAGTTATTTCAATGTTGTCCACATCGATTCGACTAGATGATGTCCTTGGAATGTTAGTTTGGTTGATAAGTAATCTTGATGGGTTGTCGAGTATTTCCTTGTTTCCTTATCTTATTCCTTATTAGATTATGTGATTATCGCTTCTTATTTATATAATAATTATAATTATTAAGGCAATGAGGGGGAGTAACAACTCGACCCCAAGATTGTATTTTGTACTATGTCAGCTTATCAATGATGTTAATGGTTGACGACACCTTGAATTATTTAATAACCCTTAAACATCATTTAGATGTAGAGAATATCTAGTGTGTGTGTGTGTGTTTTAATTATTCCAACCTCCATAGAGGTCGAGCACCCATATTAATAATAATATATATAATGTTTATCCTTAGGGTAGTTAGTCAACCACCATCCATAATAAGTCGAATGAGTGGAGGAAGAGTAGAGTTAGTATAAGCTTCAATGGTGGCGCCCATGTGATAATGGAGTGGGTGGGCCACAAGAAACCCCCAAGGTGGTGAAACCGTTCATGCCACTATCATCAGTTAGAGGGTGGAAAACTTTGTGGCATGCATAGTAAATGCATGCAAAGCTTTGAAGAAGGCATCATTTGTGGGATACATGTCTTTTGTTTTGTAAAAGAGCAAGAGGGACAAACAAGAAGTTCGAGTAGGCAATAGTAAGGAGTTTCACTATGGAGATAGTGTTGACTGGTGTGGGTAGCTCATGGAGAGCCATCGAAAGGCACACAACAACTGTCTAAAGCCATCTCAACTGTACATTTAAAGTATAGGTATGATTCTTGATTGTGATACAAATGTAATCACAAGGTGATACCTCTTATAATAAGGGTGTCGACTATTATTTTAATACACAGTAATATTTTTCTATGTGAGGCCGATAAGGCTGTAGTTGCTATTTCTCTATGGATTTGATATGAGGTCATTGAGGCCATATGTAATACTTCTGTGTTATCTTTTCAAAACAATGTATTAACACATCATTCAACCAAAGCTATAAGGCAAAACATTAAACACAACTATGTTTGCAAGAATCTTGTTTGCCGAAAATGGCATGGTCCATAGACCACATATTATACCCTTAATATTGTCTTGGCTATCATTCAAGCCATTGTGCTCAAAGCCTTTGTAGTATCAATTAGTTATGATTGTCTATTGTTTATAAAGATTGTTATGAGTAGAGGCTGAGAGCAATGCTCGGGCCATATTATCTTTAATGATAATCATTTTCTTTGAGCCTCCACTATGCCTTGGGCATTTAATATGTCAGGCTAGGGTGTTGTAGAAATAGTGCTCGACTATTTATAAAAATATTATGATATTTATAGTACAACCCATATGAACAAATGGGTATTGTGGAAAGAGTGCTTAGTTGTTATGAAAAGTATTGTGATACTTATGGAATATAGAGCAGTATGTTAAAGTCTTATGACTCCTCATGTACAGGGAAGAATGGTAAAGGGTTACTAATAATGTTATTCGATGCAGTTTTAACTACATGACAATCCATGATGGTCAAGGAAGCAAACCCCATTGATACTTATTTCTTTTGAGTATGAGAATATTATGATTAAAGGTTATGAAAGTACCCCCTTTTTGAATGACCATACTTCATGAACCAAGTATAGGATGTCATGAATTAATGTGGAATCATTGAGTTGTGGTCTTTTAATAGAATCAACCTATTAGACTATTACGAAATAAGTCTTGGTTGATATGAATTTGAATATAAACCTAGTGACAAGGTAAACATGAAATTTGGACTGGGAAGGGTCATAAGTTTGAAAACTTGATTGTCCTTATGTCATTATGAAAGTATAAGAATAGAGTGATGTGGAGTCACAAATTCCCTATTGCAAAAGCAATGAGACATAATTGAATATGCTCCCAAGATAGGAGTCGAATGTCTAAGGAATGGACTAAGATTGTATTGAAATTATTTATCCTAGACCAAGAAAGGTCAAATTATGTTTACTGTAGGATGAGACAACTTCTAAGTCGAGTCAAGGTGGTGGACATATGACAAGGTTCATAGAAAAATGTTTATGTATGTAAATCTTTGGCCAAAGTAATGCTTCCATCTCTACATGCATTGTCGGTCCACTGTGCTCCAGATGGCACAATGTCTCCAGTAGGGTCATACATAGTTAAAGTGGATCTATAGTTGTGTGACTGTGAGACATTATGAAGGACACAACACCAGATACTCAAATGGCAAACCTAACGTTTCGTTATATATATACCTTACATGAAGGGTAGGGCTGCTTCTAGGTAGGAAGTTGTGCAGGGGACTGCTGGTTTGTGGTTGGAGGAAAAGCACTTGGATGATGCTCTCCTTCCCAAGCAAAAGACAAGATGAGGCTTATGAGGATAGATGTCAAAGTTTGAGATATAGTGTTTTTCTTTATATGACTTGTTAGTCATTTATTATGTATATTTCTATATTTGATGCCTTGAGCATAGCTTTGTACATGTATAGTGAAGGTTATTCACTAATGAATTATCCATGGATATTGTAAATCAAATTTTTGTTATGTTCTAGAAATGAATAACATGCTTAATTATCATTATGATTTCAATTCATTTTTGTTTAACTGTGATTATGTTAATCATGATGTATTCTTACTCTTAGTTAAGAAGGTGAATTATGGTTATTATTTTGGATCATGTGAGATGACATGTTACAAACCACTTAGGAGTTTTTAAGAATACTAACTTAAGTAATTTAAGTCCCCAACAAAAGATATTGGACATGTCTTGATATGACCAATAAAACAACTTATTTTACTCATGTAAAAAGTGAACAATCATTATTCTCATAGGGAGACAAACATTCACTAATTTTGAGAATTTTATCTTTGTAACTCTATCCATCTCTAAATCTATAGTATCATCAAAGTTGCAAGTGTGGTCTTATCTTCAATAAATGGTTTAGTTGGTAAAAAATCAAGTAGCTTTTGAGTTACTTTGGGATCCTTTATGAAAGTTAAAGCTTCTCTAGAGTTAGAAAAACCATGTTTAAAGCATATGAGAAACCATGTCATGATGAAAATTAGGTACATCATCATGAACATTAAAAAAATGTAAGAGACTCATCATTTGAGAAATTAGCTAAATAGAGAGGGGAAAAGGTAAAAAAAGAAATCTATGAACTCTAAAATAACCAACTCTCATGAAAATCTATAAAAAAAGAATTATTAAACTTTTATTTTTTATTGATTTAGCAATGCCTTAACCAGATGAGGAGGATAACCTAATCCCTCTATCATAAATTGTTATTTCAATTCTATAGGTTCTACAATACCTTACTTGTTTAATCCCAAACCCTTTCCTTTATATTCATGTCTATGCAAAATCTCAAAACCTTTACCATACTATATTTGTAGCTACAAAAATAATAGGATAGAATCATCATTATAATTAGGCTTAAATCCATTTTCACAAACACAATCATTAATTGGAGTCTATTCTATGTTGTCCTTAGGTGAGGCTGAAGATCATTAACCATAAGTAGGATTGGTGTATAGAGGAGGAATCTTAAAGTCATGAGCATTGACTTTATATTCCCTAATACAAGATTGTGTGAAATCAAGAAGGCCCTAATCATCTTTATGATCAACATTGAGTTTAATGATGAAGGATGTTCTTTTTGTGGAGATGGCTTATTATAAATCTATTGAAAGGAATATGAGTACTATGAGTCTCAACCAATTGATAATAAGGATTTTCATATGCATGTATGACATACATCTTATTTTCATGAATAAACTTTAGAGAGTAATGAAGTATGGATAGCATTGCTCACATTGTATGTATCCTAGGACATTGTAAAAGATTATTTTATTTTAGACATCAAGGCATCACATTAAATGGTGTATTAATAGTAAAAGGTCCAAGTATGAGGGGAAAGCTAGTAATTTTCTTGATAAATCCCACCCTACATTATCAAAGCCTTTTTATAATAACCTTAGATTTATGTATTGTTTCTAAATTAAATTTGATTTTATCCAAAAACTAGGCATGTGCATGGGGATGAGAGCCACAAGGTGGCCAAAATCAACATAAAATATCTATTTTTCACCATGATCAACATTATGTAGTTTATCACGAGATTATGTGAAAATACCACCACAACATTGTGTTAGTGTGAAAAGTGTTTTTACTAACTAGTTAATCTCCTAGCTAGTTAGTCCTATTCACACTGGTCACTTAAGCTCACTTAGAGACTTTTTTTTTTGGTATCACCTCATGAGTGTACTACATGTGTCCTCACACTTGTCCAAAGTGTCCCACATGTGTCACCATATTTAAGGGGTAGTCAGTCATTCAGTCCTACCTTACTTCTTTTTCATTGTCCTACATATACAAGGAATATTTTATACATTTTACACACATTGTATGAGTATTGACATTATATCTCTTTTTTACTTAATCTCTTTGTCAAAAGTTATTTGGTTTTGCAAGGATCCTTCGGCTCATATGATTCTTTCGGTGACTCTAACATGGTATCAGAGCTCTAAATTTACAAGTCCCTTCTCTTGTTTGGGGGATCTTCATTGACTAATTTCATACAATCTGTCTTGGAGCAAAATTGACCTCACTTTTGCATCCAAAAGACCCAAAAATGTATAGATCGATAATAAAATGGACAGGGTTTTTTCATAGTGTTGTATAGAGGTTTTTGGGAGGGTCTCCATTGGTGGTCATATAAAAATATGTACCATCTATACGAATCTATATACCATTGTATGGATATCATACTATTTCTATTCCATCATACTACCTCTGAATCATTTCTATGTTAGGTTGCATGGAGGGGGTAGATTTTTTATTTTAACTTTTTTACAAGGTACAACCTTTATGTAGGGATGACATTAGATATCAACCTACATAGGGCCAACATCAGTGGTCAACCTATGCAAGGTTGACACCTATTCTCCAATTGGTGGACTTGGGGGACTTAGCCCCTAGTCACACCTAGGTAAAATCACAAGCTTAACCTCATTTCTATCACTGCTAGGTTTCTCCATCGAGAGTGGTTCATCTCACTACTGCCACTGATGCCTACCACAATAACACCACTACTCTACCCTAGCACAACCCACTCACTACCCATCTTTCCCAACACCCCAATGTCATCAAGAGACCACCACTACTCTGCCCAGGCTAGTGGTGCCATCTAGATAGTGCCTAAGGCCCCTTTCTTAGCCCTTGAAGGGTTATTTTGGATGGGCCACAACATTTTCCCATGATGTCAAAATTTGGACTTCTTATAAGCATTAGAAAGCTCTTTCCAAGAGCTTTGTGTTGGCACTAGTCTTTAATTCGAACTTTTTAATAGGTACCTATAATTATTGTTTGAAGCCATTTTTTGCTCTCTTTTTTACAGGGCATAACTTTTGCCCACAAAGTTGAAATTGAGAAAATTGTTTTAAAAAATGATTAGAATCTTGCAAGAAATTTGTTTGTAACCTCTAAAGTTTATTTTGATAATCATTTTTTCATAAATTTTGTAAAAATCATTATGTGTTATAAATGGTTGATTTAAGCTTCTCCCTTGTCAATTTGCACTAAAGTGGCTAGTTATTTTTGTTAGGGGGTTCTAATTTACATCATTAATACATTTAGGGGGTGTACGGCATGCTTTAGCATGCCCATTTTTCTTTTTTGGTCTTTTTTTGTTTGTTTCAAATAATGGTTGAATCTAAGCAAACTGAATGTACTAAAATATTAAAATCTAAGGAAAAATCAACTTCAATTCATGAGAATCCCTCCAACTTGAAGTAAAATTTAAATAAGAAATTCAACGCATCTTTCAAATCCAATGAGTCTCCCTCCATGACAACAAAGAATTCGTGGGATAATTGCATCTTTTGTGGCAAATGGGACATGTTGAGTCTCATTGTTTCATGCCATAGTCCATTTTTTTGACATTGTATAACTTATTTTTATGCACTTTTCTAAATATAGTGAAATAAAGTGTGACCATAGTATTTTGTGTTTTGGGGAATTCTTGCACATCATATTGTGCTTTTCTTGAACTCAAACTATTTTATAAAGTTCCATGGGGTTTTGTTGTGTGTGTGCCTTGTTATTTTCCATCACAACCTTGATCAGTGAGTCTCCCTTCATGACAACAAAGGATTCGAGAGATAATTGCCTCTTTTGATTTTACCCTCATGTGAGTTTGTATTATTCTTGCAACATGAGAGCATGTCATGATCTTGCACACCCTTTCTAGTTGTGTGTACATCATATTGGACTTGATGTTGCTACTCCATCTCTTTACACTACATTGTGACCTAATTGTACTGGATCTACCATATACCTCTCCATTATCAGCATTATGGGGGGTTATCATATCATTATGCTTATGCTTCGTTGGTTTTAGTGGAGTAATAGAATGACCTTCTACCATCATTAGTTGTTTTTAGTGTTCTTGAGATTATTGGCACCTATTTTTTTTACTGCCATACTATTACCTTGATGTAATATATTGGTGTGAATCACCATATGTGCCTTATTCGAGTAGTGTCATGGAGGTCACTTATGCAAATTGATGTGTCATCTGCATCTTTTAGTATTATCATTTGAGTCACTCATGTAGATTTGTGTCTCTTTGTTCTTTAAGTTCATCTTGATTTTAGTCGAGATTCTTTAATTCCAGTAGTATACTAGTTATTCTTAAGTAGTTTTTGCAGATTCTTGTGCTTCATGGAACTCTAGTCCATACATAGGAATGTTTACTAGAAGAAGAAATAGATGAAGTACATGTGAGAACTCTAGTCCATACACAATCATATAATGAGGAATAAACATCAAATACAATCTCATAGTATTGAATAACATAAGATACAACGAGTATATCCGATAAGACACTGAGATGTAATAGAGTGAAGAAACAATCAACATAGAAATATAGTCATTGCCATCCAAATCATCATGATATGAAAGAGAAACATCAATCACTAAATAGTATATATGTATCTATCATAAAGTAAAAGGATCTATAATTTTTTTAGATTTAGATTAGAAAACAAATCAAGAATAGCATCCGAAAAGGATAACTTTGTAAGTTACTAGCTCACCAATTTAATGTATGGAAATAAAATGTTTCATGTACTAATGATCTAGGATCTATTAATTCATTCCATGATAAAGAATATCCTACCCTAGAATTTAAAGTTGGTCTTGGATTGATGGTTCATTAATCAAGCATTTATTACAAAAAAAGACAAATAAGGGATTAGAGATTTTTCATATATATTTTGATCATTGACATATGACTACAATTGACTATTGGAATTTTTGTGTCTAAATATCATATTAGATCTTGGATCTATGTTTGTAACCTATTCAAAGACTATTCTAATGACTATCCAGATCATGGTTGCTTGGGCAGCCTTGACCTAGATAAATATGGTCTTGACCTTTGAATGTAAGTCTTGACCTTTGAATGTAACCCTGATTCAGTATTCAAAAACTAGACTATTAAATTATAGCTAATCGATAAGTCACTGCCACAATCATGATCTTGGTCTATAAATGCCTGACCTATATGACTCTAATCTTTGTCCTCATAACAAGAAATTTATATTGATTTAATTGTAATCTTATTCATCTTGGTGTAAAAGTTATTGTAATATTTAAATGTCGGTCAATTATAATAGTTGTAATGGTCTTTGTAAAGGTTTTGAGAAAGGATAAGCTTGATAAATTTACCTACGTGTACTCATGAGGTGTCCCAAGACTATTACGAAATGCTCTGACAAATTAATACCAGATTACATGCAACTCTGCAGAAGAGAATGGTGTCAGAACACGTGCATTTAAACGACTTATCTGTGCTGCTCTTGTCCAACTTCATTTTACTAAAAACCCACATAATCCATTCTGGATTTCCTGTATTTTTTTCTGTGTTTGATGCTTTATTACTCAAAAACTTTTGAAATTCTGTATCGTAAACATTACATGTGATGCTTAATTACTCAAAAACTTTTGAAATTCTGTATCGTAAACATTACATGTGATGCTTAATTACTCAAAAACTTTTGAAATTCTGTATCGTAAACATTACATGTGATGCTTAATTACTCAAACTTTTGAAATTCTGTATCTTAAACATTACATTTGCAGTATCACATGTTGTACACAGAATGGAGATGTGATTGAAGTCAAAGTCATATGTCACATAAACTATTTTAAGAAAGATTGCATGTTCACATGAACCATCACAGGAGTTAGTGCTCCAGCACAACACCAGAAAGTGAAAGTTATCCATGGAGAAAAGAAAGCAATAAAATAAAGCCAGACACAACAATGGTAGGCACTGTCAGAATCTCTTCTCTATCCATCCATCCGCCTTAAAAAGTGAAACGTCATGACGGTCATTCAAAAAAAAGGGGGTTCTTAGACAGACCCGTGACAGAAAGAAAAACATTTCGGAATTCTATTCGCCTACATTGAACATTCTTCCATCATGGCACTAGAAAAAAACCAACCAGGAACAAATTCTGAAACGAATTACACCCAATTTTTCTGTAATCAAAGCCCATATGTGGTTAAGTTAGCAGATCGAATCAAAAAAAGCAACATATAGCTATAGTTTTAATATATGTACCAATTCAACTCCTATGAAACTCAATTCTTCTGTTAGGCTGTGTCGCGGCCCATTGAACCAGATGATATTTAAGTAAAGTAACCCTAAATGAAGCCGTCCATTGAGAGTGGCCTTAAATGAAGCGGCCCATTGAACCAGATGATGTTTAAGTAGAGTGATCCTAAATGAAGCAGCCCATTGAACCAGATGACATTTAGGTAGAGTGATCCTAAATGAAGCCGCCCATCGAACCGGATGATGTTTAAGTAGAGTAACCCTATATGAGGTACCCCGGCCTTCGTTCAGAAGATAACATGACCGGGCTGGAATACAGAGAAGCAGCAGCTGGATTAAGAGCCATGTCATCAAGCAGAGGCGGTGGCTGAGCCTGGGAAGCAGTTGCCCTAGGGAAGAAAAAGGGATTTGCATTGAGATCATCATGGAAGCGGAGTGGAGAATAGCGCTGAGGAGGGTGAGTATTATAAGAAAGGAGGGAAGATACGGGGGAAAAAGAGCGACCCATTTGAAAGGGCGACTCAGGAATTCCAGTAAACTGCTGAACCATGGCTCTGAAATTCGATGTATCGGTGCTCAGCAACGTTGTGGGTGCTCTCCTTGAAGCTCTTGATCGTTTCTTGCTAACTTTTGTGGCCGCAGAATTGACACACAGAGACCCAACAGGCAGAGTCTTTGTTGTCACCACAGTGGAATTGCTTTGCTCTATATGAGATTTCATGACTCCATTGTTGATGACTCCATTATTGATGACTCCATTGTTGTTGCTGCTGCTGCTGTTGTTGTGGGTGTTGTGCATCTGCATCGCCTGTTCGTTGCTATGTGAAAAATGGTTCTTGTGATACAACTGCAGCCAATTTTCCAAAGCAATTTGGGACCGATCTGCATCTGGATGGGCTGAATCGCTCCCTCCTGCCTTGGAGAATTCAAAGCGATCCAGACTGTTGTTGCCCATCAACATAGCGTTGTTGGAAATGGAAGAAGAAGTCTTTTCAACCTGCGACACAAACTCCATTTTGGTATAAGCAATTAGTAAAGAAGTGGTACCTTGGTCCGAATGCTAGATATATATAAGAATTTCTTCATGACCCTTTAAGCTTAGGTAATTTTATTGCAACCGGACACGCAACATCCCGTCATTATTTTTTGACTTGTGAGACTTACCTAACCAGGAAATGTCTTTGTTGTTCACATGGAGCACTAACATCCGTCTTTTTCGATGCCATCCGCTATACTTTTTTCTCTGTCTTACAGTGGGTAACATAAATCGGTAACATGTCTTTTACCATGAACCTGATTCGCCTCCGGCGCCTCTGCTTGACACGTTTTAGAACAATCCCACCTTTCTGTGCTGTGTTGATAGCTTTCCACATTGATTGTTTGCCCGCATTCTCAACATCATTATGACCCCGTTTTCTCCTTTACCAGCACGTGCTTCTTGTTCAATTCCCACTTTGGAATCGTCTTTCTTACATCTTAAGTCTAACCATGCCATTATTCTTTCCAAATTTCCCATGATATTAGATGGTTTGATTGTTTGAAAGAATTAAATATATAAAATGATTTGATTTTTACAGGGTTTATGTCAAATCGTGATTGCTTTTATGAGAGTACGAGTCTAAATTAATACCTCTTCAACGAGCCAAGAGCCAAAGACTAAGGGGTATCCATTTGTTAAAGTCATCTGAGGCATGATTCCCTTCTTTTATATTATGACATTAATTTTCAAAAAGAAAAAAACCATTGTAACACTAATATATATGAATTATGTATTTGGTCCTTTTTAAAATTATAATGGCCAGAATTGTTCACTTCAAGACTTTCAAGACTAGGTTGTCTTTTATGTAATGATTAGTGTACAAGTAGTGTGTTTCAATATAACATTTGACAAATAATATGAACCTACCTAATTCTATTTCTACATATTCTCAAAGACTAGTCTTGATTCTTAGTTTGTCCATATATTATCCTAGATCAAATTTGAAAGCACATAACTAACCTAGTTCGGTTCTAGAAGTGTAGAAATAATCCTTGGACTTTTACATTCAAATTTAAAGTTTGGGCTCAAGCCAACTCCCTCCACTTAACCATTATATTTTGTTAAATTGTGTACTAGGGTGTTGTCTATAAGAAAAATCCTAATCCATTTCAAATCCATTGAGGAGCCATCCTAAGACATTGGAGTATCATCATAGAGCATCAACATTGTGTCATTTGCTTACATTAGCATCTAATATGCATTCCTATATTTTACTTGTTGTCTTCGATCTCATTCACCAAACTATATTAAATCATAATAGAGATTTGATCAAAGGAGAACAATCCTAACCTAACAAGCTCCTAAAAAGTGTCTATTAACACCACCCCTCTTTAGACATAGATCTCAGGCATTAAAGCAAACAAATTCTAATCATGAAAATTAGCAGAGCTCATATCTGTGCAAGGTTCAATTATCATGAAAGTCAATTCCACGATCATAGAAGTAAAATGGAGTGATTGATAGAAAATTTATTAACATAAAGACATTCATTTGATACATATATCACCAAAAAAATTATCAAATTTTAAACAAAATAACATCATTTTATTTATTTAATTTTAAACATTTATTTTAATACATTTATTAGTCCTAACTCATTAATACTTAGAATTACTTATTTCCTTGTGATGAATAATTAATTTGTACCCTAATAAATATTAAGAAGTTTCTTATATTTTTCTTTTCAAAAATATTTTTTATATTACATAATAATATCATGTATGATTACTTATAAATTGGCAATTTATGTATCTTAATTTAAGAAACCTCGATTCAAGATAATCGAATAAAACATAGAGATATTATTATGAATTAAAAAATTCATTGAAAGAAATTCGTGTTCTAATGAGATGTTTTTGATATTGGTAAAATTGGGTTTTTGAAAGGGCCCAAATCCTCGAATAAAACATAGAGATATTATTATGAACTAAAAAATTCATTGAAAGAAATTCGTGTTCTAATGAGATGTTTTTGATATTGGTAAAATTGGGTTTTTGAAAGGGCCCAAATCCTTTTACATCAAAACAACCCTGAAAAACCCATAAGACTAGAAATAGCACAATTATAGCCAAGCTACCTAGAAAAACTAAAGACCCAACCTAAATAATGTTGAACCCTGTCCTAGTCATTTGCACATGCCTAACCTAAGTGTATGAGTGAGAAACAGACTTGGGAAGACCTTTCTTCCTCCTTTGGACAATAGTCTGCACAAGATACACAATTATCCAAATCCTTAGATAGAGGAGAAAGGGGATGGGAAACCGCCTTTGATGCCCCGATTGAGGCACTACACGAGGATAACACCCATCTAGAGAAGTTGATAACCTAACGATTTGCATGTAGATCCAAAGTAGATTCACAAGCATCAACCCCTACAAGGATTGAGGGATCTACCAAAGGTGCTACAAGCACTTGAATTGGGGAGGAGGCCATGGCAAGAGGAGTGACACAAACTATAAAAGGGTCTATGTCATCATCAAGAAAAGGACTAGAGATCTCCAAAGAGGAGTCATGGTTGGCATAACCAATAGTAAGATGCTCAGGAAGGGCATTTTTCCACCACAGAGAAGATATTGAGACCCCTTAGCAGGGTAAATCCGAAGCTAAATGTCCTCTACAAAAATACTTCCAACATCGAAAGGGGGTGCCTTTGTAATTAAGAGGTTGACACCAAGAATGATTAGCCACTTGCAGAACTTCCTTCATTGGTAGGGGCTTGGACAAGTCAATTTCTACCAAGATACAAGTAGTATAGTGGTGGTAGAGTCCACCTTCAGGAAATGCCTCAAAGAGTTTCGAATTGCCTCATAGCAAGAATTGCACCAAAAATTAAGAGGAAGGTAAGGAAGATGTTCATCCACACCAACAAAATGTTGAAGGATTTTGTAAGAGGGTTGAAAGAGGGAAACTGGGCAAATTATAATTTACTTTTATATTATTGAATTCTTGTAGAACTTTATCTCATACTTAAATTTAAATTTAACCATGTTGGTTAAGTTATATTTAAAGTATACTTAATTAGAAGTAAATTAAAAAATATATTAAATTAAAATTTTAAGCACTTTTAAAACTAGTTTAAAATAATTTTATAAGGCCTTTAAATTAGTTAAATAGTTTAAATTAAATTGAAACCTTAAACTACTTATAATAGCTCTTAAAACTAAATTGAGATTAATATTTTTAGGATATTTTGTATTTAGATAATTTGAATTGATTATACTCTTTTAAACAATCAATAAATTCTTTTCAATAATACAAAGATCAAATTTTAAAGAAAATTTGAAATATAAAACCATCTAATGAAATATATATTTAAATATTATTATACTTTAAATTAAAAAAATTAATTAGTTATAATAAATTTTAAAGTTAAATTAAACTAACACTTTAAATATATCTTTTATTTAAATAATCATTTAAATTATTTAAATTGAATACATATTTTCTTAAACAATTGTTAAATTCTTTTCAATAATAAAAATAAAAATTCTAACTCTAAGAATATGTAGTAGTTTAAAATACTTCTAAATATTATTATATCTAACAAATTTATAAAATAATATTTATTATTCACTTACCAATTGCAATTCTATGTCTTTTACTTTTCATATTACTTATAAATAAGAATTTAATTATTGAGAAAACAAATGGAAGTACAGTGCTAAGCCTTAAAAACCTTTAAAGCATAGTCATGAAAATAATAGTTTAATTATTGAAAAAACAAATGGAAGTACAGTACTAAGCCTTAAAAACCTTTAATTCATAATAATGAAAATA
The DNA here is from genome assembly GCA_027924645.1 of Cunninghamia lanceolata. NCBI lineage: Eukaryota > Viridiplantae > Streptophyta > Pinopsida > Cupressales > Cupressaceae > Cunninghamia > Cunninghamia lanceolata. Next base: position 3,230,471 of record BSBN01000846.1, on the reverse strand, counting down.
AGAGTTTAATTATTGAGAAAACAAATGGAAGTATAGTACTCAAAAGGCTTTAAAGCATTGTCATGAAAGGAAGAAAAAAATATAAAGAAACTTAATTTTTCTATTCATCATCTAAGATGCTATGATAAATAAATCTTTTGGCCAATTGATGATCATGCATTGCTGTGCACATTTGTTTCCTTTTATAATTTGCAGGTAGTGCTTTAGGTCAAAGAATGGCTTGCACTCTCTTAATGGTGGCCATTTCATTCTCATGAATATGCTTGGAAGAAAATACATTGTACAATGATATTTTGACATTCAATCTGAAATGTATATTTTTTACTAAGGATTTTTTAAGTTAGTCCACAATATAGTTTAATGGAGAACCATTTTGTTAGTTTGTGTGCAGTTTAGGTTCAGATTTTCATCCTGTCATTATAGGCTACACAATGAGTTTAAGAATCGATGGTCTTCCAGACATTTACCAGATAAATGGTCTGAGATGATTTATCCTTACAGGTGGACGTCTATTTCATGGGTTGTATAAACAACTACCTACCAACTGTGCTTTAAAATTGAAAAGTTGTTAGGTTAGATAGAAAACGATATTAAGCAGGTGTTATTGATTTAAAACCATACAATTTCAAAGGATTGAAAGATCTGCCTGTTAAATATTTCTAGCCTCATTTTTGGTGTGGGTTTCATATGTTATTTACATTGAGAGCTACTTCATGTTTCCTGTGTAGTAAAGTAGAAGTTTTAGGTGGTGTTTTGGAGGCACCTTCATCCTTAATTATTAGGTCAGGAACTAGATACATTCTTGTCAACAACTGAATAACAGTAATGTAGTTAGTAAATGTTTTGGAATTGTCTTATATATGATTACATGTTACAGTAGAACATAATTCTGTGGGTGAGTTCATTATTACTTCTTCAATCTTTATCATGGCAGCTCTTCACTATTATTAATAGTCTGCAGTCCTGTTATATTATGCCCACTTAGATGCATAGTCAAATTTTCTTTGAGAACATCTTAACTTTTCAAATTCCAACAAGTAATTTGGAATGTCATAGCTTTCAGTGTTCTAATTTGCATCTTCCCTATTGACTTCCTGTTTTACATTTACAGCCCTTAGTGAGCATATTTGTTGTTGTATGGGATTCCCATCATATTGATTATCTGTTCCAGTAGAAACATATATTTAAGATAGCTTTTTTAATGCTTTGGTAGATTTAGGGAAAAAAAACTTCTGAATCAGTTTACAGCTTTGTCTCATTTATGTTGAGATGATGACCACTGAAAATCAAATGGATTTTTTATCTTGGAATTTATGGAACTACGAAACTATAAATAATGTGTAACTGTAGAGATCGTGGAGTTAAAAATATATAGAACTCCGTGTCACAGTTACGTACACGAGAATGCTACTGGTTCAGAGTAGCTTGCTTAGTTTTCATTCTCTCTTTCCATTTTATTAATGAAATATATTGTTGGCCGTTCACTTATATTTCAATCGCTATATATTTTCATGTCCGATCTTATTCGGTTAGGTATAGATGGCTATTCTTAAAATCATTTTTTTAATCATTAAAGGTCAATTTCAGCCAATGGAAATTGGACAACTATTTACTATTTTTTGGTGGAGATGATGTGTAAAATTAATATTAACTATTTGGCCATTAACTAGTTTAGTTTGTTTGTTTTGTTTTTTTCTTTTAATAAAAAAACTATTTCTGTATAAGTTCTCAATACAGTCCATACTAACCATCATATGGGCCATAAGTGTATATGTTTTTTTGGCTTTGGTAACATGTGGCAGACCTAACCAGTCTGGTTACTTTTTGTAATTTTGTAAAATTCTATAAGTATAAGTTCTCAATACAATCCATATTGGCCATCATATGAGCCATATGTGTATATGTTTTTTTGGCTTTGGTAACATGGGACATAGCCTAACCAGTCTAGTTACTTTTTGTAATTTTGTAAAATTCTATAAGTTCTCAATACAATCCATATTGGCCATCATATGAGCCATAAGTGTATATGTTTTTTTGGCTCTGGTACAATCCACAGTGGCCATCATATGAGCCATAAGTGTATATTTTTTTTTGGCTCTGATAACATAGGACAGAGCCTAACCAGTCTGGTTACTTCTTGTAATTTTGTAAAAATCTATAATCAATACTAATCCAGTGGTTTATCACCTTTTCAAAAAAAAAAAGAAAAAGAACTATTTGGCCATTAAAGTGTTATATTTAGATAGAGTAGATATTAGAGCTTTTCAATCAATTAACAAGATAAAAGTTAAATGTTTGAAATCTACAATACTAAATAACTCCTATCTTAAAATAGATATATATTAATATTAATTATTTAATTAAGTGATCTTTTTGGTTCTTTTTAAATTATGAGATTCTTTGAGAACATATTTTACATCATGTGCTTTTATTATAAGTGTGTAGAAATAAGGCTCTTTTTATTTCTTATAAATGATGATCTAAATCTATTTAAAATGAGTGAAAGATATAAATAAACAACTAGATATAAATTAAAGAGTAGAGAATTCTAACTAGAAAGTGATTAAGAGGCTTATCTATTTTTGATGATGTTGTGGATTGGTTCTTGTAGTTGACTCATTGGTATGTTGTGTTAGGAAATTAAAACCTAGAATATGGATATAGAATATACATTATGTTAATGCAACAAAATTGCTCAAAGATTGTTATTCCTCTAGATAGGACCACATCATGAGGTCTAGTTTGAGACAATGTCACACCATGTGGCCTATCTCAGGATTAGGTCATGTCATGTGACCTAGTGATCCATAAATGATTAGATTTATAATCCTAGTGACTCACCAATTATAGACTATTGGTTAACTCACCTCTCAACTCCTAGCAAACTACTATGCAAATCAAATAACTAAAAGAAAATAATAAATAACACAAGAACATCACACCTAAAGTACAATATTTTTCCTTTGGAGAAAACCTAGGATGGGTGAAAAACTCTAGGAAAGGTATGCCTTTAGCATCCCATCACTAATTAGCGTGAATACGAGGATTAGAATGCCACAACAGTGTTTCTTTACAAATGTTACAATTTATATATCACACTCTCTTGCCTTCTCTCTTCTCTTGCAACCATAGAAACTTTGCAACACCTTTTCTCCATTTGCATATGTTACATGAGTCACTTCTTGAGCTAGCTGGTTTAAATCTTTCCTTTTAACTCTCCTCTAATTGTTCAACTCCCCTAAAGATAAATATTTGATGGCGTAACTAAGTGGTTGTACATTTGCAAATACCCAACCATTGAAGCAAGTTACCCAATCGCTCATCCTCTCAAGACAAATGGTCATTCACTAACAAGAGATTTACTATTTTATTAGATACCTAGCTGACACCATCAACCATGACCTCATCTAGCAATTGTTTCTAAAATAACCTAATTATTTTATATCTTCTTACCCTAAAATTAGTCCATATGGCCAAATAATAAGAAGTGTGACCTTTCCATGAGTCAATGATCAATCAAACACCCAAAACACTTATCTTCCCACTTCCACACATTTCAAAAACATCTTGACTACTTTAGAAATAACGCACTTGCTTTAATAGAATTTCTTCCACACTTCATTAGCCACCTTTAGTATTCTACAGCTACGTGTGCCACCCTTTAGTACTTCATATCTAAATGATGACTGTTTTGTAGTAAATAAATCACTTTTACAATTATTATCAACTTTGTTAGCCAAAGGATACTCTTTAGTAACACTTCATCAACAACCACGTACACTTAAACAACACTATCCATCTTTAGTAGCACTTCATCATCCATTAAAGGCACTTTCCTAGTCACTTAAACACAACAATATATTAATGTTCAAACTTTTGTACAAAAAGTAATGATAAGTCAATACCTCCATGAGAACTATGGTAATGTTCCAAACCATCACCAAGAATTGGTTGTCTTCTAATCACAAATCACTATATATTCATTCTAGCAACAAATATATTATTGAAAGAAATCTATGATTGTACTTTAATGCTAGTCCAAACATGTGCCCAACTTAAAAACCAACTTGATCCAAACCTCACAAAATTAGTTCTAGATTGAATGCCTCCCTAACCAAGGGACTTTTGGTCCTAAAATCCTCAAGGCATAATTACATGTGGATACTTCTTACCCACTTTTTCACAAGTCACCCACTTAGCCTTATTTGAAAAGTACCCTTTATTGAACTAATCAACCATATCTCTTGATCTCCCAACCTAGTTCGTCTCACCTTCTTGTCAATAATGACATCCTCATCTAACCCATCCATCTTCTCATTTATAAAATAATCCAAGAAAGAAAGAATGATATCCTCTAGTTCTCCATATAACATGGAAGGCTCAAACAAGCACAAGTGGTCAACATGAACAACTAAAAATATTTTCATTTATTTATTAAATTTAAACTAAAAAGTATTATGCCAATTTGATCTATGATCTAAAATGTATCATACTACAAAGACTTCAATTTTGAGAAGGCCCTTGTTGTCTCTCTATTCCTAATTACACCCAAACCATATCACCCACCTAAAACTTATTCTCCATTTGGTGTTGGTCATGATATTTCTTCTACTTTAGTTGAGGCTCTTTTAGCCTCTCTTAGACTTAAAGATGAACCTATTTCACCTTCCCTATGAACTTGTGAACTCTAAAAACCTTTGAGTGTCTATATTCCAACCCATTACATGACTCTTCAAAACATACATCTACCAAGCTTGGTGGCATAAAACAAAACATGCATTAAAAGGAAAAAGGTTTAATCAAGAATGAATTGGCATGTTGTATGAATGTTGAATGTAGACAAAATGTTTGTTGTGGCCCTTATAAGCCCTCTAATTATACCTTGTAATAGTTGCACCAAATTTCTATTCACTACTTATGTATGTCCATCTATTTGAGGATGGAAGGCAATAGACCATTTAAGATAAATGTGTCCATCCTTTCCTACAACATGCACCAAAACTTTCTCAAAAATCTAGAATCTCAACTAGAAAAGATTCTCTTGGGAATACCAAAATGTATCTAAACATGATTGAAAAATAATTTATTGTGTCACTTCTAGTCATTGTCTTCCTACAAGCATTCAACACAAGCATTTTACTAAAACAATCTACAATAACAAAAGTATATTCATTACCCTTTTTTAGGAATACCTCTAATGAAGTCCATGGAGATGCTCTCCCAAGGCCTCTTAGGCATGGATAATGATTGGTACAACCCATCTGATAAATATTGGGCTTACTCACATGGAATAATTGACAAATCTATACAAGCTTTGGAACATCAAGTGTTCAACATGGCCAATAAAAAAATGTTGGGGGTTGTACTTATAGTTTTATTCATCTCAAAATGTTTAGCTATATGTGATGTATGTGCCTCTTGCATTGGTGAAAGGAAGCAAGGTATGCAGAAAATGCTTCCTACACTGATCTAATGAGGAAAGATTAATGCAATTTTTTTCTTTTATAGTTACATATTAAGATGCACATTAACAGATAGATAATAACAACTTCCAAATGCAAACACAAAACTCACAACACAAGATATACGTGGGGAAAACCCTTTCAGGTAAAAAACCCCACACTCCAAAGCCGCCCAATATATTATTCAAGAATCACGAAGATTACAATATACTTGCAGAGCAAGCTTTTACAGGAGTATATCCAACCAGAGGTCTAGGAGGTAATTTGACATCTATAAGATTCTTACATACAATCTCCATCTCAAGCTCCTAATATATAGGAGATACAATACAGTACACTGCCAATAGTAATTACAAAACCATGAGCTAAAACCAACCAAAATTGGTGCCCAAATTATCTCCAATTAAAGATGCCTTGTGATGTACCAAAACACACACCAACACGTGTAATTCTCCCTTTACAACTCTTTTATGTGCCCAACATATTTTTACATTTCCCAAAAATAGAAGGTCTAACTTTTGGAGACCATAACTTTTGATTCGGGTGTCCGATTGATGAACCGTTTGATGCGTCAGAAAGCTCATGAAGAGATCTATCACCCTATAAACCACTTCATAGGTTATCACCATTTTTAGGATGTTTAGAGAAGTTTTGTTTCTGGTAATTGAGTTCAAAGACTTTTTTCGGCAGTTTCAAAAAATAAAAACTTTAATATCTCACAATCCTAATATGATCTTGAGATGAAACTCACCTGAGATGTTCATTTAGCTGTTCCGCACCTTCTAGGAAAAATTTCAAGTCAATCTGAGCTCAATCAAAGGATTTACTAAAAATAGTACGTCTCACTATTTTTTGCTCGTTTGGAAACTTTTTAGAAATTTTGAAAGTTCCAGAACATTATCCAAAATAAAGGGTATTCAAAAAGACCAAAACTGGGAAAAATAGTAATCTTTCAAAGTTGCAAGGTTGAGACACTTTTCCTAACATTCTCCCACTTGTTGAACACCTTGCAAGAGCAAAGGGAGTATCAACACCATGATTTAATTGCTAGGGGCCGTGAGGCCCATAAACTTTGAACACCATCTGAACTTCTCTATGCTCACAGGTTTTGTCAAGGAATCTACAACATTCATTAAAGTTTCAACTTTTCCTAAGTTTACCTTCCCATCCTTTACCATGTCATGAACAAAATGGTACTGGACATCAATATGCTTAGTCCTTGCATGGAAAGTAGGATTCTTCACCAAACATATGCCACTTTGACTATCACAACAAATAGCAATCTTCCCTGCATCAAACCTAGCATCAGAACACAATCTCTTAAGCCAAATGGCTTCTTTACAAGCATGAGTTGCTGCCATGTACTCAGCTTCAGTAGTGGGCAAAGCGACCATAGGTTGCCACTTACTCATCCAACTAATAGCACCACCAAACATAGTGAACACATAAGCACTGGTGGATCTCCTGTTGTTAATGTCACCTACCCAATCTGAATCCACAAATCCATGAATACAAAGTGAATGTCGAGGTCCTGTAGGATAACCATGATAACATAAGAAATACTCAGAAGTACACCACAAATATCTAAACACTCTCTTCACTGCATTCCAATGTACCTACCTAGGATTAGCCATAAATCGACTAAGGACTCCCACTACTTGGGTAATGTTTGGTCTTGTACAGACCATCGCATACATCAAATTGCCAACTGCACTAGCATAAGGAACTCTGCTCATATCCTCTATCTCAGAAGGAGACTTTGGACAATCTTCAACAGATAACTTTGTCCCCATTGTAACAAGAACAGTCAAAGGTCTATAATCCATCATGTTGAATCTCTCCAACACAGTGTTAACATACTTACTCTGGCCTAACCAAAGTTTTATGTTTTCTCTGTCTCTTCTTATTTCCATTCCCAAAATGTACGGAGTTGCCCCTAGATTTTTCATCTCAAACTGTGCTAACAACTGAGACTCCAAATCAGAAATCAAACTTTTACCATTCCCAATGAGTAACATATCATCGACATACAATGCAATAATGAGAATGCGATCATTGTCAAACTTGTAGTAAACACAATGATCTGATTTCAATCTCTAAAATCCAATATTCAACATAAAGGCATCAAACTTTTGGTACCACATCCTAGGAGACTATTTCAAACCATACAAAAACTTTTTCAACTTGCAAACTAGATTTTCCTTACCTTTCACCATGTAGTGCTCTAGCTGTGACATATATATTTCCTCCTCCAAGTCACCATGAAGGAATGATGTCTTCACATCCATCTGTTCCACTTCTAGATCATACACTACTGCAAGAGATAACAAGAACCAAATAGATGTCAGCTTTGCAACAGGAGAAAAATATCACCATATTCAATTCCCTCCACCTAAGAATACCTCTTCATAACCAATCTAGCCTTATATTTCTCAACATTGCCATCTACACCAAATTTCTTTTTGAACACCCATTTGCATCCAATAGGTTTTTGTCCTTCAGGCAAGGGTACCAAGTCCCAAGTATTATTCTTTTCCAAAAAGGCTATCTCCTCTTCCATGGTCTCCTTCCAGGAACATGCATTTTTCATACCCATGGCCTCTTTCACAGTTCTAGGCTCATCAGTGTTAGAAATCAAAGCAAAAATACAACTGGAATCATGCAATGAATAACCAAATGTATCAGGTTTCTACCTTATCCGCGTGGACCTCCTCAAAGGTTGAGTTTGAGGTTCTTCATCTTGTTCTAAACTTTCAAAGCTACTAGAGCTCTCCTCATTATCAAGTCTAATAGATGTTTTTGGTTCAACATTCTCAGGGCTGGAAGGAAGCTAAACCACATCATCTTTCTTCTCTTCTTTCTCTAGTTGCAAGACAACAAAAGAAGGATTGAGCTCTCTGAAGATTATGCTTCTTCTATACAGAACTCTCTCAGCTACTAGATCCCAAAGCTTGTACCCTTTCACACCGATGCCATAACCGATGAAGATACACTTTACAACCTTTTTCTCCAACTTAGACCTCTTCTCCTTAGGCACATGTGCATATGCCTCACAACCAAATACTTGAATGTGTCTTAATGAAGGATTTTTACCAGATCATACCTCCATAGGTGTCTTATCAAGGAGTGTTGATGTAGGAGACCTGTTAACTAGGGAACAAGTGGTAGCAACAACTTCAGCCCAGAACTTTTGTTCAAGACCAGCTCCACTTAGCATACTCCTTATCCTCTCCATCAAGGTTCTATTCATCCTCTCTACAACTCCATTTTGTTGAGGGGTATACAGAGTTGTCTTGTGCCTCTTAATCCCCTGTTCTTTACAGAACTTGTCAAAATCTACTAAACAGAACTCACCATCGTTGTCAATCCTCGAACACTTAATCTTTCTATCCTTCTGATTCTCTACAAGAGATTTGAACTCTTTGAATTTGTTAAAGACTTCAAATTTACTTCTAAAGAAATACACCCATGTCCTACTGTAATCGTCAATTTAAATGAAACAAAGTAAACAAATTTTGAAATCGAAGGAACATTAACAGGACCAAACACATCAGAATAAATCAAGTCCAACACCTTAGAAGATTTGTGAGAACTGGAATAAAATTGAACACGGTTTTGTTTTCCATAAATGCAATGTTCACATAAATCAAACTCAAGATTACAATCATTCATACTCTCAACAAGATTTTTATTCTTCAGGGTCCTCAAACCCTTTTCACCAATGTAACCAAGCCTTTGGTGCCATAACATTTTCTTCTCATCTAGAAGTTTCATCTCCATAGAATGAGCACCCTTAGGTACCCAGAAAGCACGACCATCAGAAATAGATGCAACAGTCTTCTTCGCTGCTGGTTCCAATGGTGAGGATGAAGACTCTAAAGCTCTCTTCTTCAAAACAGAGGCACTATTGCACTAAACTGTGCATGCATCAAGCTAAAACAGAGTGCCAATCTGAACACCCTTAGCCAACACCATAGATCCTCTCGTCATCTTGCATCCTCCATTCGAGAAAATAACTTGCACACCCACATCATTCAATTTACTTACAAAAAGAATGTTCTGTGTCAAACTAGGGATAAGCAAAACACCATTGATTCCCTTTACTCATCCATTAGGGATCAAGACTCTTCCACGGCCAACAATATCCAGGTGAGAATCATCCCCCAAGTACACCTTTCCACCATTGTATTCTTCATACTTTGAAAACTAGCCCCGATGCGAGGTCATGTGAAAAATACACCATAGTCAATAAGCCACACATTAGGTCAGATGCATGCATTGCCAAGGCAGCGACAAATGCTTCTCCTTCATCCTAAGAGGACTTGTCAGAATTTGAATCATAATTCTTCTTCTTTTTCTTTTTCTCCTCCTTGCACTCCTTGCAGAAGTGACGAGATTTGCTGCAGTTCCAACACAGGGCCTTGGACTTTCCAGGAGACTTAGATCTCCCATGGGATTTGGATCTTCCTTTTTCTTCCTTCTTCTTATCCTTTTTCTTTCCCTTCTCTTTAGATCTACCAAAAATTGTAAGAGCCTCCTTAGCTGATTCGGAAGACTTTCTCTACATCTCTTCAGACAATAGCAAAGAAACCACTTCATCCATCTTAAAGGTGGTAGTGGTACTCCTAATGGCCATAACAAGGTGGTCTCATAAATATGGTAAGGAACACAGTAATGTCATACATCGATCCTCCTCATCCATCTTCACACCAATAGAAGTCAACTAGGCAACAAGCATATTGAATGTATTCAGGTGATCGGCGACAAATCCTCCATCTTTCATCCTCAAAGAATACAATTTCTTTCACAGGAATAACTTGTTCACTAGGGATTTAGCCTAATAAACATCTTCAAACTTCTTCCAAAGTTCCTTTGCAGTCTTCTCTTCATGGATATTTAGGAGCACTGAATCAGCCAAACAGAGTCTTATCAAACCATTAGCTTTTTGATCTTTGAGATCCCAGTCTTCTTGAGACATTGATGTTGGTTTTGTACCAGATACGGCTTCCCATAAATCCTAATCTACAAGCATGTCCTCCATTTTGAGTTTCCACATCTCAAAATTACTACCATTAAACTTCTTTATCTCAAACCTCCCAGATGTGCTTGCCATCTCTTACTTGCAACAAAGATTTCAAAATTCTCTACACAAGCTCCCACTCAAACGAAGATCAACTCAAAAAACCCTCTACCCAACAACTAGAACCAAACGTGATCAAGCTTTGATACCAATTGAAAGGAAGCAAGGTATGTGGAAAACACTTCCTACACTGATCTAATGAGGAAATATTTATGCAAATTTTTTCTTTTATAGTTACAGATTAAGATGCACATTAACAAAAAGATAATAACAACTTCCAAATGCAAACACAAAACTCACAACACAAGATATACGTGGGGAAAACCCTTTCAAGTAAAAAACCCCACACTCCAAAGCCACCCAATATATTATTCAGGAATCACGAAGATTACAATATACGTGTAGAGCAAGCTTTTACATGAGTATATCCAACTAGAGATCCAGGAGGTAATTTGAGATCTATAAGATTCTTACATACAACCTCCATCTCGAGCTCCTAATAGATAGGAAATACAATATAGTACACCACCAACGATAATTACAAAACCATGAGCTAAAACCACCCAAAAGTGGCACCCAAATTATCTCCAATCAAAGATTCCTTGTGATGTGCCAAAACACATACCAACACATGTAACTCTCCCTTTACATCTCTTTTATGTGTCCAACACGTTTTTACATTTCCCAAAAATAGAAGGTCCAACTTTCGGAGGCCATAAATTTTGATCTGGGTGTCTGATTGACGAACCGTTTGATGCGTCAGAAAGCTCGTGAACAGATCTATCACCCTATAATTGGCTTCGCATGTTATAACCATTTTTGAGATGTTTAGAGAACTTTCAATTCCTGTAATTGAGTTCAAAGACTTTTTCTGACAGTTTCAAAAAAATAGAAACTTTAATATCTTGTAATCCTGATATGATCTTGAGACAAAACTCACCCGACATGTTCAGTTAGCTATTCCGCACCTTCTGGGAAAAATTTCAGGTCAATCTGAGCTCAATTGAAGGACTTATTAAAAATAGTAAGTCTTGCTATTTTTACTCATTTGAAAACTTTTGGAAACTTTGAAAGTTCTAGACCATTATCCAAGATAAAGGGTATTCAAAAAGACCAAAACTAGGAAAAATAGTAATCTTTTGAAGTTGTAAGGTTGAGAGACTTCCTAACAATTGGAAAAACTATTTTTTTAGGCACGCAAAGTTTATCTTCTTTTAATACAAGAGCCTTTCTTGAGGGTAGTAGTCTTGATAAGGCTTAAATCTAACTAGTTTCTCACTACTCACAATGTAATATACCTTGGTAAAATCTACATCATTTCCATAATCTTATACATACACTTCATTACTAAAAGGCTACATCTTAGAAAGATACCTATAATAAATAAAAGAAGTGGTCAGGATAACATATTAATCACCTTATTAGTTATCCCACATTTGTATTTAACCATGAGATGGAATTGTTGAAGAAACCCTATCTATTTTAAAACCAAGACTATTATAACATTTTTGTGGTTGCAATTATTGTAAGGGTTTATGACTTGTTTGCACTATGATCTCTTTCCTCATTAGATAGTGCTTCCACTTCTTTACCATAGAAAAAAGAGCATACAATTCCTTATCATATGTGTTATAATTCACAATTGACCCTATGAATATCTTTGAATGATAACAAATAGGAATACCTAGCATTGCACCCATAGCATTGTCACTCACATCCATCTCTACCTCAAATGTAGTATGCAAGTTGAGTAAAATAAGAACTAGTGATGTACTAATTTTCTTCTACAACTCTTCAAAACCTCACCACTATTAACTACTCCAATGAAACTTCTTTCCTTTTCTAAAAACTTCATTCAACTAGGTAGTAATATAAGAAAAGCATTTTATAAACTTATAGAGGTATTGGGCTACACCTATAAAAATCCATGTATCACTCATGTGGTAGTGGGATTCATCCAATTTATGATCACCTCAACCTTGGATGTGTAAATCCTTATCTCTTCATCCCACCACATGAATAAGGTACACTAATGAGTTTTTGACATACTAATACTTCTTACCATTCAACAACAACTTATTATCTTTCAAATCTTAAATATATTTTCCAAATAAATTAAATGATCTCTTCATATCTCCTACTAAAAACTAAAATATTGAATATAGGTATACAATAAAACAAGATTTAATGAGTAGCCTCAATACTTTATTCTTGAGGTGCACGAAAGTTGAAGGTGCATTACACAACCCAAATGCTAAAACCAACCACTCAAAGAGTCATTGGTATGTCTTGAACACTATATTCCACACATCCTCTTCCTTGATCTTCACTTGATGGTACCTAGAATTCAAGTCTAGCTTTGCAAAATACCTAGCATGATACAAATTAATATGATAGATCATCAATTTAGGGTACTGGATATTGATCCTTCATAGTAACCTTATTCAATCTATGCACATCCACCAAGTCCCATCTTTCTTTGGCACCATGATGAAGGAGCATATAAGGTGTAATAACAATCTTGTGTCACTCAAAAAAAATCTTTCACATTTATTTTTTATTTGTAGGTTTAAGAGAATGTTGTAGTCATTAGATGATCACCATGACTTGTGGTTAATATTGCAAAGGTTTATCAAAATTCTAAAATCAGTCACAAGCATATTAGAGTGCAATTAAAAGTCACTATTTTATCCATGTGGCAAGTATATGATCTTTGCACGGCAACATAGTTACATTTATAAGCTCATTGGTCCTAGGAAGGTTTATGGTATGAACTACATCAAAATCTACTACATATTTCTCATCGTATTCATTCCAAAAGATCCACCCCACACATTACCAGGATACACATTTCATCTAGCATTGAGTTGACATGTACCACCATGTTGCAACACAAATCACTCCAAAGGCTAAGACTCACTATATAGATACCACTCAAGATCATTTGAAGGTAGTTAGCATTGATCCTAGCTTTGAGTTAGTTTATCTCTAGTTTGCATATTGTTGAAGAAGTTTAGTGCTAGAACAAGAGTTTTGTATTGTAATATCATATGAGAATTTTGTAATTCACACATAGTTGTTCTCATGTATCTCTGAAGGACAAGGCCTCATGTTGTAATCCCAATGTAGTAGATTGTGATGTAATTTGTAATTATTAATCAATAAGATCTATTTTAGATATTTGTTGTATTAGTTGAGTTTGACTATATGTGTTGCATGCTTGGTTGCATGGTTAAATAATCCTGAATTGGATCATCTTCCTATGACTACATCAAATGGTATTAGAGTATAATTTTGTATCAGTGAAGGTCAATTATTTCTTCTTGTAAATAAATTTCTAAATTTGAGGTAGTATGCAAGAAACCTAGAAATAGAGCACCAAATTTAAGGTGGTTTGTAGGAGTAATTATGGATAGATGACCAACCTTGAGATAGTTTTTATTAGATCTAAGGATAATATGCATTTGTGAAGAGGTGAATATGTTGTTAATATTACCATAAGGATGGAATAAATGTCTGAAATCATGAGAGAAATGAAGATCTAGTTGGATGTTCTAGAAGAAGATAGAAGAAGACCTTATAACCCCAGAAATGATGAAAGTGATAATGAAGAAACTAAAAGAGAAAATATACCAACTACTAAATAAGAAATAGAACAACAAGAGGAAGAAGAAACAATTAAAAATGTTGAAGGCTATCTCCAAGATTGGTACAAGAGACCTAGAGTTGAATTTCTATATATTCCGATAATTTAAATCTTGAGGAATTAATGAATTGGATAAATGAACTAGAAGAATATATTGAGTATGAAGAAATTGTAGATCCTAAAAGGGTTAGATTTGGCAAAATATAATTTAAAGGCCATGCTACTATTCATTGGAAATAAATAAAAGGGGAAAATAAAATATATAAAAATGGGATTGCATGGTGATAAAGTTTTAGAATCAATTCAAACCTAGCAATTTTGAGTTAGAGTTGTTAAAAAGATTGAAAAATTTGAGATAGAAGGGGAAGACTTTGAAGGAATATACTATAGAATTTTATAGGATAGTCATTAGGATAAAAAATAGTGAAGTAGATAAACAAAAAGGTTTCTAAATACATAGATTGAGAGGGACTATCTAAGAAGAGCTAAACATGGTGAGACTACAAGTAGAAGAAGCATACCAAGTTACGTTGAAGGTAGAAGAGAAATTAAACAAAATATTCAAGATCAAATATGAAACAACAAAAAGGAAGAAGAGGAAGATTCCAAAAATTTATATCTTAATGCAATAATACAAGATATTATAGAACTATAGAAGAAAAGAAAAGTGGTAGCACATAACATAATGAAGGAGGTAACTGTAATTCTTACTACAATGAAGAAGACTGTAGAAGTTCATACTATGAAATGATAGAATTGATGCTTATCAAAGAAGTACAGGGAGATATGGTAGAGGTAGTGGAAGATATATTTGAAGAACTTGTTTTTTGTGCCAAGTAAAAGGCCATAGAGCATTTAAGTGTTCCTAAATTCAAGAGAATACCAATAGAAGACTTGAAGGTAGCACAAGAACTACATATGCTGATGAAGATTTTAGAGGGTCATAATGCTCATTTGATGAACTAGAGAGAGATGAGTCATTGGTCATGAAATGAGTCTTGCTAAAACTAGATGGTGTGAAGGAAGAAGAATTGATACAAAGGAAAAGTTTATTTAGGATAGTACGCAAGACTAAAGATAAGTGTTGTAAAGTCATAATTGATAGTGGAAGTACAAATAATCTGGTTTTAGAGGAGATGGTTGACAAGTTGAAATTGAAGAGGCTAAAACATCCTATCCCATATAAATTTCTTAGCTACAAAAAGAACATAAGTTGTTGATAAGTGAACATTTTTTGGTGAAATTTAATATAGGAAGATATCACGATTGATCAAGTTTTGTGTGATATTATGCCAAATGATGTATGTCATTTATTGTTCGATAGACCATGACAATTTTATAGGAAATTTATACATAATTGGGAGAAATAATAAATACACTATGATGAAGGATGGTGGGAAACATACTTCAGTACCATTGAAGGAGGAAGAAAATAAAGTTTATGGTAGCACCAAAATCTATTTATTGGATGGAAATAAGTTATTAGATAGCCTAAGGCATGAAATGATATATCTTCCATTGATTCCTAGATTATGTGACATTGCAAGTGGGGGAGGTGGACCACAATAAAAAATTTGAAAGTTGTTGACATAATACGAAGATATTAGAACAAACAATATGCTAGATGGATTGCTAGTAGTAAGGAGTATTAGTAATCATATGGACCTAGTTTTAGGATCAAGTTTGCTAAATAAGGAAATACATAGAATGACACTGATAGAAAATGAGGAACTAAATTAGCAAGTGCAAGAGTCATTGAACAAAGGTTTGATCAGAGAGTTTAAGTCCATATGTGGTACTTTTATTAGCACCAAAGAAAGGAGGTGAGTGAATGATGTGTATAGAATTATCTAGAGAAAAAAATAAGATCACAATCAAGTATATAGGTTCCCATTATGAAGGATGGATGATATAATGGATTGTTTGAGTGGTGCAAACTATTTCACTAAGGTTGATTTGAAGAGTGGTTATCACTAGATCAAAATTAGAGAAGGAGATGAATGGATGATGTTGACAAGAGGAATCATAGACCATAATTCTGAGCTAATTCTCTATTAATGTCATAAGTGTGATGGATAAGGAAGATAATCAGGACATGCATGGTGGATTACAACATATATTAAATAAAATAAACATGCATACATACACTATTCATATATATCAAATCCCAACAACCTTCATATGTTTCATGGTATGTGGAAATCTCTTGTATAGTACCACAAACCCTTTATGGTATAAGTGAGGATTATATTTACTCACTGCAAACCCTTTGTGATATAAATGGGGAATATATTTACTCATGTCTCCTACCAACACTCTCCCTAAACCTAAACCATTGTATTTTCCTTGAGATAACCTTGTAAAATTCCTTTCCATTAGCTTCCTTTTGAATTTTGTTGGTTTCTCCTCTATGACATGCATATTAGGACCTTCATATTCCTTTCTTACTTTAAAACAACCCATCTATGATATCAAACCTTCTTTATCCATCCTCTCTATCATGTTCCATATGCCTTCTACCTTATGTGGCAGGTTGTTTACATTTGTGATACATTCCACTACTTTTCTCCAAACCCTTATACCCAAAGCTCTCCTAGTTCTATTTTATAGTAGGTTATCTTCCTCTGTATTTCTCTTTGGGACCCTCTTTTATATCTTCCTAATTCCTAGGACCTTCCTTGTCCTTCTTTTCAACTCATCCAACTCCCTCACTTCCACCACATCTTTAATTTTAGTGGTAGATTCACTATTGTCTACCATAATTTCTTTTTTTGATTTCATATCCCTATCTGATTCTATTTTCTAGATTCTTCCAACAATATGGAGTCCTTTGAATCTTCCTTTATTTTACTCATTGTCATTTGTGGTATGTGTTTCTTCTGTATACACTCTTCTCATTCTTTCATTCAGTGGTAAATGTGCTAATTTCCCATTCCTTGTAGTATTACCTCTTCTTGTTGCATATCCAAAATTCCTTAACATTCAACAAACCATTCTAAATCCAATAGGATAGTGGTGCAGTCACGATCAGAGGGTCTAGAGAAAGGATTGTCAAACCGTGCAGCCTTAGAGTAAACACAATGAAATAAATACAATGATTGAAATAGTAAATTGGAACTTCATTGATTCAACATCACAACTACAACTCTCATATGCTTGCAACATGCAGACTACAATTGGCTCACAGGCCTACCCTTTGTCTTATTACAACTTACATGAAAGATACGGCTTTGTAGCACCTTCTGCAAATCAACTACTATCTTCCTACTTTCCTAATGCATCTAGTGAATACTTATATACCAATTCCCAGCTCAAGGAATGATCTGTGTTTGCCTTAAAAGGTTCCAAAACCCAATGCTTTTTGAAACATGTAGGTTGGGCATAAATCATATGGTGATGCTCTACGTGTTGAGAAAGCATGGTGCAATTCTAAATGAAGTTGCCTCTAGTCCCATACTTTCTTGTGAGATGTTTCATTTGATTTCGCATGTCACAAGAAGGTGTCATAAACCTCATGTGCCAAGCTGAATGCTGACTGCTTTGAACTGAGACTCTTGATGATGCTTTTGATGGCAATAACTCTCTGCAAACAATTACAAACCTCCTTAAATTTGGATATGATGTAGAAGAAATAGTATTGAGTCTTCATCCTATGCCATGAACTATGAAGTGATCATGCAATGAAATGCGGTACAATCTACTGATATTGATATGGTTGAATATTGAAAGAAAACATGTTTTTGGTCGATGCAAGATTACCTTTCAACATCGGATGCTCCTGCATCAGACACCCATGGTTGTTTGAAAAGTGAGTCCCTCACTTTCCTGGGGCTAGAGGAAAACCAATGCGGTCTACGTCCACCTGTGAAATCCATGATGAGTCTTCCTTCGGTCTTCCTTTTCACTTAACCAAGTATTTCTTATACTACTTATTTCTAGTGGTGCATCCAAATCTATTGTCCAAAATCTTCTCTATCTACTCCTATTGTTGATGTGGTATCTGATCCTTCAAACCAACTTCTATAGTGTTCTCTCTTGATTCTCCTTCATGATATTGATATAGATCTGAAATATTGAAGATTGGTGATATGCCAAATGCTTCTGGTAGTTCCACTTCATATGCATTACCTGAATCAAACTTCTTGAGAATCTGACGTGGTCCAAATTTCCTCATCTTCAACTTTTTGTATGTCCCTACTGGAAATCTTTCATTCCTAAGATATACCATGACTTCCTCCCCAATAGAAAATTCCTTATGCCTTCTTTTCTTATTAGCTTGCTCCTTATACTTATTGTTCATCTTTTCCAAATGCTTCCAAACTTGATTGTGTACTATTTCCATGTAGCCTACAAATTCTTATGCTTTTGCACTCCTCTTGTTCTCCATACTAACATCTTTGAGCTTCGCAATTCCTCTAGGTTGTATTCTACTCACAACTTCAAATGGTGTCTTCCTTGTACTTCTATTCACTGAGTTATTGTATGCAAACTCTGCTTGCAGTAGAATTATATCCCAATTTCCTACCTTATCTCCTACCAAGCATCTCAACAAGTTACCTAAACTCCTATTTACTATTTTTGTTTGTCCATCTATCTGTGGGTGAAATTCTAAACTGAAACTTAGGTCTGTCTTCATCTTCTTCCAAAATGTCCTCCAGAAATATCCTATGAACTTTGTATCCCTATTTGAAACTATACTCTTCAGTAATCCATGCAATCTTACAATCTCCTTGAAAAATAGGTGAGCAACATGTACATAATAATTTGTCTTCTTACAAGGAATGAAATGCACCATCTTTGAAAATATGTCCACTACTACAAATATGGAATCATATCCCCTATGTGTTCTTGGTAATCCTAATATGAAATCCATGTTGATATCTTCCCAAGGTCTTTCCAGTACTATCAAAGGTTTATACAATCTAGTATTTTGACTAATCCCTTTTCCAATTTGACAAGTTCTGCAACACTGAACAAACTTCCTTACATCCTTATATATCTGAGGCCAAAAATAGTTTTCATTCACCAAAGCTACATTTTTATTAATACCAAAATGTCCTGTTAATCCACCACTATGTTTTGCCTTGATCAAATTCTCTCTCATTGAACTCCTAGGAATGCATAATTGGCTCCCCTTGAACAGCATACCATTCTGAATGAAATAGTCCAACCACTTGCTCCTATCTATCAATACTAATTCTCTACATGCCTTCTAGGATTCCACAAAATCCAAGTCAGCTTCATACAAGTGTTTCAACTCCTCAAATCCTATTACTTCTATCCACATTTTTGTTAACAAGTTCCTCCTCCTGCTCAATGCATCTACAAATTTGTTTGACTTTCCACTCTGGTGTTTCAACACAAATGAATAACTCTGCATGAACTCTACTCATCTCATGTGTCTCTGATTCAACTTACCTTGACTATTTAAATATTGCAAATCTTGATGGTCAGTGTATAACATAAAGTCCTTTGGCAACAAGTAATTTCTCCACTTCTTCAAGGCTTGAATTATGGCATAGAACTCTTCATCATATACAAAATATCTCTTGCTTGCATCATTCAAATTCTCATTGAAATATGCTTTTGGTCTTCCTTCTTGGCTTAACACTGCTCCTAATGCATTTCCACTAGTGTTACAATTAACCTGAAATACTTTGTTAAAATCTGGTAATGGTAATATTAGTTGTTGTCACCTTTTGCTTCAACAATTCAAAACTCCTATGTGCTCCTAATGTCCACTTAAAATCTTTTTGGTCTCCTCTCATGGTCTCTATCATTGGTGTGCATATTGTGCTAAATTCCTAATGAACTTTCGGTAGAAACTTTTCAATCCATGAAAAGATCTTACCTCTCCAATATTTATAGGTGTTGGCCATTCAACAATTGCTCTTACTTTTTCTAGATCAATCTTCAATCCTTCCATAGAAATCATAAATCCCAAATATACCAGTTCTATCTTCATGAAACTACATTTCTTGATGTCTATCAACAATTTATCTTCTCTCAGCCTTTGAAATACTTGTCTAGTATGCCACAAATGCTCTTCTTTGGTTTTACTAAAAATTAGAATATCATTCAAGTAGACAATACCAAACTTACCCAAGAATTTCTTCAAAACCTCATTCATCAACCTCATGATCATACTTGGTGCATTTGTTAATCCAAAAGGCATGACTAACCACTCTTACAATCCTTCATTTGTCTTCAATGTAGTCTTCCATTCATCTCCTTCTTTGATTCTAATCTGATGGTATCCACTCTTTAGGTCAATCTTTGTGAAGTACTTTGAGCCACTTAAACAATCCATAATATCATCCATCCTTGGAAATGGGAATCTATACGTGACTATGATCTTATTGATTTCTCTTTAATCTATGCACATCCTCCATTCTCCATCCTTCTTTGGTTCTAGTACTGTCGGTACCGCACATGGGTTTATGCTCTCTCTAATCAATCCCTTCCTCAATAGCTCATGTATCTATCTATCTAGCTCCGTATTTTCTATTGGTCTCATCCTATGCACCACTTTGTTTGGGAAACTAGCTCCAGGTATGAGGCATATGATGAATGATACTCTAGATTGGTGGCAATCCTTCTAGAACATTCTCTGATACAATATCTTGGTATTCTGTCAACAATTCTACTACTTCCTTCTATGGTGGTTCTTCTCCCTTTGCACTAGTTTTTTCTACACTTTGGATACCACACTTCTTTGGAATCAATACAAATCACATGTTCTCATGCTTCAGTTCATCCAAAAATTTCCTTCCATCTACCAAATAGATTCTAGCATTGCCACATATTTCACTCTTGTTCTCTTCTTCCAAAGGTATCAAGATATGTCTTTTTCCATTTGATGTCACAGTGTAGGTAGTATTTCTCCCATCATGAATTTCCTTTCTATCATAATGCAATGTTCTTCCCAACAATATATGGCACACATCCATCATCATAATATCACACAATACCTCATTATTATAACATCCTATATGAAATTTCACCAAACATTGTTCACTCACCTGTATCTTGTGTTCATCTTGAATCCATGTTATCTTCCCTGTACTTCCACTATCAATGATAACTTTGCAACACTTACCTCCTGATTTGCATCTTGTCTGGAATAAACTTTTCCTTTACAATGGCTCCTCAATTTTTTCTTCTTGCAACAAAGCTCTCCTCATTACCAATGATTCACTCTTTTCTAGTTTCCCTACTGAACTTGGTGATCCAACCAGTTCTTCCTCCACATATGTTGCCTTGGCACTATTCTCTGTCATTTTGTTAGTACTCACTTGAGGACATTAAAATGCTTGGTGTCCTTCACCTCCACACTTGAAATAGGTTCCTTTGAATGATATTTTGTCAAACCCTCTTTCATCTCTCTAGTATCCTTAATTATGGTAAGAATTATGACTTCCTTTTTTGTTGCGGTAGAAACTTCTGTCATCTCTCCCTTCATGATATGAATTGTTATCTCTTTCCTCTTTGTAGTATGAGCTACTTTCCTTATTATGCTCCACATATGATCTTCCTTCTCTGCATTGTGTCTTACCTTTCTGGAATCTATCTCCTCTACCACTCTGTCTATGCTCAAATCTCTTGTTCAACTTCTCTTCAACCTTTAGTACAAATTGATATGCTTCTTTGACTGTTGCCATCCTTACCAAGCTTAGTTCTTCTTGAATGTTGATTCTTAGTCCATTTATGTATCACACAATTTTTGCCTTGCTAGCTTCACTATGCCCAATCCTAAAAATCATCTTGTGAAATTCTTCAGTGTAATCTTTCACTTTCTTCTTTTTTTTTCCATAGGTTTTGAAATCTCTTTAGCAATTCTAGCTCATAGTTAGTAGGTATGAACTAATTCTTCAATTTTCTCACCATTCTATCCCATTTTATTATTTTCTCCTTTCCCCTCCTATTTCTATCCAACTCAACTTCTTTCCACCAAATAGTAGCATGTCCTTTCAACTTAGTTTTTACAAATTTTACTCTTTCTAGATCTTTAATTTCTTCATACTCGAAGTATTCTTCCATGTCATTTACCCAATCAATCAACTCCTCGGGATTCAAATTACCCGCATAGTTAGAAATTTCAATTCTAGGTCTATTACCAATCTTAGAAATAGCCTTCAACATCTTTACCTGATATGACTCTTCTTCCTCTAGGCTTTCTTCATTTTGATCCACAATTTGAACTCATAATTCTTCATCAT
Organism: Cunninghamia lanceolata; assembly: GCA_027924645.1. NCBI lineage: Eukaryota > Viridiplantae > Streptophyta > Pinopsida > Cupressales > Cupressaceae > Cunninghamia > Cunninghamia lanceolata. The sequence goes on along the minus strand of BSBN01000846.1, from coordinate 3,208,064 downwards.
CAATTTCATCCTCATGTCTAGGTTTTATGCCTCTTTTCCTATCTTCTTCTACAACATCCAAATGGACTTTTATTGTTCTCATCATTTCTAACATTTCTTCCATTCTACCGGCAACATTGTTCATTCCAGACATCCTCCTTGGTGGCATCTCTTCCTTGGATCCAGTGCAACTGCCTCAATTTGGCGATCTAACTACAAGGTTACAACTACCCTACAAGGTGCTCTATTGACAAACACTTACAGGATACCTCAGGTCAGCGGTCTATTCATCTCAAGATCTATTGGAATGCCTTCTCTCCCAAAGGAATCAAAAACATTACTCTAATACCACTTGGTGCAGTCACGGTAGGAGAGTCCAAAGAGAGGACTGTCCAACCATGTAGCCTTAGAGTAAACATAGTGGAATAAACATAATGATTGAAATAGTAAATTGGAACTTAATTGATTCAACATCATAAATAGTTACAACTCTCATATGTTGGCAACATGAGGACTACAATTAGTTCATAGGCTTACTTTCCAACTTATTACAACTTACATGAAAGATATGGCTTTGTAGCACCTTTTGCAAATCAAAAACTAAGAACTAAATATCAACTACTATATTCCTACTTTCCTAATGCATCTAATGAATTCCTATATACCAATTCTTAGCTCAAGGAATGATCTGCATCAGCCTTAAGAGGTTCCAAAACCTAATGCTTATTGAAATGTGTAGGTCGGCTAGAAATCATATGGTGATGCTCCGCGTGTTGAGAAAACACATTGCATTTCTGAATGAAGGTGCCTCTAGCCCCATACTACCTTGTGAGATGTTTCATTTGGTGTTGTACATCACAGGAAGGTGCTGCAAACCTCATGCACCATGCTGAATGTTGACTACTTTGAACTAAGACTCATGATGATGCTTCTGATGGCAATAACTCTATAAAGAATTGCAAACCTTCTGAAATCTAGATATGATTTAGATGAGATAGTATTGAGTCTCCATCCTGTATTGTGAACTGTGAAGTGATCATGTAATGAAATATAGTGTAATCTACTGAGACTGATATGGCTGAATATTGAAAGCAAATATGATTTTGGTTTATCCAAGATTGCCTTTCAACCTGGGATGCTCCTGCATTAGATACTGCAAAGATTTGGGGTTCCTTTGTGCATGTCTATAACTTCAAAGACTAATTTGCTCTTGATCCCCATAAAATTTTCCTTTACATATCTCCATGTACCTAATGGATATCTAGGACTTCCATTAGCAAGAATAATATCATATAGTGTATCATGTAGGTCCATCTCTCCTAATTCCTCATATAACTTCTTTGGCATAATATTAATGACAACACCCATGTCCAATAGTGCATCTTTTACCATTCTCCCATTGATTTTAATTTTTAGTATAATGGGTTGTTTCTTGCATTTCATTTCTAACTTTACTACACTCACCTAGCCTCTTCTATAATCTTGTTTACTCTTATTCCAATATTTGGCAAATTGTCTTGGTTTTTTCAATATATCTTCTTTTTCTTCTTCTAAGTTTTCCAAATCTCTTAAAGTCTATGCTTCTTTCTCAGAGAAATAGGCTTTGTAGTACTCCTCCTTTCCCTACTCTTCTCTTATGCCCTTCTTATATCTTCCTAGTATAAAATTATGCTTATCCTTTGTTAGATAGTCCTCTTTATCATTAAAATCCTCTTGAATTGATTTTCCTTTGTCAATGTTAGTCCCTCCATGGGTGACAACTACTACTCTAATTTTCTTCTTTATCTTAGCTATGGATTTCCACCACAACATCTATTTCTTCACAAAATATTCCTTTTCTAATTACTCTTCCTCATTAAGTGATGTGTTTCCTATCTCTTTGTTGTCCTCAACTTTAACTTTTTGATATCTTCGAGAATTGGGAAAACATTTAGGGATTCTTATTAAGGATTTAGCCCCCTTTACCATGTTTGGCCCTAATAGTTCCTCACTTTTGTGGGTACATGGTCATTTCTATAATATTGACCTACTTTTGGGCTATCAAAAGAATCATGTGTAGAGTCTCCACAAAGCCCATAACACTTTTTCTTCTCTTCTCTACACTCATTTGCATAATGACTTGTCTCTCCACACTTAAAACAAGTAACATCCTCTCTTCTTTGTTGGCCTCTACCTTTTCCCCTACCATATCCTCCTCTATTATTGTTTCGGTAGTTTCTATTACTTCCTTATGGGTAATTATATTGGTAGCTTGTGGAGGGTCTTTCATCCAAGATCTGAGGTGTTGTATTTTATACTATATTGATTGTGTGTTGATTTCTTTAATATAGTTGACAATAACCATTATCTTGTGTTTGGAAATGTCTTTCTACCATTCCTCATGCTCTTATTTCTCCTCTATAAATAGTCTTATTCTCCTCATGTACCTAAAATTACACCAGGGCTCATGTTCAATCTCATCTCTTAGATAAATAATAATGAGGGACAATCATTAGCCTCATGCTTGTCTCTTTCACCACAAAAGACACTCTTTAACCTACTAGAAGGTTTTGAAAATTTTATTTTTAGCATTGTAGCTCTCTTCTTCCCTTCTAACATTAGGCATTGATTTATTTAGTTACATTCATTCAATCAATAGGTACACCAAATTTTCTTTCTATGGATAGGTGATACTTTCTAATGACTATCTTCATTGGATAAAATATCTTTTTTACAGGTTTAATTTTTATAACTCTAGTTTTTTCTTTTCCATTTCTTCACTCTCATTTTCCTTATTTTGTCTTCTTTAAGGCTAGGATTCTATCCTAGAATCTTACTCTACTACTTCCAAATAAGTGTTGAAAAATTTCCATCCAAAGATGCTATGATTTTAGGTAGTAATCCAAGCACAAATTATTCTACTCTTTATTTTTCAATGATTGGATCTTCTACTCTTCTAACAACTCCTTTGAATCTCTAGTTGAACTCTCTTATTGTTTCTCCCTACTTTTGTAGCATTTCTCTCATTTTACTTAGTCTCTTTGAAGGGATTTCTATACTTAAGAATTTTTCTTTCTTGGCTCAACCCATTCTTTTTCATGCAAGGGGCATTCCTTCATATACCACTTAAGGGCTTCATCCCATAGGGTCCCCAAAAAATCATATAGCTTTGTCTAGTTTTCTCTAATTCCACTACTTCTCCAAGTTGGCTCAAGGACAAATATGTGTTTTGTGGCCTCCTCGTTATCCTTAGTAAAGATGGACAAATTGATTTGGTTCTATTCTATAATTGGAGTGATAGGTGCCTCTAATTTTTCATTTTTTGGTGATGATTGTCCTTCACTCTTTCTTCTACCTTGTTTATTTGTCCTTAGCTTCTTAGGTCTCCTTTCATTTACCTCCTTGGAACTCTTGTCATACTTCATAGATTTGTTTTGTTAAATACTAGTTTCCTCACTTTACCTTTGTCCCTAAAAAACTCAATGTCAAATAATTCTTCAACCAAAATCTCTTCATAAAAAATCACAAATTATCTTCTCCTTGCCTCTTCCTCTATTTGGAAGGGTCCACTAAATATATATTTAGGAGAGACTCTTATTTCTTTAGATGGCATGGGGATTGACTCTTGGTCTTCAAGGTTAGCTCTTCATAAGATCTTTTCATTTTAGAGATGTGCCTAATTTTGATAACTTGTTATTAGTTAATGGCATCTCATCAAATAATGTGGAATTATGACATCCTTCTTTGAGTGTTTTTATGGTTTTGATGGATAGATCATTGAAGATGTCCTTTGCATTAACCTCTCCTTCATTATTCTCTTTCTTTGAATTTTATATTTCCCATCATTTTCTCCTTGTGTACACACACAATTCTATCCACCAAGTCATCTAAATATTATGTGCTAAAATTAAGAGGTTTTAGTTTATAAATTAGGATTATTAAACCCTCAAACCATTCATTGATTGTGACTCTAATGTTTGGTAGATCTGGTTTGGAATATGGTTCTTGAGTTAGAAAAACAACTGATCAAACACTCTTGCTTCTACATTCTAGCTAAGTGATACAACTTCTAAGCCCTCCCCTAACTAACTCCTTATAATCATTACAATATTTTACGTGTTCTACTAATCTTGTCAGATTTCATTTTTCTCTTCTTTAATGTGGGTGATTAAGTGCTCAGATGTGTCATTGTTATTGAGCAGTGCATAACTATCTATCCCTCTAATTGTAAATTTCCTAAACTCTTAACACCAATCCTCCTAGTGCACTCAATTGATGCTTCCCTTGCCTTTTCTATTCTTATGTGGTATCTCTCCTCTCTTTCTTGAACTTGTTTCAACCTTCTTTCCTCCTCCATGTTCAATTCAATTTCCATCTTAATCTCTCCAACAATTTGTCTCACTCTCTTTATATCTCCTTTTCCCATGGTTGTTTATGATTTAGAATTTCATTAATCCTTATATCCATCTCAAATGGCTAAAATTGGACCTACTTAGTTATCAGATATCTTTAGGATTCCCCCCTTTCCATTTGTCACCTCCTCGATGACTAACCCTTCACCAAGGGTTAGTACCTACAATGTGCTACTGAACAACATCAAAATTACTTCCTTTTTATTTATAATTTCTTTTCTTCAAAATTTTTCTCACTACAAAAAATTACCCTAGGTTTAGTCCTCTCCTTACCACCAACTACTAGGGTCCCAATAATGGAACCAAATGTTGACAAGAGGAAATCTAGACCGTGGTTCTAAGTCAATTCCCTATGAATGTTGTATTTTACCCTAGGGTAGTGCGATGGATAAGGAAGAGAATCAAAACATGTGTACGGTGGAGTACAAGTTAGTGTGATGGATTATTGCATACATTAAAAATAAAACAAACATGCATACATACACATTCATGCATAACAAATCCCAACAACCTTCATATGTGTCTTTATGGTATTGGAACTCTCTTGTATAGTACCACAAACCCTTTTTGGTATAAGTGGGGGTTATATTTACTCACCAAAAACCCTTTGTGGTATAAATAGGGATTGTATTTAATCATGTCTCCTACCAAAAAATGACTACATTTAAGACTAAGGAAGGAGTATATCAAAGGTTGGTTATGCCCTTTAAGTTGACTAACATAGGTCTAGCACATTTATGATGTTTATGAATGAAGTTTTGAAGCCAATATTAGGTAACTATGTGATTTTTTACTTATATTATTTTTTATTTTTACTAAGACTAAGGAGGGACATCTAAATCATATCATGTTAGTGTTATAGAGGTTGAGAGAAGGAAAGTTGTTGACCAATTTAAATAAATGTACATAGTTTCATGAAGTTAGAGTTGGTATATTTAGGATTTTTAATCTCAAAAGAATGTTTGAAGATGGATCCAAAAAAGATGAGAGAACATATGGAGTGGCATGTACACTATTAAATGTTGGAGAAGTAAGATCTTCCCATGGGTTATCAAGTTTATATAAGAAGTTCATTAGAAATTTCAGTGGCATTTGTGCACCAATAACTAGGACCATAAGTAGAGACAAGAAGGAATTCAAGTGGACATAAAGAGAAACTAGAAGCTTTGAGTTGTTGAAAAAGAAGGTGAAAAAATAAATAGTGCTAGCATTGCCTAATTATGACAAGGTTTTCTAGATTGATTGTGATGCATGTGAAACCACAATAGGAGTAGTATTAAGCCAAGAGGGTAGACCAATGACTTATTTTAGTGAGAATTTCAATGATCAAGAAGGAGATATTTAGTATATGATAAAAAAATTTCTGCTATAATCCAAGCATTGAAGAAGTGGAGACATTACTTGTTGCCAAAAAAAATTGTAATATATTCATATCATCAAGCATTGTAATACTTGAGTAGCCAAGGTAAGTTGAAATAGAGACATACGAGATGGGTAGAATTATTGTAAATCTATTATTTTGTGTTGAAGTATAGGAGTGGAAAATCAAACAAGGTTTTATATGCATTGAGTAGGAGATGAAATTTCCTAACATAGATGAGAGTGGAAGTGATAGGATTTGATGAATTGAAGCATTTGTATGAAGCTGGTCTTGATTTTGTGGAAGCATAGAAAGCATATATAAGGAACTAGTATGGATAAAAGTAAGTGGATTGATTATTTTATTTACAATGATATGTTATTTAAAAGTAGCGGATTGTGTATTCCAAGAAGTTCAATAAGGGAGATCTAGTCAAGGATAAGCATAGTAGTGGTTTAGCTAGACATTTTGGAGTAGATAAGATAGTGGAATTGGTGAGTGAAAACTATTTTTGGTTGTAATTCAATAAGTATGTCAAGAAGTAAGTTTAATGTTGTAGGATTTGTCAAGTTGCAAAAGGGAGTAATTAGATTGATGGATTGTATAAACCATTACTAGTTTTGGAGAAACCTTGGTAAGACATATGATGCAAGAGAATCCCAATGTGTAAGAGAAATCTTGCATCAACAAAAAAATATTTAATTTTACTTGTTTGTTCTATTTGTAATTTGTCATTTGCATTCTAGTCATAACTATTTACCATAGATCCTTCAACATTTCACTGGAATTGTACATCTCACCTCATAGTTGTGAGAATATATTCTATAATGATCCTTCAACATCATATTAACTTTCTCAAAGTTTTTGATCACCACAAAGGAATAATTAGGTTTCTAATCTATTACCAAGTTTGACAGGATTACACTTAATTTCATCATTCATGGCTTGTGGCAGCTTTCAAGATTTTATGTAATCAAAGAAACTTATGTCAAGGTATATTAAACCTAGGAGTGCTTATCATGTGAACTGCACAAAGATTCATCAATACATCATCACCACATTCAATTTTGGAGATTCATCTACACATTTCATGAGGAATTGAGATTTGTACCACCTTACCACTGATTAAGATCATTTCTAAGTTTTGAGATAACTATATAAACATTATAGATAATCATTTTAAGGAAAGGAACTTGAGAAAGTAGAGTTTAGAGGGGGAGAGAGAGTAGAGAGTTTGAGAATTGTATCATTCAAATTTTATAATTCACATGTTCTATAATCAAATGGTTGAGGCATAGCATGTTGGTATTCCATTATGGAAAATTGTATTTAATTCATGATTCCAAATGAATAAAGATCATGTTGTTATTTTAATATTTCATTGAGCTTCCACTATGTAATTATAAGTCAAAATGTCAAAAGAAGATCTTTGTTGAGATGCAAGAATGAATGAAAGGCAGTATAAAGAAAGAACCTATTTAGAATAGTATACAAATTAGGAGGTAATTGTTCTAAATTTGTTGGGTGAGTGTGAGATCGTGATGGGCCAAATAGTAGCAATGGAGAAAAAACTTGTTGGATGAAAAAGTGCTAACATTTAAACTAATATTTAGATTTGGATGGAAAGGATGTTAATATTTCTAGCTCTAATGTGGATTCCCTCCAAAAATGCCTTAGGACTACCTCATATTTAGGCAAGTGGCAATCCCAAAATTTTCCAAAGAAACTTGAAAAACCATCCATTTATTGTTATCCTGAAAATTTCTGCAATTTTATCCTTGAAGCTGACAGACTTTTTTGTAACTAAATTTAATCAAATGAAAAGGGTTTATAGAGGAAGCTATTAAGATTCTAAAAATATAATATATGCCTCATAATAATTTTAATAGATAATTATTATTATTTTCTACATACACTATGTCTGATTTCCTTATAGATATACATATTGAAAAAACATCCATAACTTTCAACATATTAATCCTTTTTAAAATCCAAAACATGCGTCACATTCTAGGACTTATTGGGTATATATTAAAATTTAAAATTTTTTATTTTCATATATTTTTGACCAAGTTAGGTTGGCTGGAAAATTAATTTTTAATATTTTTAAAAAGTCATAGTAAAAAATTCATAGATAATTATTTTTTAACTTAAAATTTTAAAAAAAATATGTCACATCCGCTCATGTGTCCTTTACTTAAATCCAAATCATGGAGGAAAAATATTATCTTTTTCTCATACTTAGGTTGGCCGGAATGACACCTACTTTTTATGTTTTTATGAAAATTTTAGTAGTGCTTCATTGAAATATCCAATTTTCACCAAAATATTTTTAAAATTTTCCAAAAAAAGTAGTAGTCCATAAACTACATTCAATTTATTACATTTTTTATTACTACCTTATTTCTAGATTATGTAGATAACTCATTCAATTTTTGACATGAAGTTACTTAAATTTGTTTTTCACAACTTCATTGCCACTTAGGGGTAGTGTTTGGCCCATCATGATCCTGCACACACCCTGTTGTTGATAGTGGTAGTATTAATAATTTAGTATTTGAAGAAATAGTTACTAAGTTAAAGCTGAGGAGATTAGAACAACCTAGAGCATATAGGATTGGTTGTTTGTAAGAAGGATATAAGATGTTGGTGGAAGAACAATGTTTGGTAATGTTCAATATAGGGTCATATCATGATAATGTCTTGTATGATGTTGTGTCGATGGTTGTATGTCATTTGTTGTTGCAGAGACCATGAAAATTTGATAGTAATGTTTTTTACTATGGGTAAAATAGGTTTTAAAGGGACTAGAAACCCTATTACAAAATGTTGCCAAAAGATAAACCACAACCAACCAATAACCTAACAATAGATAACACAAAACAAAACAACAACAACAAAGAAAAACAAAAGTAGAAACAACTATTCCAGCTTCTTCAGAGTATCTTCTACCTCTAGATCTTGTTTGTAGAATTCTTAGTGCATCTTCAAGAAACCCATTAGTTCATTTTTCTCATTGTTATCATGCAAGATTGCACCTATGATGCAAAGGTGGAAAGCTCAGCAATCCTGTGTAACATTCGAATACTTTCATGTTTTGGGTACCCTATGGTAAAAGTAGACCTCCAGATTATGGGTTGGTTCCCTTCTGATTCTCTAATAAACTAATGACTTTGTAGGAAAAGGGTTTTAAAAGACTTCCTAATAAGAGTACTAAAACTAGATCTAAATGTGCGGTGATGCACCTATATAATGATAAAACTTACAGAATGATTCACAGCTATCTCTGAGAACACTGTTTACACAGTTCAATAATAATGACTTAATCATAGAAATGTTTCTAGAGTAGGCAAAATAGCTTGCTCTTTTAAGAGGAAAATAAATCTTCACAGTTTCAAGAACAAAATGAAACAACACAACTCCAAACCTGTGATGGATGTATAATAATGAACGAGACAAATTTAAAGGTTTTAATGGTTTAAACACAATAACTTCATCAAATCACTCATGAAAGCACTTGCATTAATCTGAAAAGGTAATCTTGATGTATTCTAAATGGAAATAGAAGGAAAATCACTGCACAAGACCAAAAATGAACCTATAACCTGATGTATTGTATAGATCTAAAAATGAGTTACAAACAAAAACTACCTCTCTAAAATGTGTAAGAGAGAATAGAATGCAAGAACTAAGAAAAACCTAAGTTTTTCTCCCATATATAAAAAATGAACCCTCAAGTGCATGGAAAAGGCACTGCAGTTCAACTCAGCATCAAAAATATCTCCACAAAACTCTCTCATGAGTAGAAAAGAAAATCCTAAAAAGAAGGGCTATAACTGATCCAATTTGAGCTAAAATAGCTCCAAACCAAGGCTTAAATTTGACAGTTGTCTAGCTATATTTAAAGATTTTAGCTGTAAAATACAATAAAAATAAATATTTGACTGTATTGATATACAAGTAATTTATTTTAAAAATTGTAAAAAAAACAATTAATATGAAAATCTGACTGTATGTATATGTATATATATATATCTCTTAGATTTGTTTTTTGATAGATTATATACCAAATTTTTAGATTTGTTTTTTATGAATATAATTATATATTCATTCTAAATATATATCTTTTAGATTTGTTTTTTAATAGAATATATCCCAAATTTTTAGATTTGTTTTTTATAAATATAATTATATATTCATTCTAAATTATATAATATATATATTTTTTCCATTTATTTTAATTTTTTTTAATAGGAACTTCTATTATTTAAGAAATAGATTTGATACAAAAACATGCACAATTGATTCCAGAAGCACTTGCATATTACTTTTATGGACTGTGAAAAACTCATGCCTTCAATAGATTTGTTTTTTTATAGAATATATTCATTCTAAATTTCTAGTTTTTTGCTTTTATTTTTAAATTTTTTAATAGGAACTTCTATTATTTAAGAAATACATTTGTTTTTTTTAGAATATATTCATTCTAAATACACTTTATATTCACTTGGTAAAGCATTCACCCATTTGGGTTTTTAATATGGATGCGTAGCTAGACAAGCTCCAACTTTATATATAAAATTTTGATTTGCATTTAAAAAATTAATTGTCACATGATAGGAAATACTCAAGACTAAACTGTAGGAAAAAAATCTCTTGACAACCAAGGTGGACTATCAAATTTAAGCCCTGCTCCAAACTGCCCCTCTCTATCAATTTGACCATGTGGAACTTCAAACCCCTCCAAGTTTGACCAAAAAACATGCAAAAGATCCCAAAATAGCTTAGTTAACTCCATCTCCTGATTTTGCATGACTTTTGGATGAGGAAACAATGTGAACAAGCAATAAAGTAATCAAAGTGACTTACTTTACTATATTTTATAAATTTGTTCTATCTTTGATTTATACAACTTTGTGACAAATAATAAAGTAATTTATAATTGCATTACTTTACTATTTACTTACATTAGTTTATCAGTTGCTAAGTCATGCAAAATGAGGGTAATTATTTTTAAAAGGTTTTAAAATAAAATAATAAATCCTTATAACTCCCCTTTGATTTGCATAATTACATCATGCATCCTATGATGATGCCAAAAATATTGCTCCAAGCATACAAAAGTCAAAAAATATCATGATTTTAATCCCTTATATCTCCCATATCATTATTCATCACATCTCAACTCACATTCAAAACTCAATGTCAACACATTTTATGACTCCCATGCCATCACATACCCTACCTTTGCATTATCATCTTTATTGACTTTGAAGAAAAAAAAGCAGTAATAATAACCCTTTCAGGCTTCTCTCACTTGTGCACTAGGTATGATGAGTGTAAGTTTTGACCACGAGCATGCATTTTTGATAATAATGATTTCTTAAAAATAAGATCAAAAAAGCCCATAACTCGGGCTAGGGCTTTCGACCAAAAGGAAGCTGAAAAACCTAAAATCCTTATCATTTTATTTTGTCTTCTCCTCTGTTGCTCAAAGCCCGCCGGCATGCAAGGGTTTCTTCTGTTATTTCTGGAGGCATTCTTGAGGTTTATACTATTGCTTCTGAGCTATTCCCAACATTCTCGTGCTCAGGTAAGTCCTCTTTCTTTGTATTTTGCATACTTGCAAGAAAAAATGGTAAAAAATACATCATTTTCTGCTCCTGTAGCTGCATTTGTTCTGCTTTTTTGCATAGTGAAATCATGATGAAAGAAAGACTCCTCTTTTGCTTCTGTGTCTGCTCCATTTTTTCTCTATTTTGGCATAAATAAACAAGAGAAGAAAGGCAGCCTTCCTACTAGTATTCTTTGTAGTTCATTGTATTTTGCTTTGCATATTCTTCTCTCCTCTTGTTCGGCCTCCATGGCACAGTGACTGCGAGGGTTTTATGAAAAACTCTTAAAAGAAGAGAAACTGTAGATTATGTTTCCTTAAATGCTTTGTTCCTTCACTCATGCCATGACTGCAACATGATGAATATGTATAGCCATTTGATATAAAGAGGTAAAAAGTCTTACTTATTGTGAGTAAAGCCTAGTAGGGTTGGTAAAAAAATATTTCATTTTTTCTTCTCTCTGTCACAAAAGGTACCACTGTTCCTTATCATTTTGTTTACCTCCTATATTTACCGGTTTAGACCTTCATTATGATGATATGATGAAAAGAGACCTTTTGTCTTATTTGTTACAAACCCTACTATGGTTTCACCTACTCCTTCATTATGCTCTTCAAATAATGTTTTCTCTTTGCTTAGTGGGGACAATCTCCCTAAAAGAAGGACTGTGACCTTATTTTCATCTTCTGCTGCTCCAAGGCACTCACATATACACTATAGACATTACATCCATGATGTGGCTATGGAATGAGTCTAAAATATTTGCTATCTTTTGTATTTCTTGTAGATAAACATATCATTTCTATTGCCTTTGATGATTTTCTACTTCTTTTAGAGGGTTTATATATAGGGTTTTCTTTCATCTCATTTTCGTAACTATGGTGCAGGCTTCTCTGCTCTAATAAAGGTAAACATTATAAATCTTTACTAAGCCTCGACCACTATTCTTTGTAAGAAAATACTCTATACCTTGAAAGGGCCTCCAATGATGGCTAGGATCCTTCTACTGTAGGGTTTGGCATGAAATACACCTGAACCTATAACAATCTTTTGAATGGTTACTTCACTCGGGTTAAACTTCACAATCTTCACCACTTTTTGTGACCTTGGAGCTGTTTTAAGATAGTAATACAGTGCTCATATATAACTGCAACTATAAATATTTACATTCTATTCATGATGTCATGGCTGTGATTGTTCTAACCTCCAACTGTCATGGTTGCTCCTTGCTAATGTTATGATTGTCTTCACAAGAAATTTTCCTTTTATAGATTATATCAAGATCTTGAGGTCATGTAGATCTCTCATAAATTCATTCCTCGCTCAACCTGCATTGGAAGAACTTGACTCACCTTTTCCCTCAAGTTGTGAATACCTTTCACTGGTAAACTATGAACAACTCTCCACAAGCACCCTCCATGTAGCAAATGGAAAAAGCCACCACCACAACTAACTCATCAAGGCTTCCAAACACTTTGGCTTTGCTCATATAACCATGGTTTGATATCTTCAATGGGAATAGTCTCTTTGTTACTGTATTTCAGTCATATAAGGGTGCTAACATTAGGACTACTCTTTTACTCTTATGGCAGATGTTGTCAGGCTAACTGTTGCCACTCATATCAGTGATGATCATGAGGGCACTATATCTTTGTGTTTATGCAAGGTTGTCTTTAAATGTTCCTTAATACATTATGACTGCTTTTGGATCCTATATTATCCTTTATCACTGCTCCATGAGACTTTGTCCTATTTAGCATGATATTCCAGTGTTAGAGACTACTCCCTTTGTGATTGGCATTTCCTTGTCACCCATTTGCCTTCATCATCATGGTTACTCTGCTTTTCCTTGTCCCACTTCTTTTGAGATCCTCTACTTTCATGCTTGCAATGATATTACACACTTCCATCAACCATATGAAGTGATTTCCTTGAATGAACATGTATCTAAACCAAGATGTATATGCTATCTCAGTAATTGCCTATCTTCTAGAGCTATATGTATATTACTTCTTGACTACTATATGTTCCCGTTTGGCTAATTCATGCTAGCATAATAGTGTTGGAATAGTACTGCACCTTGATTACTATGTTGAATTGTTTTGAGTTGCATATATCACCTTAAAAGTTGTTTTGACATCACTTCCTAGTCCTATTTTGGTGAAGAGATATGGGGTATATGGTAGCTATATGATGAATAAACTGCCATTAGGGTGACTGTCCCATTCATGATGGCATTGTGAGCTCCTCTTTGGCAGTCCTATTCACTCTATTTATGATTTCTTTTACATAGAAGACAGTTGATATGAAATGACACATAGGTACAGGGCTGTTTTTGGAATATATGACTGCTCCATAGCTAATAACATGCTTCTTTGATTGATGGGACAATCATCTTAATGACTAATTTTTGTCCTATGGCTACTTAATGAATTCAAAAATAATTTTACATCTCATTCACAGCAAGAGGTGGTAAATACCTGATCCTATTTGCTGTTCCATTATGCATTTCTACCTGTAATGCTCTTGATAGGACTGTCATGCCTTGATATTGATCTATTGTTGGTTGTTCTACCTTGAAGGCTATCTCATGATGTATTGGTTTGTCACTGACTTTCAATCAGAATATGCTTTTATTTATTGACTTGAAAGTCTTTGCTTATCTTATATCCTCCTTAAGATCAAGGGGTAGCATGTTGGGCTCAACCCTTGTGGGAGACATATTTTAATCCACATGCTGAAATGTCTTGCATAATGACTATACCTATACCTACACATTGCATTAACAAGTTAGATAAAATAATGAATACAATACTCATGTGATGATTTGATCTTTCTGGCTCTCCTTCTTATTGATCCAATGCTTCATGATATGTGATGTATTTCTGTTGGTAGGGCATATAAGGTATTCATATCCGGATCTCTAACCAATTGTTTACCATGATGCAGGTTCACTTGGAGATTAGGAGAGGAGGAGCAAGACAAAGAAGATCCAACCAAATCTATCTCAGGAAATGATGGATATGCATCCTCCTTTATGCTTCTTTTCATTTCTTTTAACTTCAGATGCATAACATATATTATGTTGCATTGGTTAGCTACTCCCACAGATTGTGTGGGACCATTGATTACTCTTTTCTTTCCAATGAATAAAAATACAATAATTGCAATTCTTTGTATACTTTATTGTGAAAATGAATGAAATATTTTTGCACTAAATGAAGGCAATGTCTTGAGTCCAATATGTAATTTTCTTTATGTCTCTTTACTCTGAACAACACAACTACATTCAAACCTTTCTCAAACACTAAAAAATATGCCATGGTTTAAGCACAGCAAGAATGTGTTAGAATATTCTTCACCTCAAATGTAATAAACCGTTTCAGCTCTGCCAATTTGAGTTGTAGGTGAAAAATTGGTAGCACTCATCTTAGAAAGTCTTCTTCTTGCTGCCATGAGTCCTAGTACTAGGGTCCCCCTAATCAACATTCTTAACCTATTTACCCTTCCCTTTAATTCTTTGATCCTTAATAACACATTCATTTTGCATGGAAATCCCTATGATCACCTATTCTTTGTGGAGCTCCCTCAACTTTTTGGTCAGAATCCTAATATCCTCCACACTGTTATGGATGGTGCATTGACTAATTTTGACAACCTTCTCCATGTTTTGGTTAATTTCTTGTAACTCCTCTAGGGATACAATTCTCAAATCATAATCCTTCTTGATGTTACTCAAATCATTTTCAATCTTGTCCATCTTTGGGATTGCTTCCCAACCTTAAGATATCTTTGTCCAGGTCATCGTTGACCTCCTTGCTACTACCAAGTCTATCTTACATTGCACACAACTTAACATTCAGCCTGTTAATCACAATGAAATACCATTTGGTCATCTTGTGTTGATTGGATACCACCTCCCTAACCAAGCCCAAGACTTTAGATAACTCTTCCTTGTTGGCTGCATTAGACACCAAAAAGGAGAAGTCAGGAGGTAAGTTAGGTGTAGGATCAAGAATGAAGGGAAAGGGGATACCAATTCTTGGTTCCTCCATACCACAACCATGAACCCGATCTCTCCTATTACTAGTTTTAGTACCATCCACCTAACCAATCATCTTGTTTATCTCCTTATCCATTTTGAGCATCTTCCCCTGACCAATTTCAAAACCAACACTCTAGCTTTTCCCCTTGTTGATAGTGGAATCCTTAACACTTTGACCTTTCATACCAGTCTCATCCTCCCTATTCCCCTTAATCTCCTCACCATTCTGGGATCCTTCAAACTAGGAAACCTTCCTCTTACCTTTTTATTCTTTTTGTAGGTCTCCTTCATAATTTTCCTTTTCCTATTTTTTAAGGTGTTCACTCCAACCTCTAGTCTAAAGGGGGTAGGAAAGACTTCCACAGAAGCCCCTGACTCTTCCTAAACATTCCACTCCTTATCAGTATCATCCGCCTTAGTTTCAGTTTAACTAGTTATAGAATAATTCACAATTGTTAGTTTACCATTTTTCTTCCTAAGAAGTTTACCTTTAGTAACAAGGTTCGAGGCCTAAGCTTTCATATATTCCATGATTAAAAAAATGATCCCTTCATGGATTAACTAAGGTTTTTTTTCTATTATCTTTTATAGCATAGTCCATGGAAGCCAACAAATAGAAAGGAAAAGAGATAACCATTTTGTGGCGAAAGTGATTTAAAAGGGTAAAATGATAGTTGTAAATAGTAGTAAATCTTCCCTTAAGGGAAATGTAACTCTTTATGACTTCCGTCACCTCTACCTAGATAGGTTTGATGGAGTTGTGTTTGTAACTTGTAGACTGGAGCTTCACCAACTTGCTTCTCTCCTTCCCTTTGAAGAATTGCTTAATCACTTCCTCTCCTGCCCTTCAGTCTTTACAAACCTTTCTAGCATTAGCAAAGAGGCCAATAATATGAGTAATCAAATCCTCACTTATAACCAATTCCTAACCATAGGCATGTAGATTGTGATTCTTCCATCCCTTAACAAACATAATAGTCGTCACCAGATCATAACCATGCAATTTCTCCATATAGGGAACTAATCCCCCTTCCTCCACAATCTTTAAAACATGTGTATTTCTGTGGACCCCATCATGGGATAAGGGATCCACCTGACTCCTGTCACCACCCATTGTTTTCACAATTTATCTTAACTCTTTCCTCTAGATCAAACTCTCAAGATGAAAATGGATTCTATTCTAAACTCTACAAATGGAGCTAATAAGGAAAGTGCTAGAAACACTTAGAAATTGTGTGAGACTGTCATCAGTCCTCACAAACTTGAACTCCCAATAATGCATATCTCTAATGGTATTCATGAGAAATAATTGTTTGAGCTTCGATGGGAATAGAGGAGTACTCTTCCCATTGTTTTAATAATTGGAATTTAACCCCTTCATTGGCAAAAATGTCAACAACTCCATTGCCCTCATGGAAAATGTGAGAGATAGCTATGACATTGAAGGTGTCCACCATACTAAGGGAGTCCCTAATGAGAGTGTCAATAGTCCAACTAGGACTTTGCTCTTTCTTATGAAATTGGATAATGTTGAGGGAGTCTCCCTTTATCCAAACTTTTTTGAAACCTTTTGAGAAGGCCATTTTGATCCCATTATAGGTCATTGCATCTTCAACATAGTGGTTGGTTTGGATACCCAAAGGGAGTGCCACCACTAAAATAAACTTGTTATCATCTCTTAACACTCCCCCACTACCAGTTGGCCTCAACTTGGCCTTAGCCACCCCATCAAAGTTAAATTTAACCCACCCAAGTGGAGGAGGCTTCCAAACCACATTTTCCTTGGAGCCCTTAAAAGGAATTGAAATGTCAAATTGTAAGTTCTAATCCTTAATGACCTACAAATCATACTCTAAAAATGCAATTCTAGGGCCTTTCGACTTCTTTTCAGCAATCCCAAGAAATTTTCCTTGATAGCTATAATAATATTTACAACCACCCCTTCTTCATTAGAGTGTTTTTCTCTAAAGATCCTATTATTTATTTATTTCCAACTACCCCCAACAATATGGGGGATCATGAGATTCCACAAAAATTTAAGGGAAGGGTTTGAGGTAGGGGAAGGCCATTGCTTAAACAAATCTTTAACAAAATTAGGAAACACCCAAATAAGATTCCAAAGATTTAAATCTTACCCCAAATAGATCTAGAGAAGTTGCATTTGACAAGAAGATGAAAAGAGCTCTCTGTATCAGATTCACAAAGGACACATCTATTTGGCAAGGCAAAACCACGTTTGCAAAGATTCTCAATAGTGAGAACTTTATTTTATACTAATATCCATAGAAAAATGTTAACCTTGGGGATTATTGTCAGATTCCAAATCTTGGCCCAAAATGGGAGCAAATCCATGATTACATAACTGCATTTGAAATCTAGAGGCCATAGAGTAGTCACCATGGGTAGTTTTTACCCATATCAATTCATCTTCTCTAGACATGAGAGGTAAGTGTATATGAGATAGAGCATTCTAAAAGTCAACTAATCTCAGATCAACAATCTGAATATTATTCCAATCCCCATTCTCAATATAATCTACCACCCAAATACCAAACCTATTGGTGCAAAGAGTTTGAAACAGTTGAGCCCACTCCTGATTAGCTAAGGGTGAATGACCAAACCATGATTGTCCCATAAATAAATAGATTTCCAATCACTAGTTTTCCACTTGATGCCTTGTTGAATGATAGATATGCTATTATTTATATTCTTCCATATGTTGGATCCCCCAAGGAGAGCATTGCTATTCAAAGATTCCATAAAATTACAAAAACCCACCAAGTATTTATTATTCATAATATTAGTCCATTCATTTTTTCCTTTACGAATCTCCAGACATTTTTTGCCAGTAAGGCCATGTTGAACTCCTTAATTTTTCTAATGCCAAAACCACCCATTTTTATGGGTCTACAAACTTGATCCAAGACCAATAAGGGAATTCTCTTTCTTTCATCTGATCTGGCCCATAGGAATTTCCTTTGGATCTTCTTAATTTTATCGATAAATTTCCCTGGCATTCTGAATAAGTTGATAGGATAAACTAGCATATTCTAGAGTAGTTTTAATTAGTTGAATCTTACAAACCTAACTTAATAAAACACTTTTCCATCTAGCAAGTTTTGATTGGAATCTATCTAGAATCCCCATCCAAAAGGCTTCAGGGATCTTGTTGTCACATAGGGGCAAGCCTAAAGAGTTTGAGGGGAACACTCCCATGTTACATTGGAAGATTCTAGCAATCTTCAGTTCCTTAGGAGCGAGAGTATTCATGAATAAAATAGTTCTTTTAGGGAGGCTAATTTTCTATCCAAAGGCCAATTCATATCTTTGCAAGACCGATTTGACAATCCTAGCTTCAAAGACCAAAGCTTCTCCCATAATGATGGTATCATCAACAAACTATTGATGAGAACACAAAAATCCAACAAAAAAGGGGTGAATCCCCTTTAACACACCATCAATAATAGCCTTTTGCAAGTTCTTTCCTAGTGCCTCCACCATTATGACAAAGAGAAAAGGAGAAATAGGTCTCCTTGTCTAACACCTCTAAAACATATGAAGAAACCTGAGGGGGATCCATTAACAAGAACTGAGAACATAGGAGAGGAGAGCATTTGGGATATGAGGTCCAATAATTTCATCCCAAATCCAAATCTAACCACCACCTTGACAAGGAACTACCAATTAACTCTATCATAATATTTCATAAGATCAAGCTTTAGGAAAAAACCACCTTCCTATTAGCAGAATGTAAATGGATATTTTCATGCACAGTAACAATAGAGTAAAGGATCTACCTCCCCTAAACAAAACCACTCCACTAAA
Organism: Cunninghamia lanceolata; assembly: GCA_027924645.1. Classification (NCBI taxonomy): domain Eukaryota; kingdom Viridiplantae; phylum Streptophyta; class Pinopsida; order Cupressales; family Cupressaceae; genus Cunninghamia; species Cunninghamia lanceolata. The sequence goes on along the minus strand of BSBN01000846.1, from coordinate 3,188,849 downwards.
TTGAAATACTACCAGGGAGAACTAGCTGCAGACAGAGAGCAACCACTTTCAAAAAGATCTTATAAATAGAGTTGCATTTAAACTTATAGGACAAAACTCTGCAAACACATTAGCTCTAGGCTTCTTAGGAATGAGGGATAAGAAGGTAGAGTTGAGTTCTTTAAGTAATTTTCTACTTCCAAAGAACTCTTTGGTGGCATCCGACACATCTTTCGCCACGATATCCTAGAAAGATTGAAAGAAGAAATGAGGGAATCTAATAGGCCCAGGCACTTTATTCCCTTAAAAAGAGACTATAGCCAGCCTTATCTCTTCATCAAAAGGAATGCACATCAAATATTTATCATCCTCCTTAGATAAAATTTTGGGAATAACTTCTAGAATTTGATTTTCAACATCTTGGTTTAGGTTGGAATCCTCCTTCAAGAGATCAGAGAAAAACTCCATGATAGCCTTTTGAATCTCTCCCTCCTCTTTTAACTCGGATCCATTAGCTTATATAACTTTGATTATATTGGTTTCCTGGTGTTTAAGTGTGGAGAGGTGGAAAAACCTATAATTCTAGTGCCCACTTTTGAGCCACATAGCTCTAGAATGTTGCTTCCAGAAATCTTCTTCTTTGGTTATGATATCATGGAATCTAGAAAGATCATTTTCCTATTTAGATAAAGTAAAATCCATACCTTTTCCTTGAATTTCTTTTTGAACAACATCAAGGATATTCTTAATGCTCCCCTTAATCTTGAAAATTTGGCTGAAGGAGTCTTTATTCAACTTCTACATATTGGACTTAACATTAGCCAAATTTTTAGCAACTCTGTACATGGTCAACTCCTCAAATTTTATCTACCACCATTCATTGATTTTATCCTTCAACTCCAAGTGATGAAGCCACATATTTTCAAATCTCAAAGGAAATTTCTTCTTCTTCCCAATTCTATCCACAACAAAGGAGATGGGAAAGTGGTCCAAACCAAGTCTAGTAACCATCGACAAAGAACAAGAGTAGGAGGTAAACCAATCCATAGAAATCAATGCTCTATCAATCTTCACTTGAATAAGATCATGCCCCAGTCTAATATTTGACCAAGTAAAAGAGGCTCCCTAAAGATCCAAATCAAGAAGAGCCTGATCATTCACAAAATCCATCAGATCCATTATGTTGTCCATAGGAATTTGGGATCCACCCATTTATCATCATCCTTCAAGGGTGTTGTTATATGGAGCCTAATCAGACTCAGAGGTTAAATTTTCCCCACTTTTATCGGCATGGTTTCCCCCTAAATAATAAAACCCTATTTTTGTAACCAACTTAAGGCTTGATAAAAGCAGCTAAGGGTTAGGGTTTCTGTTTATGATGTATTGTAGCATTTTGCAACGGTATTGAGTTGTAGGGATTGCTGGTTGTAATTGGTTTGATTTACTGGATAATAATATTGGACTCTCTATTGGTGGATGTAGCCCAAGTTTGGGTGAACCACATTAAAACTTATCTCTTGCTGTTATTATTTTTGTGTATTTTCATTCCTCTATTTAATCTTTATTTGCATTTAATTGATATCTTCTACTGTCTAACCCTAAAAAGTGGTATCAGAGTAGGTTGTGTTTGATTATCATCTCCAGGAAGGTCTCACGGTTGAGTGGGGGTCTCACGATTGAGTGGGAGCAATGGCTGATGAGGGTAAATTGAAGGTTGATAAATCTAATGGGTAGAACTATCAGTTATGGAAGATGAAGATGGAGGATTACCTCCATTAGAAGGATTTATGGAGGCCATTGGAAGGAGTATCCAAGAAACCAGTAGGAATGACAGATGGGGATTGGGAACTTCTAGATAGAAAGGCACTGGGAACTATTCAATTGTGCCTGGCACCATCTATGGCATTCAATATAATAGAAGCAAAGACAACAAGTGAACTGATGAAAGTTTTGGCTAAATTGTATGAAAAACCCTCAGCCTCGAATAAGGTGTTTCTCATGAAGCATTTGTTTAATCTGAAAATGATTGAAGGTGGATCTGTGACAAATCATTTAAATGAGTTTAATACAATTGTCAGTCAGTTAACTTCTATAAAAGTGAAATTTGATGAAGAGGTGAGGGCTCTCTTGGTTTTATGTTCTTTGCTAGAAAGATGGAATAGCTTGGTAATGGATGTAAGTAACTCTGTCTCTAGGTCAAACACTTTAAAATTTGATGATGTTTGTTTTATCCTTAGCAATGAAATGCGATGGAAAAGCTCAGGAGGGTCCACATCAGGTAGTGTTTTAAATGTAGAAAGTAGGGGCAAATCAAAGGAGAGAGGAAAAGGTTCTGGAGGTCATGAGAAGTTACGAGGAAAATTAAAGGATAAGAGATCCCAATCCAGAGGACAGAAGGATTGCTGGTACTGTGGGAAACTAGGTCATTTGAAGGAAGATTGCTAGTCTCGGAAGAATAAAGGAGACAAACAAGAAGGTAATAAGGAGGCAAATGTGGTAAGTAATAAATATGAAGATGATGCTTTGATTCTTTCCCTAGATAATGCTAATGATTTATGGGTTTTAGATTCAAGGGCCTCATTTCATGCTACTCCCCATAGAAGTTATTTTCTTGATTATGTCCAAGGGGATTTTGGGCTGGTTTATTTGGGAGATAACAAACCCTGTCGTATTGTTGGAAAAGGAAGAATCAAGATTAAGTTGTAGAATGGGAATCATTGGCTAGTACAAGAGGTAAGGCATGTTTCAAGGCTAAGTAGGAATTTAATTTTAGCAGGGCAGCTAGCTGATGAAAGTTGCATAGTTACTTTCAGTGATAACAACTAGAAGGTTTCAAGAGGTGCCTTAATAGTAGAAAAAGGTGTGAAAGTAGGCACCTTATATCTTTGTACAAGTCATACTATTTCTTCTACTTTAGTTGTTGCAGAGAAAAACCAAACATGTTCAAGAACAGTTGTTGCAAGGTCGCAGGGAAAGATTGAAACAGTTACTGTAGGTTCTGAGACAACGCTGTGGCATAACAAACTTGGGCATATGAGTGAAAAAAGTATGAAGGTACTTCATTCTAAGAAAGTTTTACTAGGTCTAAAATGTATTAATATGGATTTCTGTGAAAGTTGTGTATATGGAAAATAAAAGCGAGTCAGTTTTCTCAAGGATGGGAAACAAACAAAAGATGAAAAGTTGGAGCTTGTACATATACATGTATGGGGACCAGCTCAGGTATCTTCTCTCAGTGGCTCTCAATATTATGTTACATTCATAGATGATGCAACTAGGAAGGTTTTTATTTATTTCCTTAGGTAGAAATCTGATGTATTTGAAACATTTAAGAAATGGAGAAGCTTGGTTGAGAATGAGACAAGCAAAACATTAAAATGTCTCAGATCTGATAATGGTGGTGAGTATTGCAATAAATAATTTGAGGATTATTGTTCCTTTAATGGAATTCATAGGCAGAAAATAGTTCCAGGGACTCCACAGAAGAATGGAGTGGCTGAACGCATGAATAGGACAATAATGGGGTGTGCAAGGACCATGAGGTTGCATGTTGGGCTGCCTTTAAACATGTGGGAAGAGGTTGTCAACATTGTTGTATATTTAATTAATAGAGGTCCTTCAGTTCCTTTGGGTTGTAGTATTCCAGAGGAAGCATGAACAGGTAAGAAGGTGAGTTATTCTTTTCTAAAAACCTTCAGCTGTTAAGCATTTGCACATGTAGATTCTGAAAATAGAACCAAGTTGGATGTAAAATCAAAAAAATGTACCTTCATTGGATATGGCATCGATGAATTCAGTTATAGGCTTTGGGATTTTGAAAATTAGAAAATTGTTAGAAGCAGGGATGTTGTATTCAATGAGAAGGTGTTGTACAAATATCAGTTGTAGCAGTATTAGAAGAAAGAAAAGGATTATGCGGTGCTGGATGATACTCCAAATAGTGATGTTCTAGTGGTTCCTCATGCTTTGTAACAGCGACAAGAAATGTTAGATGGTCAACAAGGCTAAGTAGACCTCCTGAAAGGTTTTCTCCCTTTTTGTATTTTATTTTGTTAACAGATGCTAGTGAACCAGAAGGATATGTGAAGCTATGCAGGTGTATACAAAGGTTCAGTGGGAGCTTGTAATGAAAGAAGAAATGGACTCCTTGCTAAAAAATCAAACTTGGGAATTATGTAAGTTACCTGCAGGTAAAAAGACTTTACCCAACAAATGGGTTTATAGGTTGAAAGAGGAAGATGGAGATAAGAAAATATTTAAATCCAGGTTAGTTGTAAAAGGATTTGCACAGAAAAAGGGCATTGATTTTGATGAGATTTTTTTCTCTGGTTGTTAAGATGACTTCTATTCGTACTATTTTAAGTATTGTGGTTGTTGAAGATTTGCATTTGGAACAGCTAGATGTGAAAACTACCTTTCTCCATGGTGATTTGGAGGAGGAGATATATATGGAACAGCCCCAAGGATTTGAGGTCAAAGGTAAGGAGAAATTGGTGTGCAGATTGAAGAAGAGTTTGTATGGCCTGAAACAAGCCCCTTGGCAATGGTATTTGAAATTTGATAGTTTTATGGCTGAGCAAAGCTACATCTAGTGTAATTCTGACCAATGTGTTTATTTTAAGAGGTTGGATAATGATAGCTACATTATTTTATGTTTATATGTTGATGACATGCTTGTAGCTGGGTCTAACATGGATCACATAAGAGAGTTAAAATAGCAGTTAGCACAATCATTTGCTATGAAGGATTTGGAGGTAGCAAAAAAATCCTTGGTATGAAAATTTACAGAGATAGGAAGAATAGAAAATTGACACTATCTCAAGCAAATTATGTTGAAAAGGTGTTGCAAAGATTCCATATGGAGAATGCAAAAGATGTCAACACACCTTTGCCCAGTCATTTAAAATTGACTAAGGAGATGTGTCCAAAGACACAAGAGGAGGAAGATAAAATGTCCAAGGTACCATATGCTTCAGAAGTAGGAAGTTTAATGTACACCATGGTATGCACGAGACCAGATATTGCACATGCTGTAGGAGTCATAAGTAGGTATATGAGTCATCCCAGATTGGAGCATTGGAATGCAGTAAAATGGATTCTCAGATATTTGAGAGGTACATCTAATAAATATTTATGTTTTGGGGGATCTAATACTGATTTAGTAGGTTATGTAAACTCAGATTTGGCAGGGGATATTAATCCCAGGTGGAGTACTATAGGTTATGTCTTTACTATAGGTGGGATAGCGGTGAGTTGGATCTCACAGTTACAAAAGGTGGTTGATTTATCCACCACAGAAGCAGAGTATGTAGCTACAACAGAGGCAAGCAAGGAGATGATACAGCTGCAATATTTCATGGAAGAATTAGGCAAACAATAGGTTAACAGTTATTTGTTTACAAATAGCCAAAGTACCATGCATCTTGCAAAGAATTATGCCTTGCATTCAAAGACCAAACACATACAGTTGAGGTATCACTTTATTCGGTCGGTGTTGGATGATGGATAGTTAAGGCTGGAAAAGATACATACAGATGAAAATTTAGCAGATATATTTACAAAGGCAATGACAAGGGAGAAGTTGAGCTCCTCTTCAGCTTCAGTTGGTCTTCTAGACTGAAAATAACAAAAATAGAACAATAGAGTCCAAGGTACTTATTTCCAGTGGGAGCTACAGGGTCAATGGTGTTATGATCAGTCTCCAAGTAGGAGATTGTTGTTATATGGAGCCTAATCAGACTCAGAGGTTAAATTTTCCCCATTTTTATCGGCGCAGTTTCCCCCTAAATAATAAAACCCTATTTTTGTAACCAACATAAGGGTAAGTGCAAGAAGATGGGGGGCCAAAAAGTGGCCAAAATAATTTCAAAAAAATTAAGTCATAACGCAAGCACGTTATAATGCACTCACTTTATGACTTGCTATAAATAAATAAAAAAGTTTCTAATGTCATTTCATTTCTTTCTTTCTTCTCCTCTATGTCCGCGGCCTGCAAACCCTAGAAAGCATGCTCGCATTTTGCAAAACTCCATTCAACACAAAAACCTTATCGATTCATCCCCAAAATGCCGCCATGTCGTCGAGCACGCCAAAGGAGTGAGTTATATTTGTTTTTTTGTTTGAATTTGTTTCTAAATAGGTAGGTTTTAGTTGATTTTTGATGTATATTTCGTTAATTGTCAGGAAATGTTAATGCACCTCCTCCTCCTCCTCCTCCTCAAAATCCACAAAATCTTGAGGAGGAAATACCTATAGAACAACAACCTCCTCCATCCATTCCTCGACATGCCCCTGGAACACAAGAAAATATAATGGGGTAAATTGAAAAAAATAAAAAAGAAATTGAAGATATAATTGCAAGGTTGAAAGATCCTTCCACTTCAACCTTACATAGGTCCACGCTTGCTGAATCTCTTGAATCTATGTTATTAAATGTAGATTCAATTAGCAGTAAATAACTAGTTGGATGGATAAGAGGAGAGAGTTTAGAGATTATTATGTAGACAAGCTGTCATACTAAGATGTGAAAAAATTACAAATCACAAAATTAGACTTGTGTTCCATTTTCACAAACGCACAAACAAATCAACCTCCACCCATTACATGCAAGAGGTTCCCTATCCATTGGTGCAACAACCAAGCAATAAGGGACAATTTTGGGTAGAGGTGGTGGATGGTTTTTGACCATCCTCCATGCAATAATAATGAGGTCCCACAATACTTTTTGAGGAAACTCTACTGTGAGTTTGTCCTCAATAAAGTGCCAAACTATTTTGATATGCGGGACTTCCAGGGTAGAGGTGCAGGGTCAGCACAAGATAGATTAGGAGCACGTCTTGACCCATAACGGGTAGTGAGATGAGTAATCAGCAGACCAGCCCACGAGCATGTTTCTATCCCTTCCATTGTGAAGGAGAGTATTGAGGTCGATACACTTCAGTCCATTAGTGCCTTGACCTAGAGCATCATAGAGCATACCGGTCCTACAACACAGAGTGGGTTGGGAGATAGTGCGAGGAGTAGGGTCCCACCCCATACTTGTCAGACTTGTGGGTGAGCCTGTGGTTATGACCCCATGGATAGTCAGGACGCAGGTGCACAGGCTACATCTGCAGCTGAGTAGATGGTGATGACAAATACCCTCCTAAGTGAGACTTTCAGCCTTGATACTTAGGTAAATATTAGCAAGTTTATTGAATTTAATTTATTAAATTTCATTTTTGAAATGCAAGATTAACTAATTTAAAGTGATGATTTTAATGAAATTTCAGGGTCATAGTGTCGATGCAGTTTTCAGTGGTTCTCCACCTGCATTTTACACTAGATCATCTACTGTCGAGGTATGTAACTAGTAAACAATTATAAATATTACATGTGAATAGCATCGTTATATGAATGGTACTCTAATATCTGATTTTGGATGTTAAATATGTTAATACTGTAGATTTCACGACAACACCTGCCAGCGGTGGTGGACTTCAAAGCTTTATGGAGGTAATAAAATAAATAGTTTAATGAATGAATTGTACTTACTAAATTTTTGTAGGTGACTTGTGTGCTTTATTGTGTATACTTCCATGTTTAGATGAATGTGTGTGTATGTTAGGAGCCATGATTTGCATCACTATTATAGTTTTCGTAATTGAATAATGTTGTTTTATTTCCAGATGATGCAGGCTGCGGAGACACCTCCCCATGTTCATAGGGCAATGGAGCAGGGTGTGGCCTCTGCGATTCATAGCTCCATGGCATTGACAGGGGTATGAGGCAAATTAGTAAATTTCAATTTACATTCATTGTTATAGTTGTCTATTTTTGAAAAATCAAAAGATTATTGATTTGAAGTTTAATTTCTATCTGGATGGTTTCTATAGGACATGACATCACCAGGGCCTATTCCTGCTACTGAGGCAAGCGAGGAGATAGATTATATGTTAGCGGTAAGTGATTATTTTGTTAAATGTTTCATTTTTTATAACATGTAATTTCTATATATTAATGTCTATACTTTTTATTGTAACATGTAAAGATGCAGGAAGACCTAAATAGGAGGAGTAGCCCTCAGGTTCATAGTAGACCACCCACATGCACGTCTCCATCCCCTAGAAGATCAAAGGCTGCTCGTGATTTATTCTCTTCACCAGCCAGAGGGGAATGAATTTTTATTGTGTTCCTTTGTTGTATGCCTATATGGCATTTGTGGACATATATTTTGTATTGTACATAGTTGACATTGTATGCCTATATGGCATTCTTGTAAGCCTATATGACTATTTTGTATATATGTTGTACTTATATCGACAGATATTGATGTATGCCTATATGGATATTTGGCTAATACAAATCTTTTTTATTGATGGCGTCCATACTTGCATTATAAATCCACATTTGAATGGATATTTGTAGATGGCTACTTCAAATATTTAAAGTCCAATTGATTACATAGGATGTTTGTTGATCCAATAAGCTAGCTATTTTTATTCAAGTATCACCTAAACCTCATTTTGGAACTAAAAGGTAAAAGTTGTATTTAAAAAAAAAAATGAATCATCATGTTGAATAGAAAATATTAATATTCTTTATGAGTAGCATAGAATGTCAACTATATGCAATACAAAAAAATGAATCATCATGTTATTCTTTATGTTTGAGATCCTGAAAATGACTAAGTCTGGTAGCCTGATATCCTGAAATACTAGGATGAATATCCAAGTCATTAGGATGATTGCACCTTGAGAAAAAGTCATTAAGATGAGCGCCTAAAGGAGACTTTCTTAAACATTCAAACATTGAGCAACAAGCATGAAGGGTTAAGGCACAATTTACAACTCATAAAGCCTCAAAATGGTGCGCAACTTACAAAGAGCATTCATTTAAGACAAGGCGCCCATTAACACCTATTCCACCATAAAAGTGCACCTAAGGTGGAAGGAGAACAAGCCTCTGGTAAGTGAAACGCACCTATTGTTTAAACCACTTCATTATGGCACCCTAGCGTGAGGAGGAGTATATAAGTCAATAGGAAATGGCACCTATAATGCAAATGAAGGACTAAGTGGCATTTTCAATAAGCATCAATTCACCTTGAGCTTTCAATAAATACATCAAATTGAGCCCCATAAGCCTAGATGCCCTTTGCCTGCAAAAGAACCTTGTATCGACGTCAAGAGTTGGTCGTATCGGCGTATCGGCAGACCTTGGTTAGGCTTCACCGATAGTGGTCTATCTTGCTGACAAGTGTGGTTTGAAGTCAAAGACATCGATGTCTCAGAAGATAATCCCATCTACGCATCGGAAGAGCAGTTGAGAGATTCGCCGATGAAGGGGGTCACACTGACAGTTGAAATCCATCGGTGTATCAGCCCAACAAGATTAGAGTTCACCGATGTTTGGAGTCTCACCGACGGGTGTGGTCCGAAGGTTGTCATTCATGAGATCAGTGTGTCGGCAGAAGAGTTTTTGAGTGTGCCAATGGTATTAAGTCCTACCGATAGGCGAGGGACTTAGAGTCTCGTATCAGAGTGACAAAGACATCGGTGTGAAAGGATATAAAGTCATCGATAGTGGTCTGTCTGACCCATAAGAGTCAATGATGGGATGTTTGTCAGAAGTGAAATCAAACAGAGTCATGGTGGCATCAGCCTATCAGCCGATGAAATTTTAAGCTCACTGATGGTATGTTGTCTCGCCAATAGTGAGTTCGAAGGTTCAAAAGTTGATAATTCTATGCTTCCATTGTTTTTAGACAAGTCAACAATAAAGTGAAATACAGAGTATCTAACCCTCTCTTGAGCAATCTACCTCCTAGGCACTCAACATTGAGGAAAAACTTCATAAAAATGCCTATCTCTTTCTTGGCAAGTTTTATTATTTTGATGGTTCTAACTCATATCTAGAGAACTTCTCACTAAGGTGCCAAAATAAGTTTAACCCAACTAAAGCAAGAAAATGCACCCAAGATGATTTCAATCAATTGGACTAGGCCCCAATTTAGTGTTATTTTGACTCATTCACCCTCAAGGCGCTAAAGTATCATTCCTTCAATCAATCTAGTTTCCATGTTCCCATGTGTGATGTTCCAAGTAGGAGATAGCACCTAGGGTCTTTATCTTATTTTCAAAATTCTAATGATTCCAAACACTTACCAATAATCTCAAAAGATCCTATTATCCCTTAAGCGCTCAATCCTCTGATTTATCAAGGTGCTCAATCCTCTTCGAGGCACTCAAACTCATTCAAAGTGCTATCCTTTACTACTTCCCACTTCAAACACTCTAGGGTGCTCATAATTACTCCCATCACCAATCTTCCTCCTTAAAGCGCATTTGAGGACTTCTTCTTTATGCTAGGGCGCTAATATGAAAGTAACAACTCAAGGCACTATATGAAAGCTTGATCTTGGAAAGGCGCCTAAACTCATAATGTGAGTTATTTTATCAAATTTTCAATTTTAAGGTCTTTTGGCAACTCCTCTACCAAGGCGCCATTTGATGAGGTGTTTGAAGCTTGATTTTCCCCTTAGGTGCACAAACTTGATGTTCTTGACCCTACAATGTGCCTTGAGTCCCTAAGCTCTTACACTTATCATCTCTTATGCTACTTAGTTTCATCGCTCTCGTAAAGGCATTTTGAGGAGTATTACTCTTCAAACTCAATCTCTAGAACTAAGGCACTCAAGGGTGAGTAAATGTCCATTCTTCCAAGGCGCTCATCAAGGTATAAAACAACACACAAAGGTGCCAAGATTACTCCACTCAACCTCAAAGTGCTAGATCATATCTAAATTTACATAAGGGTGCCAAATCAAATTGTCACTCAAGGGCAAGTGCACTCGAAAGGTCATCTATCTTCAAACTCAACTTCCATTCCTCTAGGCGCTTCCTTGGGTAAGTTTGGATGCTCCCTTCATGCTTACGGTTCAAGTGGCTTTAACTCATTATAGAGACTTCTTCATCTAGGTGCAAATCATGATAGTTTCAAACACTTAGCTTTCAAGGCACCAGAAGATGATTGTAGAGGAGTGAAATTGCACCTTAATAAGCATTTACTTCATCATTGATGGATTTAAGTCATTGTATATGCTCATGAAGATTTACCTCACTCAATACTCCCCAAACTTATGGATCTAAACATGCTTTTTCTCAGGCGCTAAACTGGAGTTGTCTAGATGCACAAGTGTGCCTCCCTCAATGAAGTTCATTTTGTTAACTTAGTTCATCCTAGTGACTCAAGGGGTTGTTATATTCTTTAGGCGCAATCTTTCATAGACTAAAACATTCACTCCATGTTAAGGCACTCAAAGGAGGATCTGAAGATGGAAAATGGTGCCTTAAGTCACTTGTGTAAATTTTGGACTTTTAGGCAATTGCAAGATGTCTTGGAGGGCTCAATTCTTCAAGGTGCCCATTTTGTTCACCACTTGTAGCATCACTTGTTCAAGGTGCATGTTTAGGATTCTCCAGATGATGAAATGCTCCTTGACTCCCTAGGCAGTTAGACTCCAACTCTAGGCACATGATGATTTGAGCTAAAATAAGCATCTAAAAATCCAAGGTATTATTTGAGGCTTCCACTCCAAATTCTACCTAGGCGCTCACCTAGGGTGAAATGATTATCAAAGTGCACGTTAATCATTCCTTCCTCTACGCGCCCACTATCAGGATCAGGTCATCAAGGAGCTCTAAAACTCAAACACCACTGACCTCATCATGCAATAACCCCAAGACATCATCTAAGCTCAGTCAAACACACTAGAGTTCAAAAAAAGTAGGGGGTCCCCATTTGCAATGGGGCGATGTGTGATTTGGTCACAACAGGCACCTAGAGTGAATAGGCTTTCATCCTGACTATATACACTGCCTCCTTCTGACGATTTTTGGGGCAGTAGAAAACCTTTCACCACGGGCAAATGTCTTAGAGATATAAAAAACTGAGAGATGTTATTGTAGAGGCACTCTACGTGATCACGTTGCCTTAGACTGAATGTTTCTAAGTGACATGGTTTTTGAGTAACATCTCATCAAAGATTGCTGCCTTTTTACACTTTGGACTCTTCAGGGATATTGTCGGTACAATGTAGCTCAGACTGTTTCGACATGTTTGGGTGAAAAATAGGACCATGCCTAGCGTAAATGTACCCATTCAGACGCGTTGGAATAGTCAGGTTGGTTGCATTAGGAGTAGGACGAAAGTTACACCCCTTTGCAACTTTACACTGCCTCCTTTTGACAATTTTTGGGGCAGCAGAAAACCTTTCACCAAGGGCAAATGCCTCAGAGATATAAAAAACTGAGAGAGGTTATTGTAGAAGCACTCTACGTGATCGTGTTGCCTTAGACAAAATTTTTCTAAGTGACACGGTTTTTGAGTAACATCTCATCAAAGATTGCTGCCTTTTTGCACTTTGGACTCTTTAGGGATATCGTGGGTACAATATAGCTCAGATTGTTTCGACATGTTTGGGTGAAAAATAGGAACATGCCTAGCATAAATGTACCCATTCAGATGCGTTGGAATAGTCAGTTTGGTCGTATTAGGAGCAAGACAAAAGTTACACCCCTTTGCAACTTTACACTACCTCCTTCTGACAATTTTTGGGGCAGCAAAAAACCTTTCACCACGGGCAAATACCTCAGAGATATAAAAAACTGAGAGAGGTTATTGTAGAGGCACTCTATGTGATCATGTTGCCTTAGACAGAATGTTTCTAAGTGACACAGTTTTTGAGTAACATCTCGTCAAAATCGTTGCCTTTTTGCACTTTGGAATCTTCAAGGATATCGTCGGTACAATGTAGCTTAGACTGTTTCGAAATGTTTGGGTGAAAAAAAGGACCATGCCTAGCATAAATGTACCCATTCAAACACGTTGGAATAGTCAGTTTGGTCGCATCAGGAGCAGGACAAAAGTTACATAGCTTTGCAACTTTACACTACCTCCTTCTGACGATTTTTGGGGTAGCAGAAAACCTTTCACCATGGGCAAATGCCTCAGAGATATAAAAAACTAAGAGAGGTTATTGTAGAGACACTCTATGTGATTGTGTTTCCTTAGATAGAATGTTTCTAAGTGACACATTTTTCAAGTAACATCCTGTCAAAGATTGCTACCTTTTTGCACTTTGGACTCTTTAGGGATATCATGGGTACAATATAGCTCGGACTGTTTCGACATGTTTGGGTGAAAAATAGAAACATGCCTAGGGTAAATGTACCCATCCAAATGCATTGGAATAGTCAGTTTGGTTGCATTAGGAGTAGGACAAAAGTTACACCCCTTTACAACTTTACACTACCTCCTTCTGATGATTTTTGGGGCAGCAAAAAACCTTTCACCACGGGCAAATGCCTCAGAGATATAAAAAACTGAAAGAGGTTATTGTAGAGGCACTCTACATGATCACGTTGCCTTAGACAGAATGTTTCTAAGTGACACAGTTTTCAAGTAACATCTCGTCAAAGATTGCTGCCTTTTTGCACTTTGGACTCTTCAAGAATATCCTCGGTACAATGTAGCTGAGACTGTTTCGACATGTTTGGGTGAAAAACAGGACCATGCCTAATGTAAATGTACCCATTTGGATGCATTGGAATAGTCAGTTTGGTCGCATCAGGAGCAGGAAGAAAGTTACACCCCTTTGCAACTTTACACAGCCTCCTTCTGATGATTTTTAGGGCAGCAGAAAACCTTTCACCACGGGAAAATGCCTCAGAGATATAAAAAACTGAGAGAGGTTATTGTAGAGGCACTCTATGTGATCATGTTGCCTTAGACAGAATATTTTTAAGTGACACAGTTTTTTAGTAACATCTCGTCAAAGATTGCTGCCTTTTTGCACTTTGGACTCTTTAGGGATATTGTGCGTACAATGTAGCTTAGACTGTTTTGACTTGTTTGGGTGAAAAACAGGACCATGCCTAGCATAAATGTACCCATCAGGACATGTTGGAACAGTCAGTTTGGTCACATCAGGAGCAGGACAAAAGTTACACCCCTTTGCAACTTTACACTGCCTCCTTCTAACGATTTTTGGGGCAGCAGAAAACCTTTCACCACAGGCAAATGCCTCAGAGATATAAAAAATTGAGAGAAGTTATTGTAGAGGCACTTTACTTGATCATGTTTCCTCAGACAGAATGTTTCTAAGTGACACGATTTTTGAGTAACATCTCGTCGAAGATTGCTGCCTTTTTGCAATTTGGACTCTTCAGGGATATCATCAGTATAATGTAGCTCAGACTGTTTCGACATGTTTGGGTGAAAAACAGGACCATGCCTAGTGTAAATGTACCCATCTAGATGTGTTGGAATAGTCAGTTTGGTCACATCATGAGCAGGACACCAAAAATGCAAAAGTTGCTTTGTGCAACTTGACAACATTGACACTTTTTTTGCAACATGACTCAAAGACTCAAACTAACCCCAAATGACTCAAAGTGACTTAAAATCACCTTGATTTTGGTGCCCAATGTACATTATAGAGGTCGAGGTGCTCCTTATCATTCAAACATCTTAGATGAGCGCATAGGAAAGGAAAAAGCTCTAAGTTTCATCATCATGAGCGCCTAATATCAAGAGACTTTAATGGCTCAAACCTTAGCATGGAGTCCTAAGGCACATTTCATGTCTCCTTTCATCCATTTTGGCACCCTTATGTAGATTTTTCAACTTGATTTGGCACCCTGTATGTGAAGGAAGATCTAAAAGCATGAAAGTGGATGTTATATTGCAAGAGTTTGGATCATCAAAATTGAAAGAAATAAGTCTATTAAGCTTGGGCACCCTTGGTCTTCTTTTCATTCATTATGAGCGCCTTAGGAGAATGGTATATAGGTCATCATCATGATTGGGCACCCTGGATCTAGAGTGTTGGAGAGATCATCAAATGGTGTCTAAAGGAAGTAGGGTGAGTTATGAGTTTGGTCGCATCAGGAGCAGGACACCAAAAATGCATAACATGATGATGTAAAAATGTGTATATGTGTAAAAATGCAGGAGGAAATAAAAAAAGACAAACCTTACAAATTAATGCGCATACTTACAACTCAATGTAACATGACTTTACAAAATCAATGTGAATACTTACAAATTAATCTAATGAACCATCTAGGTCTTCTCTACTCTTTATTGTGTCAAGTATTGCTTCATGGTCAGACTCACGCACCTTCCACAATATTTTGTTCAAAGGTCTACCCCGATACTTTATCAAATAAACATTGGATGCCACGACAAGGTTTGAGTAATGAAGAATCTTTTGATGCATGTCAAAGTCGTGAAATAGCCAAATATTAACACTCTTATGTGTGTACCTTCTAAGCTATGTTCCAGTAATAACCACTGAGCCTGTAGGGTATTTGATGTTTTCTCCATCTGTAACAGGGGCCTCCAATTTCTTTTTGGCCTCAACACAACGACATAAGTAATAATCTGTTCCCTCTTCATTATCTTCATCTGCAATAACTGCATGTATGTGCCCTACATTGATATGTATAGCAAATTAGATGAAATTAGTCAACATTACAAAAACACTACAAAGTAAGATGACATTACCTGGTTGAACTAAATGAAATTAGATGCATATACGTGCTCTATATTACCTGGTTGAACTAAATCTGATATGTGGTCAAAGTCAACTGACGATTCCATCTGTGTTAGTTCCAGTGCCGTCGGGGGTCGATACGTGTCAAGTGGGCTAAGATAACTTAACTGCCATTCATCAACCCACTCCTTTGACTCGCACTCATCCCAGACTTGAATTGTACAGGAAGAACAAAAGCATGACATCTTTCATGTATGGATACTCCATGAACCTACAATTGAGCTTCTGAAAGAGTGCATCTCATTTGATCCTGTCAATGTACAACAATCCTCATATGGCGCAATGTTAGTATCATCTATCAACCAAAAAAATCTACGAACTGAAGACTTACCTTCATTACCTGGACCCATGGAAGCATGACAACACTCAACAATCAATTTTGCATCTGTCAACTTTGCATTATCTTTATACTTTAACTCTTCTCGTGCTATGGCTCTTTTGATACATGCTCCTGCACCATCATGCTCCTCCTTTCCATGCCCGGCCTCACAAAAATTCCACATATGTTGAATACCTATAAAATTATGCCTCCTACTTAGCCAATAGAAATTCTGCAAGTTCTTGAATTGTGACTCACAGTTATCCGACCATATGATATGTTGACTAAACGATATGCCCCTTCTAGCTAATTCATTGTAGAACACTTGAAAGCAACCTTGCACGAACTCTGTAGAATGCGTGTGATCATCACTAATATAGAAATTATACTCCCTTATGATCTTTCTGTCATCCTCTGTACTATCATTCACATGAATGAATGTGATGTACATAAATATAGAAACCTGTGTGGAGTTGTAATTGTGAGGGTAAAATAGTGCATCAATCAAATGAATAACAGATGACCCAAACATCAACAGAATAGAGAAACAAAGAAGATTCAAGTAAACAAAGCAATGAACAAACACAGCAAACCTCTTCCGTTTCGAAACTTCTGTTGTTCGCCTATCACGAATCGTCCTTTCGCAGATGAGATGAGCCCTCAGAGAGTGCAATCTTTTAAAAGCTGTTGGAGGAAGTCGATGGTGAACGGCTGTAGTGTGATATGCAATGAAGGTGAGCTCCAATGCAATAATGGTGATCTCAAGCTTGTGGATGACAAATGGGTGCCAAAGGCACGCTGGTGATATTTCTACAGAGTAACGATGTCAAAAGCCTGGATGATTAGAATGAAGGGATGAAGCTTCATTTATAGACCCGGAGGAATAGGAATCAACGGTTGAGAGAAGATATGAAGATCAATGGTTGAGGATGGTTGAGGAATGTGCAACCAGTGGAAATGTGCCAAGTGTCCTAGCTCCATCATGAAAGGTGGGATGTGACAAAACTGATTGGAGAGTTAACTCCATTGACTGGTCTGTTAACAGAATTGATTGATCAGTTAGAAGAGTGGATTGTGGAACTGACTGGATTGATTGAGGATTTGACTCAACTGACAGGTTAGTTAACAGACTTGATTGATTGGTTAACTGACCTCTGATTGGAGAAGAAATAGGCCATGTGGGTGAGGGAAAATAAGATAATTAAATATTAAATGTATTTAATTACATGTGCAACTTGATGAGGTGGACAAGGTGAGGTGGAAAAGGTGAGGTGTAAAGGTGACATGGAATTTTGAATTTAGAACTTTAGGATAGAAGAAATAGGATTAATTAAATAATTTATGATTATTTAATTGTGAAGGACTTTAGAAGAATTTTAATTTAAATAAATAGAATTTATTTAATTATGGAACAGTGAATCGATTAAATAAATTTAGAATATTTATTTAATTAATAGAAGAAGGGAATAAATATTTAGAATATTTATTTAGGATGATTTGTGTCATTTTTAGGCGTATACATTTTGCCCCTCTTTGATGCAATGCAGTTTACAGCGTTGCTTCAAAGAAATTGATAGTCTGAATGATGATACATGCCCCGGTTTGCCCCTGGTACAGGTCAAATGACGATAGGATGCCCCCTCGGGAGATTGGACGGGAAAAATGGCGAAAGTTTTGGAGACGGACGATCTCACGACGAGGAAGGGGTTAGGATAGGTTGGAGGAAAAGGGACGCGGTCAGGGATGCGGGAAGAAAACGGGAGGAAAAACGGACACGGGAAGTAGTCACAGTCATCACCTAGCCAGAATTAGGGTTTTGGAGGCTATAAATAGGAGCTGGGTCCACAAGAATAGTCATTTGCACACTTGGTTGATCTGGATTGGAGAAGGAGAGCTCAGAGCAAACCTAGAGCAGCATGGCGGCCAGAGCAGCAGACATTCCACGCGAGGAGCATCGATTCGAGCGAGTTCGACGATTCAGGCGGCCAGCAGAGGCAGGACCCCCGGTATGTGCTTCGAAAAAATTCTCCTAGGGTCGAGTTTAGGTGTCATAAATGCTCATAGAAAATAGGTGAAATGAATGCGCCGAAACGCAGAACGGCGCATATGCCTCGCGAAGCTGCGCTTTTGTGATTTCGCGGCGCATATGCCTGTTTCGGCGGCGCATGCGTGAAAGCTGCGCATGTGTTCGTTTTGGCGGCGCTTTCGTAATTTAGCGGCGCTTTTGTATTTTCGCCGCGCATGCGTGAAATGTAGCAGCGCATTTGCCGAAGTTGCGCATATGTGACTTATTGCGGCGCATCTGTAATTTAGCGGCGCATATGTTGCTTTATGCGGCGCATGCGTTAGAACGGCGCACATGTGGCATGTAGCGGCGCATATGTATTTGTGCGGTGCATACGTCGATTGTTGCGGCGCATATACCAGAAATGGCGCATTTACCACCTGTAGTGGCGCATTTGCTTGGGATGGCAAATTACTTAGCCAAACTGACTCGATTAGCGTCCTGTTTGACGCAGGAATCGATGAGCTATCTCCGAGATTGCAGGAATCTAGTCAAGAGATGTAGTGTGCTATTTTGATCAATTTGAAATGCTAAGTTTAGTTGATATAGTCCGATAGATATGTTGAGTATGGTATATGCGGTTTGAGACTGACGCCTTGCTTTGCGTGTTGGCAGGAGGAGATACGAGAGACATTGCAGTCGAGGGAGACGTTCCCTATGCCTCTATTGCAGAGACATATGTTGACGGAGGCTGACAGGGTGGCGCTTGGTGCCATGGGCCTAGATTATGTTTGCTTCATGCCCGAGGTGCGGGCGAACCGAGGACTGCTGACAGCTGCCGTGGAGAGATTCCACAGCGAGGACGGGACCTTCCACTTCCCTACTGGAGAGATGACTGTGACGTTGGAGGACGTCTATAGGATACTGCACTTGCCCGTGGTAGGCGAGTTGGTGGAGTACGACGCACAGCGGGACGCGGGACTCGCCGAGTGTCAGCGAGTATTCGACGATCCCGAGCTGGAGGGACAGGTCATCCCTTGGCAGGATATCTATGACTGCTACGACTACTTCCCTGGGATCGTGGCTGGACTGATTGCGGGCGTTGTATGCCCGGACAGGAGATCGCACGGGTTCCCCATTGGATGGGGCAGGATTATGGAGCGGATGGTGACTGAGGGCACTCGATACGCGTGGGGACCTTGCGTGCTAGCTCACTTATACCACAACATGCATCAGGTGGTGTACCACCGCAGCACGAGTCTATCGGCTGGGGTGCTGCTGTTACAGTTTTGGCTGTGGGAGCACATAGCGGTGACCAGGCCGATATGTGTCTTTGCCAGGCAGAGGGGAGAGCCGTACAGCTATGGCTACGCAGGAGTGATTTCCCAGCACAGGCTGGGGAAGCTAGAGTATTGGAGGCATACATTGGATGGGATAGATGTGGTCGTCTGGCGACCATATCTAGACTGCGAGCCTTGGGACGATGAGGGAGATGAGCTGCCTTTCTGCTTCCAGACCAGGTGGTTGATTGGCCGGACACGGCACATCTTGGAGAGGCAGACGGTGGGCCGAGTACTGAGACAGTTCGGCAGGAGACAGGGCATGCCGCAGGGACAGGCCATGTTTGCACGGACACATGCAGAGAGGGTCCAATGGGGGCCGATGGCTTCTTACGAGGAGGCTCTGGCAGAGTTTCGGCAGTTGCCTTATGTGGCCTGGGATATGAGGCGAGAGATTGCAGATGCTGGGGTTACACAGGAGTATGAGGACTGGATTACTGCACATCCATTTCTGAGATATTCCGGACCTGGTATGCTGGTGCCTCGTATCGACGAGGCGGACTCAGAGGAGGAGGGAGAGGCTGGTCCAGGGCGGAGGGCCGCTAGAGGAGGACGAGGACGTGGTGGCCGAGCTGCAGAGAGACCGAGGCAGCGGAGGAGGATAGACCGGGCTGGGCAGGCAGTGCCAGGACAGGGGGAGGGACAGCAGCAGGCACAGATGCCACCACCCCAGCAGGTACCACAGCAGCAGGTGCCACAGCAGCAGGTGCCCCAGCAGCAGGTGCCACAGCAGCAGGTGCCCCAGCAGCAGGGGCTAGGACAGGCAGAGGCAGCACAGGGGCCGGTGCAGGGTGAGGCCCATGAGAGGACCATAGCCAGCCTGAGAGGACAGGTGCGGGAGCTGCAGGCACAGCTGAGGAGAGTGGAGAGGATGCAAGATACAGATGCAGCAGTGATCACCGGTTTGACTCGCGAGTGAGACATGGCAGATGCCCGGGTACGTCTAATCCGAGTAGAGAGGGACACAGCCGTAGCTGCCATGGGCACAGATGCAGCGAGTACCTTTTTGGTTGGGCAGGTGCAGCAGGCACAGGCACAGGTAGGCCAGTTGCAGACGCAGTTGGCACAGGCACAGACAGACTTAGCCAGAGCACAGCAGCAGGTACAGTACTACCGAGGCTTGTACCATGGTGCCGTGTCGGCGAGCCAGAGGGCAGGGAGTTTCAGGACTCAGTCTGGGGTGGCTCACAGAGCAGGTCCATCCCAGTCAGGGGCATCTGTCATGGGACCTCAGCAGTCAGGAGCCGGCAGCGGTGGCTCACAGCCGCAGGGGTAGTCAGAGACCGGATTTTGTACATTTTGGGGACATGTATCACCGTCTATTTAGACGTACCCTTGTATATGACACTTTGATTTTGAGAGAGATGGTGATATTGTACATTTGGACATCCTTGTATATGATAGTATGGATGATGATGCAGCTTTGTGTATCTATTGCATGCGTTTATGAGACGATTACTTCTATTGCATGATGTGGTTCTATTGCATAGTTAGATGGTTTATATGATGCTATATGAGAAATACTTTGATATGCTGCTATATGATGTCTATATGATTTAATGTGACAAATGAATGCAAAGTGAATATGATGTTCTTGTGATGATGCAAATGTATGTATATGAAACATGATTTCTATGTTACGATGCTGTATAGATATGTGTAAATGCAGATGTGTGTACGGAACATGATTTCTATGTTATGATGTTGTATAGATACGTGAGATGCTACTGGATATTTATATGATGTAATGTTTTGAATGTATGCATTTGTAACATGAGTACTATGGGGTGATGTAACTATACATGTGATGTACTTAGCTATGTTGTTTGATTTTCTGGGCTTTTGAGATTAAGATGTGATGCAAATGTATTGGTGACCTAGTGTATTGGATGATGTATTCTACTAACCTAATCATGTGCATGACTAGTTTCTACGAATGATATGATATGCTCCTATATGCCTTGTTTTTGTGATGTCCAAATGTACGCTATCGACAGAAGAATGACATGATGGATGGAGGGATGGTTGCGAAAGAATGACTTAGGAATTTTTCTTGATATCGTTACTCTGCATAGTTTGAATAATGAGGATTGTATGGATGGGTGTATGGATAGAGGACGGATGCTTTGCTTTTAGATTGCTTTATTTCATCATTGGGCATTTTGTTTTTGGTATTTTCTGAAATGTTGTAAGTGAATACAAGCATCGAGGTATAATTGAACCGAGATGACCTGAGCATCGCTTACATGGATTGTGATTTAGCAAGTTAAGACAAGCATCTAGTCAAAATTGAATCTAGATGACCTGAGTACCTCTTGCGTTTCAACAAGCGAGGATTGCCCCCGTTCATGTTAGACCTTTGATGTCCTCGGTGATCTTTTGCCGATCACGTCCTAAGACAAGGCTTCACAGTACTAAAGTTTAATCCCCAAATAGCAAACAAAGAAAGTAATCATGCCCCCATCATAGCGTCTCTAGCTTTTGGCATCCTTGAGTAGCATAGGAGGGTATGACAGCAAAAATCAAGACTCTGTAACTTAACCCTGTTTCTGGTCTACAAAGCATATTTGCGTTGATATGTGTTTATTTCTTGCCTTAAGTTGCATAAAATCATTTAGAAGACCTTGGGTATTTGCTTTGCATTGGATAGGTTAAGATGCTCATAGTCAAGATTTCTGCTTGGAGCGCGGGTGTTTGCTTGCATTTGCTTACTTGATGAGAAGGTTGCACAATCCTTATTGAGAAGACGGACCCTAAGGGACTGACCTAGTGCCTCGGGGGCTCATTGCTAAATGGCCTTGCCTACGTGACGACGCAGAGGCAACGTAGTTCGGGGTAAACCCTAATGGACCATGGATGGACTAGAAGAAAGACGACAAGAATGAAGACAAGAGGGGAGACAGATGGGACCTTGGGAGAGATGGAAGCCTCGGGGGTGCATTAGAATAATGGCCTTGCCTACGTGACGGCGCAGAGGCAACGTAGTTCACGGATTCAGACCACAGATATTGACGAGAGACACTACGCTAGGCTCACTTCGAGGAGACGATATGGGACAAAATCTTGGTTGACAAGGCCACAAGCTGAGTATCAAGCCACGATAGGTAACTGTCAAGTGTTTACTGTGGGATGGATATGGGTCGAATGGGGAAAATAGAGGGGGAATGGGCTCAAGGTAATTGGATGCCCAAAGATGGAGAATGCGGTTTGTCACAAGTAACGCCTGTTTACCAGGTTTTCATCACTTGCTTTTATTTGCACGAGAAGCTAGAAAGTAACATGACACCTGATTGTTAGCGTTTTGGGGGGAGGCATGTCCATGATTGCCTTGACCTTGGCCGGGTCTACCTCTATGCCGTTTGCTGACACGATGAAGCCTAGCAGTTTGCCTGATGTGACCCCAAACACACATTTCTTCGGGTTCAACTTTACTGGGAATTGGTCCAGCCGTTGGAAGACTTTCTCTAATGTGTCCAGGTGTGAGTCCCTGGTGAGTGATTTTGCCAAGATGTCGTCAACATAATCTTCCATGGTCACATGCATCATGTCGTGGAATATAGTTGTCATGGCCCGCTGGTATGTAGCACCTGCATTTTTCAGCCCAAACGGCATGACATTCCAGCAAAAGGTACCCCATGGACAAGTGAAAGCGGTTTTGTGCTGATCCTCTGGTGCTATTTTGATATGGTTGTACCCTGAGAATCCATCCATTAGTGACAGCATTGTATGTCCCGCCGTGAGGTCGACTATGATATCGATGTTAGGCAAAGGGAAGTCATCCTTGCGACATGCTTTGTTTAAGTCTCTAAAATCGTTGCATAGTCGCACCCTGCCATCTGGTTTAGACACTGGCACGATGTTTGATATCCATTCGGGGTAATCAATGGCCCTGATGAACCCCACGTCTAACAATTTCTTGAGTTCTTCCTTGACCAGGAGGGCAATATGGGGATGCATTTTTCTCAGTTTTTGCTTTACGGGCTTCACCCCTGGATCCAATGGCAAGTGATGTAGAATCAGGTTTGGGTCCAAACCTGGCATGTCGGCATATGACCAAGCAAAGCTGCCTCTCTTCTTTTTAAAGAATGGCACAAACTTGGTTTTCTCAGGCGGCGTGAGAGATTTTGCAAAGTGGATTATCTGAGGCTGCTCTTCGGTTCCAATGTTTACTGGCTCTGTTGGCTCTACCACGATCTGTGACCTTTCTTGATACATGTCACTTGGGAGGGTGTCAAGCAATCCATCGTCAAGTGCCACAGTTGGGTTTTCACCTTCAGATACGTCCTTTCTTTTTACTTTTTTATGATCTGACACTGCCGCATGGCAGTTTTCACCGTCAGATCCCTTTTTGATCTTTACATTTTTGCGACTAGAAGGCTTGGCACCCTCCCCAAAGTAAGCTACAGTATTGAGTTCGATAGCGAAGCCGGCTTTATGATCTCCTTTTGGTAAGTGATCTCGAAGTTCCATATAGTCAATGTAGGCATCATCGTTCTGGAACACATCTAATTGAGGGGTCCCTTTCAGGTCCCAGTCAATAAGCTCAGGGTGTAAGAGGGGAAGGGAGTCGGATGAAAGACCTGATTCGTTGATAGTGTGGATGGAAATACTAGGAGCGCAGGTGGGGGTAGTGTTCTGGGTGGTACTTTCTTCCAGGTTGTTTATCGCAATGGAATCGATACTTTCCTCGAAAGCCATAACTTCGGGGAGGGGCAAATCAGACTCCAGCGGTCTGTCCCGTTGCGTTTGTCTCTCATGATATGGGCTAAGGGTTTGGATGGTGTCAATCTCCTTGTCATCGTAGGAGTGTTCTGTCAGCTCGTCCCATTCATATTGATTGGAATCATCTGAATCTGCATCACTATCCCCTTGGAGTGTTTGAATTGTCTCCACTAGGCAGGCATTTTCTTTGGCTTTACCTTTACCTTTGTAGCCTAGGCCAGTCGTGTTTCTAGCCGAAGAGGGGGAAGAGGGTTGTATAGGTTCGATGATCCCCTCTTTTCTGAGGCCGATGGGGCCTTGTCCTTCATATCCCATCCTATGCAAGATGGTTTCACCTCGCCCATAGAGCTCTGTAGGGAGTTTGGGTGGATCTTGGGATGTGTTTTCTTCTTCGGCGTAGAGCCATTGTAAGAGATCTCGCTCCTCTGATTCATCGGATAAGGTCCCCCATTTTACAAAGGGGTTTGCGGGAGTTGTAGGAGGAGCAGAGGGCTTTGGAAAATGCCTGGGTTGATGTTTGGGCTGGCCAAAGGAGCGAGGAGACAAGGGCATTTTTGCAAGGTTGAGGCTATGCTCAATCTGGTATTCCCCCACGCCATTTTCTTTTATGGTGATTTTCATTGGTTTGGGCTGTGAAGAGGAAGCTTCAGCAGTATGGTCTTGTGGCGGAGTGGGGGAGATATGGGCTCGGTTGTTGGGAATGACACATTCTGGTTTGGCTTGGAATGAGTTGCAATGCTGGTAGGGATCGGGGTCACCGTGTATGGTGACCTGCTTGCCATCGTGTGGGAACTTTATGCACTGATGGTAGGTGGAGGGGACAGCTTTCATGGCATGGATCCATGGTCTCCCTAGTAGAATATTGTAAGCAAGCTCCCGATCAAGGACTTGGCACACCACATCTTTAATTACCGGTCCCACTTGAATGGGTAGGACAACCGTGCCCTTTGTGGTGCGTTCCTCCTCGTCATAGGCCTTTATGGTAATCTTCCTCCGTGGATCCACTGCCTGCTCAGAGAACCCTAATGCAAGGACTAGCTTCAAAGTGCAAATATTCAAACCGGCACCCCCATCAATGAGGACCCTCTTGATGCGGTGCCTGTGTACGAATGCGACAATGTGTAGAGGAGTGTTGTGGGGTTGAGACATGGAAAGGTCATCGTGTTCTGTGAATGATATGGAAGGGGAGGATGTCAAGTTACCCACCATGGTTTGAAACTTTTCTTGGGCTAGGTTAGTGGGGACAGTAGTCTCCACTAAGGCTTTTTCAAGAATCTCCTTATGAGAAGGAGATAGACGTAGGAGCTCCAATATAGAAATATGAGCCGGAGTCTTTTGCAATTGGTCGATGACATTATATGGGCAGGGGTTGGACGGAGACGGCGACGACCTTGGAGGAGTGGTGTTGATCGTGACTCTACCACTGCGGGTAATTATACTACAACCAGTTCCGTTAGGTCCTGGTTGTTGGTTGGGGGATATGACGTTGACTTGCGGAACATGCTCAGAAATGCAGTTAATGGTGTACTCAAAGGGAACGCTTGCATAGTTAGCATTACTCGACCCACTGTTCTGGTTTGGCCTGTTACGATTGTTGTCATTATTGTTATGACCATTGGAGTTGTTGCCATTGTGACCATTGTTGTGGTTGTAACCATTGTTGTGGTGGCCGCCGTTGTGATTATTGTTATATGGCCGGTTGTGGTTTAGGAGAGGATCTCGGTAGGCCACATGAGATTCATTGGAGGTATGCTGTTGCGTTCCTCCCTGATTTTGGTCCAGTATATCTTGTATGACGTTCTTAAGACGGATGCAATTATTGGTTGTGTGCCCCCTTCCCCGATGATACTCACAATAGTTTGTGTCTTTCCAATAGGGAGGTTTGACTATAGGCTCATAGTCACTTGTTGGCGGTAGAGAAATTTCATTGTTAGCCAACAACTTCCTGAGAGCAGACTCTTGAGATTCTCCTAACGGCGTGAATTTTCTCCTTGGGTTCGAATTGAACCAAGGTCTAGATTCCCGAGGGGGTGGCTTGTTGAGTACACCGTTATTTGCTTCTTCCTTAAGAGTGAATATGGGTTGTTGTTTAGGGGCTGCCGCCTTGGCATCCACTACTCCATCGTTGACCACATTCTTGTTCTTGGTCCAAAACTTTGACTTGTCAGTTGTGTAATTGGAAGGAGGTGTGTCCTTGTAGAGCTTGAGAGTTCCTTTAGCGATCATAGCTTTCTCAATGAATAGCCCCATTTCGATGACTTTGGTGAATGAGGTAGGGCATTGTATCTGAATCTGATAACTAAGATCGGGATTCAAATTGTGGACAAACATTTCCAATAGTTGTTTCTCAGGCATGTCGTAAGAACACTTGCTAGCTAGCTGTCGCCATCATTGTAAGAAGGTGGCAAAAGACTCACCACCTTTTTGTTTGGTGTTGCATAGGTCTAGCATAGATACTTCGTGTTCTATGTTGTAAGAGAAGTGCGTTATGAATTTATTGACAAGTTCATCAAAAGTTTTGATTCCAGGTGGAAGGCGCGAGAACCACTCCATAGCCTGACCCCCTAAAGATCTTGGGAATAGTCTCATTAAGTAGGTCTCGTTGTGAGCTACCTCTAAACATGCTGCAGTGAATTCCCTGATATGATCTCTAGGGTCCCCCTTCCCTTTGTATTTGTCAAATTTTGGGATTCCGAACTGAAAGGGGAAAGGTTTCATGACCACACTTCTGTCAAAGGGGTACGGTGCTATATCTTCCAAGGAGTAGTTCTTGGAACTGGTGCCGATCTTAAGGTTGGAGATTTCTCGCTGGAGATTCTCAATTTGTTGTCTCACATCCGCTATAGGAGTATTTTGATCTATGTGTTGTTTTTCGCTTGTATTGGCCTGGGGGACCGTGTCATTTGTGCCTCTCTCATGTGCCTTTGGGACTGTGTCATTTGTGTCCCTCTCATGTTCATTGTCTGCATTTTCCATGATGGAGCTAATGTCAAAGTCTGCGGGGAGTTTGAGTCCGAGACTAGCAAGGTGATGGAAATATTTGGTGGGATCCTCAAGGAGTACTCGCTCCACTAGGCGTTGGAATTTGCTATCTTGCATGTGTGCCACTAATTCTTCACGAGAAAATTCTTCATCATCATCGTGTGGTGGGGCGATGTGATCGGAAGGGTCGGCCATTTCAGTTAGCTTGTTGTACTGGGATCGAGTAAGAACCATGCAAGGTGGGGTGGGACGGAATGGACAAGGATTAGAAATTTTGGCAAGATGCCGACTAAGACTGTAATGAATGGGATATCTAGGACAAGACTTGGACAAAGGGTTCTCTCGCTCAATGACTTCAGGTAAGACGGTTGACACAAGACTCTAGCCACTAGCAAGGGTAGTCGATACCAGTCTCACTGTGTAGGGCTTAGTCATTCAACAAGACTACTAGCAAAAGGTACTGTGACCTACTAGGCTTACGTGAATTCACTAAAGAAGGACCTATGTCGAATTGGTATGGGACAGAATGACGTTGGGGTAAGAGTGACTAGGATAGAAGGTGATGGGGACGACCGTCGAAAGAGAGAGAAACGGGTGAAATGTGTGAAAGTTGACTGCAAGGTTGATTCTGACCTCGGAAAATGGAACTAGGGTGAAATGGGTACTCCGAACAGCTGACAAAAATTTCTCAAAAATAGAGCAGATGCTCACTGTCACACATGCGCAGAAACAAATGCGCAGCAAGAATACGTAAATGCGCAGTAAGTCGTAGTATAAGCGCCGCTCTGGTGAGGTATGTATGCGCGGTAACAGTATGCAAATGCGCAGCAGAAAAGTATATGCGCAGCAGGTCGGCGTATATGCGCAGCAAGTCGCTGTAAAAGCGCAGCAGAACAGAGTATATGCGCAGCAGAAAGTACAAAAGCGCCGTAAGTCGGTACAAAAGCGCAGCAAGTCGCTGTATATGCACCGCAGAAATGTATATATGCGCAGCTCTGGTATTTTTGGGCAAATTTTTGGGGTTTTTCTCTGTTTTTGGGTATTTTTTGGCTGGAATAAGTCTTCCTGATATGATTTTATGAATTAATTTAGCAAGAAAACACAGCAAGCACAAAAAATGTTTTGTAGTTTTTCATTGTTTTTGTAGTTTTTCGACTCTATTTTGGACAAAAGCAAGTACAAAATCCTAGGCGAGAAATGGATTATAAGGGATTTGGGCCACTAAAACAAGAGGTTTGTAATTCGGGCAACCGTTCAAGTGGTTACACGTGCGGCGGCACTACTCTCCGTTATGGAGTCTCCCAGCCTCACAGGGTTGCGCCTGAGAGGGTTTTGGGGGAGGTTGGCCGTCGGTGTAACATAACAGCACTCGTTGCAGGAGGTTTTCACCTCAAGCACAATTTATTTTAAGTGGCTTGGTAGGGCTTGGCGTTAGCCTGTTACCACTCAGGGTCGTTCCCGCTTGGACAAGCGTGCATCCAAGGGCAGGCCCCTCCTAAAGGTTAGACAAGTAGAATGACAAGTCTGGCATTCTGATCACCCAGAAGAGGGGAGAGCATAAGCCTATTGTCATTCGCAAACACAGAATACACTGATTTAATCCACCCTAGTTAAAAAGATAAAAACTAAATGGGCTAAGCTAGTCAAACAAAACTTTGAAGTGATTTTGACAATATTGCAGTGGTTCAATTTTAAGTCCCAGAAAGCAGTTGTGAGTCCAATTTTAAATCCACGTTGCGCGAGATTGTTAACTTTGAAAGTCAGGTCTCACAATATAGCAATGGTTCATTTTAACTCCAGAATGCAATTGTGAGTTCAATTTTAAGTCCACGTTGCACGAGATTGTTAACTTTGAAATTCAGGTCTCACGATATAGCAATGGTTCATTTTAACTCCAGAATGCAGTTGTGAGTTCAATTTTAAGTCTTAGATAGCAATAACTTGGAAGTTTGTTTGCAATGCAAGCATGAAATAAACAAGTTTACTTCCTTCCTAATTAAGACTAGATGAAGATTTGTAATGAACAGCCATTTTACTCTTTCCCAAAAGAAATGAAAGGTGAGCTAGTTAGATGCAACTACATGTAACTGAACCCGAGCCTAACCTGCAAAACCGCTCCAGCAAACACCTGCAGAAGGGTTAGCGTTAGCAAAATACTCTAGAAAAGTACCAAAACCTGAGCCAGTTACAAATGCGCAGCTTCAGTGATCAGATGCGCAGAAGTAATCAACAGAAGCGCAACATTAACAAATGCACCGTAAAAATGGACATATGCGCCGTCAAAATGAGCAGATGCGCGGTTTTAACGTATGCGTAGTAACAGTTATCATAAGTGCCGTAACAGACAACGGATGCGCCGTTTTAACATATGCGCAGCAATATTATATGAAAGCGCAGCAAAAATCAACGAATGCGCAGTTTAAGCAAAAGCGCAGCAACAGTACATAAAAGCGCCGTTACAGTCAACAAATGCGCAGTTTTACAAAAGCACCGTAACAGTCTTCAAAAGCGCCGTAAAAATGAACAGATGCGCCAAAAGAACCTGTGCGTGACTCTGCGGGGTCTGTACGGAACCTGCTTTCAAAAAAGCTCAAAAACGGTAAAATAAAGGGGCAACGGCCCCACGGTGGGCGCCAAAAATGTGAGGGTAAAATAGTGCATCAATCAAATGAATAACAGATGACCCAAACATCAACAGAATAGAGAAACAAAGAAGATTCAAGTAAACAAAGCAATGAACAAACACAGCAAACCTCTTCCGTTTCGAAACTTCTGTTGTTCGCCTATCACGAATCGTCCTTTCGCAGATGAGATGAGCCCTCAGAGAGTGCAATCTTTTAAAAGCTGTTGGAGGAAGTCGATGGTGAACGGCTGTAGTGTGATATGCAATGAAGGTGAGCTCCAATGCAACAATGCTGATCTCAAGCTTGTGGATGACAAATGGGTGCCAAAGGCGCGCTGGTGATATTTCTGCAGAGTAACGATGTCAAAAGCCTGGATGATTAGAATGAAGGGATGAAGCTTCATTTATAGACCCGGAGGAATAGGAATCAACGGTTGAGAGAAGATATGAAGATCAACGGTTGAGGATGGTTGAGGAATGTGCAACCAGTGGAAACGTGCCAAGTGTCCCAGCTCCATCATGAAAGGTGGGATGTGACAAAACTGATTGGAGAGTTAACTCCATTGACTGGTCTGTTAACAGAATTGATTGATCAGTTAGAAGAGTGGATTGTGGAACTGACTGGATTGATTGAGGATTTGACTCAACTGACAGGTTAGTTAACAGACTTGATTGATTGGTTAACTGACCTCTGATTGGAGAAGAAATAGGCCATGTGGGTGAGGGAAAATAAGATAATTAAATATTAAATGTATTTAATTACATGTGCAACTTGATGAGGTGGACAAGGTGAGGTGGAAAAGGTGAGGTGTAAAGGTGACATGGAATTTTGAATTTAGAACTTTAGGATAGAAGAAATAGGATTAATTAAATAATTTATGATTATTTAATTGTGAAGGACTTTAGAAGAATTTTAATTTAAATAAATAGAATTTATTTAATTATGGAACAGTGAATCGATTAAATAAATTTAGAATATTTATTTAATTAATAGAAGAAGGGAATAAATATTTAGAATATTTATTTAGGATGATTTGTGTCATTTTTAGGCGTATACAGTAATATTGTGATTGCACCTCACGCTGTGGCTGTAGACTATAGTTCTCTGCAAAGTCGATGACTAAAACAATGCTACCAACCGGAAATGTGTCCTTGCATAACTTGAATTGCAAGTCCAACCATCGAGCTCTATGGGCATGTCTTGCATACTCATACACTATGCTGTCACGAAATATAGGCATAAACTGATACACTGGAATCTTTTCAATAACTAATTCACACATCTTTGCTTCTTTACCATCTTTTGTATTGTATGCCACTATTTTATACTTGCCAAACTCTACTAGTTTGTTTCCAACCACATGTGTTATTTCCATATGTTCACATATTGGCAAATGTTGCAAGCCACCGCAACGATGACATGTGCCATCCAAGCATAATTTCTTGTAGAATATTTGACCTTCCTCTCTTTCACATAAAATTCTTGATATGAAGTCTCTTGAAGATGTTGGTGGGGCACATATGGCACAATCCTGCAAATCATTGTTAGTATGCATATCTAAACATATAGACCTATAAGCATCAAAATGGTTAGAAAATTCAATATGTAATCTACAACAACAAGTAGTGCGTGTGTGATTTATCTTAACATAGAAAGGTTTTAGCAATTCAAAATATCTTTGACAAATTTTAATTTGAGGATACTTCTCTAGAAATTTACCATAAAACTCTATTTGAGTCTCATCCAAAAAATGCTTTGGATGTGGCTCGCGATTCTGACTACCGATTCTCCTTCTTACCACATCCCTTTGATTCGGAGATACCCTTGTGTAATTCTTCCAAAAGTATTCAATTAGTGATCTCAATGCTTCAACAATTGGTTTATCTTTTCGTGGTAGTCTCCCTGAGAATGCCCATAATTCATTGGAATTAGTGTCCTCAATTCTTTGGCATCTTCCAATGGCTCTTGATAAAGTTTTTCTATTAATTCTCAATTCTTTACTTGTCTTTCTAATGAGATGAGCTTTCCTCGTTTGACTACTTACTATAGTCGATGTAATCACACGCTGTGTTGCATTACTATCTTTTGTGCGTGAGGTGTTACCCACACTCTAATACGCACTCATTAGATTCTTGACAATAGATTTTTCACTTGAAGCCTCTGATGTTCTCAACCCAAGAATCTTCATGATAGACCTATACTTTATACTTCGCATCATTTCAACGAATAGTTGACATCTTGCAGTCTCATTTAACTTTTCAAAGAACAATCTCTAACTCTTATTAGCATATCTTCTACAAGTGCATTTTGGAATCTTGCCTTCCATTGGCTGCAAAATATTCTCATCAATATCAATCAAATACTTTGGCTTTCTATGCAAAATTCTAGGTGGTGTTAAGTTAGGTAAATTCATCTCAACATTAGGAATTTCATCAATATTTAAATGAGATGGGTTAGATGGCATACCTTCGATTGAAGATGGAATAGATGGCATACCTTGAGGTTGAGGTGGGAACGATGGCATACCTCCTTCATCACATGTGAGTGATGATGTACTCTCAACTTGAGATGTGGTAGATGGTGTCCCTACATGTTGACTTGCAGTAGAGGACATGTCTCCAACTATGGTATTCAAATCTCTCGTACCACGAAGTTTTTACATTCGTTCTCTTTGTGCCGCCAATACCATATCTCTTTGTGATGGTTGTGGTTCCTCTTCAATTGGTATGTCTTCATTTATCGTGTCCAATTTCCTCTTCTCACGAAGTTCCCTCATAGCCACTACTTTCTTTGCATTCTTAGCTTCTATATCTTCCTGTGTTGGTTTAATTCTTGATCGTTTCCTGAGCATGACGGAGAATTTGTCTATAGCATGATAAAGAGACCAATATTAGTTCCTAAGAAATGAATACAAGATAATAGTGGGATTGTATTTTTTTTATGTTGTAAGGATTTATTCTTGTATAGTTTGACATCATGGTATGTTAAGGTTTGTTTATTACACATAATTATTAAAGAGCCCAAGTGTATGTGAGATTGTAGGCTGCTTTCTTGATTGGGAATTTGTCTATTTTAAACATGTATGATAAAGCATGATAAAGTAATTCAATCTAAAATAAGGAAAATGTAAAGAACATGCATGTAAAGACTTGACATACCTAAAAAATGAAGATTTGAATGGAGAGAGTACCCAATTATGTAGTGTTTTTATCTTCTTGCATCAAACTCCTCAACAGTTTGAGTTTTTCACCACTTGTTTCCTTTTCAATGTTAAATTGAATAACACTCAAATATCATTACTAACAACAATACTATTAACCAATCTATAATGTTAAATTCCTAAAATTGAATCACAATTAACATTGCAACACTACAAAAATTGAAACTTGAATAGATATATATCAAACTTTGTGTGAAAACTATGTTATTTCCTCCTTCTCAAGTTGGCAAAGCAGAAAAGGTGGTGGAAAGATCATGCAAAGGTGGTACAATGTGTCAAATGTGCATGTGAACTTCCCAACAGCATGAAAGCACTTCTTTTTTGTCAGAGCACGTGCAAAATCAGTAAGAAAACAGAGCATGTGGGCCTGGATCACGGGGGTCAACACTTTTTTACCATTTCAATAGCAAGACAAAATGCGAGCACGTTATAACGCGCTCACGCTACAACGTGCTCGTGTTTTGTCCTGCTATAGATTGATCACATCCTTTGCATTGATCACATCTCTTTCTTGCAAGAGCTTGCCAGATGCTCCGCCATATGATAGGCATAACAATGAAGGGGCAAGCCCTCATAATCAAGTTCTTGATATAAAATGCCCATAACCCTAAACCCTAAACCCTAAACCCTAATCTGTCAACCCTAAACCCTATTCCTAAACCCTCAACACTATACCTTAAACCCTAATCCCTCAACCCTCAACCCTAAACCTTATCCCTAAACCCTAATCCCTCAACCCTCAACCCTAATCCATCACCCCTCAACTCTAATCCCTCATCCCTAAACCCTAAATGCTATCCCTATTCCTAAACACTCAACAAACTCAATACTATACCTTAAACCCTAATCCCTTATCCCTAAACCCTCCAACCCTATCCCTAATCCTTATACTCTCCACACTCTACTTTAACCCTAATCCCTTGACCCTCAACCCTATCCCTAAACCCTTGACCCTCAAACCTCAACCCTCAACCCTTAACTTTGATCCCTCGACCCTCAACCCTATCCCTAAACCCTAAACCCTCAACCCTCAACATCAAATCCTAATCCCTCAACCCTTCACTCTAATCCCTCAACCCTAAACCCTATCCCTAAACCCTCAACACTATACCTTAAACCCTAATCCCTCAGCCCTCAACCCTAAACCTTATCCCTGAACCCTAATCCCTCAACCCTCAACCCTAATTCGTCATCCCTCAACTCTAATCCCTCATCCCTAAACCCTAAATGCTATCCCTATTCCTACACCCTCAACAGACTCGATACTATACCTTAAACCCTAATCCCTTATCCCTAAACCCTCCAACCCTATCCCTAATCCTTATACCCTCCACACTCTACTTTAACCCTAATCCCTCGAACCTCAACCCTATCCCTAAACCCTTGACCCTCAAACCTCAACCCTCAACCCTCAATGTCAAATCCTAATCCCTCAACCCTTAACTCTGATCCCTCGACCCTCAACCCTATCCCTAAACCCTAAACCCTAAACCCTCAACCCTCAATGTCAAATCCTAATCCCTCAACCCTTCACTCTAATCCTTCAACCCTAAACCCTATCCCTAAACCCTCAACACTATACCTTATACCCTAGTCCCTCAGCCCTCAACCCTAAACCTTATCCCTAAACCCTAATCCCTCAACCCTAATCCGTCATCCCTCAACTCTAATCCCTCATCCCTAAACCCTAAATGCTATCCCTATTACTAAACCCTCAATAGACTCGATACTATACCTTAAACCCTAATCCCTTATCCCTAAACCCTCCAACCCTATCCCTAATCCTTATACCCTCCACACTCTACTTTAACCCTAATCCCTTGAACCTCAACCCTATCCCTAAACCCTTGACCCTCAAACCTCAACCCTCAACCCTCGACGTCAAACCCTAATCCCTCAACCCTTAACTCTGATCCCTCGACCCTCAACCCTATCCCTAAACCCTAAACCCTCAACCCTCAACATCAAATCCTAATCCCTCAACCCTTCACTCTAATCCCTCAACCCTAAACCCTATCCCTAAACCCTCAACACTATACCTTAAACCCTAATCCCTCAACCCTCAACCCTAAACATTATGCATAAACCCTAATCCCTCAACCCTAATCCATCATCCCTCAACTCTAATCCCTCATCCATAAACCCTAAATGCTATCCCTATTCCTAAACCCTCAACAAACTCGATACTATACCTTAAACCCTAATCCCTTATCCCTAAACCCTCCAACCCTATCCCTAATCCTTATACCCTCCACACTCTACTTTAACCCTAATCTCGCGACCCTCAACCCTATCCCTAAACCCTTGACCCTCGAACCTCAACCCTCAACCCTCAACGTCAAACCCTAATCCCTCAACCCTTAACTTTGATCCCTCGACCCTCAACCCTATCCCTAAACCCTCAACCCTCAACGTCAAATCCTAATCTCTCAACCCTTCACTCTAATCCCTCAACCCTAAACCCTATCCCTAAACCCTCAACACTATACCTTAAACCCTAATCCCTCAGCCCTCAACCCTAAACCTTATCCCTGAACCCTAAACCCTATCCCTAAACCCTCAACACTATACCTTAAACCCTAATCCCTCAGCTCTCAACCCTAAACCTTATCCCTGAACCCTAATCCCTCAACCCTCAACCCTAATCCATCATCCCTCAACTCTAATCCCTCATCCCTAAACCCTAAATGCTATCCCTATTCCTACACCCTCAATAGACTCGATACTATACCTTAAACCCTAATCCCTTATCCCTAAACCCTCCAACCCTATCCCTAATCCTTATACCCTCCACACTCTACTTTAACCCTAATCCCTCAACCCTCAACCCTATCCCTAAACCCTTGACCCTTGAACCTCAACCCTCAACCCTCAACGTCAAACCCTAATCCCTCAACCCTTAACTCTGATCCCTCGACCCTCAACCCTATCCCTAAACCCTAAACCCTCAACCCTCAACCCTCAACGTCAAATCCTAATCCCTCAACCCTTCACTCTAATCCCTCAACCCTAAACCCTATCCCTAAACCCTCAACACTATACCTTAAACCCTAATCCCTCAACCCTAACCCTAAACCTTGTCCCTAAACCCTAATCCCTCAACCCTCAACTCTAATCCGTCATCTGTCATCCCTCAACTCTAATCCCTCATCCCTAAACCCTAAATGCTATCCCTATTCCTAAACCCTCAACAGGCTCGATACTATACCTTAAACCCTAATCTGTCTACCCTTGACACTCTTATTTAACCCTAATCCCTTGACCATTAACCCTATCCCTTAACCTCAACCCTCAACTCTCAACATTAAACCCTAATTCATCAACCCTAAACCCTAATCCCTCAAACCTAAACCCTATCCCTAAACCATCAACCCTCAACACCATACCTTAAACCCTAATCCCTATCCCTCAACCCTTAACCCTTAAAACTTAAACCCTATCCCTACACCCTCAACACTTGACACTATATCTTAAGCCTTAAAGCCTCATCCCTAAAGCCTCAACCCTCAATCCTTAAACCTTCAACCCTAAACCCTATCCCTAATCCCTCTACCCTCGACACTCTAACCCTAATCTCAACATTAAATGGTAATCTGTCAACCCTAAACCCTAATCCTAAACTCTCGACCCTCAACACTATACCTTAAACCCTAATCCCTCAACCCTCAACCCTAATCCATCATCCCTCAACTCTAATCCCTCATCCCTAAACCCTAAATGCTATCCCTATTCCTAAACCCTCAACAAACTCGATACTATACCTTAAACCCTAATCCCTTATCCCTAAACCCTCCAACCCTATCCCTAATCCTTACACCCTCCACACTCTACTTTAACCCTAATCCCTCAACCCTCAACCCTATCCCTAAACCCTTGACCCTTGAACCTCAACCCTCAACCCTCAACGTCAAACCCTAATCCCTCAACCCTTAACTCTGATCCCTCGACCCTCAACCCTATCCCTAAACCCTAAACCCTAAACCCTCAACGTCAAATCCTAATCCCTCAACCCTTCACTCTAATCCCTCAACCCTAAACCCTCAACACTATACCTTAAACCCTAATCCCTCAACCCTAACCCTAAACCTTATGCCTAAACCCTAATCTGTCATCCCTCAACTCTAATCCCTCATCCCTAAACCCTAAACGCTATCCCTATTCCTAGACCCTCAACGGGCTCGATACTATACCTTAAATGCTAATCGCTTATCCCTTAACCCTTATGATTAATAGCTTTGAACATAAAAAAATTTAAGGGGAACATAACGCGAGCGCATTATAATGCACTCGCATTATGTCAAGCATGACAAACAACAGACTTGCGGGAAAGGAAAAATGCAAAGCAAAACATAATGTGAGCACGTTATAATGTGCTCGCATTATGTCTTGCTTTGGGAATCCCAAGCCTTGGGCTTGGGATTTGCTTTGGATTTCCAACCCAAAGGCTTGGAGTGCCTTATGAATAGTCACAGACGTGTTTTTCCATATTCTTCAAGATTTCACATAATTTCATTCGTGCTAACCCTCATATTTGCACGTGTTTCAAGGTTGAACAAATCAAACACTTGGGTAATGTTAGGCTTTCTCTTAGCTATTTGACGATGTGATTTTTTTCACATTTTAACAATGTTAAGCCTTTCATCTTTAATTTCTTTGTTTGTGTGTCCGTTTTTAGGCAAAAACCACTGTTTGGTCTTTTTTTCATTGTAAATTAAATATTCATTCAAATTTCAAAAAAATTACATATTTAGAAACTAGACTCCATTCTACAAATATTAAAAAAATAAAAAAATGATTTTCAATTAGTTTTCAAAATTTATAGGGGTAGCACGGCCAAAATTCTATTTTTTAGGATGTGTCCACTTTGAAAATTAGTAAAAAATCAAATATTCATCAAAAAATTATCAGAAAAATCAGGCATAAACTACATACTATTAGCTAATTTCTTGCTGAAGCGATTTTAAAAATACCCAAAAAAAGTTGACCTTTTGAGGGAGCCACAAAACATGCTATGTTATGTTTTTTTGACAGAAACAACACCAATTTCTGTGGCTCCCTCTTTTGAAACCCTTAATCTATGCCATTTTCAAAACAAAATAGTAGTTTAGAAAGTAGACTCAGAGCACTACGAACATTGTTTTGGTTACATCTCCAAATTTTGAGTGTAACTATGCTCAATTTCTCATCCAAGGCCAGTATTTCCTAATTTCAGAAAAAAAGTGGCCACTTAAGACCCCTTTTTGGCCCCCCATCTTCTTGCACTTACCCATAAGGCTTGATAAAAGCGGCTAAGGGTTAGGGTTTTTGTTGATGATGTATTGTAGCATTTTTCAATGGTATTGAGTTGCAGGGATAGCTGGTTGTAATCGGTTTGATTTACTAGATAATAATATTGGACTCTCTGTTGGTGGATGTAGCCCGAGTTTGGGTGAACCACATTAAAACTTGTTTCTCGATGTTATTATTTCTGTGTATTTTCATTCCTCTATTTAATCTTTATTTGCATTTAATTGATATCTTCTGTCGTCTAACCCTAACAAAGGGGGTATTAAAATCTCCCATTACCAACCATTTACTATTAAGATGGATCCTTTTAAACTAGCTTAGCTTTTTCCACAACTTTTTCTTGGAACATTTAACATTGGGGGCATACAAATTAGCTATAACCATACAATATCATCCCTATTAGGAGAGAATAGGGTCTCTACATGATTTGTATCTGCAAAAAGAGCTATCCCATTAACAATATGTGGGTACCAAAAAGTAACAATGCCACCCGAAGCTCCTTCTAAGTTGATCCCATGATAACCACAATCTTTAAAAAAATTGTTTTTAATCATTTCTAGATTTTCACTCTGCATCTTTGATTCTTGAATAACATAATATTTGGCTTATGTTCCCTTATTAGATTAGACAGAAGGTCCTATTTTTGGATAAAGTTTAGCCCCTTGGTATTTCATGGCATAATCTTCATGATTTCTTAACAATGGTGGTCTTAGAGCACAAATCAAAGAGAGTTTTTTGAACTCCCTCAGCTATATCCTTTCTACATTCTCTTTCCCTAACTTTACTATATGAAATCCTTTTTGGAGCTTTCTATTCTGACCCACAGTCATCTTTGACTCTATTTCCCATGGTCATACCCTAGCTAGTATTGGGAGAGGTCTGGGACTTTTTATTTTTCTTCCCCTTCACCACCATGAATTTTTCCTCGTTAATTCCATCTTCTGCTAAGGTTTTATTCTCTTGCTCTTCCTCCATACCCCAAACCTCTAACTAGATAGGTGTAGAGAAAAACTAATGCATGGTAGACTTACATTGTAGATTAACACGATTCAAGGGTAAACCTATCTGAACAATCCACTTGACATTGTACTCCTACATTAAATTATCAACCAAGGACGTAAGCGTATGATGGCGCTACACTGCATGTGTCTTTAGGGGCTCATATTCTCCTAAACTATCCTATCCAAACCTACTCAGATTATTCTACTTTGCTGGAAATCATAGAAATGCAAGAATAGTAAAAATGGTTACAAAACCTAGTGGCTACTGGTACTTGCAACATGAGTTGTAGATAGCTGCTAACAATAGTAAAATACATAACTAATCCAAAACCATTCAAAATGATAAGAAAGTTAATACTAACCTCTGGAGGACTATGATGGATCAATTATACATTCATTCATGAACCACAACTACTGTAATTTTCAACAAGAGTATTCTACTTAACTCACAATGCATTTATAAAACAATAGAAAATAACTTTAACAAGAATGCATAAATGAATAAGAAAATAAATGAAGTGAAGATCAGTACCTTGAGTGGCCAACTCAAGGGACTAGCTCACTTAGCTAGAAATTAAACCTAACTCAGATAACTCAAGTACTCATGCATCCACATAACACATAGTTCCATTCATTTCATATCACAAACAAAATCTTCTTTTCAGATTGTATTTAATAATTGCATTTCAATAATTCATGTCTGGAGCTTCTAATATTGAATAAAAGAAATAACAATTGAGTAACTGGATAACTAAGTAACTAACTTGACTCTGAGTTCATCCCCTAACTTATACAAAAATGGGAATCTTATCCAACTACCAACTAACTACAATCATTAATCCATTCCTAGATATTAGGATATAGAGTTAAGATTGATTTATTATTTCTAACTAAACAGAGGAAGGATAATCCTATTGAAATAAGAATTCCTATGCAACGACTCATATGAAAAACACATAAGCTGCGTTTAGAGTCTTGGAACAAGTCTACTTCTACATTTATTCCCTCCCATAATGGTTCATGTTCAGCTTCCAGTTGCTTGCACTTTTGGCAGCTTGATTTCAACTTCCTTCAATTTTCCTATTTTACGACTTGCTACAAATTCTCCTCTCCTTGATGCCACATGCTTGTTTCTGCACAGAGGTTAATCCATAAAACATATGCACACAAATAACCTCTATAATTAAACCATAGAAGTTCATCTATATTGCATACATACTCATGTTCAAATCATTCAACTGATAAATATCATCACCATATTTCATATTAACAAAATACGTTCAAGGTTTTGCAAAGTATATAAAAAGACAATATATCATGATGGTAATGTTTGAAAAGTATTTGGAAGATCATGTGGAAAAGGTCTGAAAGAATATAAAAAATAACACAACAAAGGCCAATATTTAAACCCATCAATAGGGTTTTTGGATGTTGACTCATACAAGTAACCTTGGGATTTGGGGCTCCTCAACCCTCTTCTTCTATTAATTGGATCTCCTAAACTTCCCCCTCCTCAACCTCCCGAATATTACTCTCCTCAAACTTAGGGATGGACTTATCTTGAGAACCCCCCTGCATGGAGGATAAATAATTTTCTTCATAAATAACCTCCTCTCCTACAACCTTGAATCTTGATGATCCCTTATCATTATTATCTCCAAACTTCTCATTATCTAGGGATAGCTTCCCCTCCTTCCCATTAAGGTCGAGAGACTTACCTTCCATTAAGGGATCCACCTAATCATTTTTATTTTTCTATATCCTCATCATAGGTTTGGGTTTATTGTTGGGACACTGTTTCCCCCAGTGACCAACTTATTTACAGAGGAAACAAGGAAAAGGAATAGTTTCATATTCCACTGATTGGTTCCACTCTCCAAACTTAGACTTAATCATTATTGAGGAAGGCAGATTTATCGTTTGCACCACACAAACATAGAATCTGGCAAAAACCAGTCATTGTCTAGAAGTAGTCATCGCATCAATGGTGAGGATTTTACTGAAGGCACTTGCTACGCCCTTAAAAACCTCTTCATCCCAAAACTCTATGGGTAAACTAGGCAGTCGTACCCAAACTGGAGCAATATTAAAAGAGATTTTAGCTGCATCAAACCCAAGCTCCTTTTTTTTAAGAGCTAGAGTAGATTTACCAATCAACCATGGCCCTCTTGGAAGTACATTACAAAGGTCTTCCTCACATGAAAACATGAAGGATAGAAAAACTTTGGGAAAAGATGCAATGTCTACTTGCCCTTTAGGTCTCCATTTCTTATGGGCCCGAGATCTAAGCAACTCAATATTTGGTCTAGGTACCAGGAACTTACCCACCAGACTCATTTCCATAAGAGATACACCTTTTTCAATAATGCAGTCAAGAAAAGTATGAGAAAACTCACCTAACCCAAGATCTGAATGGAGCTAAAATGGGGGAAAAAGAGCTTTTCCCTCTAAGGCTAGAGTCAAAAAGTGAGGTCCATCTTTCATTATTCTTAGAAAAGAGGGCATCAGTTCTAACCACTTTCTTCCAACTCTCTTTGCATATTTCTAGGTTATTACCCTTGGGTCAAGAGGTTTTTCTTCTCTAACCAGTCAGAAGACATCTATCCCATCACCAGAAACTATCAAATTGCCACTATCCTTTGGGCCCTCCTCTTATGATCAAGCTTCAAAACCTAGCCCTCCGGTAGCAGAACTACCACCATCACTAACCCCTCCATCTGTAACCCTATTGCCATTTTGGTTTAAACCTCCAATTCTAGCTCCTTCTCCCACCATTAATATTATTGTTAAATTCTTTGTTGTTGCAACTTATACATAAAAAAATAATTGGTGGACCATTCAAAAAAATTGTGATTAGAAATATGATAGTAATGTTGTACATAACGGGAGAGATAATACTTACACTATATCAAAGAATGGTAAGAGACACAAGTTGATTCAATTGAAGGAAATAGAGGGATTTTTTTATAGTAGTGTTTGAATTTGTGTAGGGGATGAACATTTTGTGTTAATCCCAAGGGCATGTGAAACTACAAGTGTACCAAAAACCACTGCACTTATAAAGAAGATACTATAGAAAGAAGTGTCATGATTATTGGTAGAATAGTAGAAAAAAGGTAGCCTAGAGGATGAGACCAACTAAGGATAGGAGAAGGAGCAATGTAAAATTTGAATAATTTGTAGAACACATGAAAGAAGTGCGTATAGTGGTAAAGAGTTAGTTGAAGAAGATGAATGATAGATGTGAGAAGCAAGCTAATGAGAAAAGAGGACACAAAGAGATTTTAGTTGTAGATATGTTAGGAGGTTGTGGCATAGAAGTAAACTTGAGGGATAGGATACTGGAGCGACAAAAG
This sequence comes from Cunninghamia lanceolata, assembly GCA_027924645.1. NCBI lineage: Eukaryota > Viridiplantae > Streptophyta > Pinopsida > Cupressales > Cupressaceae > Cunninghamia > Cunninghamia lanceolata. Next base: position 3,146,417 of record BSBN01000846.1, on the reverse strand, counting down.
AAGAAGAATGAGGATATCCTAAATAGTGAGGTTGAAAGAAGCATCCAAAATAGACAATATGAGGAATATTTGAAGAGATGGAAATAAAGGCTCAAAGAAGATTCAAGTTGGGTTTCTAAGGCTAGGGTAGACTATCTTTGTTTCCCTCTAGCCACTAGAAAGTAAGGGACTCACTTTTCAATAAACCATGAGTGTTTGATGTAGGAGCATCCCAAGGTGTAAGAGAAATTTTGTATCAACCAAATATATGTTCTTTTACTTGTTTGTTTTGTTTAAATTTTTTGATTTGTAATTTCAAATCACCATAGTTTCACATACCACCATCCAATTACCAGAGATCCTACTATATTTCACCATAGTTGCACATACCACCTTATTATTGGGAGAATATGTTCTACAATGATCCTTCAATGTCATTATCACTTTCCAGAAGTTTCTAATCACTGCAAAGGCATAATTTGGTATTTGATCTATTACCAAGCTTGACAAGTTTATACAGTTTAATTATTCATGAAATGAGTTAGTTTTCTAGAGTTTGTGGCATTAAAGGTGTACATATCAAGGTATATTGAACCTAGGAGTGCTTATGGTGTGAAACATGTGAATACTCATCAATCCATCATCACTGCATTCAATTTGAGGGATTAATCTACATGTTTCATGAGGCATTGATCTTTGTGCCATTTTGTAGTCTATGAAGATCATTTCTAAGGCTTGATAGTGTTGTATAAAAACTATTGATAACCATTTGAATATAAGGAAGCTGAGTGAGGAGAATTTAGAGGGACGGAGATTGGAGAGTTTGAACACTATGTTGAAATATCATTTGAATTTTGTAATTTGCATGTTTTGTAATCAAATAGTTGAGGCCTAGCATGTTGGAAGCCCACTACAAGAGATTGTATTTCATTCATGATTGAGAATTAATAAATATCATATTATTATTTTGTAGTTTCATTGAGTTTCCTATATGTAATTGTGTGTTGTTCCATTTAACTACATGGTTGGATAGTCTTTCATTTGGACCCTCCATCCATGACTACATCAACATAAGCATGGATTTGGGTACCCACAAGAAGTTGGGTCCACATAGAGGGGAAGTCATGGGCAAAAATAAATCTCAATAGAAACAGACACCCATTTTAAAAGAAACAGGTACCCATTTAGGAATGGGTGCCTAAGCCTAAATGGGTACCCACTTAGGAATGGGTACCCATTTAGTAATGGGTACCAGAGCCTATACTAATTTAGGAATGGGTACCCGTTTCTATATAGCTATTTGAATTTGCAAAAAAAATCTGCACATTTTTTTTCCCACGCAAAAGGTTAGAATGGGTACCCGTTCCTAAAAGCATAGGCTCAAGAAAGGCATGGTAAGCCAACCTCTTGCCTTGGACCTGCAAGTACAAGTCCATGTTCAGATCAAGAGAAAAGATCAACTTTACCAATATGGCTGACAATGTTTTTTTCTAAATTTTTTTACAAAATCAAAACCCATTACAGATGACAATGTGTAGTTTTCGAATATGTAATTTTTTTAATTTAACTTATTTTTATATTTACTAATTAATTTATGAGCAAACTAGTCCAAAAACTTGAAATGATAGGTGTTTGTATTTTTTTAATAACTTTAAATTTTTAAAGTTTTTCAAAAAAAAATTGCATGTCATCAATATAGACATCTGATGCAGGAGCATCTAGTGGTGTAAGGGCAATCTTGTGTAACCCAAAAAGAAGTTAATTCAAAATCATTGTAGTTGTTTTCATTTCTTTCCATAATTAGTGTTTCTGGTTCCATAATATCTAGAATAATGATGTAGGACTTTCAGTTTTTCCAAAACTGTTAAAAATAGCAGCTGCCTGTTTTGAAAGTGTACCTACCATTTTAGGAAAGTTTGCATTTCAGCACGAATTGAAGTGAAAAATTACAAAAAGTTACATAACAGAAATATAAGACCTTTGGCAAAGGAATTACGCGAAGATCATTTGTGAGCTGAAAGATATTAAAGTTTTTGTTTTCTGAAAAGCCCCTGAAAATTTCTGAAATGAGATATGAGGCACTAAAACATCCCATAACATCCCCAAAAGTTGATGGAAATTCATTTACAAATTTTGGGCATGATAGTTCACATCACAAGCTTTCCGGTGCTTAAAACAGCTCGTCAATCGAACACCCGGATCGAAAGTTATGATTCCCGGAAGTTGACCTACTTTTGGAGGGAGTTGCAAATTTTGAAATTTAGTTGGAGGCCACCAAAAAGTGTCATTTATGACTATTTTGGGAACCCTGGGCAGTAGTAGAGTTAATGGGGGCAAGTGTAGAGTCAAGAATAGGTGGGAAATAGAAACCCTAGTGGATTTGGGGCTTACAGAAGGCTGAAGATTCTAGAGTCTTGAGGTTGAGAAAGCTATAATGTGTTGCAGCCAGTAGAGGATTCATCCTCTGATTGTATTTAAGATTTTGTAATGTAAGAAGTTGTCCAAATCAATACAAGAAAGTTCTATTTTCTATGTACAATTTCTGTTGTTGCATGTTTTATGATTTATCCCCTTCATCAAGCGGTACCAGAGCAAGGGTTCCTGAGTGTGTAGACAGATCGCCGACCGTGGGGCAGTTTGCACCAGGACTTGAGGTTGTGGGTTTGCTACATAGATCAAGATGCCTCCATGAAGAAACTGTGGTGGGAGGAATGCTTTGACAGAAGAGGGTTTTAGAGCCCTACAAAGACAAATAGATGCATTGCAAGAGGAGCTGCAGAGAGGGTTCGAGCTGAGAATGAGAGAGGAAAGCAAAGATGAAGCTGAAGAAGAGCTATCCGAGGAAGAACAAGAAGTTGTAGGAGATCCTGTAGAAGTTAGGTTGTTGAGGGCCATTTCAAAGATCAGAAAGAGGCCCAGGATTGAAGTTTCTAGATATTCTGGAGATTTGAATCTAGAACAGCTTATTGATTGGATCAATGACATGGAGGAGTATTTCGAGTATGAAGATGTGGAGGGCCCAGATCGGGTTAAGTTTGCAAAAACAAAGTTGAAGGGACATGCCAGTATTTGGTGGAAGGAGGTCCAATTAGAGAGGAACAAAAGAGGAAAAGGAAAGATCACCAAATGGGATCAGATGGTGGAGAAACTGAAGAAGCAGTTCATTTCTGTGGACTATGAGATGGAGTTGCTAAAGAAGCTACAAGGACTGAAGCAAGGTAACAAGTCTATTAAGGAGTATACATAAGAGTTTTATAAGATTACTATCAGGACAGGCCATACAAAGGCCAACAATGAGAAAGTAGCCTGTTACATTAATGGGTTGAGGCCAAGTATTCAAGAGGAGTTGAGCCTGGTCAGAATGACCACCATAGAAGATGTGTATCAGCTTTCCCTGAAGGTGGAAGAGAAGTTGAATAAAAGATTTGATAGAAAGCAAAGGGGAAGAGGTCAAGGCAGAAGGACTGGTGGAAGAACCTATGGAGGCTGTAATGAAGATCAAAAGAAAAGTGAAGAAGCTGGCACCAGTCGAAATAGAGAGGCGATAATTCCTACCACCTCGTGACCAGAACAATGGTGAACAAAGAGGAAGAGGAAGAGGCAGACCTAGGCAAGGACCCGGAAGAGGAGGTTTCAGAGGAACCTGTTTCCAATGTGGAGAAGAAGGGCATCGAGCATATGAGTGTCCACAACATTAAGGAAGGACAAATAGAGACCTCAAGGTAATGCATGAGTTGCACATGTAGATGAAGATGCGCGATCTGAGCATTCTGAAGATGCTAAAAGGGGAGAAACCCTAGTTGTCAGAAGAACTTTACTGAATGAGGAGAAAGAACCCAATCAGAGGAAGATTTTATTCTACACAAGGTACAAATGTGAAGGTAAGTGTTGTGACATTATTATTGACAGTGGAAGTACTGACAATCTTGTTTCAGAGGAGATGGTTAACAAGTTGAAGTTGACAAGAAGAAAGCATCCACATCCATATCAGATTGCATGGTTGCAGAAGGACCATTGAGCTTTGGTCAATTAGAAGTGTTTAGTGAAGTTCAAGATGGGGACTACCATGATGAGGTACTGTGTGATATCATACTGATGGATGCATGTCATATGCTATTGGGGAGGCCATGGCAGTATGATAGGAGCGATGTCCATAATAGTTGTGCAAACACATATTCCCTAACAAAGGATGGAGTTTGTCATAAGTTGACGCCCTTAAAGGTGGAAGAAAAGGTATGTAGTACTGCCAGAATTTGCTTGGTAGATGGTAGGAAATTTTTGGAAGGTATGAAGCATGAGCGTCATTGCTTTGCATTGATTCCTAAGATTAGTCAAGAGAAATGTAAAGATGTACCAGCAAAAGTCTCAGATATGTTGGAAGAATTTTAGGACATTATCTCTGATAATGTACCATAAGGTTTACCACCAGTAAGGAAGATAAGTCATCAAATGGATTTGATACCAGGAGCTAGTTTGCCAAACAAGGCAGCCCATAGAATGGTCCATGTGCGGTACCTGCAGTACTAGCACCAAAGAAATATGGAGAGTGGAGAATGTGTACAGACTCTCGAGCCATCAATAAGATCATGATCAAGTATAGATTTCTATTGTCCAGAATGGATGACATAATGGACTGTTTGAGTGGAGCTAAGTACTTCACGAAGATTGACTTGAAGAGTGGGTATCATCAGATCCGTATCAGAGAAGGAGATGAGTGGAAGACTGCCTTCAAAACCAAAGAAGGTTTGTATGAGTGGTTAGTCATGCCATTTGGGCTAACCAATGCACTAAGCACATTCATGCGGCTCATGAACGAGGTACTAAAAGAAGTTTTGGGAAGTTTTGTTATTATTTATTTGGATGATATTTTGATTTTCAGTAAGACTTGGGATGAGCATCTAATGCATATCAAAAGAGTTTTAGAGAAGCTGAGGGAGGAGAAGTTGATGATTAATCTAAAGAAATGTAGTTTTGCAAAGAAGGAGTTGGTATACCTGGGATTTGTTGTCTCAGAGGAAGGTCTTAAGATGGACCCAGAAAAAGTAAGGGCTATCATTGAATGGCCTACGCCAAGGAGTGCAACAGAGGTAAGATCTTTTCATGGTTTGGCAATTTTTTACATAAAGTTTATTAGGAATTTCAGTAGCATTTGTGCACCCCTAACTGAGACAATGAGAGGGGATAGAAAAGAGTTTAGATGGACTAAAGGAGCAGACAAGAGCTTTGATACATTGAACCAGAAAGTTGTAGAACAACCTGTTTTTGCACTTCCATATTTCAATAAGGTATTTCAGGTAGATTATGATGCTAGTGGTAGTGGTATAGGATCTATTTTGAATCAAGAAGGTAAGCCCATTGCCTATTTTAGTGAGAAGCTTAATGATGCCAAGAAAAAGTATTATGTTTATGATCAGGAGTTTTATGCAATAGTTCAGGCTTTGAAGAAATAGAGACATTATTTGTTGCCAAAGGAGTTTGTTTTATATATTGATCATCAGGCTTTGCAATATCTTAATAGTCAAGGAAAGTTGAATCAAAGGCAATTAAAATGGGTTGAGTTTTTGTAGAGCTATACTTTTGTTTTGAAGCACAGGAGTGGGAAGTCCAACAAAGTTGCAGATGCCTTGAGCAGAAGGCAAAATTTGTTGACAAAAATGAAGATAGAGGTTGTTGGGTTCGATGAGCTCAAAATTTTGTATCCTAAGGATCCAAATTTTGTAGAGGCCTGGAAAGCTTGTTTGGAACCTGTTACTTTGGACAAGACAAAATGGTTGGATTTCATAATCCAAGATGACATGTTGTTTAGAGGAAGCCAGTTGTGCATTCTGAGGAGTTCCATGAGAGAGAATTTGATAAAGGGGAAGCATAGTGGAGGATTAGCCAGACACTTTGGTCGAGATAAGACCATTGCTATTATTGGTGAACATTATTATTGGCCATAGTTGCAGCAAGATGTGAGGAAATTTGTGCAGATTTGTAGAGTATGTCAGATGGCAAAAGAAGCAAGTCAGAATATAGGTCTATATCAGCCATTACTTGTACCAGAGAAGCCATGGGATGATATTAGTATGGATTTTATTCTTGGTTTACCAAGGACACAGAGAGGACATGATTCCATATTTGTGGTGGTGGATAGATTTTTGAAGATGGCACATTTTATTCCTTGCAAGAAGACTAATGATATTGTTCATATTGCAGAGTTATTTTTCAGAGAGGTGGTGAGATTACATGGTCTACCAAAGAACATAGTTTTAGATCGAGATACCAAGTTTATTGGTTATTTTTGGAGGACATTGTGGAAGAAGTTGAAGATAGATTTGAAGTTAAGTTCTGCACACCATCCACAGACTGATGGACAAAACAAAGTGGTGAATAGGAGTTTGGGTAACCTGCTACGATGCTTAGTAGGAGATAAGCCCAAGGCATGGGATTTGATTTTACCACAGGCAGAATTTGCTTACAACAATTTTATCAATAATTGCTTATAATTTGCCATTTCCACTCAAGAATTTCATGAGGATATAATAATCCTACCAGGTGATGGTGTTCTTCCTTCACCCTCTGGTATTCCATACATGTAGCTACAAAATTTCTAGCATTCCAAATTGTATATGGGATTAGTCTAAGAAATGATTTAGAGTTAATAAATCTGGATAAATGAGAAAAGACAAGTGTCGAAGCTGAAGACTTTACAGAACACATGAAGAATTTGCATGAAGAGGTGAAAAATCACATTAATAAGATGAATATTCAGTACAAGGCTAAGGCAGATCAGAAGAGGAGATATAAGGAATTCCAGGCAGGAGATGAATTCATGGTTCACTTGAGAAAAGAAAGGTTCCCAATTGGAACATATAATAAGCTGAAAATGAAGGAATTTGGACCATGTAGAATTTTGAAGAAACATGATTCAGGAAATGCATATGAGGTAGAGCTACCAAGTGGGATCAATATTTCCCCTATTTTCAACATTGTTAATTTATCAAAATATCATGAAGGTGGAATAGAGGATGGACCAATAGAAGCGCAGTGGAGTATTTGGGCATCTACTTCAATGGAGGAGATAGAAGAGATCTTGGATAGCCGTGTGGGAAGAAGTACTCGGAACAGGCAATATGAAGAATATCTGGTAAAATAGAAAGGAAGGCCTGTTGAAGATTCTTCTTGGTTGTCTAAGGCAGAAGTTGACTGTTTGGGTTTTCCTCACACAAACATCTGAGACGTGACAGGGTCACTTCTCAAATTACCCTAGGTGTCTGATGCAGGAGCATCTAGTGGTGTAAGGGCAATCTTGCATCACCCAAAAAGAAGTTAATTCAAAATGATTGTAGTTGTTTTCATTTCTTTCCATAATTAGTGTTTCCGGTTCCATAATATCTAGAATAATGATGTGGGACTTTTAGTTTTTCACAACTGCTAAAAATAATAGCCTGCCTATTTTGGAAAGTGTACCTGTCATTTTAGGAAAGTTTGCATTTGGGCACGGATTGAAGCAAAAACTTACAAAAAGTTACATAATGGAAATATAAGACCTTTAGCGAAGGAATTAGGTGAAGATCATTTGTGAGCTGAAAGATATTAAAATTTTGTTTTCTGAAAAGCCCCTAAAAATTTTCAAAATGAGATATGAGCCACTAAAACATCCCATAACATCCTAAAAAGTTGATGGAAATCCATTTATTGATTTCTAGTGTGATAGTTCACATCGCAAGCTTTCCGACGCTTAAAACGGTTCGTCAATCGAACACCCGGATCAAAAGTTATGCTTCCTGAAAGTTGACCTACTTTTGGAGGGAGTTGCAAATTTCAAAATTTAGCTAGAGGCTACCAAAAAGTCCTATTTATGACTATTTTGGGAACCCTGGGCAGTAGTAGAGTTAAAGGGGGCAAGTGTAGAGTCAAGAATAGGTGGGAAATAGAAACCCTAGCGGATTTGGGGCTTACAGAAGGCTGAAGATCCTAGAGTCTTTAGGTTGGGAAAGTTGTAATGTGTTGCAGCCAGTAGAGGATTCATCCTCTGATTGTATTTGAGCTTCTATAATGTAATAAGTTGTCCAAATCAATAAAAGAAAGTTCTATTTTCTGTGTGCAATTTCTGTTGTTGCGTGTTTTATGATTTACCCCCTTCATCAACATCATTCTCTACACAATGAAAAAAAAATTCATTTTATGATTAGTTTTGCTCAAATTATGTTGGTCGTACACGAGGGGTTATCAAAAACAACAATTAGGGCCAATAAAAAATTAATAAAAAAATATTTCGAAAAAAATTATAAAAAAAATATCCTCATCAAACTTCACTGTACTACACATCTTTCCCTAAAAGTATTCAAAAAAATACTTTTATTTAGGTCAAATTATGTTGGTCGTACACGTGCATGGTATGGTAAAAAAAAGTGACTTTTAAACAGTGGTTTTTACAAATGCCTATTGAAAATCAATTTGTATCATCTAGGTATTAAAATAAATTACATATTTAGAAACTAGACTCCGAGTAATACATTTCATATTACTAACTTTTTTTAAGATTCAATCTTTAAGTGCTTCAAATTTTTAGGTCAAATGTGACAAATTCTAAAAATCAGGGAAAACACTTCCACTTTTTGGCCAAAAAGTGCACCCAACTTCTTGCACTGACCCATTTTATGTTGGTATTTCCAAGGAATCAAAGAGGTCATGGTTCTATATTTGTGGTAGTTGACATATTTTCTAAGATGGTACATTTCATAGCATGTAAGAAGACAAATGATGCAATACATATAGATGACTCAGTTTTTAAAGAATTTGTGAGATTGCATGGGTTGCCAAGAAGTATAGTTTTATAAATAGATACTAAGTTTGTTGGATACTTTTGGAAGACATTGTAGAGGAAGGAGGTAGAATGTTATAGTCTATCTTACCATATCACCTATATACATATGTACAAATTAAAGTGGTGAACAGAAGTTTGGAAATTTGTTGAGATGTTTCTCACATTTTTTTGTAATTTTCTTTATTTTTAGAAAGTTTTTTCTTTATTAATTCTCATTTTCTTTCTCAATTATTGGCTTTATATAATTATTTTATTTTTCCTATGTCATGCATTTACCTTTCCTCTCTTAATTTGTCCTCCCCCATTTATTTATATCCATTTGCCCTACAATTTTCATATATGTTCTTCTCAAAATGTTCTTCTTATCCTATAGAAGGATCATGTAGTATGATTCAAAACATCAATTCATTACTACAAATTTATCTCAACGTAGTTTTACCCAAAAAAAATTTACACTAGATAATTTGTTTCATTGATTCATCTTTCTTTTTATGTTTTACAGATATGCCTAATTTTTCATTACTCTTTGCATTTTTAACATTCTAATCAATTTCATTACTAGTTGACATTGAAATCCTAGAATATTTTTATATAAAAAATAGTTTATACAGTTTGTTTGCATAGGTTTAAATTGCTTTCTAAGACATCTTACTAGGAAGATTATCTAATACATTTCTTTCAATTTAAAGAAATATATTTTCATGTTCACTCATACAAAGGATTTTAGTATCATTTTTTTGTGGTGTTATTTTTAATAATAGAATTTATAGATCAACATTAGTATATCCAACTTCCTTTAAAAAACTAATATCATTATCATTGAGTGCAATTGAAGACTTACTTGGATTCATTTACATTATAACCTTTTCTATATTCTTCTCTTCCACATTTGCCATTTCCACATTGGCATCTTCTACATTCACCTCATCCATGTTGGTCTCTTCAATGTTCTCCTCTTCCATATTCACCAAATTGGATGTTTCAACATTCTTCATTTCTCAAATCCTCTCTCCTATCTCTTTGTTGTTTTGTCTCATTCTCTCGATGTGCTTCAATTTCTTCAAGTTTGATGAGATTCCTTTTTCTTCATTGAGATTAATGTGATCCCATAATTACTAAATTATCTTTATAAATTGAAAAAATGATCTTTAATTTACTTTGAGATAGATCACTCCTTGAGCTTTCTAAAGTATAATTAGATGCAGATCCTTTGTTCAATATATCACATGTGCTTGATTCCTCTCAAAAATAGTTCTTGTACTTCATTCCGCTTGAAAATGCTACTTATAAATGAATCCTTTTAGAAATTGAATATGATATGGTTAAATACTAATCTAAGAGATTGTAAGAGACACCTACATAAATAAATTGTAGAAATAGTAATTTTTAGTTTGTACTCATAATTTTTTTGTAGAAATGTTGTTGTGCTAGGTTTTACTAAAAATGGGATGATAATCGTTATTATAGAAATTGATATGCCATTAATCCTATAGTATGCATAGGGTTATGAGTAGTTGGCTTATGGCTACCTTAAATATTAATTAAGTTATATAATCATTATTATAGTCATTACAGGCAGTTAGGTTATCCTAGGTGTTATATTTAGGTATCTAAGTCGACTTGGGTGGTAACCATGGCATAATTAGGTATATATAGGAGCTAGTGGTAAGTTTATTACCATCATATTATGAATTGTGTTCTTCATTGGAGACTTTTGGAGGTTGTCCCCTCGAAGTGGCATATTATTTTCAAGTATTTGTAGAATATTTTATAGTATTCTTCTATTCTACAATTTATTTCATTACAAGTGGTATCAGAGCATGATCTTGGCATCATGAAAGCAAGAAATAAAGTGATTTTTTTATTGTTTTGGATGTCATTTTGGGAAGCATAAATCTCCCTCATTTTGGTGAATATTATCAAGAATTTTGGAGGGTTTTTCAAGGATATATTGAATCTACTATAGTCTACATTTTAGGTTAATTAGAGCAAAACAAAGGGAGTTATTTTTTAATTAGAGTTTCCACTAATTTCACTCCTAAGATTTCAATTCAATGAATTTTTTCCCAATTTCATAAGGGTTAAACAAGGGTTCATTGATATACCTACAATCCTAATTTAAAGTCATTTGGAGTAGATTTAAGGAAGTTATTGTGAACTTAGGTTTTCTACCAAATTCACTCTCAAAGCTACAAAACAAAAAATTTATTGAAGATTTCTTCTCGTAAGTGAGATCTTGGCCCTTGTAAGTTATAGTAAAATTTTTAAATTAATTGGATTTGTTTTTGTAAGGAAGCTAAGGTAGCGGAACAACTTCCTACACTAATCTTGAGGGGAGGGATATGCTAAAAATTTTAGATCTTTACAACAGTTACAGAAATAAACATAAATATCAATCATACAACAACATAGTAATTAAGTGGGGAAATGTTTTCGAGTGAAAAACCCCACACTCCAAAGCCACCCAATATACTATTCAGGAATCAAGAAGATTACAATATACTTGCAAAGAAAGCTTTCATAGAAGTATAACCAACCAAAGATCCAAAGGCAACTCAACATCTATAAGACTCTTACACACAACCTCCATCTCAAACTCTTGATAAATAGGAGATACAATACAATAAATCATTAATGGTAATTATAAAACAATGAGCCAAAAACCTCCCCAAAGTGGCACCCAAATTATCTCCAATCAAAGATGCCTTGTGATGTGCCAAATCACACACTAACATGTGTAACTCTCCCCTTTACATATTTTTTAAGTGTCCAACACATTTTCACATTTCCCAAAATAGGAGGTCCAACTTCTAGAGGCCATAACTTTTGATTTGGGTATCCAATTGACGAACCGTTTGATGCGTCAGAAAGCTAATGAGGAGATCTATCAAGATATAACCCACTTCACTAGTTACAACAAATTTAAGGGTGTTTACAAACCTCTAAGTGCCTCAAATCTAAGTTCAAAACTTTTTTCAAGAGTTTTAAAATTAGAAACGTTAATATCTTGCAATCCAGGCATGATCTTGAGTTGGAACTCACCCAAGATGTTTACTTGGTAGTTTTGCACCTTTTGGGAAAATTCCAGGTCCATCCATGCTTAAATGTAGAGTTACTAAAAATAGTAACTACTGCCACTTTTAGCCCTTTTGGAAACTTTGAAAGTTCTAAACCATTCTTCAAGATAAAGGGTGTTCAAAAAGACCAAAATTGGGAAGAATATATACCTTTTGTATTTTCAAGGTTGAGACACCTTTCCTAACATTCTCCCACTTGTCAAACACCTTACAAGAGCAAAGGGATTATCAACACCATGATTTAATTGCTAGGGGCCGAGAGGCCCATATACTCCAAACACCATCTGAACTTCTCTATGCTCACAGGCTTAGTTAATGAATCTGCAATATTCATCAAAGTTTCTACCTTAACTAGCTTCACCCTATCATCCTCGACCATATCTCTAACAAAATGATATTGTAAATCAATGTGCTTGGTCCTGGCATGAAATGTTTGGTTCTTAGCTAGGCAGATCGCACTCTGACTATCACAATAAAATATCACCGCACCTTGTTTTATTCTGATATTTGAACACAATCTCTTAAGCCAAATGGATTCTTTACAAGCATGAGTAGCTACCATATACTCAGCTTTAGTAGTGGAAAAAGAAACCACAGCCTGTCTCTTACTCATCCAACTAATTGCACCACCAAATAAAGTAAATACATAAGCATTGGTGGATCATCTGCTATCAACATCACCTGCCCATTCTAAATCCACATATCAATGAATATCAAGGGAATGCATGTCTCCTATAAAATTACCATGATAACACAATGAATACTTTGAGGTACCCCATAAATATCTGAAGACTCTTTTAACTACATCCCAAGGAACTCTACCAGGATTAGACATATATCTGGAAGGAACTCCAACTGCTTGGGTAATGTCAAGTCTAGTACAAACCATAGCATACATCAAACTTCTGACTGCACACTGGTCAGGTACTCTACTCATGTCTTCCATCTTTGCTGGGGATGTTGGACATTGTGAAGTAGATAAAATTGTTCCAACTATAAAAGGAACACATAATGGTCTACAATCTTGCATGTTAAACCTCTGTAAAAATAAATTGACATACTTACTCTGGTCAAGCCATAGTTTTCTATTCACCCTATATCTTCTTATTTCCAGATGCCAAGAATGTGTTTATTTGCACCAAGATCTTTCATTTCAAATTTAGTTGCAAGTTAAGACTTTAGTTCTAAAATCATTCATTTCCCTTTACCAATAAATAATATATCATCAACATATAATGCAATAAATAGGAAACGATCACCATCAAATTTATAATAAACACAGTGATCAAATTTAGAATGCTCAAATCCCAAACTCAACACATATTTATCAAATTTCTAGTACCACATCCTAGGACTTTGTTTGAGGCCATACAAAGATTTCTTCAAGTTACAAACCAAATTACTTCTACCTTTCACCATGTAGTTCTCTAGATGTGTCATATAAATATCCTCCTCTAAATCACCATGAAGGAAATTTATTTTCACATCCATTTGCTCAACCTCTAGATCATAAGAAGTAGAAATAGAAAGCAAGAATCTAATGGACGTTATTTTTGGAATAGGAGAAAATATCTCACCATAATCAACGCCCTCAACCTGAGAGTAACCTTTCATAATCAACCATGCTTTGTTCTTCTCAATACCTCCATCTGAAGCAGTCTTTTTCTTGAACACCAATTTGCAACCAATAGGTTTTTTCTTTCAAGCAATGGCACTAGGTCCCATGTATCATTCTTTATCAAAGATGCCATTTCTTCATTCATAGAAATCTTCCAAGACTCTGCGTCATTCATCTCTAATACCTCTTCTATAGATCTAGGTTCATCTATGTTAGTCTTCAAAGAAAAAATACATCTCTAGTCATCAGGTGAATACCTTTCAAGTGGTTGTCTATCCCTTATAGACCTTCAAACAAGTTGAGTTGTGTTGAACACACCAGGATATTGAGAGGGGGGTGAATCAGTATCCAAACAACCTTCAAATCCTTCAGAGTAGTTTAAAACTTAAACATTATAGCATTAGCATAAACATGAAAGATGAACACAATGCACATCAACACATAACACCAGATGTATGTGGAAAAACCACAATGAGGATTAACTCACAATATATGAAGCTCACTACTATAAAAAATAGAATTTTTTTAGGGCAACAACCCAAGGAATATACTACTCCTTGCTGACTTTGTTTTAGGGTTACTCCTAAGGAAGCTACTACTCCCTGAAGACTTTGTTTTAGGTATACAACCCAAGGAAGAAAATACTCCCTAAACTTAGAATGAACTCAGAAATGATTAAAGTATGATAGTCCTACTGCCTAACAATTAACATTGAAGCTCACACTTTTGATGATAGCAATTCTACTTCTTCTAATGATTGGATCAATTAGGCACAGTCTTCACTTCCCTCCTATCAAAAAATGTATTGAAGATGAATCAGAATAACCCTTAATGCTTCTACTCTTTCTCCTTCAGTCACACATCATAATGCATAACAAGTTCATATTCTGTTCTTTACACACACATATTATGTTCCAATCATGCCCCACCTAGATCAACTAGGTTCACAATATATACATGATATTACATTGATCCTACATTACAAGTCAGCCAATACAACAAGAATATTACAATTTACAAGTCGGTCAGAGATCACACATCATGAAACGTGTAGAGGACAAGCCTAGACATGAGCTACACACTACTCTAGGAGAAGAAACTCACCTTGTAGTCCCCAACACATGCTTAACCCGGTCCTAAACATTCTTCACAAAATCATCCTTCAAAGAATAACATCCACATGTCACACTCATTTGAAATAGGTTGCCCTTAAGTAAAAACACATGAAGCTTTTAGCACATTGGTCATTTTAGCTTGGTGGTACACATAGAAGATTAAACATTTCTTGTAGCATACCAAATCAATATATACTTTATAGAAGTATGCATTGAACCTCCCTGAACATGTTCACAAAATTGCATTGACAAATCTTCACATCCAGAGGAATGTGGAGCATTCCAACAAGTCTTCATCACCATTTTACTCTGCCAAAGCATAGACCGGAACTCTGTCACTCATAAATTTTATTGTTGAAGGTATACAGACTTTATCTCTTGGATATAACACCTTCACAACATACTAAACTTGGATTCTGATCTGCATGACCATATCTTCAAATGTGGAGGAATGCGAAGCATTTTCCCAAGCAGTCTCCCTAGCAGCTTCCTGCAGTAGAAATTTTCATCAACTTCCGAAGACCAAAGCCTTCTTGTGATAGCTCATACATCCTTAGAAGTGCTTCTAATTCCTATATTAATATATCTTCTTGATGCTTCTAATTCCCATCTTAATGTGTCATCTTGATACTTCTAATTCCCATCTTAATATATCTTTTTGATGCTTCTAATTCCCATCTTAATGTGTCATCTTGATACTTCTAATTCCCATCTTAATATATCATCATACTCAATTCTGCATTGACAGAGGCATGACATCCAACCATGAACTTTAGCAACCACATCACATCAAACATCAACAATATGTCATATAGTTCAAACTGAGTGTTGACATGAGTGTTACAACCACATCAGTGACAACCCAAGCAGAGTGCTGACATCAATGACAACCACATCACAACCTTAGATAACATAAGAAAAGGGCTTTAGAAAATATAGAGGTAAGTTACCATTCAAATGTTTCAATTGTGTAAGGATATGTCATTATGCTTCAAAATGTCCAGTCAAAATTTTAAATGACAAATACAAGGATAACAAAGGTAAAGTAATCAAGAGGAGTTACTATGTTAAAGAAGATGCTAGCATACTTGATGATGAGTCTGACTATCTGGATGATGAAAGTGGTGAATGCTTGTTCATGGCTTTGAATGTTGGAACTAATTCTATTGATTCTAAAAGATGTATGAAGGAAATTTCTCTAGAAATAGAGCACAATATCAAAGGAGCTTTGGTAATTGCTTTTCATGCAAGAGAAGAGGAGAACTACTAGTTAATTGATTGTGGGTGTTCAAATCATATGACAAGCGATAAGAATAAGCTTGTTAAGCTTCAGAAGTTTGATGGAGGTTTTGTTAAGTTTGGAGATGATGCATTTGCTAAGATCTGTGGAAAAGGTTCAATCAATTTTGATGGAAAGAACAATACAGATGATGTTCTTTATGTCAAGGGTCTTTGACATAATCTTCTAAGTGTAGGAAAAATGCGTAGCAGAGGATATAACCTTGTGTTTCAGGATGGTGGCTATGAAATCAAAAAACAAATCTCTGGAACTTTGGTTGCTACAGGAACAAGGACAAAAGGTAATGTATATCAACTCAAAGGTGCTAATGGTATGTTCTTTATGACTCAAATTAATGAAATTTGGCTATGGCATAGAAGAATGTGTCACATCAATTTTGATAGCCTAGTGAGGATCATCTCTACTCAAGTTGTGTGGTAATTACAAAGCCTATCAATGCAATTTGCAAGGAATGTCAAATTGGAAAGCAAACAAGAAGGAATTTTAAAACCAAAGAGCATTCTACCATAGGACCATTTGATTTGGTGCATACAAATCTATGTGGACCTACAAGAACATGAATCTTTCAAGGTGACAGATATTTCATGTTGTTAATTGATGATTACTTTGGAATGACTTGGGTAACCTGTCTCAAAGAAAAATTAGAAGCTCTAGCTAAGCTCAAAGCATTTAAAATTATGGTTGAAAATGAAATAGATTTGAAAATCAAGTGCTTAAGGTCTGACAGAGGCACTGTGAGTTCAGCTCTAATGAGTTTAACTATTTTTGTGAAGATCATAGATTAAAAAGGCATTTGTTAGCCCCTAGAACTCCTCAGCAGATTAGAGTTGTGGAAAGAAAGAATAAGACAGTTCAGAAAGTAGCAAGGACAATGCTAAAAGAAGCAAATCTACCAGATATCTATTGGAGAGAAGCTATTCACAATGCAGTCTAAATACAAAATAAAGTGCAACCAAGGATACATAGCTTAAGGACTCCATATGGACAATGGTATTGAAGAATTCCTACTGTAAAATATTTTAGAGTGTTTTGAAGCAAGTGCTACATTAGGAGAGAAGAATAAAATTTGGGAAAGTTTGATACAAGATCAGATGAAGGAATATTTCTTGGATATTCTACAAAGAGCAAGGTTTACATGTGCTACAACAAGAGGCTAAAGAAGTTAGATGAAAGTGTAAATGTCAAAGTGAATGAAGAACCACAACAAAGCTCAGTACTGATAGAAGGATATGAATCTGATGAGCTTCCTTGCAGAGAAGAAGAAAGAGAAGAAGAAAAGGAAAAGGAGATGCAACTTAATGAAGAAGATGCTCTGGAAAGAGTTCCTAAGACTCCCAAGTATGTACAGAAGAATCAGCCTAAAGATCAAATCATTGGAGATAAGAACAAAGGTTTATTAACAAGAAGGAAAATTTCTATGGTAGATGAATACATAAATTTGTGTTTGTTGTCTAAAATAGAACCCAAAACAATGATTGAAGCATGCAAAAATGAACATTGAATCAAATATATGGAAGAAGAATTGATGCAGATTGAGAAAAAGTAGACTTGGGAAATTGTCCCAAGACCAGTAAACAAAAATAAAATAGGAACTAAATAGGTATTCTGGAACAAATTGAATGAGAATGGAGAAGTAGTTAGAAATAAGGCCAAGCTTTTGTGTAAAGGCTACTCACAAGTGGAAGGAATAGATTACAAGGAAACATATGCTCCAGTGGTAAGAATGGAGGCTATTAGAATGTTCTTGGCCTTTGTAGATCATAGGGACTTCAAAGTTTATTACATGGATGTGAAATCTGTATTCTTGAATGGAGAATTGGAAGAAGAGGTATACATTAAGCAATCAAAAGGCTATTAGTTATCAGATGATCCAAATATGGTCTGCAAATTGATGAAGGCATTGTACGGACTCAAACAAGCTCCTAGAGCTTGGTATGCAAGATTGGACAAATACATACTACAACAAGGATTCAAAAAGGACACTACAGATAGCAATTTGTACATCAAAGTTGAAGAAGATTAAATCTTGATTGTGGAGGTATATGTTGATGATATAATTCTTGGAGGAAATGAAGGTATGTGCAAAAGATTTGCAGTAGAGATGCAAAAAGAGTTTGAAATGTCAATTTGTGGGGAAATCAATTTCTTCCTTGGGTTACAAATCAATCAATTAGAGAAAGGTAATTTCATTTCATAGTCAAAGTATGTTAAGGAAATGTTGAAGAAGTTTGGAATGGAAGACTCCAAACCGGTATGTACTCCCATGACCACTGGTTGTAATTTAAGCAGAGATGATGAAGCTCCTAAGGATGATTAGAGCAAGTATAGATCAATGATAGGTGGACTATTATACCTAACTACTACTAGACTGGATATCATGCATGTAGTTTGCCTTGTGCCTAGATTTCAAGCAGATCCCAGAGAGTCACATGTTTCAGAAGCAAAAAGGATATTTAGATACTTGAAAAGCACTCTAGATTTTGGCTTATGGTATCCCAAGGATACTAATTTCTCTTTGAGTGCATATACATATGTAGATTGGGTAGGATGTTTAGATGATACAAGAAGTACAAGTGGTGGTTCTTTCTTTCTTGGTGTAATGTAGGAAAAGTAGGAATAAGGTTGATTTGATGATATGCCTAGATCATCCTTTCACTACACACATTCAAGGGTAGTTAACTAAGTTGAATAACAACTTTTGCAAGAGGATTCATCTATAGGTTGGTTATCACTTGTAATGATAGGGAAATTTGGAAATTGATGTTTAATGTGTTAACTTAATGCCCAATTGTGTTCAAAACCCTAATTATACAAAATCGTAAGTAAATAGATGAATCCCGACAAATGCTCGCACACAGAGATGTTATATTTAGAGTAGATACATACTAGATTTTGAGATTTAGGATGTAGAAAAGTTAGGGGCTAAAGAGCAAGTGCCCAAGCCTAAGGTAGGAATTTCTTTAGGGATTTCTGAAAGTTGTTTGCTACTATTCACCACTGTCCCAAAGATTTTCTACTCTAAAGATCTGGAGGGCTTCGAGGTGGGTGCCCAAGCCCTTGAAATACTTTTCTTCTTAGATCTAGAATCTATACACTCTGTCACAGCCTTTTACAACTCCACTATGCAAGATACAACACCTGTCACCTGCAATCACAAGGAATAGGGTTGGGGGTTGTGGTGTTTAGGAGCTTTCCTCGATCAAGCCCCAGAATGGCATTCAAGCCTTCCAACATTGTTGTTATATAAAGAATGTGTATCCTTGTAGGATAGAGGCAAAAACAATTTGATAAATGATTGATTGAACACAAATAGATATCACCTCGGAGGTGTGTCTCGGACATAGATGAAGATCCTTCAACACATGAGAAGATGAAGCTAAATCTACATAACAAACACAATAAAAAGACAAGTCTGCTTTGCCACAATGAATGCTTTAAATTTTCTAAAATCATAAGTTTGCCAAAGTATTATAACCATCTTCTAGTTTACAAATGGAATCCTAAACATGTTTATATATGCATTCCCGCTACAAATTTTGTAATTCAAACTTAAGAAGTTGACAAGGAAACCTTTTAACGGTCACATAATAGACATTCAAATTTGGGACCCACTTAAAAATAGGGAAAGACTAGGGCGCAAGTGCCCAAGCCCCTAGTACCTATTTTAAGGTATGGTCAAATTCAATAATGTCCCTCAAGCCCCATTTGACATGGGTTTCAGGCCATTTTGTCTCGGGAGTCAGATTTAAAATGCATGATGAAAAACAAGGGACCCGAGAGCTAAACTTAGGAGGTAAAATCCCTAGGGGGACATTTTATGACATAAAATTTAGCCCCCACTTTAATGTATGTATGATCTTACAAGCCATACATGCATTAAAGTACAGTCAAAACATAGCAAACACGCTAGGCACTTGGAGCTAATGTATACACAAAGATTGAGGAACTATCTCTAGACCCTAGTCTCAGGTAGACATTAGAGAAAACACAATGTAGAAATGCCAAACATAGAGAAGATAGTAACAGGCATGCAAAACACGAAGAAGATAGTAATAGTCACGCAACACACAGAGAAGACAGTATTGAAGACACACAAAAAATGATGAATACAATGAATGCAGTGATTATTTCTTTTTCATTTTCACATATATAAATGAATGTAGATACATGGAAAGTAAAAATGAAACACACAACCCCAAAATGTAGGAGGGGCATTTCGCCACACCCTTGAGACTACATAAGGGGGAGAAGACATACCAAACAAATCCCAAAGTGTAGGAGGGGCATTTTTCCACACCCTTGAGACTATGCTTGGGAGAAAACATGCAATACAAAGCTTGAGTGTAGGAGGGGCATTTCACCACACCCTTGAAACTACACATGGGGGAAGACACACGAAAAACATGAGTGTCATATAGTATGCCAAAGACATTATATACATCTAAAACATGGCAAACAAGGCAATGGAAGTACCATAATCTCAAGCATGCTACAAGCACACCTGACGGTTGGGATTATGCTACAAAAACCACCAAAGACATGCTTAAGGGAGGATACACCAACCCCACCTACTCAGAGGAATTTTAAAATAAAAGGGATGTGTACTAGCTCAAGAGATACACCATCTCTGCCTCCGTAGAGGGATTTGAATAAAAGGATACTCATGATATCCCACCTCCATAAAAGGCTTTTTGATTGCAATGTAGATAAAGTTGTGCACTCACACTAGAGACAACATCATGCCTCCACAGAGGGCTTACAAGCATGTTTTGTTAGTACCAAAATTATTAGACAACTTACCTTATATGCCCCCACCTTAAGGTCGTTGATATCATGTACCGATATCAGGCACGTTAAGGTAGAGCGAAAACACACAAGGGAACAAGAGATTTTGCAAAGCCCATGCCCCCAAAGGTGACATGTGCTCACAATCACCGAATGTTCCCACAAACACATCTTAATCTAAGCAAACATGAAAGCTATGCATGAAAACAAAGAAGCCAAGGCTACACATATGGGTTCAAATTTGAGTATAACCATTGGGCTTATGCTATAGGCATCTTAGAACTGAGTGTAACAACAAGGTGAGACACCAAAATAATCAAAGTGCATGGAGTAGATGTATTGTTATGATTTGTTAGCAAGATAAGACAACATCAAATATCACACTAAGTGATTCTACTAGCCAAACATTGGATATATATATCAACCCCATCTTCATATATGGACTAGGTCCATTTTTACTTTACTTGCTAAAGGGACACACGGTCCATATCAGTATATGTTTGTTTTTTATCATTTGCTGACTAGATAAAATCACTAGAATAAGGTAAACAATAAAAAGAGAGAGGAGAACTAGTGCCTTAGGAATAGTCACATAGGAGGATGCCCCCAGGTCATCAACTACAATGCTATGCGCCTAAGAAACAACACACAACAATGAAAATAGAGAAGAA